>OZ026627.1:29081464-30281464 GCA_964020975.1 Hermodice carunculata
TACATACATACATGCATGCATGCATACATACATACATACATACATACATACATACATACATACATACATATGCCCCTCATCACAATCTTGCAACATATTAAGACTTGTTCATAGGTTATTATTGTCTCAATTACCTTTCGCGACCCGCAAATCCTTATAAAAACTAAACTTGCTCATTGTGGTTATGAGGAAGTGGGTCCGTGTATGATTTAAACATATTTTATTTGAACAGAAAAGGGATTGGAGAACAAGCTTAAAGCTTATATTAACTCCTCTCCGTGTTAATCCAACATGACATTTTCTACAAACCATGTCAGTAGATATCAATAAGTGCATGATAAAACAAAATAAGCTGTACAACTTATACAAACAAGAGTAACATAACTCAAGTTCAAGTTAATTTACATTACAGTATGTACAGCAATAAGGGTAAGCAGTGCGTGTATAACGTCGGAGGTTAATTTTCAGGTCCCAGCGGTACGCGGACACCGATGGGACAGTCTGAGTGTAAAGTTGAGAGCATTTTACTTCCAGACGACTTTGTGCGATTTGAGCGGGAAACGGTTCAAGATTATCAAACATTTTGTTTGTGAAACTGCTGCCCGGTGTTGTTGGAATTGTAATATGTTTTAGCCATCATTTGAGCAATTAAGGTGTCCTCATGAACGTTTTTAGAAAACCAGGAAAATATCGCACATGTCGCTTTGCCTGTTATGCCAATTACAACTCGTACATCTCCACATTAATTAACATTGGCCGCGCACAGCTGGCTTCAGAGTTTGGCGGAGATAATGAATAGATTTCCTCCAAACATCCCTCGCTGTACTCTTTACAAGTAATTGTCACATACTAACCCAAATCAGCGAAACATAAGATCATCCATCCAAGAAAAATATGATTTTCTTGTTCTGCAAAATAAGAAAATTTAGTAACGACAATCTCTGTTTTATATTTTGAACTGTAAACATTGACCAAAACATTGCAAAAACACCGAAAACAGCTGGGGATCCATTTCTTACGTATTCTAATTGATGAATATATATATATATATATATATATATATATATATATATATATATATATATACGTGTGTGTGTGTAATTATGATTTCAGTTATGGCATCGTTCAGGCACAAGAAGTATAGAGGCATCCAGAAACCATAAGCTGAATACGGACAGTCACATGGGAGTGTGGTTAATTCCGACAGGTTCAAAACCCTGCACAAACCAAGTTGAACGATCTGTTTGTTAATCGCCGCTCCAACGTGAAGTTATACTGTGGTTTCACAACCACTGATTAACCCTATCTGACAAAGAGTTAACAAAATGTCAACAAACACGTGTGCAAGTAGCCTTCAGCCTGTTTGCCGTTATCCACCTGGTTCTGTGAGAATATAGCTCTCAGTCGTCGGACTCACGGGCGCTGGCATGTATGAAGCCCAGTGAGCGGCTGAATGGAGTGTGTTTGTGTTTGTGTGTGTGACTGAGAGAGCGGGTTTCCTAAACCTTATGAATAACATGTTTTAATATGTATATTTTGAACGACAATTGTATTGAGCATCACAGGTACACTTATCGTGAAATCAAAGTAAAATTGAATTGGCAACTATTGTCAATCACTGTGGCTACCAATCCTCACAGATTTTGGATGTGTAGGTTAGATGCATGTTTTTGAAAATGGTAAAGCGTTGAGATCAATGGGTGACCTTGCAGGCTCGTGCAACCTACTACTATACATCAGGGTCTCCCACTCAAATATGACTGGTCTAACTGTATCGATCACTGTGGATAATTCGCATAGTGGTCAAAACATTCAGACATGCTCACATACCTTCCAATTTGTAAATAACCATCTCTGTACTCGTGATTCACATGTCGGGATCCTCGCTGCTTTGACTGTAAATGCTCCTAGCTTTATCGCCTATTTCAAGCCATGCTGTGTTTACGCATATATCTACCACAATACGGCCTATTGTCACATAGTCGGTAAAATCAGGGATATATTTCAGGGTCTTGTAGAATCAAGCAACCTATTTCGACAAAACATGTCGGTTGATTGTGCTGTTTAATCAGCAAAAGTAAGTTGCTGCCCTGTACAGTCCATGTGAGAGGACACGGTGTCGGTCAAATAGGGGTCGCATAAATTAGGCTTAGGTTGAAGAGGAGGCAAATGCATATGATAATGTGGTGTAGCTTTACCATGTATTGGTACCAGATGAAATAACCTGGGGGATGTGGGAATTTAGGTAGGCTGGCGCTATCCCATGAACTATTGTGCACACGCACACAAACTTGTGTTTTTCTCTGCGACAATACAGAGGCTCCCTTTGTGTTTCTTTATTAAGAAGTGTGTTTGGGGCATGACAACTCGCTCCGGACACTACTTTCGCGGCTGCGGGCTGAACTTGCTCTAAGCGGGCACATTGGTCCTCGATGCAGTCGTACAATAGAACATCTGCATCTTCCATTAGATGTCTTATATATACAAAATACAGTTTTTAGCTCTGCTGACTTGTCAGTCAGCTGAGCTTATCTTATGGTCCTCCGTCCGTCAACAATTCACATTTTCGACTTCTTCTCCGAAACTGTCATCCAGATCTACTTCAAACTTGGTGGGGATGTGCCTTAGGTGTGTGTCTACCAAGTTTCTTCAAATGGTCACGCTCCAGTGATTTTTGGATTTTTAATGATTTTTTTGTTCTTTTTGGGCAAATCTTAAAAAAATCCTCTTCTCTGAAACCGCTCACCCAATTGCTTTGATATTACACAGGGAGACTCCCTGGGACTCCTAGATCTTAATTTGTTCACCAAGTGGCGCTGCAATTTTTTCCTTTTTTTTTATGAATTTTTGTGTGTTATAGTTATTTTCGACTTCTTCTCCAGAACCGTCACTCAGATTAAGCTGAAACATGGTGGATATGTTCCTTGTGGAAAGGTCAAACAAAGCTGTTCACTGTGTGGGAATGCTGCGAATTCCCGATTTTTGAAGATTTTTTCAATTTGGGTACTTATCGGTCAGTGCAGCTTTCCTATTGATTACTATGCAAGTCAACGAGCATTCTAATGCTAATTCACATTTTCGACTTTTTCTCCAAAACCGTCATCCAGATTAACTTCAAACTTGGTGGAAATGTACCTTGAGTGGGTTTCTACCAGGTTTGTTCAAATTGTCACGGTCCAGTGATTTTTGGATTTTTAATGATTTTTTTTTTGTTCTTTTTTGGACAAATCTTAAAAAATCTTCTTCTCTGAAACAGTTTACTCAATTGCTTTGATATCACACAGGAAGACACCTACTGACTCCCTGTTCTAATTTGTTCACCACGTGGCTCTGCATTTTTTTTCTAATTTTTTATTATTTTTTTTGTTATAGCTATTCACGACTTCTTCGCCAGAACCGTCACGAAGATTAAGCTTAAACATGGTGCACATGTTCCTTGTGGAAGGGTCAAACAATGTTGGTCACCATGTGGGAATGCTGCAGATTCCTGATGTTTAATGACTTTTCCAATTCGGCTACTTTTTGGTAAATGCACATTTCCAATTGATTACCATGTAAGTCAAAGAGCATTCTAATGCTAATTTACATTTTCGACTTCTTCTCCAAAACCGTCATCCAGATTTACTTCAAACTTGGTGGGTATGTACCTTGGGTGGGAGTCTACCAGGCTTGTTCCAATGGTCATGTTCCAGTGAATTTTGGATTTTTTAATGATTTTTTTTTGCAAAAATCTTTACAAAAGTTTTAATATGAAAGTTTAACATGGGAATTTCTTGTAATGGTTATAACTTAAATATTTCTTACCAGATTTACTTCAAACTTGGTGGGGGTGTGCCCTGGGTGGATCTCTACCAAGTTTGTTGAAATAGTCACGCTCTATTGATTTTGGGATTTTTTATTATTTTTTGGGGTTCTTTTTTGGGGCAAACCTTAAAAACTCTTCTCCTCTGAAACTGCTCACCCAATTGCTTTGATATCGTACATAGACACTCCCAGGGACACCAAGTTCCCAATTTGTTCACCATGGAGCTGCAATTTTTTTCTAGTTTTTTTATGAATTTTTTGTATGGTTTTGCTATTTTTCACTTGTTCTCAAAACCCTCAACTGACACGAAATTTCCTGTTTACTTGATAACTTGAGATCTGTTTTGAGTAAGTGCCGTGATGCTGCACATGTTAATGTTTCTTTATGAAGGTCATGCTTAGACAGTACATGAATGACCTTGACCTCGTTTCTGGGGTCACAGTGCAACTTACATGAATTTCACTCTTCATTATAACTTGAGAACTACTTGAACCTTGATGTTGCACATGTTAGTTTTCTTCTATAAAGGCCAGACTTACTCAGAACATGGGTGACCTTGATCCTTTCCCAAATTCATAGAGCTACAAGTGTGATGAATGTCAAGATCAGCTGAACATGGGCTGCTCACACAGCGTTCTTGTTTCAATTACCCTTCTATTTAAGATGTACGTCAGTTTTCTTAAACAGTCTTCATTGCAGCATTGGAATAAACTGAATCTATGTGATCATGCCAAGTACCTTTGCTATTTAATGTGACTCCCAGATGTCTGTGACAATCTAGCTCTTCGACATTTTACCGTTCAGATATTTCAAAATTCGCTCCAAGTTGAACGTTCCAGTGCAGACCCTGAAGCGTTTGGCGGCACACGCAACTCTCACCCAAACGATCCAGTGCGTGTATTCACTCCGGCGTGCCCCGAACGCTCCGCGGCTTTCAGACGCTCCGCAGCTATAGTCTTCAAACGCTCCACACAAACCACAGGTTGGTTCCTTGCCAGGAAAGATCATTGCCACATTAAAGCTGCATCATGGAACACAAATCCCAAGACACAAAAGGGCTCCTTCACATCCTGGTTTTAAAATCGACTCTGGTCATCTGACTCAGATCTACATGTTTAATAATAAACACGATGTCAAGTGTGTATTTATAGGCCTATACTGTAATTGACCAGATTAGCACACTGCGCACATTACTTTTTTTTTTTTACATGAAAATCTGCCATGAAAATTTTATATCAAACTACACGGGTCCAGGAGTGGAGTTGAAATGCGTATCGCAGTTGTCACCTCATGAATTCTGTTGACCATGATGACAGAGTCATCGTTCATATACCAATGACAAAACGTCTTTAAACACGTTCCTTGAAAAAGTCCCCAGAAGACTGAGCCCCTGGCTAACATGCTAGGCCAAAACTTTTATCGTGTAGGCTGTTTGTGCAAAAACATTCTCCTTAAAATAGTGCTGGCATACATGCAATGACAGCTGGTATTCAATTCATGTCAGGACGGGCCTTTACGTAGACCAAACCATATCGGCACGCATTTTTTTCTTTGTCAGCACAATGCTCTTTACTTGGTTGGAAACTTTCATGCATTCAAAAAAAGCCATCAAACAACAAGAAAATATATAAATGTTCCCATATTCAGGCATCAGAGTACCTGGTTCGATGCAAGGCTTACAGGCGTGTATGCATTCCATCACCTCCAGAGAACACTTGCAAACAGCCTCACTTGTTCGATTATTTTTTTATTGAACGTCATAATTATCTTCACAGCTGACTGATTATTTGAAACGTTCCAGATGATTTCGAAGATGGAAATCATATTAAGCTTGTTTATTTTCTATTTTCAAAACAACGAGTTGGCACGTATCCAGGCACAAACAGATTATGCCTCTGGATTCGAAACCGAAACTTATATTACATCCGGGTGTTCTCATTTTCATTGCGACCGAACATGATGTTTCACATTTATGCATCACGCGGGGTGCACCACGAAGCATTTTGAAGTTTTGGGACATATTGACATCACATATATGATTGCGCAAAATGGCGACAGAATTTAAATGAGCTTATATTTGTCATATTGAACTTATCCAGAGGTGTAATGGTCTAATATTTAACATTGTGGAAATCTTTCACTGACAGGGTTGCATTATAAAAAGTCGAACGCCGAAGATCTGCAATGGACCTAATATATAAAATTGGCCATACAGGCTTCCTGAGTTGCTTAACTGAAGATCGTTTAGGAACATTAATTCACCATTTAATTTATGTAAGCCTACATGCATGTGATACCTTTGTGTGCTTAGGAGCCGTGTCGAATTCCGACCGTTACAATGCTTTTGTTTCACTGTGGCAATGAGTTAGAAGACCCGAAACCCCTTGACATTTGTCGTTTTATCAGAAACTGAATAAATAACATTGATACTTTCTTTATTCGATACAAATATAATTTATAAGTGCTTTTCCTCCCATTTTTAGGTACACGCAAATGCCATTCTCTCTCTCTCTCTCTCTCTCTCTCTCTCTCTCTCTCTCTCTCTCTCTCTTTCTTTCTGCCTCACAATCGCACGTGCACCGAGACACGAATATTCATATAACTGAAGAATTCACAATTAGCAACAAACAAACGGAAACAGAAAATATATGGAATTCTTTATTAGAAAAAATCAACTTTATGAGCAGCTATATGGTCTCGACACCCCCATTGACCTGCCACCCGCATGGACTCTCCACCCCCATAGGTGCCTAAAATAGCCGTACAGGTGAAAGCTCAAAACTGGTTAAAACTAGAAAATTGTCTGGGATAATCTGGTTTGTTTGTACAGGTGTGTCTTCTAGAACTTTCAGAATGATCAAAGGTGATCAGTTGGAAGCCACTGATTAGTGAAAAACAAACATGGGTGTGTCTTTGGATTGCACATGAAGCCAGTGATAAGTGGTCATTGAAAATACATACTTTTACCCACATTATAATGTTACATTACCCCTATCTTAGGAATTTTTACTTTTTATTTGTTTGCGTGATAAAGCGGTGCCACTGTCTTGGCAGACAAAGGGATTACGGGTTTCACTGATGAGAGCTGGTTAACAGAGTGGGACAGCGATGCACAGGTTTATCTGGCCACGTGGGTTTGTTGATAAATAATCTCGCTATCTTGGACTTACAGGGTCAGTGCACTTTGACCTCGGGATCAACCATCTGAGGGACCATGTGTACTACTGGTGGCGTGATATATTGACGAAAGGGATCACGATAAGTGTCTCTTTATCGACGCAACACTTAAACCTCAAAGAAATATCATTTGCAGGTCTGTGCTTACAGACAACAAACATCAACTGTTTAGTTGATACATCATTAATGCATCATATATTTCATTTTTTCCACAAACACTATTTGTAATGACGTTACATAACATAACCACCACGATTGTGGGATTCAAAATTGTTCTTCTGTTTCTTTCCTCGTCTGGCAGCACTGTTCTTTTACTTCTATTGTAATCTTGCTTTCATCTGAAGGTCATGAGCCATCGTGGCTGATACCATGGGTAACATTTTCTGTCGCTTCAGTTTTTGTCCGCCACTTTGCTTATGCAAATACCAGGGTTGATTAAATGCACCAAACCCAGGTAATTTGTACTGTGTGATCTTCATATCAGTGGGCGTTGACAAAAATGTCAGGAGATGCACAATAGCTTATATTTACTAATGGGATTCTGCACAACACGGGTAAACTGATCCGTGGCAAACTGTATATCTGATGGTGATACTCTTCGTAATATTTGTTTTGAACTGTCTCCGACTATAGTAAATTCTATAATGTCACACTGCACCAGCAAATGTGCCATAAGACACCTCAAAGACTTGGTGCCGACTTAATACCAGAAAGACATTCGTCCCCAACAAGGGCTATATGGACCAGAATAATTTCACTGTGATGGGATCGAGTGAACAGTGATCATAGGTACATATGTTGAGTGCAAATTATTACATACTATAAGTTTTATCCACATAGTATTACCTTGCTATGGACAATTTTCGTGCTCATAAAGATTAAGGACGTTTCGGACATTCTTTACTCCTGCACACCATGGAGGTAGTAGCTCTGATTTGAATAACATCTGCGGTCACATTAATTTAAACAATATCTGCTGTCATGTAGTAACTTTCAAGCTTGTATATTCTTTTGTGGACACAAAATATACTTCATTATATCAGCTTTTAGCCTGTAGTATAACATGCGCTGGGCCAGGGACAAGGCCGATAACCGGGTCCACAGCTATAGGAAAACCCAGTAAAGGGTGATAACCGGTGTAAGTCCAAGACCCAGGTAGGTGTCAATGTGACAAAAAAGCCTACGGGATGGGTTGAGAAATTCTAGAAGGGTCATCGCTATTTCAACACGCGTGGGAATGTATATTCTAGAAAAAAAAACGGAAATAATACAAAACCCCGGTAAAAAAAACCCCAAACATACATGCATGCATGTACATTTCAGAATATGTATCATATGGTACGTACACTGACTGAAATGCCAGCAGCCCCGGCAGCAGACGCTCTCATTCACAAGCAGTCGCTCCGCTAGCTTCACTCTTCTATGGAACGCTCCCCTGCATTCGAACGCTCATAATTGCGATAGCTTCTCAGGCAGCGAACGTTCCATCAGCGAACACTCGATCCTGGTCGCTTCAACAGCGGAGAGTCACGGCCAAACGCTCCTGAGTGATGGAGCGTTCACACTGCATTTTTTAGTGAGCGTTTTTTGGCTACGGCCCCTTAAACAGGGAAATTGTGTTGTTTGAGTTCACCAATGTGCAGGGGTCCAGTTTTCTTCTCGTTTAATTGTATAATATATATATATATATATATATATATATATATATATATATATATATATATATATATATATATATATATATATATATATATATATATATATATATATATATATAATTGCAGTAGGTCTTTTGGAATCGCCAATTTGTCATTCAGCGCTCGCTGCTGTGTATAGGATTGATAAGAAGGTGATAAACCAGACCAAAAATCATGGGTCACCCTCACAAAGCAGTTCAATGCAAGGAATGGTGTCACAGAAATTGAAAATAAACCCGAAGGATGCATTGCAAAATTTGGAGCTGAATGCTGAAAATGGAGGTGGCAAAAGACAAACAAAAAGAAAAACAAACTAGAGGAGCCAAGGAAGAAGTCATGACAAGTTCACTTTCTCAGTAGGTAGCATACATGCTGTATCAGAGCAAATGTTTAGCTCGCAGAATCCAAATGACGACAATACAGAATGCAACGGAGATGCCTGTGAGAGAGAGAGAGAGAGAGAGAGAGAGAGAGAGAGAGAGAGAGAGAGAGAGAGAGAGAGAGAGCCAAATGATGACAATACGGAATGGAACAGAGGTCCCTGAGAGAGAGAGAGAGAGAGAGAGAGAGAGAGAGAGAGAGAGAGAGAGAGAGAGAGAGAGAGAGAGAGAGAGAATGGCGAAACACATAAAAATTCGTCCTCGAAATATAAAATCTTGGTGCCACCCGGCGGCCAGTATGTGAGATATATAACACTTAATTACAGTGTGTGCAATATTAAAGCCGTAGATCCTGGAAATTCTCGAGAAGGAGCATTTGGTTTCCTTAAAAATTATCGCCACCTATTGCTCAGTTATTTTACGGTGTCTAAAGCCGATTATTATTGTACCAATCCTTCATGGTGAGAGATCATGCATATCACTAGACTGCAGGGGTTAGAAGTTACATATATAAAATGTGTTCTCTAAAGGAGCTTATGTTTTCTCACAACAACATGTACTTTCTAACAGGTTTACTATGCACAAAATGTATGAAACACAATATTGTCAAGGAATGATCACATAATGTTCCTTTGATGGAAAATGCAATAACAGTACGTAGACAGTATCTGAGTAATCGATCTAAAACAATGAATGATGTCCATCAATATTTAGTCTTTTACACGCAGTGATATGCTAACACTTGTGTTTCCAGTGATTGTGACGTGTATTATTTTAAAAGAGAGTCACCACCGTGTACACTCTGTGGTGCATTTACCTGTAACGTTATATTCAGAACCTTTACACAGCCTGTAATAAATGAGTAATTATCAGCCAGATTAATTTCCTACATTGTTATCTTATTTTATTGTACATGAGTACAAACCGTACGAGTGGGTGTTTTGACGATTTAAATATATATTTGTCTAATCTGGATATCCTAAAATAGTCAATGTACTGGCTAATAGGGCGTGTTCGCCAGCCATGGAGAGACGCAACACACACACACACACACACACGCACGCACGCACGCACGCACGCACACACACACACACACACATATATATATACATATATATATATGTGTATATGTATATATATATTAATATATATACATACACATTCTTACGAACGTACATACATACATACATACGTACATACACACATACATTGGACTCAATCAACAAACTTTGGAAATGTTACACTTAATGTGAAACTTCACAGTGTGTTATTTAAAGCATACCTATGAGCAGTACAGTCGCTCAGCTTACTCAACTCCCACTTTAGGCAAGCTACAGTTACCAATTGTTAGACCTAGGGAGAACAAACACGAGGAAATATGAGTGATAATTGGCCACCATATATATTAAGAGCCTGGATTGCATTAATAATTAAAATGAAACTTGGGTTTACCGGTGAACGGAACAGAAAGAAAAAGAGGAGAGATAGATAGATAGACGTATTAAGGACGCCATGATGCCCCAGCCCCTGTGTGACAAGAATATCTCCCTGCCAGGAGGCGCTATCAAGAATTTCCTGAAGCTGGCCGCCAAAAAGGTCACCGAGGAAACTGTCAGAGCCGTATACAAGCACCTGGGAATTTATAAAATAATGACTGGAAAATCGGACAGGATGGCATCCGCAGCTATCAGAGGTTGGAACGTCTGTGAGTAAAGGTCCGTCCCTGAAAATGGAAGAAAACGAACCATGTCTTCGAATCCCTGCTAGTGTCGCGAATACATTGTTCTTTTATATCCTGTATATTTGATGGAAACAAATGGAAAAACATTGTGTGTGTGCGTGAAAAAATACTCTCACTGCCGTGCGTATATCACAAATCTTTTTTTTTGACATCATTCACAGGTGAGACCGTTATTGTTTTGAGCGTCATTGCAGTCTGTCTAGTTTACATGGTGTGTCTGCTAACTTACGTAGACAGTGTCTCATCGGAGGTTACCTAATTAGTGTCGGGCGATTCCCGTCCGTATGCTACCCTTACTACCGTCTGACGATGTTTGCACAATCAATGGACAATGCAATGGTGGTCAGTGTTGTAAACATATAAACTTTGGCTTTCACAAATGGGTAACGGACGTTTAAGACCTGGGTATTTCTGGATTCTTGTCACTAACAATTCTGTATAGGGGTGGAAAAATGGTCATACAATACAACTCTTATAGGTTACGAAAAGGGTATGTTTCCTTCTTTTTTTCTTTTTGACTGAATATTTGTATATTGATCTACTGTTGCCCACTTTCCAATTATGGTGCAAGACCGGATAATAACATTTAGTTGCAAAGACAAGGCAAGACTGCGCCTAATTCGCTTCGTATTCTACAATGTATGGTTGTTACTTCAATAATCAAAAGCAAGTATTCACTCTATTTGGTTTTGTAATTGCAAAAGTAATTTTCCGCGTTAAATATACATTTTCAAATGCGGTAAGTAATTTACATTTGGGTATGTGTGTGCCAGTTACCCACCAGCGGGAGCAGCTAGTTTACAATTGCCTGCCTGTATGGTATTTATCATCCACGGAAAGTGATTTTGATATTTACCTGTGTGTATGACATCCATCAGCAGTGTAAATTAATTCTCAAATCCCGAAATGTATGATTTTTATCGCCACTGGAAAACAAGACTTGCTCTGTGCATGCCAACATTTATCACAAGTGATAATATTTGAAGTTTTTGCCTTTCCTTCAAAGATATTTGTAACGTTTGAAAGGAAAACACTTGTTTTGCTGCGGTAGCTAGAAACTAGCATGATATGCACTTGGTTGTTCCATTGCAGGTAGATAGAAAGAGTGCAGCACAACTTTAAGCCGTGATGTACTGCTTCATAACAATATTTAGTGTGTTTATATTTAAATTTTAATAGTGAGGCTTCCATTTCCATACAATAGAAATAACCACTGCAAATAAAAACAATTATTTGGTCATCTGCTTATCTACTGTGGGTCTGCATGAAAGAGGATGGCCTGATTGATATTTGGGGAACAATTGGAAGAGAGTGCTGTGTAAATGGAAGGGGCACTGGTGTTGCTGTAGATAAAGACAATAGGGAGTATTTACTACATTAGTTCTCAGATAAAAGTAAATACAATTTTTGACATAATGTTACGTTTTAAAATGTAAAATAACCATCATACTTTTGTCAAGACTATGGCTCATCTTGGACAACCAAGATGACAGGTACAGCGTGTTCATCGAGACATCATTAAGACAGCTTCACAACAACAATTTGATCTGGGTCCATCATGATGTTAGCTGTCACTGCTACAAAAATAGTGGCGCAAGATTAATTGGTCTACATTGAAAAGCACCTTGTGAGTTAAAATGAACAGTTTTGTGTCGTTCTTGACGCTGCTGCAGGTCAGTAGTCAATCCTTAATACTGATTTGAGAAAAATGTGGTGTAACAAGTTACATGATATCACGAATATTTCAACATTTTTCCGCTCAAGTTTTCTTTGGAAGGAATTCAAATACTAAATCCCATAAAAGCCGTAGATATATAAAAATCATCATTGGGAGATAGCTTAAAAAATTCTAAAAGTGTCAGAACTATGAATTTTAAAGCCTGATTTATCATGTGTCCCTCTTCAGTATATTGTCTTCCGTACACCAACAAAGTTGTGAACTTTCATGACTGTTTTCCCGGGAGTAGGGCAAGGGGGACAATGTATCCTTCATGGTGAACACAGATAGGTCCAAGAGTTTGAAGGGCACAATATCTAGTGTCTTGCTTTTACAAGAATGTTCTGAGTTTGCAGGACAATGGTCACCATAACCTGTGATCAGAACTACTGAGTGTGTCCCACTAAAGATTCTCTACCTTTCATTTTGCTTTAAGGGCAACAGTGTACCAGTCAAACAGGATATTATAAAATGGGTACTTTAAGCCATGGAAGGGGTACTTACAACCTTGAACAGATACTACAAACCAATGCAGAAGCTCTTTAAACCATGTAGGGTTTAAAGGACGATGCGGTGCCAGCAGTTCTGTCTTTAGTGCTTAATCCAAGTTGTAAACGAATGCAATGTTTAAAGTGATTACTGTTGGAAATATAGGGATTCTCAGTGTCAATTTAGGTCAGAAACGGTAAGCTGAGTGACCTGGACAAAGTTGTCACAATGAAGGAATTGAAACTGGTCGTCGTACCAAACCAGACAACAGACTCTCTGCTTTAGCGTCTGCACGGATAAGAGGCATGTACACATACATTATTTCCCTGTCAAAATCTCTGACCTTATCGCTAGGCAGCCGTGGCTATTATCTGCCATGGTGTGTACGCATTGAGGGTGTTAGAAACATTTTCAAAGGTAAATAAATTTTATTCCAGATAGATCATTGTTTCTTGTTGTATCGTGCGCAATGTATATTTGTACAATATGATTACTGTATGGCTTTTAAATCGTTAGTTATTATTTTCAAGTCGCCAGTTCTTTCATGTGGGTTTCTGAAACATAGGTTGTCAAGACAATGTTAGCAGGTGTGACTTGTTTTTTGACGCAGTAGGGCTAACCGAGGACAAAGGATGATTTAATAGGAGGTATGGCTTGTATATTGACGACGTAGAGCCGACAGAGTACCCAAGGTGGTCTTCTTGGAATGTGTCTGGCACATTGACACGATGAAGCATTTATGGAAACTGACAATTGTTATTTTGTGTAAGCAAATCTACTTCTGATATAATAAACTTTATTTCCATGTGCTTCATCCTGCATTTTCTGTATACCTTTTACTGTGTGTAGTATTTCATCTCTTTACTGTTGTGTCTCACACATGTAGCTTTATTGCTGTAAAACATCCAAGAGAAACACCTTTTGCACTCAAGATAAATATAATATTGTAGTAAATAGAAACATATTGGATGTGCAATCATTGCAAACGACGGCGTTTGTACTGTATGAAACAACTATTATGATAATTCTGTGCATCACATGAAATACCCAGTAGTAGAAAAACACCAATTTACTCAGACAGTTATCAAAAATCATAAATAATAGTAATAAAGTAAACACATGCTCTCACATGTTCTTTAACTTATTGCCAAATTCTCGAGACGCAATGGTGTGAAGAAATGGATTTGACAACGAATTTATCGGCATGACCACAATTGCAAGCCACACACTTATTTTTAATGGTAATATAATACCATATTGTGATAGAGTAATAACCAGTGTAATCGGAAGGAAACAGGCTGCATCACTTGTGAGTACTAGTATAATCCATACTGCTAATCGTCGTTTCGAAAACGTTCTTCCACTCTTTTTGCTGCTCTTCTTGACAACAAGGAATATACTGGAATAAATGGTTGCCATTACCATAAAACTTGATGAATTAAAGAATATATAAATATTGTCCAAATAGTTATTGAAGCTATAAAGTTGAATAAGTAGACATACCCCTGTCTCCAGACGCAATAGTTGCGGCGCCAAAACCATGGAGGGTAGAGAAATAACACTTACAGTCGTACAGGCAATAGTACCAAAGACGAAGCAAAACAAAACATGTATAGTGCACATTGGCCGTACTTTGAATATCAGAACAACCTTGATAAATCTATCTACAGCCATAATAAGCAGCACATACACTGCCATCAGAGATGATGCAGTGCACATGAGAGCAAGACACTTACAAATGGTACTTTGTCTCCATCTGCCATCAGAAAATATGTACATATTTCCAAACGTAGTGTCTGCAATGCCCAAGGATAACACATACGCTCCCATCAAGAGATCATTTACAGCGAGACAAACCTTGAACACAGAACTCACGGTACTCCTAAAAGTTGTTGTGTTTGTCACAATCACTAAAACATTCGCAAGTAAACATATCAGGGAAATGATATATGCAACTATACGCAGAAGAATGGATGCAAATAAACCATCGCATGAGTTAAATATCGTTTTGCAGGGTACGCAATGCTTAAGATGTAAAGCCATACAACATACTTTAAAATAATCACTCAATAGTACTCTCAAACGGCTTAGACTATTTAGTGCATCAACACTCATATCACGGAGCATGTTTCCTCTCAAGTCTAGGAATCGTAATTTGGTAAGCCCCATTAACGTATCTTCTCGTAAAATGTCAATTTTATTATATGATAAATTCAGAAGCAAAACATACGGGTTTTTCAATGCATATGAGTCAATCCTCTCTAGTTTCAAGTGGGAAAGGTCCAAAGCGGTAAGCGATACAAATACTGAAAACCCCAGACTGTAAACTGCTTGTAGAGGGTTACCTTTGATATTGATAGATTGGAGGCCTGCCAAACCTGTAAAACACACTCTATCAACAAAACATAAATTATTATGAGCAATGTTTAAGATGCGTAAATTTGGAAGGTAAAGGAAACTATTTGGTTGGAACTTTGATATTTTATTGAAAGATATGTCCAAATGTATCATGCTTGTATGCACAACTTTAAATCCATTCCATGTTTGTAAATTGCCATGGTTTATAAGGACTTTTCCCAGAGACACTGGCAATTGTGGTATGGCAGTGAGGATAGGTCCTTGACATATTGCAACGTTTCCCCTGCAAAGGCAGTATGAAGGACATGAACCAGCAACACAGACATGTTCGTCATCATAAGAAAAAGTGCAGTGAACATGTCCATCACAAACGTCATTTTGACCAATGCATGATGACTCCTTTTTACAGCGAAAGTTGTTAGGGCAGGTGAAATTTATGCACAATGTTGTTTCATCACTGCCTTTTTGACAATTCCAGGTCCCATCACAAATATATCGCAAGGGCAAACAATAACTCTCTGGACATTTGAACATTCCCGAGCATTGAATATAATGACATTCTTGTAAATGCTTACCATTCAGGCAAGGCTGTAAATTTCCTTTACTAGTCACAGCATAAATGCAAGTATATGTCCTGGGATAATACATATTGTCATCCTCACATGATAACCAGATATTTTTCTTTAGATTTGACAACTTATCTTTACTTGCGTTGTGCTCTGTACCATTTCCATATTTTGACGGATATGAAATGCGGAATTGATCCAACTGTTTTACTGGGCAACCGTTTTCATCCATCTGAGAGTATACGCAATCTGAGCTACCATCGCATCTATGTATAAATGCAACGCAACCACCTTCTGGACATTGAAAATAAAACGAGTGGCAGTAGCATTTTGGTGTTTTGCAATCACTCAGAAATATGGTAGATTTGGATATGCAATTCTTGCTAGATGAAAGATTTGAATATGTTTTACTTGGATTCTCGCTGCCTAGAGCATACATCGCCTGACAACTTTGTTCATCTGTGCCATCCAAACATTCTTCCTTCCCATTACACATGTTGAAGTCAGGAATACAATCTTCATTATGGCACCTAAATTGGCCTGCAGGACAACTTTTATTTACTGTTTCTGTCGCTCTTTCACATATTATGGCCAACTTTCCATTTTGTGTACTGTTTTGTACCTCAAGAAGAGGTGGCATGTCATGATTTTTAAATGTATACTGGCAACAATCGCGGCGAGGGAAGGATTTTATATCAACCATGATATCATGCCACATATTGATATCCCACTGTGTAAAATTGCCAATAAGTAATGCCCATATTGATGAATATTCGCTGCCATTTTGCAACACAACCCTCAGACGCACACCAGTGTTAACCAGCCGCCATCTCCAAATTAAATAAAATAGGTCACTCACGCGACCACTTTTGTAAAACTTTGCAATCTGCCTTTGAAAGATTTTGATAAAAGGAATTTGGTTCACATAACGTTCATAAAGGTTTTGCTTTATTTCCGAATAGATAGATAGCTGGTGTTTAATCATCCGCATTGTTGTCTTTGATAAATACACATCATCTTCGTTTAAATTAAGAATAGTTGCTTCCCGGGAGTGGCATATGTATTCTAGATCATGGTTGTTCATCATATTGTTTTCATATACAATAACGTATAGGCATTGGTCACCTGCTTTATGGAAGCCAACTGGACACCTTGGGACACTAAGGAATATTTGAAAGTAGTTGCTGTTTAAGTGAAAGTCTAAGCCGCATCTTTTGAGGGAAATTCCCAGGTCATCATATGTTTTTAAGTAGTGATATCCTTTGAATGAAAATGTAGTTTCACAAGCTGTATTTACAGTTCTTTTATTTTTAGAGGAACATTCGCAGATGAATGATGCATGATAAAAGTACCTTTTACAGGAGACCAACATAAGATATGGCACTGAATGTGGAGACAAAATATAAAATCCTCCACACTTCCCTGCTTCTTTGCAATTTGCATCAACTGCTAAAGGGGACGTTTTGTCAGAGAAAGGCATGGTTGGTTTTTGTCTCATTAACACATGCGGTTGCAATTTTCTTGTAAAAGAGGTTTTCCATTGTTTGAAGCTGAGCGGGTCTTCATTGATCCAGAAAATTTTATTATCCTGAAAGCCAAGCACTAAACGTATATAAACCATGAAGTGTTAAGGCAACATTACTTGAGATGCACAATTAAAGAAACAAAAGTAATAACAGACACAAGCTCAATGCAATTTTAAGACAGATAGCTTACATTGATGGTTACACATGAAATATGCAGAAAGTTATAAAACAAGATTTACTGAGCCAAAAAATCATAAAAACGCATGCAAGTAGCTTCCTTAAGCTGAATCTTATCTTTTCTTTTTTAGTTCTGGGACACGGTAGCCATTCTTTCGGGTATGTATATTAGACAGTGTCTCTACCATATCCTAACCGTAGTCCTAATGAAACAAATGCAAGCCAGTTCCGACCAAAGGCAATGTTCCTTGGTATGTATAGCTGAATCATGTAAATTTATAGTTCGTCTGTGCAAAGACCCATGGGGTCAAAACAGCCATGTCTAGTTATAACATGACAAGAATGCAAAAAATATTGTCTAAGATTATAGGCCTATTTCAGCAAATTGGCTTGAACAGGTGCCTCCTTCATGTGCATATAGGACCGTACAATTCATGAAAAGGGACCAAAATCTGCAACACAGCAGAGAATTTGCTAGTGCAGGTTCCAAATTTGTTGAAAATATCAGTAAAATTCAGCATGAAAACAGTAGTAGTTGTAACCACCATCTCAATAATGGTCAAAAAATTTTGTTTAAGATATGTAGCTAGAGGCATTTGTTGCTTTAAAGGTGATAAACTAAGAGTATTTCCAAAAGAAAAGTTTGTGAATGTGCAAATATAGTGGTGAAAATTCAATACAGTGTAAGAATTTGCAAATACACTGATTCAAATCTCAAACATCAGCCCGAAACAAGTGACATGAGGCCTCAAAACGCAAAAAAGGGTAAAAAATTGCAAGAACAGTAGTCAAATTGCATTACAATGGCCAAAAATTGTAAACATAGCAGTCAAATTTCAACTATGGTCTCCAGAAGTACTTTTAAAAGCAAATTTAAATGTTCAGAAAAGCAGAGAATCCCGCAAGTCATCTATTAAGGTAATAATTTTAGAATAAAAAAAAATGTAGTATGCCATTGTAAATCATCTGCAAGTCAGCTAAGCATAATGTACATCTAATTTGTGGTTCTTTAAAGTTCAAAATGGCAAAATGTAAAACAGTCCTAATTATTGTAAAAATCTACCATATTTATCAGAGAAAGAGTTAGGTTTTATGTAAAGAGTGAAAAAGAGAGGGAAATTATGTTGAAATCCCTAATGGTAACTGTAAGTGCAGCTGTCTTCCATGTAACAGTTTTAATTTTTTTCATTGACAATCACTTGTCAATTAGCTGATTTAGATGCTAATTATTTACACAAAGAGAGAGAGAGAGAGAGAGAGAGAGAGAGAGAGAGAGAGAGAGAGAGAGAGAAAGTCAATATGTGTAAATTACCCATATATTGAAAGTAACCATGTATCAGATGCATATCAAACACTTTGATCCAACCTGACATGATTTTCACAACAGCAAATTATACTCCTCAGACAATTATAAAACAACATCAGTTCCACTACATTTGTATAAATATGGAGGATGGCATGCATTTGTAATCAAAACAAAGTGTTTAATTAAAACCATCCATGATCAAAGCATGGGTCAAATAAAGAATGAAATTGGTTTGTCATGTTAATATAATGTAATGAGTACATATTAGGCAGCACATTATACTTTCAGAAAATGATCAACTCTATTGTAACCTACAGGCATTTAAAATAAGCGATTTACCCCCCCCCCCCGCCCCCAGCATTAAAAACCCCAAAGTCAAAAAAAAAAAAAAAGGGAAAAAGTACCACAATGGATTGTTTTTAGTATAACGCAAGCAGCACACACCAGGCAATGTATTGTACCTTTAAAGATATTATCCAAAAAATGATCACCACTGCTGTAACCTATGGGCATTTAAAATGAAGAAGAGCTATGCTTTCAACAGTCTAACCAGATAAAATCAAAACCAAAAGAACAGCAACAATATGACAAAAAAAAAACCCGAAAAGCAACAACTCCCCCCCCCCAAAGAAAACAAAAAATAAGGAAAACAAGACAAAACAAAACAGAAAAAAAACAAGAAAAAAGAGTAAAAAAGTATTGCAATAGTTTGTCTTGTTTATACAATGCAAGCAGTACACCACGCAATACATTGTACTTTTAAAAATGCAATTCATAAAAATGACCACTTCCGTTGTAAACTATGGACATTAAAAAAGACAAAGAGTAAGGCTTTTACACGATTAAGCAAAAACAAACCAAAATAAAACCAAAAAATAGGAAAAAGTACTGCAATGTACAAATGGATACTTAAAAAACCGCATAAAGCTAGTGCTGGTAACTGGTACAAATATATTGAAGAGACGGAATTTAAAGGTAGATTGCCCCGCCTAATTACATATAGGTTTACGGACCCAATTTTTGTGGTATGAAGTAATTAATTATTGTGCATTTGGATGACTAACCTAAAATGGGAAAATGATATTTATATGTACATTAGGCCTGATGAGAATAGATAGCTATATTTGAGCATACTATTAAAAACTAACTTAAGTTACCGGAAGATAAATATAAAAAATTGAGTCATATAGTCATAGAAAACTGGTGCAATTCTCCACAGGAAATATTCATGTGTACTTTGGGGATAGCTATGTGAATGTACAGTTGTGCTATACTCCTTTCCTTTGCACAGACAGGTTATTTTGTTACTGTTATGGTAAGCACGAACTTACATAAATAGAAAAATGATAAAAAACAACATATCAAGAGGGAGTGGGAAGTAACTAGCTTAATTTCTAGAAAATTAAAAAAAAATAGTTAGTGATTTGGTGGAAGTTACATCAATAAATAAGCAAAAAAGAGAGAACAACATATGCAAATTTAATATATTTGTAGCAAAATGGAAAATACTGTTTACCATTTCATTAAGTGTGCATTCCTATACAAGAAAATGTATTTCAAGACTTCAAGACGTGTTCATGTAATAGTGGAAATTATATTAAGTGATAAATAATTAAACATCAGATTGTACAGATTCATGTAAAATCAACAGCTGTATTCGAACACGCAGCCAATTTCTAAATGTATCATGAGCTGAGTTGGTCAATGCGGCATGTAAGTGGAGATCCTCTTGTACTTATTTCTTTACGGTTACCTAATACGTATCTGCTTTTATCTTTTTAGATAGGCAGTGGCAAAAACAGACATGGATATTATCGAACGTGACTACTGGGATTTAGGTTGTGATGACATTTTGCAGGTCATTGGGTTTTTTTTGACATAAAAATATCATACACCACAACATTTTAATATATCTATCTGTAAGCCATGAATCATTGTCGAAAACCGAGATCTCTTGCCATGTCGACCATGGGATATTTTTACACCTGATAGCCATATATATTTTTTGGATGGCAGACAGGTTTCACTGTAAGCTTTTAGTGCACACATGGTTGCAACTTGTAACTGTCTACTCAGTCAGGTATGAAATCAGGAATCCAAGCAAATTGTGAAACATAGCCACAGTTTATGACAAAGAAAAAGGAAAGACTACAGCACAAATCAATTCGATATTAAAGACAAAAATTTGCATACACATAATGTGGATTACCATTTGCTCAGATGGTGATCAGGTTTAAGTGTGCATGATGAACAACATTTGTTAAAGTGGGTGTAGCTCATAAAGGATTTAGGATTCGCTCAGCAAATTAAACAGCACATACATAATCTCTTGGTATACACTTTAAATAAGTTTGTAACCAAGATGCCAGACACGTTCATAGGCATGACTTGATATGGTTGCAAATAAAATAAGACGCATTTTCTGCCCCAATCGTTTTGTAACATGAATCTGTACTATACAAATTTAGTAATTGTGGTTTGTTTGACAGGTATTCTTCTTTCATAATGAAGCTCTGCATTTATCAGCAAAACTTCACGTATTGAGCTAATTCATCATTTGCCACGTTCATATTCATTGATTATCATGTTTGTTTTCTTTGGTGAATATTTAGCTTAGACAAGGAGCCGCTACTCAGAGAAACATGTACGGGTAATAGGCTCCGAAACATGTTGAGTAGTTACCCGCTGAAGGCCCTTTAATTTATTTGGGCTGATATAGCCTATGTCAAAATTTTACAGAGGAACATGTGCAACAAGGACAATAGTAATTCCATATGCATATGGGTAAAACAGGGACAGGTTAGCTTATGGAGAGTAAAGAGTTTGGACTGCAGAATAGGGTGATGACGACCAGGGAGTGGTTCTGGGCAAAAACACACAAATACAATGAAACCAGTATAAGTTCAAAACTGAAGGTACAAAGTTGTAATCTACTTCAAATCGACCCGATACCCAATAGTTTTAAGCCTATTAAGCTTTATATCATGATGTAAGTAATGAATTATCCATTTTTTCCAAGTGTTGGGTGGTATTTCCCTTTGAGTCACTATTAAATTGTGTTCAACACTTACAGAGACGCCTGGTCTTAAGTGTAGACTGTACCTTGCAAGTTAACATATGTTCATTGTACACAACTTCTTTATCACTTCATTTCTTGTCAGAATAACACAATAGTTATGTTCAAAAGTATTTTACTAATAGATATGAGCAAGCAAAGTAATCAAATTTAACATGTAAGTGAATGGGGACTTGAATCGTTGTCCACCACAGCCTCATTCTGGTTTCTGTCACCAGAGGTCAGTGGTGTTACCAATATGGCATGGACTTTTGAAAAGGGTGTGTTAGTGACTCCACTGTTTTGTTTTAATGATCATTGTTTTCTACAAATGATTAGCTGCAAACGAAAGGTTCAACATTGATTCAATTGCCATTGCAAGGTTTCATAGTATAAACAAAAGATTTTAAATCGCTTAATCACCTCAGAACCAGAATATTTGTTGTAAATAGCGAGTCTTGGCCTATTGGTCTAAGCATTAGATTGCATTTAGATTAGATCTTTTATTTATCCTGGGTAATACATGGTTAGTGGATACCTGCTAGTTCTCATCATGGCCCAGCCGAGAGAGTAAATATATAAAATTTATAGCAATATTTACAAAGTACAGTAAAATACAAAATCAATTAATATAGAAATTGTTCCATTAGCATCCAGCTATTACCTGTTTCCATTGTGCCAAAGAAAACAAGCATAATGTATCAAACCATATATTAATTAGAAGTTCTGCAGGTACCTCTTACAGTATAGAGATTTGAATGTTTCAACAGATTTGGCTGAGTGAACATCAGTGGGAAGGACGCTCCGAAGCCTTTCACCATCATACCTAAAACTGTGAGTGTAGTTTGTGAGCCTTGCTTGGTGGTAATTAAATTGTCGACTAGCACTTCTTGTACCATAAGTGTGTTGCTATGAGACTGACCTAAAGTTACATAGATATGTCGGCACCAAACCATTTAGACACTTGTACATTAGTACACTTCTTTTAAGGCTCACTCGCTCATAGAAAGGCATCCATTTTATTTTTCAAAAAGCTCCTGGCGGGAAAATCTAAAATGCTGCCCTGGAGAATTATACGTGCTGCCCACTTCTGTAATTTGGTAATATGTTCTGTATAAATTGAATTGGAAGGACGATCCCAAACAGTACAACGGAAGTCCATGTGTGATAGGACCAAAGCATTAAAAGTTGAACTGCAACATCCTTTGGAATCAAATGCCGAATTCTTTTAAGAACATCTATCCATTGAGATAACTTCTCATGCTAAAGGACCAACTGAGATTTGAGTCAATTTGAACACCAAGCAATTTTGTTGTTTGCACTTGTTTGATTTCTTTGCCCCCAACATAAATATTTAATTAAATGGTGGAAGTAATTTTTTTAATGTACCGATCAGTTGAGATTTTATTTTTTCAACATTCAATATCAGTTTGTTCCTGTACATCCAATTCTGTACATTAATAAAATCTGCCGTTAACTTAGCTTTAATATCGTCAGCTGTCCAGATACTTCTGCAGTGCTGTCGTCTGCATATATATACAGTCTAGTGTGTTCAAAACATGATGGCAGGCCATCAATAAAAAGTATAAACAGCAGAGGTCCCAAAATTGAACCCTGTGGCACACCAACAGTCACGTAACCGAAGTCGGACCAAAAAAAAAAAACCGTTGCCAAAGGGTAGTCTGCTGTCTATTAGAAAGATAGTTTTGAAGCCAAGTCCATTCGACACTGTCGACCACATAAGCCCCTAGCTTATGTAAGAGAATCGCATGGTCAACAGCGTCGAATGCCTTTCTGAAATCAATATGCAACAAGTCACTTTCCAGAGTCCACAGTTTCCATCCAGCTTTCAACCATGGATGCTAGCGCGGCCTCACAGGAGTGACGTGCTCTAAATCCTGACTGATAGTGGTACAAAAGGTGATGGGTATTGAGGTATGCAAAAAGGGAATCATGTACATGACGTTCGATTATTTTGCTTAAGATGGGAAGAATAGACACTGGTCGATAATTGTTGACCTCACTAAAATCACCAGATTTGTAGATGGGCATGACCCTTGCCCATTTCCATCCATCTATAAATACACCTGAGGTCAATGAAATAGTCACAATTGATTTTACAGAACGGGCTAACTCAATATTTGCTACTTTGTCATGCCGCAGCCCAATACCGTCTATCCCAGTTGCCTTGATAAAACTCTTTTTGATAAATTTTTTTTGCACAAAAGTAGATACAATGGAAGGCATATGATATTTCACATTGAATGTACATTGTGGCTCCATACTAAAATTGTCCCGACTTGTAAAGGGGCATGCCAATTATTCCCCAATCCTCAAGAAAAACTTATTAAATGTAGATGCAATAACTTTGGGGTCGAAGGTCATGCAACTATTTGCTTTAATTCTATTTGTTTGTGAACATTTTATGACGGCAAAATTTGTTTGAGTGTTTTCCACAAATTTTGGGGATCAGATAAGTTTTAATCGTGAGCCAACCTTCAACAAGATTGTTTACATCAGCAATGCCATCGGTTATAAAGAGACTGCCTTCTCTCTGATGACCACAATTAATTCCCATCCTTTCATACAGTGGATGAAGTTAAAAGCACCCGGGCAGCTTGTGAGTTATACAATAATGACACGTGTATCAGCCACACACGCACACACACACAGACACAGACACAGACACAGACACAGACACACACACACACACACACACACACACATATATATATATATATATATATATATATATATATATATATATATATGTGTGTGTGTGTGTGTGTGTGTGTGTGTGTGGGTGTGCCGGGTGATACCTTTCTTTTTGACTTTAGCCCAATGTATAAAATGCTTGACATATATAAGAGCTGCAGCGTGGAACAGTAAGGTGCAAAGAAGGATGTAGCAAGGAACATAACCCTGTACTCCTCTTCGGTGTTGAAAACAACTAAATGTTTGTTCTGCATTTGACAGGATTTTGAGGCCTGTATCCAACTGATTCTATCCTTGCTTGCAAATGTAAAATAAAGAGGATGACTGTTAGGGCACTTTTGTCGATTGGAAACCATCTTGGTGCATGTAACAAGTGGATTATATGTGGGATATCGCTGTAAAGTTGTATATCGCCTGTTAAGTGTTGTTCTCAACATTATCAAAGGATTTGAGTCATTAGAGATGCTATATACTCTAATTTTAACGTCATAGTCAACATATCTGTGAAATATTAAATCAATATTCCAGCTTAAATTATAATTTACGTTTCGCCAAATCCATTTCAGGGCCGGAATTTTGAAAAGTTTCCCACTAACAATTTTGTAATGGTAAAACCCAACAATTTCAAGAGATAAGTTTGACTCCTTTGCCTGTTGCACAGTAAGAATAGTCGAGCCAGCCCAGGGCGCAATTTGACATTTACCTTCCCAAATGTGTAATGGTAATGATGTAAACGTATACAGAAAATAGTATGCACATGCATAAGCAGCAATGTGTGTTCCATTCAGGTCCAGTATCATGTAAGTCACATTGTTTGATATTTTGACATTAAGACAAAGTATCTTGTTCAAAAGGTTTAACATATATAAACCATTGTGCCTTGCATTCATCATTTTACAATTCCTATTTGAGTCATTTGCAGAGGATGAGGATAAACGAAAGGACCAGATATAATTCAAACAATGCAATCCAAGCTTCAGTTTTAGTGACTGAGATTTTGTATGTCCGTAACCTTTCTTTTTTAAACAAGAAAACATTTTCTCGTTATATACTAGTATTGCACCATGGTAGTAACAGGACGTTCCAAAGTACCAAAGCCGAGTGATACATTTCAGTGAAGTACGTACCTCTCTTCTTCGAAAATGTTTGTTTGCTTCCTGTCGTTTCTTTATTTTGAAATTGATGAAGGTACTCGCGACCAGCTTTTGATCATCATGAGTATGTACAAGAGGATACTGGGTCAAAACATAACATTTATCATTGTGCTCTGTAAGCTCGATAGCTAACTTGTGCAATTCATACGAATATAATGTTGTCTTACCTAAGTTTTTATGAAGCTGAGTGTAGTTCTTGTGGTGAATATATGCAACAACACGTTTTTTCTCATATTTATTGAAAGTTATTTTGAAGTGTGGAAGTTTTAGAGATATAGAATCTGCCTTCGCTGTTTTAGGCACAAGAAATATTTGCCCGACTCCAAAACACTCTGTGACAGAAAAAGTAAACTCGGCTGAGAATATAAATTGTTGGTATCTCTTATATGAATATAAATACGCTATCAAGACTACAGTGTAACTAGATGAGACGAAATCTGTTTCTGGCCTAAGAATTTGTGTCACATTACCATAAAAATTACAGAAAGGTCCCAGTCTTTGTACGCTATCCCTTAAAAATGGAAGCAGAACCGTAAACCCTGCCAGGGTGCAAGCATTAGAGTTTGGTCCATCCCATAAACATTTTTTGACCACTACGTTTACAAACAAGTTTTCTGGTGCAATAATAATAAATGCACAAAGTTGGAGTTTCTTTTCAACTGTCGCACTTTGTGCAAAGTTCACTATTAACAACTCATCACTTCTGGATCTTGAAACATTCCACCCCAATGGTTTTCTCTCTAATACCATCTTGTAGTTATAGGTTTTGTACAGGTGTAAATGTAGTTTGCCCAGACCATTAATAGAATGTGCAAATAAAACCACAGTAAGTTTAAATCCTTTACTTAAATATATGTTGTTGATGAAGATATTACGTTCCCTTTGAAACACTGATGCATGATTATGATCTAAAATGTCAAAACCACTGCCATGTTGTAAATACAGCATTGTTGCATGCTTGACTTTAATACTCCCTTTCATGCAAAGCACATAACAATATATTTCGTGTATATCCCTAGATGCTCTGAAAATAAGCATTTGGTTCTTATGCATAAATCTAAGAAGTGGAATTTTGATAATAATATGGCTGGATGTATTAGATAAAACATGTTGATGCTTTGAAGAGTAGCGAGTTTTCATAAAACTATAAGACAAGTGTGCAGGTACAAACAGTCCGCTGGCAGTCCTTTGAAACTTTCCAATGTATACCCTCATTTGAACCAAATGTGAAAGTGAGTGAAAACTACGAAAATAATGATTTCCACATAATCGTTTACACTTAGGGGACTGCCCGTATAATGGGATAATTATATCTCTGAGTTCAAGATATTGCAATGCACACATACTGTCGGACTCAGGCAAATGCAATTTAATGATGTGAATATGAATTCTTAAGTTAGGTACTGAAAATATGTAAAATGTCAATGAAAAACCTCTACCCCTAGGTGAAACAACAAGCGTTGCACAAGGCTTGGTTTTTGTAAGTGGTCGAGAGTTTAAATGTGTATCTTTTGCTTCAAAACAAGTGGCCAAGACAAATTTTAGATATATTATTATATATTTCTTAAAAATCAAAATAGTGGCTGACTTATTAGTCAGACTTGCACATTTTGAAATAATATAATTTACGTAAGTTTTTAAAGGCATACGTTTGTTATTTGCTACTGGTGATCTTACAGCCTGATATGTGATATTTAAAACTAAATACTGTATGCTGCGTCCCAAAAACTTATTATAAAATGTGGTAATGCGGATTTGAGATAGAGTTGATTGTAATTTGATGTCTTCCTGATAATCTACTTCATCTATTATTGCAGGACAACCTTCGTTTGGTCCATTAAAAATAAGCCATCTGAAGTGTAATGGATGATGTTTTTCCTTCCTGAAGTTAGAAGCTCTTTCAGCTTGTACAAGAACAACATGATGGTCAAGTACTTTTATATTCCAGGAATTAGTGCAGATTGGTAAGTCTCTGTCCCAAAAAGGTACAATATTATGAACGCAATCTACGTAAAACTGAATAACGCCTATTGGCTTCTCAATGGTATATTCAAGGTGTGTTAGAGTTATGCATAGTGAATTATCATTCCTGTAATATGTAACCGCATGGTGTTGTCGGACACAGTTGATCTGTATACGTAAATACGCATTAAATAAAATATGTGTGTATGCCTGAAGACAAAATGTCAAAAGAATGTAAGGATATTCTCCGTATGATTTGTCTTTATGCGAAACGTTTCTACAGGCTAGCTTATGTGGATAGTAATGTAAATTGTGCAACACTGGCACTCTTTTATTCAATGAAAAATGGCAATTCTTATTTTGTTGAACCATGTTCCTTAACTCGTTGGTTGCCAATTTCGAACAATGTGCTCTTAATTAACATAACTGTTCTAGAATATCACTCGTACATCGATCTTCCCCTCTGGCACCTGCATGCATATAGTTGCAGAGGACGTATGGGTGGTCTGCATTAACAGATGTTATACAAACTGATAAACTAAGAATGGTGCAGGCCGATTGCTGTCAACAGATTACCCAAAGTACGCCACAGAAGGCTATTTACTAAGTCCAAACTTGGCAATGAAAGATTTATATTAACAAAAATGGAATTTGGCAGAATGTATTATTGTGTATTTTGGCAACTTGTCCAACACATGTTTCATTCGTCTTTTGGAATGCATCTTAAGGACCGGTAAGACACAAAAAATAAATCCCACTTTAGTCAATCCTAGCTCAAAATGTATTTGCGTTAGGATATCATATCATATATGAGTGTACACGTCATACTCCAAAGAGTTTATATATCCCGTATTTGGGTATCTGTGATGTTAATTGTTGAATAAACAATTGAAAGTTGACCACAAAGCATCCACCCCATAAATGTCGATATAAGTCACTAATTATTTGTGATAAAATCATTAATACACTTGGATCTTAATCCTCACATATTGGCAACAAAAAACGATCCTGCGATTTTTTATGTTTGCTTTCGTCTTTCTGTTATCCATTCTCAAAGTTTGTCGCTTCAATTTTCCCTTTGATTTTCAGGATGTTCATTTTCTTCATTTCATAGAAAAAGAACGAAGCAAAATTTAGAAAATCGCTGAATCGTTTTTGCAGCTCAGACATTAAAGAATCAAAAGCCATTAACCGGATTAAATTTCGCCCAGCCGTTTTCTTGGAATAACCATTCTTAGGTGGGGCTCTTGTCCTATTATCCTTTCTGACAAAACAAGCTTCAAAGGCCTTTGATGTTAATCATTTGCCTCTGAAACAATACCATTTTCTCAAGTTGAACTGATATTTGTGCAAAACGTAGTAAACATCATGCCTGAACATTTGGGCAGGTTGTCAATCAATTCTTGGCCAATCATATGAATAAAAGAGCCTTTGAAGTACGGAAAACATTATTCAGCGATCTGTCAAATGGCGACAGCGACCGTCTGGTTTCAAAGTGTGACGTCATGGAGGCGACCCTTCTGGCCCCATGACCTCAAGCCTGGCAACAAAAGTTGTGTTGCTTTGCTTCCGTGGGGCGGCCTGCAGCTGCTCGTGTTCATTGTACGGATGGCTGGTTTGGTCTTCCGCCCCCCTAACTCTTCATCCCATTTTTAGGGGATAGTGTTTTATTGTATTTACTCGTCTCCTATCTGTATACTTTATGTAGTTAGCTTGTTAGACTGGTCTTTATACTTTACTTAGTTAGCTTGTCATTATTTTGTAGTTGTTTTCTCAATGAGTTTCATTTCTCTTTCCAGCCTGAGCTTTGTAACGCTATCTTGTGTGTTTTCTCTGCTGTTCACGTTTATGCTTTTTTCGATGTGTTTATTTGTATTTAATTTCCTCATCCCTGGGTTTCGATAAAGTATTATTATGTATGTGGGTATTGTTGATAAAGGTGTCAGTTTTTTCCCCCGCCTGTCTTTGGTGTGAAGAACCACTGGGGATATCCATTGAGGCACGGCCTTTGAAGTTTGAAGGGACATCGTCTGACAATTCACGCTCCTCTTGAACAGTTAAAGTCTCCCTTCATTAGAACGCAAAACAAGCAAGATAACTATAAAGTAAGCCACTAAGGCTATGATATGTTAGCATGTTTGCATCTTTTCCCTGCCCACAAACATACTTTCGACATGCTGCCTTATTTCGCATTGCCGCCCTGATACCACTTTCTTTTTTTGCCATGGGCCGTTGCTACCTGCAGCCACGTAACAGGCTGTCAAGTATGATTGACGGGTGGCATTGTTCCGTTTGGCGGCTAAAAACCAAAAGAATGACACATGGAGGTTGGGATGTCCACATTCCTGTGTGGTTTTTGACGTTTTTGTCATATTTCTACTTTAGTTAAAAGCTTGAAATTTTGACAACTAATAGAAAGGATATTCATCTTGTAAAAACCGTTAAAATTTCAAAATCGACCATGCAAAGGTTTTTGGTGTCTTAACTGTCCTTAAAATATTCATATTTTTTTGTTTGATAACTGCACAGAATCTGGATATAAAGTAAATTTGGGTTTGGAAAAGGATATCTTAATATGCCCCCCCCAAAAAAAAAGCTTAAAGAAGAACAAAGGACCTGCTTTATTTAATAAAGACTGGCAGCAACAAGTGTCAGGGCTAAGTATATGGAAAACACAAGAAACAGAAACACTCCCGGAGAGAAAGGTTTGTCATATTTGCAAATTAATTGGGCAATGTTGAGGTTGATTATGCACTTCACTCCGCCAATATTAAGTGGCTATTGCAGTCTGTGGAAAATGATTTGCAGGGGTACACCACAGGTCAATGTTCCGTGGTTCAATTTTTATTTGTTCATGGAAGTTAGAATAGTGCAGCTTAAGAGCCACATAAAGTGCTTGAATACAAGCGTATGGATATTTGGACAATGCCGGCAAGGGAGTGGCAAAGGGAAAACATTTTCAGTATCCCTAATGCATTCAGGTAACTTGCAAATAGAACTTGGTCATAAGAGGTATTTGCACCAGTGCTCGGAATGTAAATATTGCGGTTCAAACAGATGTGCATTAAATTCCATTACTGCCACCACATTTAAGTTTTGCCCATCCATATCTCTATTTTACCACTAAATCTCTTATCTTTCCTACCTTTTTCACAAAATGAAGCTATATAAAATGTTATAGTCTTATCCATGACCACTTAACTCCTACAGCTGCTTCATGCCTTGCATTCTATGTTTGAGGTGATTGTAACTTTCAGAAAATATAATGACTTGATTTTAACACCATGTATCTCGTGTGTGATGCAATCTACTTCACACAAGACTTTTCTGATATTTTGATATTTATTTTGTCATACTACCGTCTATTAAGTCACGACATAAAATTGAAATGCTGTATGTTCTATTTGCCAATAGAGACAAAACTCTTCTCAACCCACTTGGTAGTTGCGGTGTGCAAAGATTAATAAATATTCGTGAAACAAGCTTCTATGATTTTTCAGAATGCTAAATGAGGAGATATCATTTAGTATTTGCAATATAATTGGTAGGTCCTTTAAGGATGTTTGAAACATAGGTATAAAGGCAGTCCTGACGATATAAAAAAAACTCTTTTGATAGAAAAGGACAGTGAATAAAAAATTCTTAGGAACAGATATTAAGTACACATTGATTCATAGTTTCTTGGGAACAGACTACATAAAGCCATAAGCAGATGGGAAGGGAGAAACTAAATGAGACTTGCTGCAGGGACACTACAGATAATCAAACTCAGATCTGCTTCAAAGTATAAAGGATTTTAAAACAGTTTACAGGTAAATGTATGCATGTGTGTGTCTGTGTGTATGTATGTATGTATGTATGTATGTATGTATGTATGTATGTATGTATGTATGTATGTATGTATGTATGTATGTATGTATGTATGTATGTATGTGCGTTTGCGCAAGTTCAGTTTTTCAGGGAATGGTGAATGTGGAGGATTTCTGTATGCGGATCCAAATGACTGAGGGTGCTAGTGCTACATAAAACATAAAAGCAAGACATAAAGAAAACAAAGGCACAAAAGAAAATTCCATTAAGATGTTACCCTGTAACCAAGGACCATCCAGTAGGAACAGAGTATTGCCAGGTCGTCACACCAGTACAACGACCTCCCGGGATTATTACGACCTCCCAGACTCTATTTGTTCAAAAACAGTAATGGAAATTTTATTTTTTTTTAATTGAGCTTTATTCATGTAAAAGGTATATAAAATAAAAATAAATTTATAATTTTGAAAGGTGTTGTGCATATGAGGGTCTATAGCAGTTTGTGTCAACATGGCTACTGAAAAGTTTCTCGTGTGTACTCTCAAATATGAATTTTGCAAGATTACACATTTTAAGGTGAGTTATCTCATTATTATCTCCATAATCAGTGAATCTCTACACTGGTAACAGTCCTAGGGGGCCAACTACATGAACTGGACAAGAGGACAGTCCATGGTGAAGCCTTTATACTTCTAGGCTTAGGCCTATTCGATGCCAAAGGTGATTCTTTGGCCGATGTCAGCCATGGCCAACATAACAAGTCAAACTGGTCCTTTGAATCTGTCTGCCCCTCCATCCATACAGATTGAACGGTTTGCTCATCCAAGCGCCAAAGAATTGAATATTATTGCTAGGCAATGTACAGAAAAGTCTACTGACAGGCAATCTGCTTGGTGAGTAAAGCGGTTGCGCCTCCGTGTTTACATGCCTGTCGCACCATCAATCAATAATTCCATGGCCTTTATCTTGTAAATCGTGATCAAAAGTTAAATTACGGTCATGTTCTTCTTCCAATGTCGTTCACAATCAAATGTTCCAGTGCTTCTCGTAGATATTTCCTTGTTATCTGCTTGTAATAAAGTGCCATAGAGGCGATCTTAAAGTTTACATGTACTATGTGAAATCACCAGGATCCTGGAGCTCTGAAAAGTACTGTTGGCATACATGGGGTCCTTATTATCCGAGGCCGTTCTTTTGAAAACAATGCTAGATGGCAGTAATCTTCATCCACAGACTGATGGGCCTGGATGTGATGTTAATATTTATTGTGTGAGTGTGAATTTTTAAAACATTTTAGGCATGATAGAAAAGTCATTAAAACCTTTAAATGGATGTTTGTGCCTGTATCCTGACCCAGCCACCAGCACAACACCCTTGCCTTGGACCTGGGTGTTGTGCTGGCGGCTGGGTCAGTGTACTGGCACAAACCCCTCATTGGCGGTATGGATTCCTGAAACAAAACACCACAAAATCTTAATCTAGAATATTCATAATATTTTTTGTGCTCTACTACTTTTGGGCTCGTTAATATTGATTATATTAATTATTTTATAATGAGTCAGGATTGTGTGATATTAGTAGATTAATAGATAAAACATTTGTGAGCTGAGGCACGAACCACATTAGCTTATCGTTAATTGAAGAGATCGGCAGTGGAAGGTAAAAGGTTATCCATGCAAATATTATGCTTATGCAATGTTGACACAACCTGCACATTTGAAAAAAAAAATACTCATTTACAGTATAAAAATCTATAACTGGGTTATTTATTTATTTGTTCATATAGTTACATCCATACATGTCCTTGCTTGTTGATTATTTGTAAGTTAGTGTAGAACAAAAGCTATCGGATGTATTTATCATCTTCAATGGCTGCTTCGATCAGGGTTTATTCGTGCGTCTTTAACAGCGTGGAGATCCACAAATATTAAACAACAAACAAACAAACAATGAAACAAAAAAAGGAACAAAAAACTGCACATAATCAGTAGATGAGTCATCAAAACTTCATAAAACTGAAGACCTTATTTTTATGTTGTTAGTATGAGCTAAGGCTAAGGGTTGGTCATTATGACCAGCTAGCTCTCCCGAATAGGCGGCAGTGCATGGCTGGGTTCATAGCACTGGCTGATGCGTGAGGCAGGGCGCATTACCCTCATCTTCAAATCAGGCTATAAATTAGCCCGTAGTTTTCATAAGAAATGTTTTATTTATTTTATTCAATACGTCTGCACTTAAGTAACTGAATGGTGTATTAGCCCTGTCTAAATCAGAATGCACTACACAAAATGAATACACAAAGGATGTCATATAGTTTGCTAGGATTACTAATATAGTTTTTTGTGGAAATGTCTAGCTTTCACATAGTATTATTCCCCTTCAAATTTATTAAAGTTGATGTGCTGGCTCTTCCTGTTTTAAACTGATTGGAACCCTCTTCTTTAATGATGTTTTACGTACCCTTTCACACGCTGCTCTTCTTCATATTTTATTTTCTGTGTGCAATTTTGAACAGTCAAAAGGTGGTCGAACAAAGGATAGCTAGTCCTGAATCAAATATTAGCGTATGTGTCTGCTATTAATGTAACATGATTTACGTACTTCACCGCAAACTGATATTATTTATTTTACCTCACATGTATAGATGTAAATAGAAGTGGATAAAAGTAGTGGTGCTGTAATTTCTTACAGATGCATTTTCTGCAAGCAACTCTGTTTCTATATGTAAATGTTCTGCCCAACAAAACTTCTTTGGAAGTCAATACACACACACGCACATATATATATGTATATATATATATACATATGTGTACATATATACATATGTGTACGTATATACATATGTGTACATATATATATATATATATATATATATATATATATATATATATATATATATATATATATATATATTTATTTATATATATATGCTGTTGAGTTATATTTGAAGTAGAGTGTGAACAATGCTGAGTGGCTCTTCCTGCTATATAAAGTCTACTTGCTTATAGCATATTATTTACATATTTGGTTCCGTTCAATGTTTTGTCAGGTTGATTGATGGACTGCAATCTCTTGCACTTCATAAACTACCCACCGTGTGTGTCATACACGGGATTTTCCCCATTATTTATAGGTTCTGCGTCATGAATGGACATGCCTTTTCGTATAAGTGAACTGAAAAATTTGCCGTGAAGGTTTCTAAGTGACTGAAGTACTGGGGCGCTTGAGTGCCAACCTTTGTCATGTAAAGGAGTTTTACAAAAACATATATTTATCATCTATGAAATTTTGAACGGAAAGATGTACATTGCACAGACCTTATTTCATTGATGTAATTTGGTTTGTGTCCCCATAATTGTCTAACACTTAACTCTCTGTTTTGTTTGTTAATCGTCATTTGTGTTTGACAGAATTACTTTTTAATTTTTTTCTTATTTTCATAAAAGTGTCCTCAGTCTTTTATTTAAAGGTTCCAACAGACCAGCTGTTTTTGCTAGGGCATTGGGGATTACGTTAAAAATGATTATTTATCCGCGCGACCAGTTTGATTCCAGATATCACTTAAAATAACACAAAGAGTTGAGACTGAATACCCCAGTAGGTAATTTTCAACAAACAGTATAAGCTGTTTGCAAGTGAAATTTAAATACAGTTCAACAAATTTCATTAAAGTAAACGGGAATTGAAAGGTATATATATAAAGGGATGTATTTTGGGTCTTGGCAAATAATGGTTTCATTTTACTGATTTATGGTTGGCGAGATATGGAGCAAATTTAGGAAAAGTTTCATTACAGAAATTGTCGGCAGAACAAAAACAATTTCAGTTGAATCCTGATGCAAAAAAAAAAACAAAAAAACCCCGGCTGAGCACAGTTTTATATATATATATTTCAGCGTGTTTGATAAATAGACTCCACATAACCCTCACACAAAAATACACTGAAGACTCTTTCCCTTTCGAAAGACTCCCACATCTAAAGAAATTAATTTTATCTTAATATGTTACAAGGCGGCAAACCAGACAATCAAAGGGAACTAAAATGTGACGAATACTGATAAAAAGTAAGGAAAACGACTTTCTTGAATATGGCATAGAACAGCACGACTTCAGCGTCACAGCTATGTTAAAACATCTGACAACAAGAATGAGTACAAACATCGTCATTGGTCTGCATCGACCTAGCTATATATTAAACAGCAAGCTCATACCGAACATAATTGTAATAACCAATCCCGCACTTAGGTTTCACTTAGTTGTCGGGGGTCAGAGGGAATGTTTATACCGTGCGGGCCATAGAATATCTTAGCATCGTTTCAATAAGTATAACATTGACGAGCCCTTGTTGATGGATTTTCACATCAAGAGATTAGTGAAAATACTTGGTCGATTTGATTTATGATATTTTATAAGCATATAAAATGTTGAAGTGCCTCAGATTGACTGTACTTGAAACAAAAGCATCCATAATAGCCATTCGGATGAAATATTAATGACTGTGGCATTTTAGTGCAAATACTTTGCGTGAGTGCCTTGTATTACCAAAATATATGCACCTGCACCTGTATTTAGTTGATGCACGCATTTGTATCTGTATTTCCGATATTGTCCTGTGTATGAAAATTAAGATAATTAGCAAATCTCGCACACGAAAAGCAACGATATTCAAGATGCTTCATATTTAGCATAAGAATGACCCAAACCTTTGGCACAAGGGTGAAGTGACTATTCTAAAGAATATAATAATGATAATAATAATAATAATAATAATAATAATAATAATAATAATAATAATAATAATAATAATAATAATAATAATAATAATAATAATAATAATAATAATAATAATAACTTGGCTGGGAGAAGAGAAAGACCACTATTGCCCTGTCTAACTGGTCTGAGAATGAATTAAGTCTCAAGGCTATAACTTTGAAACAAATGTACCTGCAACCACATTGTCCATGGATAGGAACAAAACTGTTTCACTCAATCCTAAAATGCAGATACACACACACACACACGCATACATATATATATACATATATATGTATATATATAAATATGTATATATATATATATATGTATATATATATATATATATATATATATATATATATATATATATATATATATATATATATATATACACATAATATAGAAACTCTGATGTTTCAAGGTCTGGTAAGATGAAATGTAAATGCACACATCCCTAATTTTCCATTTTGTTGTTCCAGTTTTTAGTCTGCTTCTATGGTTTTGAATTTTTTTTATGAAAGTGGTGTCCTTCAATAAATGTAAATTGCAGAAAAAGTGCATGTTATACAGATACAGATAGAACAATGTACATCGGCATCCCTGGGACTGACGCCTCCACTATAAGAATGTGCTCACTGATGAAAAGGAAATATATAGGACATGGCCATGTTATATGAAGTCGACCTAGATATCTCCCTTGCAATTGTGTAGCACTGTTCCCAGTGTGCATAGATACTTACTGCTAACCGGGGCAGTAGGTTTTACTGTAGACCCGTATAAATACCAAACAGAACCTTTTGTCCATCGCATTTAACAATGGGCCCAAATCTATCCATATTGGTGACACTGTATTCACAATTAGCCACTTATCCAGTGGTATTTAGCTGTACGCTTTTTGGCTTCTTGTATGAAATATTTTTGCTTTAATTTTTGGTCTTGAAATAAACATAGAACGGATAATCGTGCCACTGATTGCGGGAGCAATTGATTTCATTGCGTGTAACGTTGTATGCAAGATAAGTTCCCAGGGTTGGAACTACTTTCAGTGCTAATGGACGGCGTGATGAGATCAGTCTATCAACGCTGTATGGGGGTTTGAAAGTTTCACTCCACCCACAGATAAAATCCAATGACAGGACATCATCCTTGGGTGAAATGATACAATACCTGTTCAGATGCAATGCTGCTTGTGAAGTCACACTTGCTGGGTTAGTTCACACCCAGGGTCACTGGGAACTTCTAATGGAAGGTTTGAACAGAGCTATATTGTGTGGAAAAATATTGCGGAAAAAGTACCTGTGCATTCTGATTAACTGTAAGTATACTTCAATTCGCTGTTTATTATTTAGTTCCGTTGACATGATTTATCATGTCCTGCGAATAGTAGTACTCATTTTGAATTATGAATAAAGGATTGGCCGACAATATTATTTGTCTACAAGTTTCATATTAAATGCCTCTATCTAGTTCTGAGTAGAACAAAAAGCTCCTTTTTTTCTGAAAGTACAAATGTCAAGCTGCAAACTAGGTTCTGCTGGCAGATTGTACCGCTTTACCTCTTGTGATACAGGGTTCAGATGGAAGTAAAGGTTATGATGCATATGTGATGGCCTTTCCACATATAGTGCTAATTGATTTAATTTCAACTTTACCCTACTACCAAAAGCAGAAACTTAAAATCATAAAAGATGATCTTCATGTCGACATTAATGTCTTACTATTTCTCGTAGCACATCAGCAAATATTCGATTGCAGTACAATATAGTATGCTCCCTGAATTGTGCCACCTTATATGTATTGCAGCAAGGTGTAGATGGTAAATATACCAGCAATAAAATTCGCAGAATCCTTTCTGCACGTGAATAATATAACCAATCACAAACAATGATATAAACCCGATGATCCATATTTCACTTCCGCATTTACATACATTAAAATGATCAATGGTTAGCTCAATAGTACCCCACCAGTGTCTGATAAAACAGCACATACATGTTCAAACAAGTTCATTAATAGGTTTCCAATTACATGTGGTATTGTTTGCATGCAATGACCAATAGAGTTATGGCAGATGTAATTCATAATAATTTATTTAACCAAACATGATGCTGGGCTCAAGGGCAGACCTATGTCTGCCACACAAATCATGGACTCATAGTGTCATTAGATAACCAATAAATTTATGGCAAAAGTAATTCATCAGAACTGATATAACGAAACTTGATACTGGGTTCAAAGCTGGACCTATGTTCGCCATGCAAATTATTGTCTCATAGTGCATTTCATCATCCATTCTAAACCACATTTCACTGTTCTGTAGATATATTTGCTTTCAATGAGTTACCAACACCCTAGTGATTAGTGTCTGTAACTTAGTTGACAGTTCAAAAATATCCAAATTATATGTTGCTACAAGAGCCTATTCCCAAATATGACCTGCCTGATATGCAGCACTTTTGACATGCTGGACCAAGGTACCATGGTTTGGAGAAATGTTTTCCAACTGGCAATTTCCACTTGCAAAAATACTGCTTTTAGGCCTCAGTCACCTTGGTAAGGGGAAACGTCCAAATATACAGAATGGATACAAATCTATTTCATTCACGTCATGATCTGTCGCTTGATCTGGGGTACTGGACAGCCTTCTGAAAAGTGATGCCAAATGGGGTTATGATTGCAATATACATGCCGGGAAGTTCTCTTGCCAACTCCATGGAAAATGACACCATGTCACAGGCAGTAAGTGCATGGAAGAAAAGCAAGTATGAAGGCCAATAACTACCAAATTGAGCAGTAATACTGTATGTAGCAATGTACGTGAAGTGCTTGCCATGTTCAAAGGCAATCGAAGTTCTACATCCATCCAGCACACTAACCACTGTAATGGCTAACACAAGCACATCAGTACCTCTGGCATGTTGCATTATCTTCCAGTGTCCCTGCTGGCATGCATGAGCAGAGTGAAGCAGATCATTCTGTAGTCAGCTTCCTCATGTGTGTATGGTTGCATTTGTGACAGACCTGACACTGGTGAAGAGAGGACATATTCTGTATGGGTAGCCACAGCAGTTTCCCCCCAGGAGCACACAAAACAATTAGTTCAGTTGCAAGGAATTCGAATGGGCCAGTTTTGTTTTTATCAACTGGTGAAGGACTGTTCCAGTTGGACAGAATGACTCTATTGCCACAGACATGCAGTTGGTCACCATAACTGTGGGATTGCAAGACTAAGGACTGGAGACCTTGGGATTTGTAGGAGTCCTGTACAACATCTAAGCTTCTTACACATTACAACAGCCTTGCAAATAAGGATTAAATACTTGCTGAGAATAATCACTGAAGGTTCTGACTTAAGTGTTTGATCTATTAGGCTCCCAAGTTTACACAACTGTAGCACCATCAATGCTTTTTACATCTGCCTGCTGGAACTCATATATGTAGTTTGTGATAAATCTCCAAGGCACCCAAGCAAATAAGCCTTGAGGTTTCCTGACGCATCATGTTGTTCTCAGCAAGTGCTTGTGGCCATGCATAATAATCACACTCAAAGAATGCATTCAGGTTACCTTCCTTTACCTAACAGACAATGTACAATCTTAACACAACTGAACATCCCCTGTATACTTATAATCTTAATTTTTTGGGCTGAATGGATTTCCATTGGCCTGACTTAAACAGGGTCACATTGTTCTCTGAGATAATATCTTAAAAGATTTTGTGTTAGAGTCCAAGCGCCCATGAACAAAGTCTACCCTGGTTACATCACATGGAAGTTATTTCTGGATGCTTGGAAGTTTTTCATGCTGATGAGTATTTCCTTTTTGTTTTCCTGATTGGTTGGCTTCCAAAGCATTTAGAGCCATTCAGCCTCACAAACAGCCACCTTTCAGCGTCGTAAGGTATTCTCGGTGATTCCAATAACACTTCCATCACCTTTCACCAGGCTATTCATTGTTCATGTATCTGATCATGAGACAATTCAAAAAACTTGTTACATGTTTGTTTTCTGTGTGACAAAATACCCCTTCCTGAATTCAGCAAAGACAGCAAGACGCTGTTGTGAAAGTCAAATTATGTACATGAACAGAAAACCACCTAGCAAAATGAAAATGATCCAAACCGAACATCCAAGGAACAATTAGGGCCAGAGTTTTGACATGAATTTGGTAATTTGCTTCACGCTGTGATTTCAGGAGCTGACAAAGCAGGAGCTGTAGCTCCAGTGTCTCATTCCAGTAATCATCCTGAGGGCAGGTGGCTCCCATGTGCTTGCACCACTTTAAGAAGGAAAGTGCAGAAATATTTCTGGAAAACATCTGCTGTACCCCCAGTAGTAATGTTTGCAGTGGTCACCAAAGATGTCCAACTAATCCATTCGAGCCAATCGCCAAAGTTTTTTGGCATTGCCATCTCAATGTGGAGTGCACCTATGAGTACCACATGTTTATCCTCACCATAAATATTGGGCCATGACTACTGTAGCTTATTGCCAATAGCATATACAGGTTGGTCTACAGTTCGTACTAAAACTTGTCCTCTGTTTACATGACATTGTTGGGTTGCATGCTTCATAACACCCACACCATGTTTTACCATGGCCAGTGAGTGAACATTGTCACAGAACAACGGTAATGGTCCAATGATTGCTCGTGGCGGGTGGGGACTGGAATCATGCATATGAGCAGAATATGTTGACCAAGATATGCTCTCTTTGCCTTCAAAGTTGTCTTGCTTTATCAGCTAATGCACCTTGCTTAACCGTTATCGTTCTGCATCATCTAAATCAAGTAAACCACTACCTAGACAATTACTGTCTGTAACTATACGAGGGGTAGAATGATGCTGACTGGACAATGGTGTAAGACTGAGGTAATGGTTGGCCATTTTGTGCCTTGGGAGCATCAGAGGAAATTTGGTTTGGCGATATTTTAGGTAAGCTAATGCATGTCATGGAGAAGATTGTGCCATATATTTAAAATTTGAACTCTTCCATGTAAATATTAACACCCAGGTAGCTCTCTTGCACATGGTTGATAAAAGGTGTGATAAGAAAATGCTTAGAACATGGGAATATTTTGAATGGTCAATCACACACTTCTGTCAAATTTAGGAGTCATTTTATCTTCATAGTAAAATGGAAGTTTTAATTTTGACATAATATTTATTGTGATAAAGTTTGATATGAAGTATTGATGTGTAACTGCAATTCTCAGGAAGAACGTTGCCCTCTAACAATGCCACAATCTTTTTGAAGCTGAAAATATTTTCAAATCCTTATATATATATATATATATATATATATATATATACTATTTTACATTTTTACAGATGTAAATATCATTTTCACTAATCTGCCAAACTACACTTTTACTACACACTATTTGTACGGCAGCCATTTGGAAATGGGTAACCATAGGAATAAATCGGGCTTAATTGTTTGGAATTATCTTTTGTTGCATGACAGAGACTTTTGAGCTACATCCAAAATATCGTTTACATATGTAGTATTGAGAAATGAGTCCCAGGAATGGCAGGGAAATATTGAAATCTTCAAAATATGCAATCACTGGAGATATATTAAGGGAGGGATCTGCAATAGCATAGTTATGATGTCCTGGACTTAGCTTCACAAATGCACAGGCCTTATCCTCATCAAAAACAAAGTTTTTCACCATGTTTTCTCTTCCCTTTCTGTGTGTGCGCCCCTCTGTTTCCTATATTATGGTATACTTCTCTTTTTTTCTCTGTCCACGTTTCTTTTTGTTTCACCATTATTTCCCAATACCTTCGTTACAAGTTTCCATCTTGTGAGTATTCATCTCTTTTAACAGTATGGTAATCTATTGACTAAGACATTGCACGAGGCAATGCTGAAAGTGATTTTATGCCTCGAGTGGGTGTAGTCAAGGCACTGAAAAGATAATATGGACCGTCTTGTTCCAATTTTTACTGCCAGCTAATGCAATTCACGAACGCTAAACTTCGAGGTGGTTTAGCACACACTATTTGCTTCAATGAGACAACATGGCAGAGAACGGTATTGGTGGATATCCGTTCGACAAAAGAGAAGATTTAATATAAATTTGGAGGGAGAAGTAAAATTTGGAAGACAAGGAATATATATAAAGCCACTACATACACTACAAAAACATTCAGGGCATATTAAGCCGAGATAAGCTGGACCCTGAGTTCCAAACCTCGGGACTTTTTTGGCACTGCACTGTTTAATTTCCTGGAAGAGGATCAAAATAAACAGGCGAATTACACAAGAAAACACCACTTTTTAATCTGAGATATGGACTAAGCAGGAACTTGAGGAATAGAATTGACCTGATTTATGGGACAGAATAAAGCAAAACAATGTAATGTTACAGGCTATGATCAAAGTACCCAAGCATCAAGGACAGGGTTCCATTGATCATCATCCAGCAACTGAGGGAGAGGACTTGCATAATCTATTAATGTTTCGATCCTAATGATACGAAAAACGTTACGAGAAAGTATTTATTGAACTAATGTTACATTTTGGATGGAGAGAGAGAGAGAGAGAGAGAGAGAGAGAGAGAGAGAGAGAGAGAGAGAGAGAGACTAAGTACACTTGCACTATAGAATTTTACTGTCCCTGCTGATGTCAACTGTTTCAAATACGTCTACATATGCCATCATATGAAAACAAATTAAAATCACCAGCGTGACAACAACACAGCAGATGATAATAGGTGTAAAATACCAGGAAGTTATTTCTCCTTTAGTATTCATCAATTCTGTGAATGGGTGCATCTTAAACAAAAGTTTACTTAAAGTTATTTTACAGGGTGGATGAAAAATAAAATGCCTCATGTTATAATATGAAGGATGAATTATTTTCATATTAAGTACTAAAAAGTGATAGGCCTACCAGGTCTCTTTTTATTTGTTGCAGAAGTAATAAAATTTGTGTTTTGGGTGTTTAGGCCTCTACAGTTTGGAAACACTATAGTCTGTAGTTAATGAAGAATATTTCAAAGGTTGAGAGGACTGGTTTTAAACCACCAGTTGCCTTTTATGGGTGACTGCCTGTCTCAAGTCAGGAGAGAAATTTGTTCCTTCACAATAAATAAGATCAATGTTGATGCTTTGACAACTCTGGAATCTCTTTGCTGTCATTGTTGGGTTGCGAATTTATGTATATGGATCATCTTTTTCTGTACTATTTAAAAATGTGTATCTGTCATTTCTTTGGCGATTAATTGAATGAATATTATCATGTAAAAAGGAACATGACGTCCACTTTTAACCCATAAATTGCTTATATATATAAATTGCTTAAATGACATATATATATGTATATATATATATATATATATATATATATATATATATATATATATATATATATATATATATATATATATACGTATATGTGTGTGTGTGTGTATCATCAACTGCAGGAGTCATTGATACAAGTACTAGTGCTATATATTGAATGTATGTAGTTGTAGCTTGGTTGTATATATCAGCAGTCCAATATGCATCTTATTTTACAACTACTTATTCGATATTTCTAATAACATGTTGCTGGCACATACTTAATATTTTCCATAAATCCTACTAGGAGTACTTAGATGCCAACACGGGTATAAATAGCATCACTACTCTATCCCCATAAGTTCACCTTTGCCAATTGATCTGATAAGCATAATAATTTTCAATGGTACTTGATGCCCATCTGAAACACAAAAAGACATTGTGCACAGAGACTGAACTACCCACATACATCGTTATTTTAGTTCAAAATCAACCATACGAAGGTGCCACAGGGAAATAAATAATGTATATAGTATAAAATACTATGTCCTTGTTCATAGCTTCAAAAAAAGTCAGCAACACCTAAAATTCGAGAACCGTATATGAGCCATTCCATGGGAACACATCTCCATGAAATACGCTCCTCCCTGTTAGTTGACTATGATATGGTGGAAAGTGAAACAAAAAGAAAAACTGTGTTTACTGAAACATACAATAACCTGAGTGTCTGTGCACATTATTACATCAACCAAATGTCAGGCAATCAAACCGAGGGCATTTCATTTTATAAGGCAATTATTAATATAATCATATACATATTGAATTTCTTACATGTAGTCATAACAATGTGGAAGCAATCTAGATTAGACATGTTAGACTAATGTACCTCCAATATAATCTCCTGATCGGAGCATCTGCCCACAAGCATCAAGAAACCATCGTCATTTTTTAAGGTGAGTAGTTGCAAAACTCTGCACTCAAAGGCTTCAGAGGCCGTAGTCCTACCTGAAAGAAGTGAGGTTAGAATGACGGCCTCCGAGGCCCTTCCATGCAGAATTTCCCAACTACTCACCTTCAAGCATGATAGATTCGCAATCTATCCCTCAAATTTGCTAAACAAAATTGTGAAGAAAACTGCCTCGTGTCTGAAATATACTTATATGCAAGGACAATTTCCCAAATTGGAGACCCCTGAAACGTTAAGCTGAGACACGCCTTAGTTCAACCTTGTTTTGACTGCTCTCTTTGCAGTAGGTACATCTCCCTGTCTCAAATTCTGAAACGAAAAATGCAGATTTCTAGAAACAAACTGGCTCATGTTTCATCTTGGTGCAAGAGAGTTACAGACAGCCAGTTTGCTAAGCGATCATCTATATGCCTGCCAACTGAGACTGCACGACTCCTTCAATATATTTCATAGTGTACGTCCCAATTACCTCATGGTAAAAGTGACCAGGTCCCAGACTACTCATCATCATAATACCAGAAACGGTCGTCATGCATATTTTGCACTACCTAGGACCAACCAACATTATTGGTCAAACAACGTTTTATTACACTGCCATAAAGGATTGGAATGGCTTACCTGAAGAAGTAAGAAGCCCATTTTTATTCAAAACTAAGTGATACCTTTGTTTCAAAATGGTACACTACGGGTTTCAACTGAAAAAAACAACCCCCCCCCCCCACATTTTGTTCATGAAGATGTGGATTGCGTTACCTCACTGCGCTTCCTTGTTAGTATTGGTCGAGTATGGGTGGGTATAGTCCACATGCTTAAGACTCTTTGGGAGCTTGTTTGCACGACATGAACGATCTTTATATGCTTTCAAGATGAAATCAGACATCAGAGACCTACATTTATTAATTTCAGTTCCCACCTGTATGGAGATGAGGTACCCAAATTTAACTTATATATTGTATATCAGTATGAGTGACCCAAATATCTACAAAGGAACTGAATTTCGCTCGGCCCCTCCTAAGGCGCACCAAGCTTGAAGTAAATATGAGGTTCAGTTACGGAGAAACTTGCATGAAAAAACATGCACATGTTTATCGAATAATAATCATGATTACATATAATCTTACTCAAACAATCGATTTAAAAAGAATATCATTGACACCAATTCAACATTCCCATCTAGTAATACCTGTTAAGCTGCATTCTTACATAGTTTAACGGATTATAAATGATGCAAGTGAACAAAATTTCATAAAAAGAAAGAAAAAATCCGCGGGACTTGTTCAACAATCGAATGTCCCGGGATATCCTGAAGTCTTAACATGGAATCGAAACCAGTTGAATGAGCGAAAAAGAGGACACTTTTGCAAAAGATTTTCTTCCAACATAAAGGCCACAAAATTATATGTTAAAAAGTCACTGAACCACGGCCTAAGGAAAGACGTAGAATAAATAAATAAATATATATATATATATATATATATATATATATATATACATATATATATATATATACACACACACACACACACACACACACACACATATATATATCTATATAAAAAATTACTCTTTGATCGTGTTTCGAGTGTTTACATGTGCGAATGTATATATATATATATATATATATATATATATATATATATATATATATATATATATATATATATATATATATATATAGAGAGAGAGAGAGAGAGAGAGAGAGAGAGAGAAAGAGAGAGAGAAATAAGGAATCTTATTGTTCTATCGAGATCTGTTTTCTTTAGCATTGGGCACCCCAGAGTATTCCTGGTGGCGTTATTTTAGGGTCTCATTTTGCCTTCCGTGCAGACGACATTGATATTGTGTGGAATAAGTTCACTGGTAGAGCGCAAGATTGCCAGTACGGTAAAGGTGAAGTGAAGCACTTTTGATCATTTGCAGACAGTAAAATACTTTCAAAACGAGGCAACACCAGACAGTACTGTTCGTTCAAACTAGTGTGCCCAGAAGAGCCACCCAGAGATACAATCGCCGTGCTAGGGTTGAGCCATTGATACGGCAAGACATATGAAAGTGTAGGCCATTCAGCAGGTGCAACTAATTATATAACCTTGCTTAAACAACAGCGATGCATAATGTGAAAAAGAAGTTTTAACTGTCAGAAGGTGATCATCCAATGTCAGGCCGACTCACAACTGCCATTGAAAGAGAAGAGACAACGATTGTGCTGTAGGCTGAGAAAACTATTTATTTTCAGTACCCGTAAAATGCAAGACATTACAAGGAAATATTTTTGCTAGCTTTTAAGACAAGATTGGACAAGGATTCAATTCAGATCCAGAGATATAGAAACTGATGATTACACTGGCATACAAAGTAGAAGTACACAAACTGGTAGTTAGTACATTTCACACATCACAGATCACACGATACTCATGTTTTGTTTTGTTTTGGTATTTGTTTGTTTATTTCATTGTTTTTCATTTCGCTTTCCTGTTTTTTTCCTCTCACGGTAAAACAAACAATATCAACAAGAGTAGTTGAGTGAAATAGAGAAGCAAAGTTATAATATAGATAGACACAACGGTAGGAACATTATATTTTGGGCTGGGATCTATTTCAGGGCAAAACGGAGTTTCACCTTCTCTAAGGCAGCCTTAAGGATCAAACGGTACAGCGATGATATTCCATAGTCAATTGCTGCTTTCTTGTCATCTCATGCTTGAAGTAAATGTCAAGTATTTGGATGACAAAAAAGACCACATGTGGAGTGGAATAAACAAGCTCTCTTGAATGAAAGGGAACACGTCAGTATCATTGACATAAAAAGCCTATAAATAAAGTGCCCGACCGTATGCAAGATAACATAGCAGCTAAATGTCAGCACAGAAAATGCAGGATTACAGCTGATGTGAATCCACATAGATGCACCCATAGTATGGTGAGCGCAACATTTTTGTACAGAAGGATTTACCCTTAGTTTTAAATTTTAGACAAATCCCAAAGGCTTTATTGGCTAGTTGAGGGAAGTTGTACTGTATTAAAGCAGGAGTTCCAAATATCTTTTGGTCAAGCTCCCCCCTTAAGATGTATATTCATGTGCCAGAAATGACCCACCCTGGAGGTCCTAATATTATAAAGTAGGGTATAACCCACCATGTCTCTTTGATTTCTAGAGCGAGTGATAAATACTGGGTTTTAAGTGGTAAGGCCTATATATTTTGGAAACAAAAATAAAGTTTGTAGTTAATGTAGAATATTTGAAAGGTTGAGAGGGCCGGCTTAACGCCAGCAGTTGTCTTTTAGAAATGATTGCCTCGCTCAGCGGTAATATTCATGTCTTGACATTGGTATGGCAAGATGCGTGTTAATGTTTCAGTCATTCATCATTCTGTGCGTTGTGCTGCATTTAACTTAGCGGCCATCGTTGGATTTAAATTTAACAGTAGAGGTAATGTTTCTCTGAACTATTCCAACCTGCTGTTGTCTCACAAAGAGACGATATCATCGTGGTCTAAAAAGAATGGCGAGGGAGTTGGCTTAAAGCATAAAACTGCCTATATAAATATAACTGTAGAACTACTCGGTATAATAATAAAACTATGCGAGTGTGAATGCCTGGCCGACCGTTCTACATGGCACGAGCGTAGCGGCGGACAGCCAGGATACACGAGGTGAGGTCCGCCGCAGGCGGACCACCGAGTGTATCCTGGCTGTCCGCCGCTACGCGAGTGCCATGTAGAACGGTCGGCCATGGTACTCAACACGAGAATGGTTTTATTTTTATCCCATGTATATTATCACGCTCACTTTGATTGTCCTCTTGTAAAAGTTCCATAATTGCCTAAGCAGTATCTGCCCCTACAGGATCTAAAGTAAAGTCCATTTTTCCAAAACTCAACTTTGTAATTGCCGCTCGGTACTTTTCATAGCAGACGACAGAAATCAACATCCTATGTGCGCGCGCATAGGGGGCGTGGCAGTAGCGTGTGGAACGGTCTCGAGAGTGTAGAACGGTCTCGAGAGTGTGGAACGGTAAAAAATACTACACGGTGTAGATCGCCACGTCCACAGCTACTCTGGACTACACATACATGGGATAAAAAATGTAACTTAACGTGCACTACGTTTGTGGCATTTAACAACAAAACATTTACATTAGATTTGTAATTCAATAAAACGCATGAGACTGCAATTTTCATTCATAATGCCATGTATGCACAACACATGCACGTGTAATTGTTTGCACAGGTTGCCACACATTCTCGAGCCAGACCAACTAAATAACCAATGCCCGTATAAGTGAAGCCCTTCCCACCGGTGTTTCCGTAAATGAACATGTGACAGGTGGAACATTTCATTTTCTTCATTCATTCAGTCAATCAATCATTCGTCCATCCATCCGTTTATTTCCATAAGTTGAGACTTTACAATTACGAATTGACAATGGGCAAATATGGTGCATTTTTAATGAAACAATAAAACATGTTAAAGTAAAAGTCATTTTCCGGCCGTAAATTGCATGAATAGGGGCTATGCATTTTTATTTCCCACCACAACTGAATACCTGATTGCCTGAGTAACTCTAGTCTTGCCTGCCGTGATGCAGGCAGGTGTCTGTGCCGGCCGCGGGATATTACTAATATTTTGGAAATTAACTATTGATTGATTAACTCTATCCAACCCCAGAAATGGAGATATACATACAAAGTATACTTATTATAATATTACAGGCAGATGGACATGTTTTTACATATCCCATTCAGGAAATACAACATACATATGACAATGCCATTTTAAAACTTAAATGTTTCGAAAAAGCACTAATTTTGTAAGAAAAGGGCCTTTAACCTGTTCTGTGACAGAGATGTGCCCGTTCGTCCTCCGTGATTGACAGGCGTGAAACCCGTGCTTTGTGGTGGGAACTAAATATGCATAGGGGATTTTTCTCTTCAAAATTGAAGCTAAAAACGTTTGTTTCCTTTTCACTATAGAGATTGCTTTAACATGTCTGTGTTGGAAAAGTAAGAGACTAGTAATTGTTTCAACACATTTAGCGACATGAAAATTATTAAACTCCCTTCGCTCCTACTTTTGTGAGTCTATTTTAATATATTATTAAATGTAAGCATAAGTTAAGTAAAATACAAACCTTAACATGATGCTATGAAACAATAATTTTTAATGAGATAATTGAAAGGGTTACTCTCGATTGTACGTAAAATGGTACCACTGATCTATTGGTTCAACAATAACAGTGGACTTATAGGGGCCATCCAGCGTTTCTAAAAGAGGGGTTCGAATTACGAGTGTCAAAGGCATGTATGTCACGGGGGGGGGGGATTTTTGAAAAGCCCATACTCTCAGGTGTATTTATCTGCCATTTGAGACTCTTTTTTTCTCATGGATAATTTCATGTTTGAGACACACAAAAAATATTAAACTTAGCTTCCCGTTAGCTTTCATATTTTCCTTTCAGACTATGGCATATGTAGGATCAGACAACATCCAAACTTTTCACAGGACGCAGAAGAGGACAGACAGATAAGCAGCCAAAACAGCAGATGGAATTTTTTTTAACAGACATTGATAAGGCTGTGACTGATTTGTACACATTTCAGTTAATTTTTAAAAAATAATATGATCATATACATCGCCATAAAGCTTTAATTACGAAAATGGACATGTCAGGACAAAATCATTCGTTTCAAAGCAAAACCAGAACATGGTTTGAATGTTTAATGAGAGAGCATGACCTAACATCTCTCTATACATTCTCAGTCACCTTCTTTTTTCTTAATGACCCCTTAGTTGGTAACCCGGGTTTATTCTTATACATCTATGACCTATATAAGCAAAAGGGGTTTCTTTGAAACTATAGTGTCTCATATGGACACCTCAGGATAACTTCGTTTCATTTTCTGTGCAAAAGTTTCCGAAGATACAATAATTTCAGAAAAAATTTGTTAAATGAGGGTCAACGTACAGAATTTTCTGGTTTCATTTCCCAACTGCTGTACTGCTCATACCTTGAGCTACAATAACCGAAGTGGATACCTTGATATCAATATCTTTCAACTCAAAGTAAAACCATAACATGATTTGATGGTTAAATGAGAAACCATATGCAAAGCTCCTTCTATAGCTTATTTCAGTCATCCCCTATTTTCTGAAAGACTGCATGTATTAAAAGTGTTATGGTGAAAGTGTTATGTTATCAATCCTAGTTACTGTATTTAGGGCAAAAAGGACTCATTCAAAACTACAGTGACTCGTATGGACACCTCAGAATAATTTTAATTCATTCTCTATACAATCCATTCAAAACAGTAGAGTTAAATGAGAGAAATGTATATACTTACCTGGTTATATATCCCGACTGGTATAATGATGATTCCGTTGGGACACCTCAGGCAAAATTATCTGCACTATAATTTTTCGAAATAAATTACATATATAACTGATTTTCAATTGAATGATCATTAAACGTATTGGAATTAACAAACATTGATATAGCTGTGACTTATTTGTACACAATTCAGTTGTTGTGTACTAATATGACAAAATACATCGCCCTAAACATGTAATTATAAAAATGGACACCTCAGGACATCCTGATTTTTTAAGCCAAAGCTAGAACATAATATGATTGCACTATGAAACACCCTATGGTCTCTCTCTGTCTGTCTCTCCGTCTAACTGTCTGTCTCTGTCTCTTCTGTCTGTCTCTGCATCTCTCTCTCCCTCTCTCTCTCTCTCTCATTTCAATCGTACTCTTTTTTTTTTGACCTCCAATGTTTGTGAGGTGACCGAGGTGTAATCTTATCTGACCTGTATGGTGTATGTAGAGCAAAAAGGACGACTTCAAAACTACAATGACTCATATGGACACCAGGATAATTTTGTTTCATCCTCTGTACAACCAATTCACAATGGTAGAGTTAAATAAGGGCCAATGTACAGACCTTTCTGTAATATTTCTCAACTGGCATGCTGATGATACCATTAGGCCATCTCAGGCAAAATTTCCACCACTGATCTTTTATAAAATGAATTATTTAAAAACTTGATTTTTAATCTAAAGAACATTAAAGTATTAAGCATGGGAGAATATCTACCTAATGATATGGGGTTTTTTGGTTTTGTTTTGACTTTTTGGTACAACCTGTAATATATGTACCAATATAATAAAATACATTGCCTTGCAAGAGGGATTTATATCAGGCCTTGCCCTGTTTCCCAATTGTATCCTTACGGAAATAACAATATATTTAGCCAAATACATTGCTTAAGTCTGTTATAACCAAAGCGGACACTTCGGGACAATACCATCCCTATCAATGCAAAACACGAGCTTTTTTTATTGTTTCAAAAGAAAGCATGTGGTAAGCTGTGTCAATATATTTTTAGTCACCCTCTTTTTTTCCGAATAACCCCCTCCCCATGTTGGGAATCCATTTAAAATCTCATTTGACCTAGATGCTTTGTTCAGAGTGAAAGAGAAACTACATAACAACAGTCTCTCACACGGATAATTTCATCATAGCCTCTGTGCAATTATTTCAAAATATTATAGTTAAATGAGGGCCAATGTACAGAATTTTCTATTAATTTTTCGAATATAGCATACTACTGACACTCTAAGGAGATTATAGGGAAAAGACTACATAGCTCTTTTACATGGTAAAAAATTAACAAAATCGATTTTCAATTCCAGGAAAATTATGCAGTTCAGAATGTATACCCATTGATATGGCTTTGACTTATGTTTCCACATTTCATTTGTTTTGAAGTAATATACCGAAAAACAAACGCTGTCTTAAAGCTGTTAACCAAAATAGACAACTCAGGACAAGATCATTAATTTCAAAGCAAAATCTGAGTATTACTTCGATTGTGTAATCAGAAGCCAGGTGCTTACCTCTTCCTATATTTTATTGTTGTCATGTTCCCTTTTCTGAGTGACCTCATATGTGGTGCCCCACGTTTAATCGTATCGGACATACAGACATTTGGGGCAAAAGCGACTGCCTTAAAAGTACGATGTCTAATATGGACATCTTGGGACAATTTTGCTTCATTCTATGTACAATCAATTCAAAGTGGTAAAGCTAAATGAGCACCAAGGTACAGAATTTCCTTGTAATATTTCTCATCTGGTATACTGATCATACCTGAGGACATCTCAGGCCAATTATCCGACACCCCATCTTTATCAAGGGTAACATTTACACACTTGATCTTCAATTTAAGGAATATTAAGCATGTGAGAATGGCAAGACACTGATATAGCTATGGCTTATTAATACACATTTCATCTGATTTGTACTGCTGTAATAAAATACATTGCTATAAAGCTGAAATAACCAAAATGGACACCCCAGGGCAATATCTTTCCTTTCAAAGCAAAATCAGCACAACTTTTCATTATTTAATTTTAAACCATAAAATTACCTCTCTTAATATATGGTTCACTCACCCTGTCTTTTCTTTATGACCCCCCCCCCCCATGTTGGTAACGCATGTTTAATCTATCCTGTCCTAGATACTCTATTTAGGACAAAGGGGATTGTACGCTGTACAATCATTTTAGTATGGTATGGTTAGATGAGAGCCAATGTGCAGAATTTCCTGGTAATATTTCACAACTGGTATACTGCTGATGCCTTACGCACACCTAAGACAAAAATTCACCACACCACTTTTTTACAAACTAAATAATTTACAACATTCATTTTCAAATCAAGGAAAATTAAACATGTGAGCACCAATTCAAAATGCTATAACTAAATTAAGGGCATAAATGATCTTACTGCAATTATATCCACTTTATCCCACGAAAATTCTGATCAATTCATTATTGGGGGTTTTAATTTGGATCTACTTCAAACCAACACAAGAGAAAAATGAGTTTCTTGGCAACTTCAGATTTTTTGCCTAAAATAACCATACCCACAAGCCTTTGCCGAGATAAACGCAACTCAGACTAATAATGTTTACTGCAGCTATTCGCATTTTAGTAAATCGTCCATATCAAGTATTATACTAACACAACTGTGACCAAACTTCAAGTGGAAACTGCCCCCTCCCCCCCTAAAGTTGTGTAAGTAGTGAGCAACAATGAAAAGTCCATAACAAATTTTTGTAGTGGAATTACAAAATAAAAGAAACAAAAAAAAAAACAAAAAAAAAAAAACAAAAAAAAAAAAAAAATCAGCAACTTCACTAAGATCCAAGCATAAATCCCCAATTCAACTATAATATTATAATTTGCTGGAAAGCATAATGTGCAAAAATAAAAAAGAGCACCTACCCATAAAAACAGTAAAATTAAATAAATACGCACGTGCTCTCTGTGGTCTTTGCAAACATTGTATTAACTCTAGCCAGAAGCATAAATTCATCAAAATCTCCTCAATTTACTACTTGATTCAGAATGGTCACGTCACACTTTTGCCTTCCAGGCACACAAATTATTTTACAAAAGTCAACATGGTATTATAAAGATGCAATCGATGGAACCAGCGGCTTTAGAGTTTAGTGAATGAGGTTTACATTTTTTGACTCCAGAAGTATACCTATTGCTTTCCACTTCGACCTATCATGAGCCTTTGGTAATTTAGACCCCAATGCTCCAATCCATAAACTCCCGCATTGCGGTGTCGATGACAGTCAGCTTAACTGGTTCCAGGCGAATCTAAAAATAGGTGTCAACATGTTCAATACGCCCAATTTTATCAAGCTCAGTTTTACCTGTCGCACATGACTACAGACTGCCGCAAGGATCCATCTTGGGACTTCTCCTCTTCATAGTTAGCATGAACGACATACCCTGGGAATCCCCTAAAATCGTTCAATTCTCTATGCCAACGAAACAACACTGATTAATTCCATTTACTCTTTAAAGTTGACTAAAACTGACCAAAACCATGATAATGTCGCAAATAATATAAATTCCGATGGGAACAAAGTATATGTCTGGTTAGCTGCAAATAAACTTTCCTTAAAAATACCCAATACTAAATGCATGATTTTGTTCCACCAGCATAAGCTGGACATAAACAGTAACCCGAAAATAGCAGACAAAACCACTTTAATAGAGAAACGCCGACTTTTACTTTTTAGGACTAGGGATTCAAGAAAATTGACTTTGGAGCACCCATATACTAAAATAGCATATAGATTATCCAGAAAAATATGAATACTAAAATAAATATACAACATTATAGCTATCTAATCACCTATAACCATATATAATTCCATTTGTAAACCTAATCTTAATTATGCCATTTTAATATGGGGCTACTCATGTGACCGGATTGTCAAACTACAAAAGAAAGCAATTCGTCTTATTTCTTCTGCAAATGTTAATGCCCACACCGAACCTACCTTTCAAGAAGTTAAACCTACTTATGGTTTAAGGTCCAATTTATAAAAAATGGTTTCTATTTCCGTTATTGTAAAAACGAACTTTTAGACTATTTTAAGAATAAATTTTTAGCCAACCCTGTTACCCATACATACCCCACCCGCTACCCTCGTGTTTTTCCCTTTATGCCACCTCTTTACACTTTTCGGTGCAAATTGCATTCGGCATTACACATCCAAAATAATCAACATGACACCCCAATATATAAAAATGGGACAGGTTAATACCCATTCATATATTTGTTTTTTTCGAAATATACCAAACCTTATTTTCCTATATTCTGAAACATGTACTGATGCAGATTGTTATATATGCAATTGTTTAATGGTCTACTTTGTGAACATGACCTCATACAGTTATATTCCGAGAAAACTTCTTGCCTATCTGACACATATAATGCATGTGTAATTGAAAATAGCTTCATATTGCAGGCTACAGGTGAACATATGTTAACATGTTCAAGTAAAGAAAACACTTACATAAACATTCATGCACAGAGGCAACGCATGCAGGGGCCTGCAATTTAGATGTACTATCATCCGGAGCATTAATCCGTGTAGCACGTCGTTAAGCGAGTAGTGTAGTGAGAAAACCTGAGAGCGCTTTCAAAGGCCAGCCGCCCACTTATCCCCCGGAGTCCGACTTATTAATGTTGTATGAAGGTGTGTGACTTCGCCGTTATCGTGTTCGCCATGTTAAGTTTGTATCAGCTGTTTTTACCAAAAATACAAGAGAGCTTTTGATTCCCGCGAAGTTGATCTTGTCGTTTGAATCGGGGAAAGAGGATTTGTTCAACAATGTTCCATCAAAATATCTTAATAAATAGGTACGTTATGACATTTTTTGCTTTAAAAAATGTTAAAAATTGATAATTTTAGTCGTCAAAATCAACTTTCGCCGATGATGACCACGAAACGTACAGGTATGTATGAAACGTTAACAGAATGATTTCAAAGCTGGTGCTGTTTAAACCTGTGGTCGACGCCGGCCAAATTTGCAGTTAGGAGCCAAAATCATCCAAAATTCTGGTAAGATGGTAAATACTGGCTGTGTTTACAACTGTACATGTGTGGTTTCCAAAAACCTGGTGTTATGGAAACACAACTGTCAAATTACTGGTAGCTTCCAGACAATACGTTTTCTCACAGGGCCCTGCAACATGTACGTTTCATGGTCACCATCGGAAAAGTTGATTTTGACGACTAAAGGCATCAATTTGTATCAAATTTACTGTAACAATAGGACAAAAAATACCATGACTTACCTATTTATTAAGATATTATGAAGGAACAAACGTTGAACACCAGCTATATAAGAACATAGTCACAGACAAAACAAACAAAAAAAAAAAAAAAAAAAAAAAAAAAAAAAGAAAGAAAGAAAGAAAGAAAAATGCACACAGAAATTTATATTCTCAATAAATGCATCCAGTCCGTGCTTTTCTTGCGGGCTATGGAATAAAGACAAAGAGGGCCATGTTCTATTCTGCTAAATTGTAGGTTCATGTACGGGTAAAATGTATGCACAAACGTAAGGTTTTTTCTCTATATTTTTGATGCCTGACACTACCAACACTCCTTTTCCCTACGAACTGTGAAGTAAAAGCAACTGGGCCCATATTCTCCTGACCTTTTACAACTGGTTTCTGTGACTCTCCCCCCCCCCCCCCCAAATAAAACATCACTACTCCTGTATGAAAAATATTCCTTTTCATCTCTACTTCTTCTTTCAAGGAAAGCATGAAAGCAAACAAAACCTCCAGCTTCTGGAAACTGGTGAAACAATAGGAATAAATGTTCATGATATTTCCCCTGACCAGTTAAAAATAATGACCAATACAGCCTTTACCTGCGAAATGATGTAATTCCAAATGTACACTTCAGAATGGAAACAAGCTTGATGTTCCTGCAGTTTAAAACATAACATATTACACAAATCTATAAAATTCCAGTAATTCATTTCAAATACACAAATACTGACAATTAGATATGATGCAAATCCCAAAGGTGCACTTCACAAAATTCCAAATATACCCTTCATACCTGCTGTACAACATTTAAGTGTTGCAATACCGCTGTTCCAAGTGACAGTAAGCGTAAATTTGTAAGAGATGTTGCCAATTATTTGGCTACTAAATATGAAAAATTATATGATAGAGTACCATATGACGCAGAAATCGTGAATGGTATCATATAAGAAGTAAAAAACAAAGCTGTTTTTCTGGTTCTGTTATATATGAGTTATCGCATGACGAGATTAAAAATTTCGTTTATCTGCATTGTGTAAAATTGTATTATGCATACTTTTTAAAATAGTAAAACGATGAGATAAAATGAAATAAGTAAAAATAAATTAGTATCTGTAAGTACGCGCGCGGCTTTGATGGTTGCTTGTTTCACTTCACAATTCAAATCAAGCAAGCCAAAAGCTGGGCGACCAGCACAAGGGCATATTGACCTTGGCCTTTGGTCTTGATCAATATGCCTTTCACGAGGTCCACGATGTTACTGCAAAGTGAATATTGCCCAACTCATCCTCCCACAGTGAAATACTGGATGGGCATTGAAAAACTTGAATTTGAAAATAACGGTGTAGGTATGCCTTGTAGCAGACCCTTCAATATACCGGTAGACCAGTTAATAAGGTGTTACATTTCCTGGTCAGCAGACCTAAATGCATTCACCTGATTGGCTGATCAATAAACACTGTGATATATAATATATATATATATATATATATATATATATATATATATATATATATATATATATATATATATATATATATATGTGTGTGTGTGTGTGTGTGTGTGTGTGTGTGTGTGCGTGTGTGTATTAACACTTAGCGGTGTTGTAACATATAGCGGCAGCACGGCTTGCATTTTTAACACTTAGCAGTGTTTGTAACGTTTAACGATGTGAAGGTATTAATTTGTGTAACACTTAGGGGCAAGTGTAACATTTAGCGGTATTGAAATTGACCTGTAACAGTTAGCGTTATTGTAACACTTAGCAGCTGTACATCTGCTGCTCTCGCATATATATTGTTTTTGCCTCCATTCTTTGGAGAGATACATGACCATTTAATGGAAAGAGAAACTTAAGAAGCCTAATTCTGTGAGCCCATACCATTTGAACACTATCAAGTCCGATATTCTAAGAGCAAAGACCTATTTCGTACCATTCACTAAAATACAGCATAGTTCTAAATCATAATATTAGCATTACATTTGGTCAAACATGGAACAGTGTATAGTTTATATATAACGCAAGCGTATAAGAAAAAACATTGGGCGATCACAGATATATAATATACAACGCAATGCAAAATTTAAGTGAGGATATCAAAGTACAATAAAAAGGTTGTGACGATACCCTGTAGAGGAAAGCATTAGAACATTTTCAAACCACATTAGCGTCCCTGAGTTGTTCTAATTGTGCTTTGAATTTATGAATCAGTTCTAATTTTATGCATATATGGAACATAAGTACATATAATTTTGAATAACTTAAATTGGTACATTCTAGCCAGATTTCAACGAGTACCCACAAATGTTGCACATAGCTGTTGATCCCCAAGACGTTCAAAATCCGAAAAAAATCACTATTTCTATAAACATCTTTGCCCCAGAAAAACAATATCTGTCACGAAATAAGGTAAAATCTCTAAAATTTCTATTTTTCCTGGCTCACACACCACATAATCTTTGCTCTCCCGGTATCTGCTCCATTTTACCAATATTTATCTTTAATCTATGCTCTCCAAAAATAAGGCTAAAGTCAAGTATGACACATCCCAGTAGCGCTGGTTCATAGCGAGCCAACAACCACTACCGAATTGATCCTTTGTTCTAGTACATGCGTAAAAATGCCCATTTTCATGTTTAACTCCATTGCAATTTTCCATTTTCTTCTCTATCTTGACATATTTTTTTTAGAAATCCTGATTCCAAACACCTTTACTTGTAAATGCTGAGCATTTCAAACACACGCTAAAATGGTCATAGGCCTACATGATTAGATGCCAAACTTTACCTCAAGAGACACAACATATTAAAGTAAACCATATACCTTAATTTATATAGATGTGTTGCAAACAGCTTTCTCTCGCGCATAGGCAGGTAACCTCAACACTGCAAATTGTTAACTGTTTCAATGGTAGTTCCACTTCAACCGAGTATAGCACCCAAGCGTACTTGACACCCCACATTACCTGCTTTCTTGGGGCAGACTTTCGCCACGTCTAGCGGAATGTCTGTGTGATATATATCAAAATATAGGTCAAGTTCCATTGAGGAATTTTTAACAACAAGAACAAAACAAAAAATGTCCCGTTACTTGACATTTATCATCAATTAATATATTTAAACATAGACAAAGCTTTAATTTAAATCAGCTTGTATCATAATGACCCATGCCTGGATGAAGGCTAACGAGGTTTATGTGAATGAACCATGCGACAATTCTGGGTTGCACAGTTTATTCATGGTGGGAGAGGGAAAGGTCATTCTTGGTCACAGGAAACACGTAGTAATGCTATTTCGAATATCACTTCTGTTGTTACAGACGGCAGGCTCCTTGTGCATAGGGCAAAGGATATTTGGGATAAGGGCGTACAGATACATATCCTGAGTTTACTTTAGCGTTTATTGATATTTTCCCAGGAGAAAGATGTTTTTTTCTCTCTAAATTAAAATATGACTTATTGACTGTTCACTTCATCTCCAGTCATCAGTGTAACTCTAGAGAATTTGCCTTTTCCCCAAAACATTGGGTATTGCAATGGAAATTCATATTTTAAACCGTCATCCAGATTAACTTCAAAGTTAGTGGGGATGTAGCTTGGCAGAGTCTTTCTACCAACTTTGTACAATTGGTCAGGCTACGCTGATTATAAGATCTTGTTACGAATTTTCTTGGTTATTTTACTGTAAAATCTTTAAAAATCTCCACCAAAATGTCTCAGCCAATCGCTTTGCCTTACGAGGAATGCATATTAATTTCCGTAAGTGTAGTTTTCCCCTTCCCCCCCCCCCCCCCCAGGAAACAAAATCTAAACAAAAAGAGCAAAAGTAAAATTAAAAAAAACAAAACAAAACCAAACAAAAAACAAACAAACAAAAAAAAGTAAAAAACGAAAGAAGAAAAAAAAAGAAAAAGGGAATAAAGAAAAAAGAGAAAGAAAACAAAAGAAAAAAAGAAGAAAAAATGAAGAACCCCCACACACTACCACCCACAATTACATAAGTGGTTGCCTTAGGAGCACACTCTTGCCTAGCAAGATGCGGGCCACCACCTCTGGCGGCAAGCGGGTTATGGCCGAGGACATCCTGAACCTCGACTGCTCCGACTTCCCTTGTGAGAACTTCGATGCAGAAGAGGGGAGCTCTTGTTTTTCCTGCCTGGCGGTAGAACGGAGAGGGACCGAGTCATGGCCACTTCTTGCCGTTGTCAATTTTCTTTTAAAGGCAGGTAAACAGGGATGCAGAGACTGTGTGTTTAGGTAGTAAGTTCCATGGATTAAGGAAACAAAAGGGAAAAAAATAACCAAGCGACAGGCAAAAAGGTTTTGTGTGGCTCTTTGTGGACAAAGCGATTAATGATGCAATTTAACCTTTTATGGGTGTGTGGCACAGTCTGAGAGAGCTTCTCTGTAGTTTGTCTAGCAATTGTTTGTTGTTTTATTCCAAGGCAAGGGTTCCAGACTGGAGCAACTGGAGTTTTACCTGAGTTACCATTGTTTTCTCAAAAGGGATCGCTGTTGGTGGGAAAAATGTCACTCGTAACTTTTCCCCTTAAGTCAATTGTGATTTTCCCTATCAACAGCGGTCCCATGTGACAGAAAAAAAACGAAACTCACTTTCCAGCTATAATTCAAGTAGTTTTATACGGTTAAAAACAATGAGTGAAGTTCAACCCTATCCGCCACCGCCACCAGCCCCCCCCCCCCACCCCCGAGAAGAAAAAAATTACAACAAATAAGAAGAAAACAGGGAAAAAAGCGAAAAAAAGGAAAAAGGTGAAAAACCGAAAATACAAAAGAAGAAAAAAGAACAGGAGAAAAAAGGAACAAAAAAAAGGAAGAAAACAAAAGAAAAACAAAGAACCCCCACACATTACCCATTCTCTCTACTTTCCATTTTTAGTCTCCATGTGAGTTTTTTAGGTCCATTCTTCCTTTACCGCAATGAACAATGCTCCAGGTTTTATTTCAACGTCAACTTATATTCATTGATCGCAGTTATTCCAAGTTAAGTGAGGATTGTGACGTAATAGTCTTGGGCACGTTCGATTTTGTCTACGACGTGTTCAGGCACAACATTTCGCTCTAAAATGTGATAATTCACGGCAAAAAGTTTAAGATCCATATTGCAGTTTCCCGAAGTTGAAAGGCATGCCATAATCACCAAGCAGGCAAAGATAATCAGGTTTAACTTTTGGGAAAAACTGTTACTGAATACATTGAAATAACGGACATTAATTTGGACTGTACAGAGTCAAATTTTTGTTTTGAATTTCTCCTTATGATTGGAGTTCAAGAAAATCAAAATACATGAATAGTAAATAGTATGTCCATGCACACACCTTTTGGTAGTAGATACGAAGCGTAGTGAGAAATGAACATGGTGCACAAACGTTCAGCCGGTATGTGTACGTACTCTTACATCAAATTGAAGTTGCAGTCTGGCCATGTTAGATACGTGTTAATATAGTTTGTGTGACAAAAGCAGATATTCTCATTTATTTGTCATCTTGTAATAAATTATTCAAGTCATGCATTCAGTTCAGTATTTCATAAAACACATTTTAAGCTGTGGATTTTATATATTGAGAAAATAAAACGAGATACGTATATCTGAGCTTAACACATAAAAAATCACGGTGCACAGAAAAACAAATTGCTCTATTTAATAAGGGGACTGATTTAGCTAGCAACTGCATGTCACGAGCCCGGATTTGTTTGTTTGTTTTTTTTTTTTTGGTGAAAATTTGCATAGAAAATCCTGCATTTAGAAGCTAAAATACAGGTATTTCCTTCTTGCTTAAATCTAAATATTGATATGCAATTGCAACCAAATGTTAACTTTTCACAGTGATTCAGCTTGTAAGTATATATATATATATATATATATATATATATATTATATATATATATAATATTATATATATATATATATATATATATATATATATATATTATATATATATATATATATATACAGGGTGTATATTTTAAAATGGAAGTTGAACTTCCTTTCTTTTTTGTTACTAACTTGCATTTTAAAATATGCATGACCAAGCAAAAAAACCAGACAGAACATCGATTGGCAAATTCTTATATACTATATCTAAAACTTTATGAGTACAAATAACTTAAAAGTCCATAAAATTCTAAAATCTATAAATTATAATAATTTTATGTTGTCGCATGACTACAGACATTGAACTGGAATAACTATTTCAGAGTGAGAATGGAGGAGGCTAGTTTATGCTATGGCTTTGGGTCTTGTAGTGTGGAGCCCTACTGAACCCATGTGTGTAACCTGCTTTATAGTATTAGACTAGTGCTTGACTGCATGCTATTGCCCAAAATTAAGACTGATGCAATTATCTCACCTATCAATACGTACTTACTATTAGAAATAAATTGGATTCTGAGTAAAGTTGTTTCTAATACGAGGAACAATAGATCAGTCAGAATCTGAATCAGAGTAGTCTAGCGATTGCCAGTGCCATGCACAATGTACCGAACTGTAGCAATAGTAATGTTCAGCCAACTGCACTTTGATTCTAATACTACGATAGCCTGCCAAGCCGGTAGCATGTGTTTTGTTTGTGAATTTATGCCTGGGAAAGGAACACATGTCACCAGGGACAGGTACGTTTAAATAAAAACGTATGTCTAAATCAGGAAGAAAAAACTATTCTTTATCATAATCATCGTTAATGCTCATAATTTAAGTACCTACAGCTGCACTGCTTCCATCAACGTCTTGTGCCATGCAGTGTGTGAGATGTAGGAATGCTGAGACGCACGATTGATTTATTGGTGTTGCACATGCGATCTCCAGGTACCAGTTACCATTATTACCACCAGCGCACTTGCTATGTACATATTCGTGAAAATAAAATTGATTTCCAGTGGCACATGTACTGTGTAATCACTGCACACATGAACTGCATCTGTTGCAGTTTATAATTCAAATCGGATGGGTGCAGCTATCACACAGTATATGTAACCACCTAGCCATAGTTATATTTATAATGTCATCAATACAACATTTGTGAAAACACAAGAGTGAATAGAAACACAAACACATTATTATGGCTATACACATCACTATATGGCAGCAGAAAGTAAGTCAGACTATTGATATAGTCAGATCTTAAAAAAATGAAGCACTGTAGTGCCAACCAATATCAAATAAAATATTACTGGCAGTGACTGCACTCATTGCTTCCATAGTCCAGTCTGTAGTCCACAACAAGTTTGTTAATAAGTCAATAATTGCATCACACATTTTTCGCTCTTTCACAATGTTCACAGAGGCACAAGATAGCAATGTTAAATGAAGTACCATTTAGCTGCACCTAAGCTATACCAGGACAGGGCACCTTAACATAAAAATAATGTTAATGATCATAATGAAGACTAACATTCATGGATTCGATTTACTGCAAATTCAATAAACTATGAATGTAGATTGAGTCATACTGAGTCTTTACCAATACCGCTTGTTACAACACAGGCCATTTGTATTACAGCACATACACCTTTAGCTTCTATGTCCTTTGATGACCCGAAATTGGTATTTAGCAAATTACTTATAAATTTACTAAAGGTTCAATGTAAAATTATAACATGGTCTACTCTAGCCATGTATAGTTTACCATGTGGGTCAACTAACAGTACCCTGAGGGTCCAAATAACAATATAACTCAATTATTTAAAACTTCAAAAGTTGTAATTCTGATAATGTGAGTGGCTACCACATATCAATTTTCAATAATTAACAAAAGCACCAAAGTGACTAACTCTATGCATAAACTACAATGTATAGCATTTTAGTTTTATTAATTAACTTTGATAAATGAACTCCAAAACCAACATGCATTTGAAGGACCAGTCGGTCATAATCTGAAATACTTTAGGATGAATGTTTCTCACATCAAACAATCATTCAGTGCATATCCTAAGATGACACTTAATTAAACACTGTTTTGTCTGAGACGGTACCTGGATTCATCATTACTATTGAATTAGATCATTAAAGATTCACAACTGTAAACAAGTATTTAATTTACCTTAACCTAGCACGGCCTGAGCAATATTATGCGACATCACTGTGGAAGATACATGAATTGAACAGTTCTAAACTAACTTTCATCTTTAATGTCATACTCAAAGATGATGCCAAGGTCATCAACACTATCATTTCTCTCCACTAAGAGAAATTTTCTGCTATCGGAGTTCAGAGACTGTCCTTAATCTGATGATGAACATTTTTCATCACATGTTGCCACATCGATGTGACATCGCTCGAGTCTTTGCTGTCCAGCTAACTACGTTTGGATGGCAAACCTAAAAGGTTGAATTCTCTTGTGTCAATAGTTGTCTTCCTCCGCTTTGCATGAATATTCTCAGTGGAAAGCAAATTATATCATCCCTTTCCTTCACTGTCCATGCCTGATGGTTAGTTTTGATAACCAACATATCCTCTTTTGTGTAATGGTTCATTGAAAAGTCATCTTTCAGACAGCATAGATGTCAAAACGGCTGCACCCACTTTCAAAAATACTATTACTCATTCCAAAAGCCAAGGTAAACTCAGCCGGCAAGCACACATTGGGGAATTCTTTCTTTCAGTTGTGGAATAGCTTGTTCTACAGGAACTTTAGCTTTTAAGAATTGTTGTTGTAATAGTATTTCACATTTGCTCAAAGATTTTTCATTCTGGTTGCAGTCCGGCAGAATCAAATCCAGTGTGTTCCATAGTATCTTGGAAGAGGATGGCAAGATATTGTTGGCTAGCTACTGTGATTGTGTCCCCGCCCCCCCCCCCCCATTTTACAGAGCTCAGTCACAACATATTGTTATACAGGTCGTCCTCTAAGTACAGAATCGTGTTTCCAGACTGTGTAACGTTGTTGCAGAATCTTCGCTCACAAGGGGGGTCGCATGCTTTAAAAAATCATCATGGATAGCATTTGTGAGACCATAAGACACTGTTATGTGTTCTTTGTTCTTTTGCTTGGCATGCCACACTTCAGCATGCCGTAACTAACTGCACTGCCTTCCACACTGATTTTACAATTGTCACTACCTGCAAGACTGGTTACCTCAGCAATCCGCTCAAGTTAAATTTTAACCATATCCTGCAGTGCATTTTTTTGTTTGTTACATTGCAGGAAAGGAAGTACATCAAATACATACAGCTGCTCTTCCTCAAATATGAGTGACAGATTTGACAACACACATGGGGTCTCTTTGTAAATGCAACAAATGACAAAGAACTTCAAATAGTTCAGTTTTTTAATAGACCTCTGAGATTTGCCTGCACATTACTATATTTTCCAAAGGAAATGTGTTTTCAGTGGGCATAGCCAGAACTAACCAGTTATGGATAAGATGTGTAACTCCGCATTTATGATGATTTAAGGAAATGTGCACTGTGCATCTTAGGACAGTTTAAGACTTGCACGCCAAGAGCTTCTGCTATGGACTGAAAATGATGCTTAAATTTGCCACCCCTTTTAAATATATAAAAAAGAGTGACCATGAAGTCCCTTGCCTCTGCAAAATTCTTTTCGTTCATAAGACTGTCTTTGTAGGCTAGTTCCAGCCTATGTGAAACGCGATGTAACTTGACCAACCACGGCCAATTGTCCTCTTCTAGTCTCTACCGAAGAGCACTGTATGCTCCAATGTTAACATCTGCTGTGACTGACACTACTGTTTTTGTTTATGTCTCTCTAGCAATATTCATTGACTCTGCAAAGCATGGATAAAAGTGTTGTATATAGCATATTTTAAAGTTTCAGCTCTTGCACCCCCAAAGTTGGCAATGTTTTAAAGTGCCATACAAAAAAAACCACTGGTATGCCTTCTCGGACAACTCTCTCAAAGACAAGTTCTGTTTTGCTACCTGTTTTACGAGGCTGGAAACCATCACTAAACAACGAGAATGCATTGCATCCTTGCAGAATGGTGCTCCATTTTTCAAGTACAGCATTGGCTAGGACATGTACATATTTCTTTGGAGCAGCACTTCTTTCATTTCCTGAAATTAGAGGCACTTTTGTTTGTCTTGTGCACTCTCACCAAGGTTTTAAATGTTGCAAGTGGCTGCTCGTCCATGGCCATGATAGTTGATATGGCCATAATAGTTGATGTCCGGAGAATTTTTCTGTAGGCATCTTCACTGTTTTGTATCAAAGTTGCGTCAATGCGTGTTTGGCGAGATACACTGCAGGGAGCAAGCTCTGACTGAGTAGAAGTAACACCCTGCTGTTTACTCTCATTGATGCCAGTCTCACCTTTACTTGAGTAGAAAAATATGAAAGTTTGAAAAGGTTAGCTGTTATAGTTTGGGGTATACCTCCTGGTCAAAGTCTGGGGCTGCTTGTGTTTGTTTTGGTGAACTTTGCCAATTAAAGAAATGTACAAGGTAGTTAGTCACTGTCAGCCACACAAAACTATGACACTACGGTACTATACAATCTTCCTGCTCTAAAATATTCAAAGGGCTAACAGTTATATTTTCAGATTTATTAACCAGAAAAAAATTGTGAGGTCAATTTCGGGGGTATTTAATTAACTTTGCTTATTTATTTATAGATGAGCAGGATAATTAGCCACATAAAACTGTTGTCACACCTATTATGTAAGATCTGCCCACCCTGAAAAGTGCGAAAGGCTGGATGTTACGATGTCTGATATATGGTCCATACAAAACTGAGGGAGGGGGGATTTTGAGGGCGCTAAATGAATTTTGTTAATGAAGGGAGGACGATTCAGCTACAAAAACCATCGAATGCACACCTAGTATATAAGATCTACGTACCCTGAAAATTTCAAAGGCCAGTGGTTACATTTTGTAAAATATGGGCTGCACAAAATTGCTTCAAACGGACAGACAGAAGGATGCTACGGATGACTATATTCACCCCCACACACACTTTGTGAGTGGCAGATAATTACAAGCGAACTTACAGATAAAACTTCAGCCCAAAGGAAATCATCTCAATTTGCCCAGACAGTTCAAAGTTGATGAAAAAAAGGGGTGGGGGTGGGGGGGGGGGTGTTATACATTTCAGGTAATGTTGTAACGTGTCAGGACACTGCAGGTAATTTCTTCAATGCCAGTGGCAATTCTGCTGAACGTTTGTCTGACCAGGGAACTGTTATTTCTTAATAGCTGCATTGCATGTCCCTGGTCTTACACAGAGACAAGGGCAAAGAGCCTTAATTTCAGAAGAGCACGGATGAGGGATCAGGACAAAGAGCTTTTATTCAAAAGAATGTAGAAAAAGTCATGGGCAATAGCTGAGAATTATTTTGTGTAACGCTTTTGCTGTTGCTCCCCCTCCCCGCCCCCCCCCCCCCCCATTTCGGTTTGCCGATTTGTGTTGGACAGTAAAACCTGGTTAGGCTGAAAGCCCATGGGACTAAGCAAAAGTGATCGGGTATCATAAGTGTTCGGCTAATAGAGGGTCGGGGGTGTGGCGTCGTTGCTCCATCCTTCATGTGTAAACTTTGAATTCACCTGTACATACACATGCATTGGGGAATTTACCAGCTTGGACAGATATATACTTGTATAAATTAAAAGACTAAAAGGAAAAATAAACGCTAAGATGAAAAATAACTTTATAAAATATCCAACCACTTGGGAAATGTTTAAAGGATTCATAAACTTCAGGCTAACCGTACATGCACCTTTCAGTATTATTAGGCTGCATTACAAAGGTTACTTGTACATGCATATGTACATGTACTGAGGTATGGGCACCTGTCCTAGCTGTGACGGTACATTTACATGCGCACAATTTCATGACAAAAAAGATCCATTTATCGTCCAACATTAACACACAATATGTGTATTACCCTTTATTATACTACTGAACTTTAGACTGGACTTACATTTTGATAAGCTTAAACCAGTTTGTTGTAGGTTCAACTGTAGAAGGTCTTACCATGGATTCTACACACGATTGATACCCTATGAATACATTAATGCCACAGATTTGATGAAAGTGTTGCATAGGAACAAAATTGTCACGTTTTCGTATCAATTATCTATTAATTTTTTGGAAAATTACTTCTTTCTGGGGAAGGTAAGTGTTCAACCTTGACAGGCCAAATGTTGCTTTGGGACCCAAATCAAGTGTTTAGTGCTCAGAGTAGGGGGGTGTTCGGGGATTACAGGTTCCAACGCGTGGCCCTCCGATTAAATTACATTAAAAAAGTTGGACCCCCCCCCCCAAAAAAAAAAGTGCTCAGGTAACAAAGGTGTTCAACTATCGGAGGTATTCGGCTTGGCAGGCCCTACTGTACATTCATATTACAATCACGATTCATGGTTTACAGTAGACTTCCAGTAAGATAAACTTAAAGCTTTTAAAATTGTGGTAAACTAGTTCGTAATTTTTAATCTTGAAGTTTTAAAATCAGTACTTATCTACTATCTCTCATTTAAAAGTTGACTTTAATTCAAATATTTCCTTCTTTACTGAATATATATATATTTTTTTAAAATTTCAAATACGAACACATAAAAGTCTCAACTATTTTTTCTTTTTATTAATTTGCGGTAGACTAACCTCAGCTAAAAAAATGTCAAAATCATTTCTGGGTTAAAATTCATTCCATTAGGGTAGAATCACAGAGCTACTATAATAATAATTATTCAACAAAAAATGAAGTAATACAGTGGTACCTGCTCTAAAAACCACCTCCCATTTCAGACCACGTTTTTTAAGACTGCTCTTTAAAAACCCTCTGCTGTATTTACATGTTAAATATACCTTCAATTTAAGACCATCTGCAGTTTGAGACCACTTTTTGTTGGGTGTAAGGGAGGTCTTAAATAACAGGTACCACTGTACTATCAGGTCTTTATCCAGGCTATAAACCTACAGATATTGCCTAAGAAGAAGTGCCATGGTGAATAATAGCGGGATTTTTTTTTAAAAGAATGAAATGATGTCATAGTCATTGATATATTAGGCAATAGCTGGGACGTATTTTGTGTCTGCTCTGTTTTTAAAAACAGTTAGAGAACAGGTCAGGGCAAAGAGTTTTATTTTGAAGGAAAGCAGAAGAAATGTCTACCTCAAAGGGCAATTGCTGGGAATTATTAAAGGTGCAATGACTGTTGGTACGAATTTTTGTTTTCAAAGAAAACCTGGTCATCAACATCCACTCCCGTCCTAAACTCGCATCATTTGTCACTCATACTACATACTGTATTATATTAACTGTTTTCGATTTAAAGAATTAAAATTGACGTATTAATTTAATCAATTTTTTCCAACAGTTGGTATTTACTATTGATAGTTTACCTTCAAGGTCAAGGACCACTTTGTGAGCAAGAGAACTGAGGTGCTTCAGGGCCACTTTGTGAGCAAGAGAACTGAGGTGCCTCAGGGCCACTTTGTGGGCAAGAGAACTGAGGTGCCTCAACACTGTGTGTTTTAAGAGAAAACGTGTTTCGTTTATGCACTTGTCCATTCCTTTTCTGACCTGGCCCCTCAACCTCGACTCCATTTTTATTGAACATGTATGCCAGCGCCACACTTTACAGTAACCTCGGTCACAAGTAGTTTTGCATCCTTGTCTTATAATTGAAACCCTACCGTTCCCTCCACTCCCTATCGCTTGAATGTTGACAGCTGAACCTGAGTCAGAACTGGTGGTTCTTTTGTGTCTATGATACAGGGGTCCTGGTTCCTAAATGTGGCATAGGCAACGAGCAGTACAAGCATAAAATAGTACAGAAAAACATGATCCATATTTATTAATTCCAAACCCAACAATGACAGCAAAGAGATTCCAAACTTGTCAAACCATCAACATTTCTCTTCCAATACCAATGTGAAGAAACAAATTTCACTCCTGACTTGAGACAGGCAGTCACGCATAAAGGCAACTGGTGGTTTTAAACCGGTCTTCTCAACCTTGGAAATATTCATCATTAACTGCAAACACTAGTTCTTTTCCAAAATGTATAGGCCTAACCACCCAAAACACAAATTACATTACTTCATTACTACTAAAAATTAAAAAGAGACCTGTTAGGCCTATCACCTTTTAGTTCTCCTGACTTATCAGTCAGCTAAGTGTACAGCAAAAGAGTAAAGTAGGCCTACATCGTTTTTGTGATATTTATGAATCTGGAACATTATAAATACACTCTTCCTCCACTATAACTATGAGTCGGAGAACAAAGTTGTTTCACAAGCCAAATGGTCCGTAACGCCATGCTCCATGCATGTGAAACAAACGCAGGTCAGCCTTGAAGAGGGCAGAACTGGCACGAGCAAAGTGAGCCACCTTAAAAAAATCGTATTTTTACGCAGCGCCATATGACGGCAGTATCTAACACACGGCTCATAGTGAATGTTTATCCTTAACATTTGGGTTTTTGAGGTTTTTTTTGTAAATTTTGTTGATTCGTCTTATTAGATTCGGAGGTGCGCAAATATTTCTACCTGTAATTGTTTTGGTGGGTGCGACGGTGCGTGAGCATGGTCGCACACAATCACACACACACATATACACACTCATATATGTATATATATATATATATATATATATATATATATATATATATATATATATATATATATATATATATATATATATAATGAATATATGGTCAGGGATAGATGTTAAATTTCAATTGTGTTAAGAACATGCTTCCAGTCATCACCACACCACACAATCACACACACACATATACACACTCATATATGTATATATATATAAATATATATATATATATATATATATATATATATATATATATATATATATATATATATATATATATATATATATAATGAATATATGGTCTGGGATAGATGTTAAATTTCAATTGTGTTAAAAACATGCTTCCAGTCATCACCACACCTGCATCACAAAATCACTTCCATTTCTTTCCCTTCATGGCATGCGAGTAGAAGTTATTGATTCTACTGACTATCTTATCATGCTTGTGAACAAAGGGAAATCTTGCAGTAAAGGTAATGCGATCAAATTGTAAATTATAAATAAAGAATGCAAACATTTCTTTCCACTGTCCCTTTATTGTTAGTGTTCACTAAAAGGATTACATGGGTCTGCAGACTCTAAATAACAACCACTTTTTTTATCTTCCTGAAAAAATAAACAAACTTGAATTTTTTTCTCTGGTATTTATAATCTCAGGCTTTCCACGTGAAATTTTGTTTAATCCTGTCTGGTCCATAAAAATATGTCTTGTCTATTGCAATGTATGGTTTTTGTATGTGCCACAAACTTTGCTATCTCAGCAAGCCATAATATAGAAAACAAAGAGAAACGACTTGAATGGTTTTCCTAGCATAGTGAATAGTACATATATTCTGATATTTTCGTACACTTATATCATATATGGGGCATTACAGATAATTATAGATATTGATAACTGTATCAATAATTCACCACTTTATATAAAATTTGAGTGCATGAGACACACAAGTGATCCGATGAGACTAATTTACTGTAACTAAGAGAAATATATACAAAAAAGATTTAATGGTAACCGGTTACTAATCCAGGTAACTATGCATGGGTACCCTTTAATAGATATGTCCCGTCCGCGAAAAAATGTCCTGTCCGGGCAAAATTATGATTTTAATATTTAGATATTAACAAGGGGCAAATCTTATTTATGTTTGTAAGTATGAAAAGCCTTTATAATGATTGCAGATAATATAAAATAACTTTTTATTCCTACAATTAATAATAATTAATTAATAAAAATTTGAATGTCATTTGTCACGGACGGGACATTATGTAAAGTAGACACGCTGTATATTGATAACACCATATTTAAAAATCTCCCGAAAATATGAAATCACGCCCCCTGAAACATTTAACCAATCTTAGCTAATTGACACTGTTTGTCAATGGGAATCAAAATTGTAAAATTTTCACTGTCACTGGATAGAAAAGTTTAAATTTTGATCAGCATGAAACCAGATCAAATTCTGTTAGGAATGTTGATGAATGTCATATAACCTTTTTGCTATTTACTTGCTTATTCCTCTACCCAGTAATTGAAGTGATCTGGATATGCTGCATTCCCTCATTTTTACTTCAATTTGATGTCGATTTTGGCCTATCGGGTAATCAAAATAGAAAGCACGAATACTGCTTAAAGTGTACCTTCTGTGCTTCATCCCTGTTATAAGTAGTTTTGTTTTTTGTTTTAACCAGTCAAAAAATTGCACCCCCTCCCCCTTAACAGAAATGGTACTGCCATATGGCATAATTTCACAGAACGTATGCTGCTAGGCCCCTGGCTATACTGCCAGCATGTCGAAATAAAAGGGTGACACGTGCACTCGGCATATTCAAGCTTTCCTTTCCCCATGAAAGACCATACCATTAGGAGTACAACATCCCTTATGAATCGCCAAAGGCACTTGTTATTATTAATTCACCAACCACTACATATAGTGCATGATAAACAAAGTTGTCATGTTACTTTGTCCCAAGGGAAAAAAAAGAAAACATTATCTCTAATATAAAGCTATGATATGGTGGTTGTTTTGGTTGTTCCTCCATAGAAATCAAGTTTTGTCTTAGCCATTTTTTAAAAGATAAACATATATTGATCTTATTATAAATGTTCAGGATTGCGCACAGAAGGGAATTATTTCCGTTTGGCTGACAATTATGATTAAGCAAATAAGTAAAACTATACAGTGTCGGATGTACTGTTTACACCATAATGTATAACTAAAATTTACTAATTATACAAATCCATTTTGAGATATTCTTTAGAATGTTTAAAACAGAAATGAATTGACGAAAAAAGAATGCAATCACAAACATACATAACACCGGAACGAGAACACCATTCATAGGCAAGGCCTTCGCTCAAATAATTCAAGAGTTTAAGCGTAAGTCTTGCAAATATTTTTAAATTTTAGTTTTAGTTTTTACTCTGATATGCGGGGGGTGGGGGAGGGAGAGGCAGGGGACACTAGTACCTTGTGTAAAGCGGGTGGGCATAATTTAAGTCTCCCCCATACGGTCGGGGGGGGGGGGGGCATTGGTTCTGTACAAATGACTTCAAAAATATTTTTGACAGAAGGGTGGGGGGACCTACATCATTGAATTTGCGTAGCGCCCGAGTCCCAGAACACAGTGCCATGTTTTGTGCAAAACAAGTTTTCGGGGTTTTTCCTGATTTTATTTTTTGCCACAGCTCGAATGCTAATTATTCCAGTTCGATAAGAGTCTCAAGGACGCATCGCACACAGGTGCAGCATTGAAGATTATGAAACAATGTACACTTGTAAAATCGCGTAAGTACCCCCCCCCCACACACACATTTTGGTAAAATGAATGACAAGTCAATTGCATGGTACTCCTCTTGACAGAGCCGGCCGCCTGGATCAGTGTTCTTTAGCTGGAACCTGGCTATTGATCTTTCTTGCAAGTATGTAGTATGTAAGTATGGTAGTTGCATTTACGATTTCGTTTTAAAAATGAAACAAACATAATAATATAAAGCACAAACTTGACCTTTTGACGTCAATTGTATCCAGCACAATATGCATTGGTGCACCATAGCCCAACTTGAGTAAAATCAAATGAAAGTTTGCTGGTTTACAGCTAGACGAAAACGATCATAATCAAGTCAACCTTTGACCTTTAGAGGTTACATGTAAATTACAAGATTATGAATTCTTATAATTCCTATATTTTGGTACCAACCTTTACCATAAACGGTTTCCTTGATGTGGGCAGATTTTCCTTTCGAGTATTTGGTGTGACATTGTGTATGTATTCATTGCTGGTTATTTTCCAGGTGACCAGTTCCCAAAATAGGCGTGATAGTCTCAGTACCAGAATCAAGTCGCGTGAACCTTTTGGACAAGTTGCATCATTTTATTGTCACTGGCCGTCGAAATGGCAGAGGTCTTTTCAGAAACAGCCAAACAACTACAGAGTAATCGCCAGCGACCCGGACAGCCAGCACATGGTGTACGTCAACCAGCCCCACAACAAACTGGCCAAGATGATATACAGAAGTACGTAACTATTATATTTTTCAATAATAATTGTAAGGTTTATTCAATTGTACCAATAAGTCACACTGTAATTAAAAGTTATTGCGTAAAAAAAAAAGCTGAATGGCATACTGCCTCCACAACCTTCAGTTATATTCGCTTCACACTTTTCTTTTGGTGAATTTGTGCTGAATTGGCCCGAATTGTTACGTTGCACTTGTTGCTGACCCCCCCCCCCTTTTTTTGAGGGGGGGGGTCAGCAATTTTCACAGAGTATGTCTTGATTCTTGGAATTTTGAGATCAACTGACTCAGTTACGTTTCATTTTAGTACCAATTCTTGTGCTAAGAGCCAATCAAAGAGAGGACTGCCAGGTTCAAACAATGACCAACTAACCAGGTACCATGTGCTGCCCACTTGCCAGGAGTATGGTTTTACCTGCTGGTCATACGTGAAGGTGTATGCCCCTGTTGTCACCTGCCTATTCACGTGTAGCCATAAGCTTGGGTATCGTCATGAGAATTACAGTTAAACCTCTTTTCAAGAAAAATAAATGTAATATTTGCAACACTGCTGGGCAGACTTGAAACAATGGAACATAGCTTTTGGCGTTTCTTTGTTGGATGTATTTTGTTACAGCATCAAATTTGAAGCTGCTACGGTATATATGAACTGAAACTTATTGGAATTCATTGTTCGTTAAATGAGTTTCTAGATGGTATCAACCTTGAATCTGCTATTGTATATATAAACAGATGTTCGTTGGTATACAAAGGCTTCTGTTTTAGTTTTGTCTTATTTTTATTTTGTTTTATATTTCCCTTACAAAATATAACCGTTTTTCCTTGCTTTTCTTTAGAACTTGCTTTTCTGATAGAAATAGGAAAACATACTCGCCATATCAGAATTCCATGCTCAAGGGCAACATCGGTCTAAGGACTGGTTTGGGCAAGAGCCCTGCATTTAGAAAAGGTTTTTATCCATCGTTTGTCCAATGGAGATTCCGTTAAAAATCCCCTTGTACTAGGCGTTACCTTTTCGGTTTACATATAAAATTCCTTGTACAACGTAACAGATATGAAAATATGCAACCGCCGAATGAATGGGTCAGATTGCAGATGTGTTCCTTATGGCCACGGCCAGTTTTGAATAATCACCACAGCAGTTACCAGTTCATAGCAAATACAAATAATAATTTTCGACACCAGTCATTTTGTGACATGTTGGCTACATGGAACACTTATATTGCAATTTTGCACAAATTCAACACCAGATTCTTCCAGACCAGGTTCTGATCAGAAAAGAGATGGGGTCAAATAACAATGAAAGGTATACTACATGCACGTATATTTCAGTTATATGCTGTACATAAAAAGTGCATTTAATGATGAGAATGCAATAGCAATATAAGAAGCCATTGACTAAATCAAGGGTGCTACATAAGAGACACAAATAGTAATGCTACCCTTTCCAAAAAAAAAAAAAAAAGAAAGAAAAACGTTTCCAAAATGAAGAGAACTGACTGACATCACAGTTGGCCAGCTGTGGCATTATAGTATTGTCAAGTCCGTTCATAGGCTCCGCAAAACATATACAGTTTCCGTTGGAGCTCACCACTCGGTAAAACGCTGTTCAAGCCAAACAAAATATATTACTGAGCATTGCTTGGCGTAACCTATCAGTTATCTGAACCCCTTATTGTAACGCACAGCAACCGTGTTAATTACTTACACCGTAAGGGTTCTCCACATGCGTGATGTATATAAAGATGTATAATTAGACCTGAATAGAAAAGTTTTAACACTATGGAACAGTAACAGAATTTGCCCTTGATTATATGGACCCTGACAAGCAGAGAACAATACTGGTAACCAACATCAAGATTATCTGGAAAAGGAGATTGAATTATGGGGCCCAGATACATAAGCCCTTGCAGAGCGTTTAACATTTCCCATAAAGGGTTACAATAGCATTCATATGAAACTGCAAAAGTGAATCACCTACACTCCATTTTGTGAGTATCTTAAACTATCCTGCTTGTGGAAAAAAGATGTAACCCCCATTGGGTAAACATGGGGCATTCTAAATACGGGTTCATATGAAGAACATAGGGGTCACATTATTATGTAACGTCAACAGGATAGTTTGGTGTATGCCTGAGCAGTCAAACACAGACACACAGACACACACATACACACATACACAAAAATATCCTGCAAACAAGACAGCAGCCACAAAGGTACGGAAAGTATGTATGGTATTGAGCTGCCTATGGGCTTTGTAATAAGACCATGCCACTACTGGGATAAATGTTAATTCACAATGCTATGGCGTACGGTTCACGGGCAACTGTCTGAATAAGACAGCGGCCAAATCATTTGGATGTTGGAGGCTGGCCCATTCCCAAAGGTCACAAAGTGCTCCAGGCCATCGGTAAAAAGGTGCTGGGACTGTTTCCAGAATGCCAGAGGATGCAAGAAGAAGTCTGGGCCTGGGCGATCAAGACTGTTATGGATGAGTGTTACTTGATCTAGTATGTGAAGAGGCAGAGGTTTCTTTCCATCTAAAGGTATGGTCAGTAGTGGCACAAGGCATGAGCATCAGAGCATCATAGTATACTATTAACCAAAGACTAATGTCACCAAAATGTATAGCATACCACCTTGCCATTCATATCCCTCCAAGTGCTGCATACAAGACACGTCGGGTACAGTGGTGTAAGGAACATGCAGCTTGGACCAGAAATCAACGGAACAGTGTGATGTGGTCAGATAAATCATGATTTTCCTTCGATTTTTACGATGGAAAAATAAGGGTTCCAGGACTGTCTTCAAAGAGGCTTGTACAAGGTTATATTGTTAAACATAACTCCTACAGATAAGGCAGTGTCATGATGTGTGTTGGGGGGAGGGGGGAGCTTAGTTACAGGGAGAACAGCTTTCATCGAGGTCAACCAGACATTAACAGGCTAGTGCTACGTGGATGGGATCCTGCCCACTGCTGACGAAATGCAATGTCAAAAATATTCGGGGTTACAGTTTCAACAGGATAATGCACAACCACACACTGCACCCGTCAGCATGCAGTATCTACATCCACACAAGATTCCATTTTCGCCATTGCCAGCCCGTTTTCCTGGCCTGTTCCCCGTAGAACTCGCACCCACACAATACAAGCAGCATACCAAGGCAAATTCAAGCTTGCTAACAGACGCATGCTGGTCATATCTGCTATCAAAAGATGCAGCCTCCCAACCACCACCACCACCACCACCACCACCACCAGTACAACAACAACAACAACAACAACAACAACAACAACAACAACAACAACAACAACAACAACAACAACAACAGCAACAACAACACCAAAAAGATCCTTTTAGGGACCACCATTTCCTCTCAAAAGAGATATGAATAGCAATGGTAAAATAAAGTAAACAAACCCCGAACATACACCCTTATAACAAGTGCATACTGTTAAACAAATGGGAATCATTTTCGCCCGAAATGGTTTACATAAAGTGACAGATTGTCTAAGTTCTTTGACAGAAGAGCTCACAAGGGCCATGTCATCGACATAGCTGAGGTTATTCAGAAATACCCAATGTTGTTATAACTGACACCACTTTTCGCTACACTTATATCCACATCATCTACACAGGCATTAAACCGTAGAAGGAAGCTAAAGCTGCCCAGAAGGACATGATATATGGCAGTGAAGTAACCCGATGAGACAGGTCCCCATACAACTCAATATCTTTTTGTTTGAAACTATGACATAAGTGGTTTAAACCCCCTAAAATAGCCCTAGCTCGACAACAACGTGAATCTTTTCGTAGTTGAATGTTTCCTGCTTAACCTTTACTCAGTAATTTCAACATTGATGAAAAAATAATTTGAATGAGAATTTTCTATAGTAGTTTTTAGAATTCAAATTCAATATTAGTTTGCATAGTGGTATTAGATCTAACAGAGATGGCTTAAACTTGTTCTTTTTACATTTTGAAATTCTTTGAAAATATGTGAACACAAAATGCATGGCAGTATATATTCCATGTTGAAAGCATATTGAAAAACAACGGTCCACCAATATGTTGAAAATATAGTATGCTTGGACATATGACCCTCAAATTCTCAACAACTGTCTGGATTTGGCAAATCCAGAAGAATTTACATTCATATAAAGTTTTGTCTGCACAGAAAGAGCAAGAAACTACCATATTTGTAGATTTGAAAATGTAGTACCTAATCTTTCTACTGAAAATACTCTTAAATAATATATTTTTAGCAGAGCGGCCCCACTGTGAGCTGGCGTTATTGCTCTCGTTACATAATGTTGAGTTAATTCAATTGGCGTTGTGGTTGCTTCAAAGGCTAGCGGGACTTCAAAAATGCATTTATTCCAAATAATAGCTTAATTGTTAAAAATATATCTGAGCGTCAATGCTTTGCAGCTAGTAAGGAAGTGCCAATTATATGTATCTCCGAAACTGGGCTTGAAGACAGTGCCACAGATGAGAAGATAATTATTGCTGTGCATCTCATTGGAAGCAGAGACTGTGCTCGTAATGGAGATGGCGCAGGCACAAAACTAGAAACATAAAGCTTTTATTGTCAGAGATAATCTCAATAATAATGGTTTTGAAGCACTTTGGCCAGAATTATTACTTCCTAAATCCCGTCCAATCATGTTATGCACCTCGTAAAGACCACCCAAAGGACAATGAGGTATTAACCTTGCTGGAACGGACTTTATCATCTCTGTGGTCAGACCTTGTAGTGTTTATGCTTGCTGACATGCATAGCTACATGTGCAATGACAATTCTCATCTAGGGAAAAGGTACAGTCAATTATTAGGTTTTTATTTGTCAGCAGTTGATTACAGAAGCTACCATATAGTTCAGGAAAAAAATTCACAATGCAGTAGGTCCTGCTTTGACCATGCTGTAGTCAACCACAAAGAAACATATGTCACTCAAGGGTATAACCGATCGTTCTCAGTTACCTTATGTGAACATTTTACACGAATAGAGTGATACTGGATGATTTCAATCGTCACCACACAATCAAAATTCCATCCATCAAGAATTATAGTCCAGATGAGCTACTCTCTGCCATCTTTAATGATGACTAGTCAAACGTTCTCAGCACTGATTATGTACAAAGAGCCTTGTCACACGTGTAAGCCAAGTGTACCTGTGCCAATGGATCAAATTGCTTTCTTAAAAAAAAGATTCAGATTGAGAAATATTACAGAAACTTGGACAATTTAAGATATTTCGACAAATATAAAACTTAGAGTCTTTTTCGTGAAAGTTGGAACCCTATTCTAAATAGTCATGGGGTATACTGATGTTAATAAGGGGTACAGTCACATTCGAAGAATACTATCATTGAGATATAAAGAGATAAATGGTAAAACCTCAACATTTTAAAGCAAGTAGTGTCAGACCCTCATTAAAATAGGAGACTTGAGGTTGGTATTAAAAGCCCATTGCCATTCTACCTTTAAAGTTCAATATTCTATAAATGGTAGTATACATCCAGAGCTCAGAAAATCTGACATCACACATATTGTATGACTATCAGTCTGTTTCCAGGAAAGACTTTTTGGGAATGATCAATTGCCGCCTCCATTTATATGACTTTGTCAAAGACTATATGTGTCAAAGTTATTACACAAGATGGTTCTCATTCTGACGGACAAAGTGTTTGACAGAGTAGAGCAGAGTACACTCTGCAAAGCGTTCAGATTTATTACAATAGGCTTAATTCATTGTTTCTGCTCTGATCTTTCTGGCAGACGTCAGCCGTTTGACGTCAACGGTGCCCTTTTTGAATGAGACTATCCCTTTGGTTGTGTCCCCCAGCCAGCATGCTTGGCTTACTGCTGTGCGATACTCGTGTAAACCATCTTCAAAACAGTATCAGCTGCAAGGTATTGCTATTTGCAGCTGACAAAGGACATTCATGCGGGGGAACAAGCTGATGAAATATCCTTTTTATTTGGCAGTAATTTAAAGTTATGTGATCAATTGCTGCGAAATACTTTACCCATATTCAAAAATTTCAACCCAACAATGACATCAAAGTGGAGAATAGGAAAAGTTACATATTGACGAACTACCAAAACGTAAAAATTCAGCTTTCAGTACCCATGTTGAGAAACATATTTCATGCCTTAGTTGAGACAAGTAGTGTTTTGAAACTAATCCCCTGAAACTGTAATTATTATTCATTAAATACAAACTTTTTTTTTTCAAAAACATATAGCCCTTCCGAATTGAAATCTCAAATTTATCGCTTGTGCCAAAGATAAAAAAAGACATAGTTAACTGACAAAACGCTGTCATTGCACCTTAGAAAGACTGTGAGTGTGTGTCTTGTTTGGCCTAAAACTGAATGTTAAAAGAGTGGATGGTTTTACCCTCAAATGACAGGAATTAAAAATATCATTGGCAGCCAATGTTACTTACCTGGGATTGGGCCTGGATCAGTATTTATCAGCCTCGAATTTGGTAAACAATAATACAAAGAAAATTGCCTCACGTCGGAAATTTCCTTATAGACAAGGTCAATTTCCCAAATTTCAGAACCGTGATATGTTGATACTTGCCTTAGTTGGACCTTGTTTTGACTACTCAGTTTTCGGTTGGTACACCTCACTGTCTCAAATCCTGAAACATAAACTGAACATTTTCCACAATCAAATGGCTCGTTCCATGCTTAATCTCGGTCTGATAGCCCATATTGGTGTAAAGGTGTTCCACACAGACAGCCAGTCTTCTAAACATACGATTTACGGAGAGAAACAAATATACAACCCATATAGTTACGATAGTGGAGAAGTTTATGGTATGAGCTTGAATCGAATCAAAACAAAGTTTCATCTTCTCAGCAGCTGCCTTGATCCTCAATTGTACACATATGGTATCATGCAGCCACTGCTCCCCTTTCTTGTCAGCATATGCTTGAAATTCTTGGTTGACAGTCGAAGACCACATATGGACAGATTCATTAAGGATTTTATGCCACATGGATCGCCTTTCTTGCCCCAAGTCCAGACTGTTATGCAATATACATGTAAACGAAGGTATGTTTTGGGCATACAAGAAAGATGGTCCATCAGCGAGCACAACAACCAACGCTTTCGTTTGTAGAATCAAGCGTTTTGGGACTTAAACAGTACGTCAGTATCAGTGACATACGGGGGGGGGGGGGGGGAAACAACAACAAATAGTGCTCCTCAGCATATACACGATATTTTGTTATATAAGCCGGCACAGAAACATATGATTGCACATTGCATAGATACACTTACATGTACACAGATTATGGTGACTTCAACATTTTTACACAGTAGAGTTGACTAAAATAGAGCTGCTGATAATTAAGTGCAGTCTCCTTCCACATTGGCAATGCCAATAATTTGGATGTAGGGTACTCAGACTGCAAGTGACGCTTATCAAATTAAAAGTGTTTGCTTTGTTTATACTGTAGCAGAAGACGGTATCAGCTCGAAACATTTTCGTTGTTGTTTTCTCTTTGCACATTTGTCATATTTATATTTACCCCTGATATTTGCGTTTGGCTTTTGGGTATACATTTACCAACATTTTTCATAATATCTTCCTTTTATTTTTCAAAGAAATAGAGCACAATGAACAAAGTTCATCATGAACAGATTGTCAAGATACTACATTTTACACCAGTATGCACAGCGAGGACCCGACTTAAAGGAATATTACATTAAAATTAAATGTATGGACAATAACGCATCTGGTCATAGCCTTACCTGATGGTATATTTACGATTGGCTTTGTCATCATACAGAAGAAAATGGTTTGGAGAAGCATTTCCTATATCCCTGAGAAGATATCTGTGTTTGAATCACAATAACGCTTGGAAATATCCTCACGGTGATTTCATGTATATATTTAATTCCATTCGATTACACATTTTTATTTTTGAACATCTGCGCCTTGTAACGAGTAGCAAAAAAAATCGTATGCATAATTATGATGATAGAGACGTGATACACGATCGAAAACCGAGTTCAGAACAACCAGTCACCGTCAGCTGGGTACCATTTCTTGCCAAAATGAAGACTGTTGTTTTCTATTTCCCTGCTTTTCTGTGGAAAAGTAGAAGTTAGAAAGAAACACATAAGAGTTCGCGAGAAGAGCTTTCATGTTGTGTCCAGTAGTTGCGGTCGATGAATGTTGCCATGCTGTATTTGGGGGAAGGTGTGTAAGTGTGAATTAGTTGATGCTTGAAAAGTACGACGTTTGGGATTTTATGGTATGGAACAGTCCAATTTTTTTTTCGGGGGGGCCGGCTGTTTTTCTTTAAATTGTACAGATACACGCTGGAAACAAGAAAGCATTGGTCCGAGATTGTGAGTTTCATCGCAATAACGTTTTCAATCCATGAGGCCTTTATCCAAAAAAATGGCGGAAAGAGTATTAAGTGGAACCTTTGAGTGACGAAGATGTTGCTTAAAAACCAAAGGAGTGAACAGTTATAATCGTAACTACTCTCTCATTCGAGCTTTTTAATGGGGCAGGAGGTATCTATGACCTCTTACATATATTAAAATGAGGATGGTATTAACTTTAACTGATAAAAACGCTTAATTGTTAGTAATGTCTGAAGAAGGTACGGTGCATATGATTTTAGATACATATTGCATTGAGTAGTAATACATTGAGGTAGACTGCAGTACTATAAAGACCGACGTGAATCACAATGTAACAGGAAGGCAAATTTGGTTCATTTCCTGGGATGTTTTACATCAACTAAATGTTACAGCAGTTTTCATAGAAAAACACGGATAAGGTGTCTAGATTTATAGATAAAAACAAGCTAAACGAAATTGATCACAACGCAAATGCGCCTTGTCAACACAACAGCAGGCCATGGGTTGTGGCGTCCTTATGATAGAAATACTTAATTGCATGGTGTAAACGAGGCCAATATCATATACAAAAATAGCAAATGGACTGTTGTTCTGATTTAAAAACGTCACATAGGTTAGACAAAGAAGAGGAAGGAAGAAAAAGTTCAGATCCATAAAGATAACACTTGTAGCTCTCTCAAAGGCAAGTAAGACACCAAAAATAAATTTAAATTTAATCACTCCTAGCTCAAAATGTATTTGGGTTAGGATAGGAAATCATATATATGTGTAACCATTATACTACAATATATGTATATCCGTATTTGGGTGTCTGTGATATTAATTGTTGAATAACAACTGAAAGTTGACCGCAAAGCATCCATCCCATAAATGTGGATATAAGTCACTGATTATTGGTAATAACACTATAATTACACTCGCACCTCAATCCTGACATATTGGCATCAAAAAAGATCCTGCGATTTTTTTTATGTGTGGTTTATTTTTTACTGTTATCCATCCTCAAAGTGTGACGTTTCAATTTTCCCTTTCATTTCCAGGATGTTCATTTTCGTAATTTCATAGAAAAAGAATGGAGAAAAATTTTGAAAATCGCTGAATCGTTTTGCAGTTCAGACATTATAGAATTAAGAGCCGTTACCCATATTAAATTTCGCCCCTGCCGTTTTCTTGGAATAAACATTCTTAGGTGGGGTGCTCGTCCTATTTTCCTCTCCGAGAAAAAAAGCTTTAAAGGCTTTTGATGTTGACCATTTGCCTCTGAAACAATACCGTTTGCTCATGTTGAGCTGATATTTGTACAAAGTGTTGTAAACATCGCCTCTTAACATTTGGCGAGCTTGTCAACCAATTATTGGCCAATCACATGAATAAAAGAGACTTTGAAGTACGAAAACATTATTCGGCGATCTGTCGAACGGCGACAGCGACAATCTGGTTTCAAAGCGTGGCGTCATGGAGGCGGCCCTTCGGCCCCATGACCTGAAGCCTGGCAACGAAAGTTGTGTTGCCTTGCTACGGTGGGGTGGTCTACGGCCGCTCGTGGTCAGGGGACGGATGGTGGGTTTTGTTTTCCGCCCCCTACCTCTTCATCCCGTTTTTAGGGATAGTGTTTTTTTGGATTTACTCCTATCTATATACTGTATGTAGTTAGATTGATAGACCTGTCTGTACACTTTACTCAGTTAGTTTGTCATTACTTTGCTGTTATTTTCTCAATGAGTTTCATTTCTCTTTCCAACCTAAGTTTTGTATCGCCATTTTGTGTGTTTTCTCTTATGTTCACGTTTATGTAATTTACGATGTTTTTATTTGTACTTTTATTTACTCATCCCTGGATTTCGATAAAATATTATTATGTAAGTGGGTCTTGTTGATTAACGTGCCACATTTTTCCCATTTGTCTTTGGTGTGCAGGACCACTGGGGTAATCCATTGCGGCACAACCTTTGAAGGGACATCGTCTGAGGATTCCCGCTCCTCCTGAACATTTAAAGTCTACCCTTGTTAGAATGCGTAACAAGCAAGATAACTATAAAGTAAACCACTATGTTAGCATGTTTGCATCTTTTCACTGCTCACAAACATACCTTCGGCATGTCGCTTAATTTCGCGGTGCCGCCGTGATACCACTCTCCTTTTGCCATGGGTCGTTACCACGTGTAACCACGTGACACACTGTTAAGTATGATTGACTGTTGGCAATATTCCACTTGGCAGCTGAAAACTAAAAGAATGGCACATTAACATTTGGATGTCCACGTGCCTGTGTGCGTTTTTTTGGCGTTTTTCTGATATGTCTACCTTAGTTAAAAGCTTGAAATTTTGACAACTTATATAAAGGACATTTGTCTTGTAAAAACGAACTAAAATCTTAAAATTGGCCATACAAAGGTTTTGAGCCTTATAATAGCGATCTGTCAAACGGTGACAGCGAATGTCTGGTTTCAAAGCTTGGCGTCATGGATGCCTTATAATAGCCAAAAAAAAAAAAAAAAAAAACTCACAAGGAAATCTTTACCAGTAAGAATAAATATAATCTTAGAAGCAAGACAAGCATTTTAAATTTTCAATCATTGTAAATGGTCTTTGTGTCAATGAAATGATTTTGACGATGTTGTGCATCATATGAAATATGGAGAAGTACAATAACCTAAATTGACACAGGTAGTTATCATAAACAATAACTATGAATGAAACATATGACTGAACATGCTTATTAACCTTATGCAAAAATCTCGTGACGCAATGGTGTGAATAAATGGATTAGTCAAAGAATGTATAGGCAAGGTGACAATAGCAAGCCACATCGTTACATTTAATGGTACTATTTTACCAGATTGTGAAAGAATAATAACAAATGTAATCGGGAGGAAACAGGCCGCATGACATGATAGTACTGAGAAGATCCATACTGGTAATCGTCTCTTCGAAAACGCCTTTCCACTCTTTTCGCTGCTTCTCTTAACAACAAGATATATATTGAAATAGAGAATTCCCATCACAATAAAACTAGATGAATTAAAAAATATGTATATTTTGTCCAAGTAGTCGTCCAAGCTATAAAATTGAATGAGAAGACATACACCAGTCTCCAGTTGGGTTTTTCGATGTGCCAAACCCATCGACGGGAGAGATGTGACACTGACGGTAATACAGGCAATAAGACCAAAGAGGATCCAAAATAACACACGTTTAGTCCCCATTGGCCGCACTTTGAATATTAGAATGACCTTAATAAATCTATCGGCAGCCATAATAAGAAGCATATACACTGTCATCAAAGATGATGTAGTGGATATCAGACCAAGACACTTACAAATGACACTTTTCCTCCATTTCTCTTCCGAAAATACGTACATGTTTCCAAACATTGTATCTGCGGTGGCCAAGAATAGCACATACCCTCCCATCAACAGATCATTTCCAGCCAGACAAACATTTAAGAAAGAGCTCAAGGAACTCATAAAGGCTTGTCTGTATGTTACAAAAACCAAGACGTTTGCAACTACACATGTCAGAGAAATGATGTAGGCAATTATCCGCAGAAGAACAGACGCAAATAAAGCACCACATGAGTTCAATCTGGTTTGGCAAGGCACACAAGTCTTGATATGTAAAACCATGCAGCATAGTTTAAAATAATCACTTAATAGCACGCTCAAACGATCTAGACTTTTGAGTGCATCAGTACTCATGTCACGAAACATATTTCCTCTCAAATCTAGTAATCGTAACCTGGTAAGCCCCGATAACATAGTTTTCCATAAAACGTCTATCTGGTTATATGATAAATTCAAAAGCAAAATATTAAGCTTTGTAAATGCATATGCATCAATCTTCTTTAATTTCAAGTTGGATAGGTCCAAGAGGGTAAGCGATACAAATACTGAAAATCCCTGACTATAAATTGCTTGTACAGGATTACCTTTGACATCAATAGATTCCAGGTTTGCCAAACCGTTAAAACACACTCTATCAACAAAATATACCTGATTTTGCGCCAGATTTAAAATGCGTAAATTTGGAAGACAAAGGAAACTGTTTGGGTGCAGCTTTTTTATTTTATTGTAAGATAAATCCAAATATACCATGCTTGTATGGATAGCTTTGAATCCTTGCCATGCCCATAAATTACAACGATTTATAAGAACTTTTCCCAGCAACACTGATAAATCTGGTATATTAGTGATGTTAGGCCCTTTACATATTGCAACGTTTCCCCTACAAAGGCAATACAAAGGACACATACCAGCAACACAGACCTGCTCGTCATCAGATGAAAAAGTGCAGTGAACATGTCCATCACAAACGTCATTTTGACTGATGCATGAAGACTGGTGTTTACAACGAAAATTGTTAGAGCAATTGAATTTAGTACAAAATCTTGCTTCGTCACTGCCTCTTTGACAATCCCACCCTCCATCACAAACAAAGCGCAGCGGCAAACAAAAACTCTCTGGACATTTGAACATTCCAGAACATTGAAGATAATAACATCCTTGTAAATGCTTACCATTCTGACAAGGCTTTAAATATCCCTTTTCACTCACGTCAAAAATGCAGGTTTGCATCCTTGGATAATACTTAAAGTTATCCTCACATGGTAACCATACACGGTTCTGATGAATTGTTATCTTATCTTTACTTGCAGCATAGTCTTGGCCAATTTTATAATTGGACACATATGACACGCCGAATTGATTCAACTGCTTCCATGAGCAATCCGTTTCATCCATATGAGAGTTTACGCAATCTAAGCTACCGTCGCATTTATGTACAAATGGAATACAACCACCCTCTGGACACTGATAATAAAAGGAATGGCAGTAACACTTCGGTTCTTTGCAATGACTCAGATATATGGTATCTTTAGATATACAATTTTTGCAATATGAAATGTTGGAATATTTTAAATATTTTGTGCTTGCATTCTCACTGTCTACTGGATACGTCATATCACAATTTTGTTCATCAGTCCCATCCAGACATTCGTACTTTCCGTCACACATATTGAAGTCCGGAATACAATCGTCATTCTGGCACATAAATTGGCCTGCTGGACATCCTTTATTTGATGTTTCCACAGTTCTTTCACATATCACAGCCAACGTTCCCTTTTGTGTACTGTTCTGTATCTCAATGAGGGGTGGTATGTCATGATTTTTGAATGATATAACCTGGCTACAATCGCTACCAGAAAAGGAATGTCTATCTCCCATGTTAACATGCCACATAGTGATATCCCACTGTGTAAAATTGCTAATAAGCCTTGCCCATATCGATGAATTTCTCCAGTCATTCCGCAACACAACTCTTAAGCGCACATTATTGTTAACCAGCTGCCATCTCCAAATTAAATGAAATAGGTCACTCACACGACCATGTTTGTAAAACCTTGCAATTTGCATTTGAAAGGTCCTAATGAATGGTAACTGATGCACATTTGGTTCATAAAGGTTTTGCTTTAATTCTGAATACATGGATAAATGATGCTTTATTATCTGCATTACTGTCTTTGATAAAAACACATCGTCTTGGTTCAAACTAAGAATAGTAGCTTTCTTGGATTTACATAAGTATTCTAGACTACTGTAGTGGATCGTATTCTGCTCGTATACATCAACATATACGCATCGTTTACCTGCTTTTTGAAAGCCTACTGGACACCTTGGGGCTTTGCGTAATATGTCGGAAAAGCTGCTGTATGAGGGAAAGCATCTTTCGAGAGAAATTCGTAGGTCGCCATATGTGTTTAAAGAGTTATATCCTTTGAACTGAAAACTGGGGTCACAAGCAATCTTTATGTTTTCATAGGAACATTCGCAGATGAAAGATGCATGATAAAAATACCTGTCACAGGCGACCAACATAAGATATGGCATTGTATGTCGAGTCAAAAGATAAAATCCCCCACACTTCCCTATATCTTTGGAATACATATCTGCTGATAGAACAGACATTTTGCCAAAGAACGGAATGTTTGGTTTATGTCTCACTAACATATGCGGTTGCATTTTTTTTGAAAAAGAGGTTTTCCAATGCTTGAAGGTTATCGGGTCTTCATTGATCCAGAAAATATCATTATCCTGAGAGACAAGCAATGAAGTTATACAAACCATAAGTTGTTTAAGCAACTTTACATAAGATGCACAATTAGAACAATTAAAGTAAGAAAAAAGAAAAGCTCAATGCATTTTAAGGCAGACACCTCATATTAAAGGCTTTCCATGAAATATGAATAATGTAATTGAAGATTTACTGATACCAAAAAATTATAAAAAAATGCATAGAAGTAGCTCCTTTTAGCTGAAGCTTATCTTTCTGCTATTTTAGTAAAAGAACTTGGTAACCATTACATCGGGTGTAATATTGTGCAAAAATGTAGGGTATCATTTAAGCGACACCGAATCAAAACAAAACGCTCAATTTAAACCATCAATGATTAAAACATAAGTAAAATAGATTTGGTTTGTTCTGATATAAGAAATGCAACTAGTAAACATTATGCAATACATTGTACGTTTAGCGATGTAAGGCATAAAAATGTTCACCTCCTTTGTAACCTATGGTCATTTGAAACGACAAAGAGTGACGCTTAGAAAAGATCAACCACAAAGAGACCAGAGACATAAAAAACAACCAAAAAAACCTCCAAAAAACAACCATAAAACAAAACAAAACAAAACAAAAACAAGTAGCACAATGGTTAGCCTTGGCAATATAATGGAAGCGGTAAACGTTAGAAAAAACATTATACTTTTTAAGATGTTAGCCCTAAGAATAATCACTTGCGTTGTAAGCTATGGACATTTAAATTGACGAGGTGCCACGCATTCAAAAGATTGACGACAATAATACATTAACAAAAATGAAAATAAAAACAAAAAAAACAAAAAAACAAAAAAAATAAATAAAATAAAAGAAAATAACGAGAAAACAAAATAAAACAGAACCCCTCCCCCCAAACATTATAAGACAACCAAGAAAAGAGCCCTACCATAGTTTGTCTTGTTCATACAATACAATTAGTAAACAGTAGGCAATACATCGTACTTTTAGAAATGTTTTTTTTGTAAAATTGCTCACCTCAGTTGTAACCTATTGACATTTAAAATGAAAGAGAGTCATGCTTTCGAAGGACCCCCCCCCAAAAAAAACACAGACACACATAAAGAGGCAAAAATTACCGCAGCATGCTAATGGATAATTGAAAAACAGTAAAATGTTAATGGTAACAAGTGATACAGATATGTGGAAGGCACAGAGTTTAAAGGTAGGTTGGCAGTATACTGCCCTCCCAATAACACATAGGTGCACGGGCCCTTTTTGTGGTACAGGTAAATAATTATTGGTCATAGGGATGACTAGCCTGACACGGGAAAAGGATATTTATATATAAATTAGGACGGACTAGAATAGTTATATTTGAGTATATGTTACAAAAAACTCCCATAAGCTTTTTTGCCCCAAGATAGTCACAAAAACTGGTGACGTTCTCCACAGCATATATTACTGTGTACTTTGGGGTTAGATATGTGAATGTACAGTTGTATTATAACACAGATGAATTATGCATAATAAAATGACTGCACACAAGACACCAAGATAAGATAAGGCTTCGTATGCGGCAACAAAACATATATTCCTCCACACTTCTCTGTTTCTTTGCCATTTACACATTCTGGCAAGAGGGTCATTTTGTCATGGATAAGGGAATTTGGTTTATGTGTTACTAAAATATACGGTTGCAACGTCTAGCAAATATTATCCAATACTTGAAGTGGACTGCGTCTTTCTTGATCTAGAAAATGTCACCATGCTGAAAATAAGCACGGAACTAATTAAAACCATGGATTGCTTCAGCGATATCACTTAAACTGTATAATTTAGATACAAAGAGTCATAAGCTTAATGCATTAAGGGTACACAGGTTCGGCTGTTGGTAATCTGTGCAATATGGATACTATTTCAAAAGATCATTTGACAGAAACAATGATAGGAAAGCTACACAAGCAGCTACTTTAAGCTTAATTCTATCATTGCCTTTTTCTGTCCAGCCATTTGGCAGCCATTGCCTTTTTTCAGGTGGACAATGCTGTAGCAATAGTATGTGACAGAGTGTTATTAAATAAATATTAGCAATATCAATCTTAAATGGAAGCCGTCTGTAATAAAAGAATAAGGCAGAAACAGAATGAAAATTGGTTGGGCTTTTAATGTACTGCAAACAGCACAAAAGAAGGCAATGAATGATATTTTGAGAGATGCGAGTTGTACAAATGTTCCTATTCATATTAACCTTTGGGCAATGATGAATATGGCTTTCCAAAGTAAAAATTAAAAACAAGAAAGTGAAGAAGAAAAGAAAAGGCAAACTGAATACATTTGTACCGGAATGTGCAAGGCGATAAGCCATTACAGTGAAACTACAGCGGTGACAGTTGGTATGTGAGAGAGATGTCATTAAACAAAGATTGTCAGAAAGCTGCCCCACTGAATAACACATCAGTCCATTGACTTAAATTTTCTTTGGAAATAATTCAATTTTGTTCATGATGACAACACAAAATGAGGTCAGGATATTTATAAAAGTTAAATATAAATTAGGACTGATGTGGTTAAACATATATATTTGAGTACATCTGGACGACCAATTTGACCTTCAAGAAGAATATAATAACGATAAGTGACATAATCACATGAACTATAAATTGGTTAGATCCTTCCTCGCGAATTATCCGATATAGCTTGCGGCTAAAAATGTAAACGTGCTATCGCACTGTAACTTCTCTCTCTCTCTCTCTCTCTCTCTCTCTCTCTCTCTCTCTCTCTCTCTCTCTCTCTCTCTCTCTCTCTCTCTCTCTATATATATATATATATTTATATATATTTATATATGTTAAGTGAAAACCGTTTATTCGGTTACTGGTATGGTGATTACTTACATATAATGTTTTACAATAAAAGGCAACATATCCTGCAGAAAGTAGAGACTACGAAGATAAATTTTCACACAAATTGAGAGATAATGTTAAGTGTCTCTGCTGAAGTAACAAAAGCGCAAAATATATGCTGATTTGTGCAAAGAACACCCAACGAAGTTTTTAACTTTTGATACATCGTGCTTTATTCAGCCAGATATTCCTATGAAGATACAAATACTTCTGAGTCACATACTCAGTCGTGCAGCACAGCACCAACTAACAAAGTTATGAAACATTACAATAATAATCAAATTTTTTTTGGAAATACATACGTCCGCTGACATAGGAAACCAACTACGACTAAGATATGAGTATGTATGAAACTATCAAATGACCGCCGCGGAGAGCAGGCAATTCATGAACTATATCATAATAAGCACGGTGGGTAAATCAGTAAAGCCACAGCTGGGAGCAGCTAGCTTGCAACATATTCCTAAACCGATCTCAGCGCAGGGAGCAGCTGTAGTTCTGGCCATCAAAATTAAACAGAATCTGAACTAAATGGTTTCCACCTGCAATCCCATTGCTGATCAATTTTCTGTTCACTTCAACCAAACCTTCTAAAACAGTAAAAACCAGTCGCCCAGGAAAAATCGAGCACCCACGAGATTGTAGTCATGATCATAGGACTGCGCTCGCGTAACAACAATACTCAGAAACCTGTGTTTGTAGCGTTAGATCCCTGGACGATCAAACAAAATTGTTATCGAAATAATTAAATAAATATGCAGCTTGGTGACATTGCAGTGAAATTTCTTGTTTGAAATGGGAACTTAAGCTGGAATCACCTCAAAGGAGAAGATGCCAACTTACCCCACCATTACTAGTTGGACAGTAAATTGATCGCAATAGATTGTCAACGGCCAGCTCACTGGTGACATTTTGGCTGTTTCCTTTTTCAACTATATGCGTTAAAATTAGGGTTGGGAAAATCAACTTTCTATGCTCTTTGAGAAAGTTAAAAAAAAACTGTATCTGGCTGATGAAACCAAAAGACGGATAAAATTTGACAACTTTCAACTGTTAGCGGCTCCAATAAATCATTATGAGTGGGTCGTCGTTGCACAGGGGCCTGTTTTCTCATGCGCGTCACAAGCCTAGTAAATAGTATAGTTGTAACAAACCAGACAGTATGTACTGTTTACTGAAGTATACTACATATAATTGTGATGGACTCTCGTTTATGGGAAAATGTATTCCAAATTGTAATTCGTGTTCATGGTGATGTTCAACTTATATTAAATTATAAGTCATCAAACATGAGCGTGTACAGACAGATGCATGTAAAACGGTCAAGCGTATTGCACTACCCAGCCAATTACCAACTTCATTGCAATTGAAGTTCTCCAACACAGGATGTTACTTTTCACACTCATGTAATTATTTATTAAAGATGGCCTAATGTTCAGGCATCTGCATTAATCATTTTTATTTAGATGGTGACAGAAACAGTGATGGAGACCGTTACGCGTTGCTAATAGATATGGGGTTGTAGTGAGGTATTGCAGGAAACATGGCCTTTTATATTAAAATGTAACATGAATATAAGACGTTAACGATCTTATCCACAGGCTTTAAGTTATTATTAAAGACTGAGATTTATTTCCTGTCTCAGGATATTTTCTTAACTGCCAGCCAGCTATTTTTGGTCAGTTGATGGAAAAATGTTACGGTAACAATATAATGAAAACACGGTTGCACATTGTGACTGTCAGCACAGTCAGGTTTGGCTGCTTATAATTAAAAACAATTCCTACAGATTGTCATGGAGAAAAGGAAAGAGTACACCACGAATAAATTTGATATTAAACACACGAACTAACGCATGCACAAAGTGTGAAATGTCCATCAATGTGACAGAAAAGCATCTGTTGCAGTTGGTTTGGATAAAAAATAGAAATAGTCCCCAATCCCAACAGCACATACATAGCCTCAAGATGTACCATTTTAGTAAATATGTATGAAAGACCTAAGACAGGACCATAAGCATGCCATCATATGATTGCAAAGGGATTGAAAAGCATTATCAGCAACATTTTTGGTGACATGGAAAGACTGAAACGTCCAAGCTGAAAGTACCTTTATGCAAACCTAAATGGCCAGAATACCACTGACCAATAACCGTCAATCTGTTTTACGCTGAACTGTAATTTAATTGAAGAATTAATGCAAAAGTTGGGCTAATAGTATACTTTGTATTACTTTTTCAATGCTCAAAACTTATTAGGAACTTGCTCTTCATTGTAGAACATTCCAGTTAACGTGTAAATTTTACACACTGTCATTTACATTTGGTTGTTCGCAATCTAAAGCTCTCTCTGTCGCACGCATGTATTGCAGAGTCTCTATCGAAAATTGTTTAAACAATCCATGTTAAACATAAATACATTGTGGCAGCAAAAATGACTAAGAAGTGCACAGCAGATCCAAATTTCTTTTTTTCGTGAAGATATATTAAATGACAGTTCCGTGTTATTAGCCATTAAAGGACTACACAGATATAAGAGTGCCACACAAGTCACAGTGTGAAAGCTGTACATAATATAGACGTTTTCACCACCAAGAAAAAATTGTCTGGAAAGTCGTCAGAAGCAGGAAAAATGATTATCACAGAATTTGTGACTTCATGCATGTAGAATTGAAATCCCTTTATGCATACGGAAATAGCTTTTTTTTCCACTATACACATCACCTGGTGCATTTTAAAGGACATTTTAATGTGGCATTATTATGGATTTTTATCTGCTCTGAAATATCAAATGGAGTCTTCTGTTTAATTTTCATTGCTATCTTATGTTTGTCAACAAATCATCGTTAATGTAAATTAATTATCATGAAGGTGCATGCTCATGATCCATAATTACAGTCCTTCGAAGCTAAAGACCCATGGACTTACCATGACAACCGCCGTCAATTGTAATGTGCCAACATGTGAAATTAGACTTGTCAAACATTAGATTTTCAACATCACCATCTACCAGTGTGAAGAGAAGTACTGAAAATTATATGTTTAGCAGTAAATATCTAGTCAAAATACAATGTACTATGTCTTTCTATATAGTCAGGATTTACATAAAACATTTGATTGTGTCTTAATGGCGACAAGAGACAACGGAAGCCCTACCAGTGGAATAGCAAAACATATTGCTTATCAGCAGAGCAATTGATCTTTTATTCATTTCTTCTTCTTCTTCTTCTTCTTCTTCTTCTTCTTCTTCTTCTTCTTCTGCTTTTTTGGGGGGGCTCTCATTTTGCAGGAAACAGTATAAGAGTAAAAACTGTTTGCCCCATCGAAGCCTTATTATGTCCTTGAGTCCACATTTTTGTGTGCTGTAAGACACATTGGATGCATGTGCATTGCGCATTCCTTCGTTTATTTGCTAGGGTTATGAAATATAATTTATGTAGTCTTGTTATGGTGACTTTATGCCCAACTTCAACCCCTGGTTTTTTGTGCAAAATGACCATCACCATAGGACTGAGGTAGAAGCCTCGATTTAGCAATTTATGATGCAGGAAAGTGTGCGTGGGTGTCACACCTCTGTATGCTATAGTGACGATAGGAAGTAGTTAATATCATCTAGGATAAATATGTAAGCATAAATCCCTTGGTGCAGCATTGTGTCATAAGTCCACGGTCAGAGTGTTTCATTCTGATATCCAGGTACATTGGGCATTGCTCATTGACAAGCGAGTCTTTTGTAGCTTCAGAAGCTAGTTAAGCTTGTCACTGTGTTCCACGATATCATAGTGTGGGAAGCATAAACGTATCTATCTTATGTGAAAATTTGGAACAAAAAGCTAATTTTTAAGACCTTGTATGACACAAACGTCATTGTTCATAAAAAGGAATGAGTATTGTCTAAAGACCACGGATAATGTCCCTTCCTAATATATGTAACTAAAATGAAAAGCACCTGCGCAAACAGTTTTTGAATAGCATAGTCAAAGATGTATCAGTACATCAAACAGCAGTTTACCAAGCCACAGAATATCCATCTGAAAAGAGATATATGAAGTAGTATATACACAGTGTCACTATACATCATTGTCTCAAGAAGTGTCTAGCCGGTCGAGCGAAGATCAGGTGGAGAAAGTAAACAGTACACACTTTATCTTATTTAGTTCCAACGTTTTCTTTAAACAAAAACAGCAAGTCATTCAAAAAGGTATATTTTAGTCGACTTCGTAATGCTACTGAACCAGTCAAAAGCTATAACTAACACTTTGCAATAATGTCCCTTTAAACAACAGAAAACACACACACACACGTATATGTATAAACATATACATATTGAAATATGCATACATACATACACAATTACATACATACATACATACATACATACATACATACATACATACAAACGTATATATAACCTTTTTTCCAGCTTTCAGTCCAATATATATTATGCTCGACATATATAGAAACTGCAGTATGGAGCAGCCACGTTCACGGAAAGACGTGACAAGGAAAAGCATATTGTATTCCTCTTCTGTGTTGATTACAAGCAAATGTTTATTCCGTTTTTGGCAGAATTGTGCAGCTTCCGTCCAACTGATTCTTTCATTGCTTGCAAATGCAAAATAAAAAGAGGAAGAGCTTCTACACAAATGTGAATTTGAAACAAAATTAGTACACCAACTGACTGGATGATGTAAAGGATATCGCTGTAAAGTGATAAATCTATTGTTAAGGTTTGTTCTCAACTTCATAAGTAGATTTGAGCCGACAGATATACCATGTACTTTAATTCTTACGTCATAGTCAATATATCTCCAAAATATTAAATCAACATTCCAGCTTATATTATAATTTACATTTTGCCAAATCCACTTAATGGTCGGAATTTTTAAAAGTTTCCTGTTGGAAACTTTGTAATGGTAATGCCCAGCAATTTCAAGAGATAATTTTGACCTATTAGCCTGTTGCACAGTGAAAACAGCTTGGCCAACCCAGGGTCTTAATGGGCATGTACCTTCCCACAAATTTAATGGTATTTCCACAAATGTATACAGCAGATAAAACGCACGCGCAAGTGCAGCTCTCTGTGTTCCATTCAGGTCCAGTATCACATATTGCACATTTTCAGATACTTTGACATCAAGGCAAAGGGTCTTGCATAAAAAGTTAAATAAATATGCGCCATTCTGCCTGGCATTGATTATTTTACAATTTATATTTGAGACATTTGAGTGTGATGAAGATAAACGAAAGACCCAGTTATAATTCAAGCAATGCAATCCAAATTTCAGTTTGAGGGACCGAGATTTCGCATGTCCATATCCCTGTTTTTTCAAACCAGAGAAAAGTTTCTCATTATATACAAGCAATACACCATGGTAAAAACAGGACGTCTCGAAGTACCAACGCCGATAAATACATTCCAAAGAAGTACGTACTTCTCTGCTTGGAAAACGTTTCTTGCTGTCCTTTCGCGTTGTTATGTTTAAATAGATTAAGTTGGTAACGACCAGCTCTTGATCATTATTGGTTTGAAGAAGAGGATACTGGATCAAAACATAACATTTTTCATCATACTCTGTAAGCTCAATGGCTAACGAATGTAAATGATATGACGTTCTCTTAACGGAAATTCTATGAGCCTGTATGTCTTGTGCAATAACACGCTTTTTCACATATTTTTTGAGCAATAGTTTCAAATGCTGGTTGGTTTTAATTACAGAATCTCTGTTCGTTGATTTAGGAATACCATTAAATACTTGGGATATGCCATAGCACTCTGCTACAGAAACAGCAAACTCAGTTGAGAAATTGAATTGTCGGTATTTCTTATATAAATATAAATACATTATCAAGACCACAGTGTTACAAGATGACACAAAATCTGTTGCTGGCTTAAGCATTTGCGCCACGTCCCCATAAAAATTACAGAAAGGTCCGAGTTTTTGTTCACTATCATTTACTGATAGATGCAAAACCGCAAACCCTGCCTGTGTGCAAGCATTGGTATTGGGACCATTCCATAAACACTTTTTTACGATTATATTTACAAACATTTTTTCTGGTGCAATAATTATCAATGCAACGAGTTGGAGCGTATTTTGGTTTCTCGCACTGTGCGCAAGTTTCATTATTACCAACTCATTCCTTCCGGATTTTGCAGCATTCTGTTTCAATGTTATTCTCTCTAATCTCATATTGTTGTTAAATCTTGTGTCCAGGTGTATATGTAGTTTACCCAAACCAATGATAGAATATGCATGTAAAACCACGGTAAGTTTGAATCCTTCGGTTATATACATAAAATATATGAAGTAATTAAGTTCCTTTCTAAACAATGATTCACGACTATGGTTCAAAGAGTCAAAACCCCTGTCATTTGCTAAATACAGCATTGTGGTATGTTGCACTCTAATACTGCCTTTTATTCTTAAAACATAGCAATATATTTCGTGTATATCCCTAGATGCTGTGAAAATGAGCATTTGTTCCTTATGCATAAATCTAACAAGTTGAAAGTTGATAATGATATTGTTGGATGTATTAGATAAAACGTCTTGGCGCTTTGAAGAATGACGAGGTTTCATAAAACTATAAGATAACTCGGCAGGTACCAACACAGCGCTGGCAAGGCATCGAAATTCTCCAATATAAGTCCTCATTTGAACCAAATGTGTCCGTGAGTAAAAACTTCGAAAATAGTGACTTCCACATAATCGTTTATACATGGGAGACTGCACTGGTAATGGCACACTTATATCTCTGAGCTCAAGATATTTTAATGCACACATATTGTCAGACTCAATCAGATGTAATTTGATGATATGAATATAAATTCTTAAATTAGCTACTGCAAATATGTAAAATGTCAATGAAGAGCCTCTTTCACCAGTTGAAACAATAATTGCTGCATAGGGACTGGACATAGTGAGGGGCCTAGATTTCACATTTGTGTCTTTTGATTCAGAACAAGTGTTCAAGACAATTTTCAGACTTATCAATAAATGTTTTATAGAAAACAAAAAACTGGTGGGCAAACATGTCTGTTTTGTGGATTGTAAAATAACATAATCGACATACATTCTAAAGGGTATGCGTCTGTTGCCTACTGAAATTGATCTCACAGCCTCAAACGTGACATCAAAAACTAAATATTCTTCACTATGTCCAAGGACCCTGTTGTAATATGTGGCAATGAGGACACGGGATACAGTTGACTGTACTTTGATGTCTTCTTGGTAATCAACTTCATCTATTATTGGGGGACAACTTTCATTTGGTCCATTTAAAACGAGCCGTCTAAAGTGTAACTGATGGTTTTGGTTCTTCCTTGTGTCGTAGGCTGATTGAATATGTAAAAAGACAACATGATGGTCAAGTACTTTTATATTCCAAGAATTAGCACAGATTGGTCTATAAATGTCCCAGAAAGATATCTCATTCCCCATGCAATCTGCGTAAAACCAAATAACACCCATTGGTTTCTCAATGATGTATTCAACATGTGCAACAGAAAAGCACACATAATTATCATTCCTGTAATGGGTAACTTCACTGTGTTGTCTCACGCAGGTAATCTCTATGCGTAAATATGCATTGAATAAAATATGTGGATATGCATTAAGACAAAATATCAAAAGTATTTGGGTATATTCTACGTCAGCTGTGTGTTTGTATGAATCAGTCTTGCAGGTTTGACCACGTTGATACTGATGCAAATTGCGCAATACCGGTGGTGTGTTCACTGAAAATGAACATTTGCCTCTAACCTGAATCATGTCCCGTAACTCGTTTGCTACTAACTGCAAGCGAGTAACATAACTATAACAGATTCACATTTCATGCAAATAGATCTCCTCTCAAGCTCCAGCATGCATGTATTCGCAGGTAACGTAAGATTGGTATGCCTGAACAGCGGCTGTAGTTGGTGTGAACATAGGAATGGTGAACGTCAAAAGCTTTTATCAGGTAGCTTTCAACAGATATCACCCAAAAATTACCCGAAGAAATATGCTGACTCGGTCAAAACTTGGCAGGGAAAATGATTTACACTAGGAAATGGAAGAAAACGAGAAGGTTTGTTGGTCTGGTGCAGCGTGACCTTCTTAACAGCAATATGATACACCATGAATGTACGTTGGAAAACAGACGTTTTATTCAACATTTGGATTACATCTCAATTTGTTTCCCTTTCTTCCGGTTGCTGTTTGTACAGATTTTTCATGTACATGTAAACCTAAATTAAAAAAAAAAAAAAAATGTCAGCTAAAAGTGCCCCAACACACCCTGTGAGTACAACAAGGCGCCTGTCTATTTTATTTGAGTAAGAGCAAAAAATATGATTAAATATAAAGGACACACATGATACAGCAAATTTATCAAACTAAAGGCGACCTTGACTATGCATTACATTTTAACAGGTCACATGTTTGTTTACATCTTTCAAGAAACGTTATGCACATATACACTGTACAAAGCCGATCAGTGTTCTGTGGTTTCTTTCATATTTCGTCATAATAGTTGGTATTGTGCTGGGGAATACCCACACAAAATGCATAAATACAAGTACATAAATGTTCAAACAAAGCTGGTGAGTAAGCTAATGAACATGGTTTTCTAAGGTCCACATTGCATGATTACATCCACAGAAACAATAATCAGAAATTCGTATGTGAGGGTGTCACCGTTTTCACCACTGAAGCAGAAATGCAGCTGCAACAACAGCCAAAAGATATCTAAAGTCAGTTTTATGGCCTCGCAAAAATGCATTAATATGTCTAGCATATGAATATGTGTAATAGCCTCATTTTTCTCAGAGACACATATTAACTTATCAAATTTCACTGAAGAGGCTATTAACCTAAAGCGGACATTCCTATGCCGGCTCTAGGATTTTTAAACTTAGATGTCAGTGACCCGTAGTGGAAGAACAATCAAGAAGGTTTAAGTTGTATACAAAATAAAATTTATTACTGGAGACCAATTAGTTTACAAACTAAAACAATTAAATTTCCAATTACAATGTTGTCTTGAAGGTGACAATGACGAATGAACATTGCCCTCACAATGAAGAATGTTAAAGAGTGAAGCCATTACAGAGTACCAAGGTCCAACGACGATCCAATCCTAACTTACTAAAAATTTAATCGGCCAAAGTATTTTAATAGATTAAAACCAAATTTAATTATTTAATTTGGAATAAAATTAGTTCTAACCTATTTATTATTCACTAAAGCTTCCCAGTTCTGAAGTGATATGTTGAATTCTGTATGAAAATCTGAATCCAAAGTATTGAGTATAATTTCCAATCTCACCAATCCAAAAATGTTCAAATGTAAAATTTCTTTTGTAAATGAGCCTGAGTTACTTAAATGTCAAAAGGGGAAGAAAAAAAAAATCTATAAGTGTAAACCTCCATTAAATTCAAAAGATAAGAATGTTCATACTGATGTGTAAAGTTGGCACAACCTGGATTTGTTCAAGTTCTCACCACAGCATATAAACATTCAATTTTCAGGAAAGGTCGGCCACTCAGGAAAGGTGAAGTATCAGCTTTGGCTTTCCGTCTTAACCCCCGTGGCTCAAGTATTTGCACTGCAACTCAACAAAACCCAGAGTCAGAGACTTTCCCTATTATAATAAAAAAAAATTATTTCTTGTATAATAATTTAATAAATAATTTCTCTAAGTGTATTCCAAGTCGGAATAAGTAAAAGATAAATGCTGATCTAATTTCATAGATCAATTGTCAAAGAATATTTATCTTGAAAGGGGTTAGGTAAATCTTAAGAGGAAAAACCCACAAGGGTTAACAAATTTGGAATAAAATTGGCCATATTTAAAGAAAAATACCTCTTAAAGTACCCTAAGCCTTAACAAGATGGCCCCAGTTTATAATATTTATGAGTTCATCAAAACAATTTTAATAACATCAATATATATAATTTCCGTCTAAGATTTAATAGTTCTTCACTCAGACTTCTTATAATCTTTCAAATGTAAATTTCATTGTTTCTATCCATGTATAAATAGATAATTTATTCATTTGTCATTTCATAAATATTCAATATTATTATAATTAGATACTCCATAAAGTAACTGGATAATTTATGCAGCAGTGAAAGCTATACCATGTTTGCCTTGTCAAATATTTCAGGATTGCAAAATGCTTTATTTTGCAAGATACTAAATACTATGTGATACGAAACCTTCAACTGGTGAGTTAACTATTAAGTATTTAACTTAAATAACAATTTAATTTCTTAAGTCCAACCCACTTAATAAATCTTCCCAAATTTAGAAAAACCCTAAACTTATCCCAAAGATAATCCTGGAGAAAGTTTGATATGTATATACTGAGTGAAAGCTGCCTGAACATTTTCATACTATAATCATTGTGGAAGTGTGTTCCTTTAAGAAAACTTCAATCAGAACTCAAATGTAAAAGAGGAAAAAAATGTTTCAACATTATCAATTCATGAAGACCAATGTAACACAAAACCAACTCATGAAGACCAATGCTTCAACATTTAACCACATAATAAAAGAATGAGAGTTGACCTTTAAATGTGAGGTCACTTCCCATGACCCTTGACCTTGAAGGTCAACTTCCGGCAAATTATCATAATTTATGTACACCATTTCCTGAAAAATCAACTATCAGAAATTCAGTCTCCTGTCTTCCTAATAGGACCTTTAATGGTATAAAAATGGAAAATCTACTATCAGAAATCCAGCTATCTGTTTTTCCAATAGGACCATCCATATTAAATATATTCTGGAAGTGAAAAGAGTCAACGTTCAAAACAACTCTAAAAATAAATTTCAATATTGTGATATTTAAGGTCAACAAAAAATAAAAGTACATAATCTCTATGGAATGCTTTTGAAATATCACAACTTATTATGATTTCCATGACACAAGTATACTTTGTAAAATAATTCTATAAAATTAATGAAACTTCAACTGAAGTCTTTTCATGCAAATTTTTACCTCATTAACATAATTTATGTGTTCAGTTTTCTCTGCCTAATTCTTACTATAGTAAAAATAGGAATGGGGTTAAATCTTCAGGTAGAGCATAAAGAATTTGCATATATAATGAACAGGAAAACCTGTTCTACCAGGTTTAACCCTTGATCTATAGTTTCAAATTTCTCTATTTAACCCTAAGACTTCTATTACCAGTATGACTATAACTCCACATCAAAAATGAAAGAAACCTATTGGTTTCACTACTTTTAATGTCTTTCTCGATTTTAAACAATGCATTTTAACCTTTCAATCATAAACATATACATATTCAGAATAACTGTATTTCTTGGTTTTGCCACTAAAGGGCACACCACACAAATATTTCTCCAAGATTAATATTGAAATTTTTGCAACCATAACTACAGAATGGAAATTTGGAATATATTCCCAATTTGCTCACCAGTATTTAGTTTACTCTCCTATAAATGTATATATTTCAGTTCCATGACCAGAAACTCGTTCTTACAACACCATTTTTAAGACTTAACGAAATCATCAAATTACAGAAATGCTTACAGTGTTCCCGAGCAGATAAAATAGAATTTTCTTTCATGGAAAATGGTTCTGATATCCATTTTTAATCAGCATATACCGATTCCAAGAAATATCTTCTCCCAATTATTTTCTCTCGTCTTTGTTTTAAAATGTGAATTCATGTTAAATCAATGTTTTGCACTAATCAATTACGTTTCAAATCCCTAGTCTACAAGACTCCAAAAAGAACCTCCAGAACAAGACAAGTTTACCCTCGTGGTTCACACCTCTTTATTCTGGCCGTTAATACTTACGAAACGTCTGAAAAGGCTCACTAACTAGCGCAAAACTTGACCATAATCCTAGCTAGCTAAAGACAATCTCCGTTATTCAGTCTTCATAACAGACATTGTTATATTTATTTCGACTGTCACGAAAATCACTTATCCTTGCTACATAATAGGACGTCCATATGCCCTTAACAATTATTCATCTCTGACGACCCATTATTATAGAAAAATGACCAAACCACGTGTACTAGGGAAGCCAACTTACCGGCCCGCCACGAGGTATTTATAACATGAAATTTGTCACCACTGCTAAATTACACCTATACACCACGGACGTATTTTAGTTCTGTTTATTTTTACTTGAACTCTTCCCTAATATTTACCCTACATATTTAATCAAAATTGGCCTTTGGCTCGGGACCATGACCAGGATCACCCAATATTTATTAACGCCTAGCTAAACATGCTACAAGAACACGTACCGTGAAAATTTGGACTTTCCAGACCTCCAACCATGGTTGAATCAGGTAAGTATATCCTAACTCATTTCAACATGAGTAACTTTTCCATAGAAAGTCAGAAGATACACTTACCCTTTTCAACACGCTGGCTAAAAGATCCGCAGCCCGCTGTGACCGCTAGACCATACTCCAAAGTTCCACTGTCCTGTTCCACCGCCCAATAGGGAGAGTGCCACTTGTCAATCCGGTCGCACCTTTATTGAGCCGCACGCCTTTGTGATTCCAAATTAGGGGATGTCACAGTGTTATCCACCCTGTCTCAATCCCTTCATGTATGGTCACTAGAGGCCGCTGCAATAAAAATCACTCGGCAGCATCTCTTTCAATACACAGCAAATCAATATTTGCTACAGATGCAGAAGGAAAGAAAAGAAAACACCCCTTCAATAAAAACAAACGCATGGCAGGAAACGATTGGTTTGCTGCCTAGTACAATAAAATTGTTGTCCAAGAATCTTAACACCGTTATGGCCAGTGACCACTTAACTGCCGGTGAAGAATGTGACGTTGATAAAACCAGACTTACTACATGCCCAGAGTCAAAGCACAAGGTTCCGGCCCCCAAAAGTATGAAACAGGTGGGTGTAATGTTCAGTGCTGAGATGGGGCAAAAACCACAGCTGTATGTGCTGTCAACGCTACTGGGGGGTGGGGGTGGGGGGTTATACTACCTATGCTTATCTTCAAATGTAAAAGCATGAACATGACACTAGTGAACGAGTGGGCGTATCTGACGCAGGATGGATCAATGTGGAACGGTGTCTCAAATGGCTGAAACATTTCATCAAGCACACAGGCAAAACCCCCAACAAACAAGATGTTGCTTGTTTTGGACAGTCATGAGATGCATGTCAGAGGCAACAGTTCCATGAACAGAGCCCAGAGGCAACTGTGTCAGAAACACAGCCAGCAGAGGCAGCTGTGCCAGAGACAGGAGCAATAGGAAATGACACCGTGTACGGCAAGCCAATAGGGCCATTACGCATTGGTCTGACGCGTTGCAGAGCCTCCACTACGCGTAGTCGAGCCAACCAATCATATTTCAGTCTCCACTACGCGTTGCCGAGAAAGAGCAAAAGCAACTGAAAACGGAAAAGTGAATCAAAAACACCCCCCCCCCCGTAAAAACAGTGAAGCAACTAAAAAAAAGAATAAGAATTTTTAAAGTGCCAGTGCAAGGAAAGTCAGTAACGCAAAAAAAATGCCTCGATTTAGATGTAGGACCAAACAGTAGTACGAAGCCTATCGGAAAAGCAAAAGTCAGTGAACCCAAAGAATCACCAAAACTTGTTGGGTGATTTTCTCTGCCAATGTATTGGTGAACACCCTATAACAGACATATGGTAGAAGTGCGGAAAATGTAAGAGATGGGCTGCGTCATTTTTATACGCATGAAACATTGACTGGGATCCAGCCCGGGATTTGAGGGAAAATCCAGGGCGGGTATAATCTTAGATGTATCCCAAAGAGTTTGTTGATGCTAATTTATAAGATGAGGCGAGTAATCAGGCCCGAGTGTGCTTGCTGGTACTTTGATTTTATCTTGAAGAGAAAGTAGTTTCCTTTGTTGTCACTATAGGACGGACTTTTTTTAATCAGTCAGTGTTTACAATTAATATTCTTATGAGATAAGAGGTTCACAAAAGGAACCTGCACATGCTGGACAGTGCTTCAAGGTAGCTGTTTTCAGCATAGTTCCGGCGATAGATCTTCCACTTGTGATTTTTTTTGTCGATGATAAAACCAACTTAAAAATTCCTTCAAAGACGTTATGGTGCAGCATAACTCTTATATATATATATATATATATATATATATATATATATATATATATATATATATATATATATATATATATATATGTGTGTGTGTGTGTGTGTGTGTGTATGTATACACCATACATATACTCAGACAGCAGATATACTTATTTTCCTTATTTTGAATAACAGGAAACGAGTGAAACAAGAGGAATGTGACACTCCTGTGCTCAGCTGATCTTGCATGCGCAGACTGAAGTGGTCCTGTGAACTATGATAGCAAGGTCACCTGTTTCACACCATGATCACTAACATGTTCATATCCCTTGGTCAACTGTAAAAAATTGCAGCACGCCCCGTTGAAAAAAATAAGGTCTAGGGGTTTACAGTAGTGGTCCTGCGTATTTTCGAATCAATTAGCTCGGCAGTTTCCAAGAAGAATCTTTTAATATTAAAAAAAAAAAAATGTACAGCAGAATTCATTAAAAAGTTCCAAATGCAGTGCACAGGAGTTGACAATTTCAAATGCCAATTATGTGATACACGAAATTAACAATTATAGGGCTCAGTTTTCCATCCCTCTTTGTTTTGCAAACTCTTTTCGATTGACCAATCTCTCCTTCTTACCTGGGCAAATTCACTTTTTTGCAACATTTAGCCCTGTGGCACCAGTATTTACTCCACCAGTCTTAGCCCGCTCTCTCCCAGATGCGCAATGCATTTCTCCATCCATATTGTTTGAGCCTATCTCGGCCCGTCTCAACAGCATTTAGTGTGTCTCCCAACCCGTCAATTTTGCCTTGTTGCGCCGCTTAATGTGAATTTGATTCAGAACATTTGGTTTCAAATTTTCAGGGAAAAATACCATTTTAACCACAACCACATTGCTTCTGTTTTGTTTGCATTTACGTCAAAACCAGAGAAAACATAAATCCATTTCAAACCTTCAACTTCAGGGCATCCTTCCTCTCCTTCAACAGCAATGTAACATCATGTGCATATAGGCCAAGTTTTAATGTTTGATTTAACCATTTCTCTACCAGAAGGTCAACATATTGTAGTCAATTTAGTTTGTGACTCTAATGATTGGCACTTCTGAAGCTAAAACAAAGGCCGACGCAGAAAAAAGAACAACCTTGATGGATTCCTGCTGGTTTTGGAAACAAGTTGATCAAACCTTTCACAGTTATTTCTGGAGCTTTCAGTATTGTTTATTATTACATTTACTCATAAATGAAACTGCTCCCCAAACCCAAACAATTTGGAGGCAGATTCTAAAATTTTTGGAAGATCAATTCAAATGTGTCTGTAATGACACGCCACTTTTTAGCTCAGATGACTTCTCTGAAACTACTTTGCCATTGTATGCAGTCTCTTCTAGGTACACTTGGATTTTAATTTATTGAAGAGGTGGTGCTGTTATTTTATGAATCTTTTGTGTTTGTGCACTTTTTGACTTCTTCTCCAAAACTGTGAGCGGAATTCGCTTCAAACTTAGTTGCATTGTTTCTCTAGTAGGTCTCCACCAAATTTGTTTGAAAGGTCGTGCTCTTATGATTTTTGTATTTTTTGTGAATTTTGTTGGGGCTTTTTTTGGCAAATCTGAAAAAAATCTTCTCTGAAACCATTCGCCTAATTTTTTTTTCGAAATTGCCCAGACACACTCTTTGGGACCTGTAGTTCTTAGTCTGTTCACCAGGTGGCATTGCAATTTTTTGCCTTTTTTTTAAAGGATGTTTTGTTTTCTAAGACATCGAATATGAACAGACTTGGGCAAAATGGGTGCTTGAAGTGAAGATGCTTCATGTATTGCAAAATGGTGAGAATGAGGAGTTAAAAACAGCTCCAAGACTGATCACTGTATGACAGCGGGGGCTTCAATAGCTGTTTTATTTACTAGATATCATTTATGTGTGAATTTGTTTGTTGTTTCTACAATATATCAACGAAATTTTGTATGACATGAGTCTGCCCAGACAGCTGACCTGACTTCAGTACATAGACATTATACAATGAAAAGTACCACTGCTGTTTTGATTCAAGCCTGTGCTTTATTTGTTCATGGCAGGTGCTGTGCAGCTGCTACTCAGGGAAGACACATACATGTAAATGGAATGTTCAATCCCAGTCAGACACTGAGCATGTGTTTTGACATTTTGTGCACATTTGTGTAAGCACTATCAAGCATGGTGATAAAAGGTCGTCTGGCATAGATAGTATGGTACCAACTCTACAACAGGTTAATGTATCATTGTGTTTTATAAGGCTGTACCAAAATTTGAAGAACTCCATTCATTTAGTAATATGTAATAAGATCTGATTTCAGCTTTATCGTTATGTGTGCAGATTGATATTGCCATTAGTACTTTTAGTTTTGCTCAAGCACCAACGCTTAACTAGAAAATCCCCTTCAACAGTTAATATCCGAGCCCACTGGTCCATCCGAATACACTCGGAATGTATTAGATCTCACAATTACTAATTCTCTAGGCTAGGTTCTTAATCCTTGTGTATAGTCTCCCATCTCTACTTCTGACCATCCGGCTGTCTTCTGTACGTTCTCCATGACTCACTGTAAAGATCGCCCTTATAAACTCTCTGTCTGGGAATACAAGAGAGCTAGCTTTTACGATTGAAACAGCACTCTATCCACCTTTATAAAAGACTATAAAACTTCATTGCTTTTTCTATTATAAACTTTTTGTACACATACTCTGATAATATTCGTTCCGATCTTGACCCAAGACACCATTAACCCTAAAAAATGGTGTGGTGTCAGTAAATCAGCCCTGATTTGTAAACTATATCATAATATCCCTACAATTTTGAGGATAAAACCATTTCTAGCTATTCTGAAAAGCGTGAAATCTTCAACACCAACTATGCTGCTCAAAGTAAAATTCCCCATGAAAATAGAACCTTACTGTAGCCTGTCTTTACCTATTGAAAACACATCCCGCCCACATATGTTTGAACCTAAAGTTCACGAAGTAGACAAAATTCTAAGGACACTGAAATCACAAGTTTTGCATACTGGCTCGACGGTTTAAGTAACAATCTCTCAAAACTTGGGCTCCATCAATTGCCTACTCTAAGATAAGACTTTTCAATTAGTGCTTGTCTAACTCCTTTATGCTGATTCATGAAAAAGTCAAATGTTTGTCTTGTCTTCAAAACAAAACGATGGACAACTTAAGAAAAACTACCGACCCATCGCCTTTCTATGTAACGTGTGAAAAAGGCCCCTAATCGGTCGTTTATATTCTATTTTTTTTTAATATTTATTTCTCATCTCTAATACTACATATTTTCCTCAATTAAAATCTAAGTTTAAAGCAAAACAATAACACTAGTATTGATCAGCTCGTTAGCACTCTTCACATTACATATAACGGTCTTGAGTTAGGAAAAGAAGTTTATCGTTTCTTCACAAGTCTAAGTCCTTCAATGGAGTTGTTGGTCTTCTTTTAAATTGGAACAATATGGTTTTGAAGGGTCTGTTTTATATTTCATAGAAACTTATCTCTCTAACCGTCTTCAACGCATAACCATAGTAGGCCACATGTCGTGTTGGCTCCCAGTCAAAGCTGGCATTTAACAGAGTTCCATTCTTGGACCCTTACTCTTTATTGTCTGTTTTAACAATATTACTGACATTATGACTTGCGATATAAGGATGTTAGCAGGTGTTACCTGTATTTTGAAAATTATACACGACCCAAATGAATCAGCACAAAGCCTCAATACCAAATTGGATATCTTCCATGCTTTGGAGGATAGTATTTAACGCCGTAAAGTATATTTCTTTAATGTTCTCTTTTAGAACGAACAGACCCAACCATCCTATTTTTTCCTGGTAACAATCCCATACCAGCATCAGGAGAACACACCCACCAATGAATGACCAAAATTCGAATCTCTCCTGGGACCAGTATATAACATGCATAATTGGCAAGGCTAGTCAGCGTTTGTCTGTCGTTAAAGTCCAAAATGCAAACTGTGAAAAACACTGTTTGGAGGCTGTACCAAACTAGGATATGCCCTATTCTTGAGTACGGAGGCGTTTTTGTTTGATACGTGTTCTTGACTGCTCTCTCAATATTCAGAAATTGTATACTGTGAGGCAGCCAGTGTTTGCTTTGGTGCTCCTCCACATACTCCACAGGCACTAAACAAGCTGAGGTGGCACACTCTTTTAGATCACAGGTGATGCTTAAAATTAATTTCATTTCACAAAAAAATTATAATAAGTTAACCCCTCCATATTTTACAATAAGGTGTCCTGCAATGTAATATTCACTACCAGACTTGCGCAAAATTAAATTTCATACTAGAGGATTTGGAGAGTCATTTTCACCTTCTTCCATCTGCTAATGGAACACTCTGCCCTGTATATCTGTGACTCTGCATCCCACTCTCAGCTCGAAGCCTAATTAATATTATTACTCTTACCTTGGAAATAACGCCTTATTTTTGGCATCTGAGACGCTTCCCCCTTATATATGCCAGACCCAGCTGCGCTTTAGTTGTTCTACATTAAATGCCCATCTTCACTTTTACATCATACCCGATGCAAGCTGTTCCCGGTAAATCACGCGTGAGAATACGTTGCATTTATTCTTTCACCACCTCTTCATTACCGAACAAAACAATTCATATGTTGAACACTGTGAGTCGCTTGCTTGTTCCAGATATAAATATGAACTTCCCAGTTTATGCTGTTGGCTACTTCCTTGTCGACCTTTTACTCAAAGGAAACGTCGACTTATCTGATGATAATAAACTGAAGCTTTTATTCAATTCAACAGTGTATCTTAGAATTTCAGCGTTTTTAATTTTCAATTCTGTTGAGACATTTTATGCAGCTGACTCGTATATAATAGACCTGACTTTTACACAAACAATAACTCTGAGCAGTTACCTGTACTGTACCCTCAGTCATTTGACACAGTCATCTGTCATTGTTCTGTTTGTCTCGTGCAAAGTGCTGTGAGTATATTTATGTACTGGGAAGCCTCCAGATAAGCCTTTGTAATACAAAGTCATCCAGTTGAAAAAAATATGTTTGTGACAGTACAGTAAAAATTATTATCCCATAAATTGAGCATATCATGTGAGCTGTGTTCACACCAGAAAATTAGCTGACTGAAATAAAGTGATTTATATTCTGATTTGTCTGGAAGACAAGAAGTCAAATAAAAAGCTCCTTGAAAAAATTCAAAAAGGGAAATGTCTGATTACTCTTTAAATTGAATGGTTTTTGTATTTTACCATAAACAATTACTATCTTGGGACATGAAATTGCAGTCCAATGAGAATGCTTTGTGGAAGACCATCCCGTTCTTCTATCATAATAGCCTGCAAAAGTACATAGAGGTGTTTAAGAGCAGCACTGGGACAAAAACACTTTGTTTGATTCGAAAAAGCGGAGACTGTATCCTATAGAAATGTAAAGACCTGGCTAAAAACAAGTATGGCATCTTTTGACTATCAAGCAGATTGTAGCTATCATCTCATGTGGAACAAACGATTTCTAAATTGTTTATTCACAAGAACGGAATAAAGCAGGTATGATATACACAAAAGGTCATGATATATAATGGTTCTGTCATACGTTTGGAGAAGTTGTGGACAACTTGGGAGGTTGCCACATAGGCACCTTGATCATAAAATTGTTCTTAAATCCATTCCACTATCTTGGGAAACAAATTAGCCCAGATTCCGCGAGAACATCAAAAGGAATACGTTTATAGGAGTTCAGTTAGTTTATTGGTCATTTAAGGACAGTTAAGACACCAAAAATAAATCCCACTTTAGTCAATCCTAGCTCAAAATGTATTTGCGTTAGAATAACATATCATATATGTGTGTACTCGTCATACTCCAAAGAATTTATATGTTCCGTATTTGGGTGTCTGTGATGTTAATTGTTGAATAAACAGTTGAAAGTTGACTGCAAAGCATCCACCCCATAAATGTCGATATAAGTCACTAATTATTTGTGATAAAATCATAATTACACTTGGATCTTAATCCTGAGATATTGGCAACAAAAAACGATCCTGCGATATTTTATGTTTGGTTTCGTTTTTCTGTTATCCATCCTCAAAGTTTGACGTTTCAATTTTCCCTTTGATTTTCAAGATGTTAATTTTCTTCATTTCATAGAAAAAGAACGAAGCAAAATTTAGAAAATCGCTGAATCGTTTTTGCAGTTCAGACATTAAAGAATCAAAAGCCGTTAACCGGATTAAATTTCGCCCAGCCGTTTTCTTGGAATAACCATTCTTAGGTGGGGCTCTCGTCCTATTATCCTTTCTGAGAAAACAAGCTTCAAAGGCCTTTGATGTTGATCATTTGCCTCTCAAACAATACCATTTGCTCAAGTTAAGTTGATATTTGTACAAAACGTAGCAAATATCGTCCCTGAACATTTGGGGAGGTTGTCAATCAATTCTTGGCCAATCACATGAATAAAAGAGCCTTTGAAGTACGGAAAACATTATTCAGCGATCTGTCAAACGGCGATAGCGACAGTCTGGTTTCAAAGTGTGACGTCATGGAGGCGGCCCTTCCGGCCCCGTGACCTCTACCCTGGCAACGAAAGTTGTGTTGCCTTGCCTTGCTTCGGTGGGGCGGCCTGCGGCCGCTCATGGTCAGTGCACAGATGGCGGGTTTGGTCTTCCGCCCCCCTACCTCTTCACCCCGTTTTAGGGATTGTGTTTTATTGTATTTACTCGTCTCGTATCTGTATACTTTATGTAGTTAGCTTGTTAGACTTGTCTTTACACTTTACTTAGTCAGCTTGTCATTATTTTGTAGTTATTTTCTCAATGAGTTTCATTTCTCTTTCCAACCTGAGCTTTGTAACGCTAGTTTGTGTGTTTTCTCTTGTGTTCACGTTTATGCTTATTTCAATGTGTTTATTTGTACTTTTATTTCCTCATCCCTGGGTTCCGATACAGTATTATTATGTGCGTGGGTATCGTTGATTAGGGTGTGAGTTTTTTCCCCCGCCTGTCTTTGGTGTGAAGGACCACTGGGGTAATCCATCGCGGCACGGCCTTTGAAGTTTGAAGGGACATCGTCTGACGATTCCCGCTCCTCTTGAACATTTAAAGTCTCCCTTCATTAGAACGCGAAACAAGCAAGATAACTATAAAGTAAACCACTAAGGCTATGATGTGTTACCATGTTTGCATCTTTTCCCTGCCCGCAAGCATACTTTCGGCATGCTGCCTTATTTCGCATTGCCGCCCTGATACCACTGTCTTTGTGCCATGGGCCGTTGCTACCTGTAGCCACGTGACAGGCTGTTAAGTATGATTGACGGGTGGCATTGTTCCGTTTGGCGGCTGAAAACCAAAAGAATGACACATGGACGTTGGGATGTCCACATACCTGTGTTGTTTTTGGGCGTTTTTCTCATATTTCTACTTTAGTTAAAAGCTCGAAATTTTGACAACTAACAGAAAGGACATTCATCTTGTAAAAACCGTTAAAATTTCAAAATCGGCCATGCAAAGGTTTTTGGTGTCTGAAGTGTCCTTAATAGGTTAAGAAAAAACTTCGCACAAGACAGGTATGCATCATAATATTTTGAAGATACGTGGTGTAGAAACTATAAAAACGAAGAGGCCTCCTTTTACTGGAAGACCCCGTTTTATTGCACAAGTGTCTAGGCTTAGAGTTCTTCAGTGGAAAACCTCGCATAATACATGCCGTTACAAACAATCTGTAACGTAACAGATACGCAGTGCCCTTAGTGTGATCCGAAAAACTATACAGAGCATGTTTTTCTAGTCATGTCCAGATCTTGATTTTGTATGAAAAAAGTGAGCTATAAGTGTTGACACTGAAAAATGAACAAATCTTCCAGAAGAAAGGGGTTATTTTGGAGTTCAATTGAGGACACAAATGTGAAAGTATCCAATGTGATTCTGCTCATTGCCAAATGTGTACAAGTATGCGCAAATATGAAGGGAAACCAACCTAAATGCTTGAGAGACAGGTTTGTTTTCAGGATGAGACCTAAAAAGTAAGAGTTAGAAGTAAGGTATTAAATTATAGTAGTGCCTCAATTCTTTATTGTCCCATTATCCGTTCCCCTCGCTCAACCACTAACAGCTTGGTCTTCCGGGAGGCAGGTATTAAACTCTGGCCGAGATGTAGATAAAAAAAAAAATGAGAATGACACTCAGAAATGGACATTAGTTTTCTAACCAAAGCAAAATATTTTTAGGCATGCAAGTGGCTGTAATATTCTGTGTTTTAACAAATGCACCTCTAGTATCCAGTATTTCATATAGAAGGAGCATTAGCTACATTTGTCTGTCTGCTTGGCATGATAATAACACATGCCAGTGCATCAATCAAAATGACTATGTTGTAGACCTATATTGGCAGATGTGAATTATGAATAATCACATATGTGTTTCTTGTCAATCAGGTTTTTTTGTTGGATGTTTTATTCAAACAGCTACTGCCCATTATGCATAACAGACAAAAATTGCATGACCAATTATGGTGGGCATACAATCAATGGGAAAAGGTGACAAAAATGTAAAAAAATGACATGCTTTGAACACACATTAAACAATGTCTGATACCAGGATGATTGTAGGTATCGCCGTCGGCCTTCCTGGCGCTATTTGTATAAGTCAACCAATTCCCACATTACATCTGCGTGTTGTATTAATGCCACAGGTAAGTACTACAGTCCCGATGAAAAACACTCTTAGCAACAGCTACAAAACGGCTGCATTTACCTTCCATCTAAGTAGTAATAAAGATATGGATTACATAAGATGTGTCTGTTATCAACCAACAGAGAGAAAGCAGAAACCCTACCCTAGTCCATGGATAGCTTGATATACGATTGAAACATAAATATATGCAAAATACCAAGTACAACACAGTGATTGTAGTTGGAGACACAATGGAAATATAAAGGTCCCATGGAGCAGGATGGTTTCCATATGGTGGTAACTCTCCCACGCTTCATAGCTCTGATTCATTTTAAGCTATTATTTCAAATATCAGATGTGAGGCATGAATGTCCAATATTTGTGATCAGCTTGTGCTGCACGCAATAATGTATTTATATACTCTAAAAAATAATCATACAAGTTTGCTGAAATATATAGGGATAGAAATTCTTGTAACTTCAAATAATTAAAATTTTTGGGTTGTGACGCAATCTGTCGTCCCCAAACACGTACTTGTCGTATGCGGCTTATTGGTCACACCCCCAGGGGCCTGGAGTAGCAGCTCTGGCAAGGGTAGATGCCATTGCATCGTGACTGAACACAAAGATATACATATATCAGCAAACACTGAATCCATGCACATTCACAAAGATCAGCTTCCACAAATATACGATAGAAATATGGTTCTTCTTTTATGCACATATTCAAAACACCTTGCTTCGATATTCTCTGTGTACATTTTATGATGCTAAAATTCAGAGAGAACTTAACATCATCAGGTTGATACCTGATCTATACATGACCCCGTCAAATGTTTAGGGTACATGTTTATATTATATTGTTTTATAATGATGGTACCAGAAACAAATATATATATATATATATATATATATATATATATATATATATATATATATATATATATATATCCATCAATGTGAAATGCATCTAGTAGTGCATGGTATGAGTCAGTGGCTGGGGCAGATTACCGTGTTTTTGTGAGCTCTGGTGTTAGCAAACCACATAACATGCATGATGATCCTTTAATTGGTAGCATCCTGACACAGAATGAGGTCATAGTTATTACTGGCTGACAACGTTTGCCCAATCACAACAACCCTATCTATACTAGGTGTCATTACGTTATTTTTAATGAGTGTGACATTATAAGTGTATTTGTTTTTGTATCAGTGCCTTTCATTTAGCAAATATATTCATCTTTATTTTGTTGACTTTAAGTATTTGTAATAATATGAAACTAAGACCATGTATTTTCGAAACAGCTTTGCGTTGCATCAAGCATAAAATGAGAGAAAACCAGCAATGCATAAAGCATCAAAATATAGCAAATAATGCCATCGGCATACCAGGTGCTCTATGATCAACTTCCAAGTGATATTTGTGACAACATATTTACAGGATATCTATTGAATAACTTGAAAACGTTTTTTGGATTTGATAAACACCCGGATCCAAATTTGGTTAGATTTTATGTGTTTATTATATCAGGTATAGTTTAAGTTGCAATCATACGAAATTTGAAAGCCTTCTGAGAGAGCCATTTGTGCAGCAACTTAGACAGTGTCATTACCATATCCAAACCGTAGTCCTAATGAAAAAATCCAAGTCAATACTGACCAAAGGCAATGTTCCTTTGTCTGCATAGATGAATCACATAAATTTATAGTTCGAATTAACCCAAAAGAGTCCAAAGCGTATGTGCAAAGTTCTATAGGGTAAAAAAAAAAACATGTCTGGTTTTAGTATGACACAATGCAAAAAATTTTGTTTAAAATTATATGCCTATTTCAGTCAATTGGCTTGAACTGGTGCATCATTCATGTGCATATAGGACCATACAATTCATGAAAAGAGTCCAAAATTTGTCTCAAGCGCAGTTTGATAAAGTGGTTAAAAGTATGTTCACATGTTTATGTTCGGCAAGTTTAAGTATTGACAAACTAGGGGCAACGAATACAGCTGATCCTTCATTCTTCGTTCTTCTGACTTGTCAGGAGAGCCAATTTTCCATTAGATGTTTAACATTTTTGGGCATAATCAGTCTTCATTGTAAATCATATGGTGCAAAATCATCATAGAAGTTGTTCTCTTTTTCATAAAATGATAAACTCTGTTGCATTACGGTGATGGCAACCTAGGTAGTAGTTCAGGAAAAGCATTACACACATTCATAGATTCCAGCCCGACAATGAGAGCAAAGTCAAATGCAGCAAACGGCAGATAATCAAGAGTTACCACATCAACATGCAGTTTTATATATAAAACCAATTTGAAGAAGCAAATTTCATTCCTGACCTGAAACATGTATTCTTCCACAAATGGCGAATGGCGGTTTTAAACTCTTCATCTCAGTTTTGAAATATTCTTCATTCGCTGCATATTTCACTCCTGATTTGAGACTGACAGTCACCCACAGATGGCAAATGGTAGTTTGAAACTAAACATTCTTCACTCACTGTACATTTCACATTGATTTGAGACTGGCAGTTACCCACAAAAGGCAAAGAGTGGTTTTACACCAGTTCTCTCAACTGTTGAAATAATCTTCATTCACTGCATATTTCACTCCTGATTTGAGACTGACACTCACCCATAGAGGGCATATGGTAGTTTTAAACTGATCATCTGAACTTTAAACATTCTTCACTCACTTCACATTTCACTCTTGATTTGAGACTGGCAGTTACCCACAAAAGGCAAAGAGTGGTATTACACCAGTTCTCTCAACTGTTGAAATATTCTTAATTAATCACAAACATCAGAGTTTTTCCAAATATATAGGCCTAGCCACTGAAACCTCAGACGTGGTTTAAACGTATTTTATTTCAACAAAGTGCACAATATAATACATAAGAAAGTTACATGTAATTGGGATAGAGGGCTCGGCCCTATATAAATTCCTCTCGCAGAGGAAGAGGATCACAGGACAACACAGGATGAACATAACGTGCAGGAACAGAGAGAAGAGGACAAACACAGATGAGACAGACAGTGGGGCAGATGATTGTATTCAGATATCAGTGTATTTACAATTGTGACCCAGGATAAGTTGTTTGTAGTGTATAGTAAAAATAAATTGCATAAGAAAAAAATAATTGAAAAATAAAACAATGAAATTATATAATAATAAAAGTACATCAGAGTAAGTCTGTAATTTATCGGCTGACACCAGAAAGGTTGAAACGCTAGGTGGCACAGATGAAGTTATGGACGGATGAAAATATTTCGATATTTTCAATAAAAGAATAGTTAGGGGACCCATAGAGAACTGTTTGTAATGTAAAGGGAGCATACTGTAATAGCAGTATGTAGGTTAGACCAAGGACCTGTGTATTTAGGACAATGGAAGAAATAATGCCACGTATCTTCCTAAGTGAGCCACATGAACATTTTGGAGTGTTCTTAAGACCAATCTTCAAGAGGTGTGAATTTAGTTGACTAGCATCCATGTGGAGGCGAGTATGCTGAACAGCTAGAAATCTATTGCCAAATTTGTACAATACAAACTCAGACTTAACAATTGAGCCAAAAACAAGAGGAAAAACATGATGGGCTTGCCACTTTTTGGAGTTTCTGACATGTCAGTCAGCTGAACCGATTGCAAAAGAAGAAACTCTGCCAATATCACTTTACTGACATTTATGAATCTGGAACAATAAAAAGATACTGTACCTCCATCATAAATATGAGCCAGAGAAAACAGACCACAGCAGAACATAAGAATCAGAGCAAAGTTAAATGCCGCAAATGGCAAAGATCCAAAATTACCAAAGCATCAGCATTCAGATTTCAATACCAAAGTGAAGAAACATATTAACCGCCTGTCATGCCACAGGCAGTCACCCACAAAAAAAAAAGAAAATAACTTGAATTCGAGACCAAATATCATAGACATGTTCATTTCTTACCCAATAAACCTACATATTCAATTGACCACGAGACAGGTCAAATTCTTTTTGCACCTAAGATGAAATAAAAAAAAATATAAATTGCTTTATAAACACCAGTATTTTGGGTATTTATTGGAAGCGTCTTGATGTAATCTGAAAGAAATTAAATTCAATATACAATAAATAGTTTTGTTCAGCCTATCATTCGGAGAATTTCCATGATTACATCTGCTGTCTCTCAATGAGGTACAAGATAAGAATTTGCTTTTTTCCCAATAGTTATGTTTGACGGTTCTTCAAAATTGGTTTGCATTTGAAAGAAACTTATCTATCCTGAGAAAAGGACTGATACGTTGTTGCCCCCCCCCCCCCCGAAGGTTTTGACTAAATTAGTTGTTAATGTTTTAAATCAGAAAAATTATTTTTTTTAGAGATATTGATCTTAAGGGGGCATTTTGGTGCAAATACCTAGTATATCTGATCACGGTCTAAGGATTAATATGCTTTATTGATCACATTACTAAAAATTGAAATATTTCATAAATGTCTTTTAATTGTATCGGGCTACAGTGTCCCAATTTTGACATGATATGCGATATGCCCTGTATTCATTTCGAATGATGATTGTTTTCCGATGGAAACATGCACCTCATTTGGTTTTTGCTTTGTTTTGTGGACCTTACATACAAAATCAATCTAAGCCATATTTCTAAACGATAATAATAATAATAATAGTCGTAATGATGATGATGATGATATTAATAATAATAATAATAATAATAATAATAATAATAATAATAATAATAATAGTAATAATGATAATAATAATGATATTGATATTGATATTGATGATGATAATAATAATGCCAATGATAATAATTGATCTCTTCACACAAGAAAGAAGCTTTGACGGGATTTAAACCTCATGAAGCTTTACAGGCACTGTAAAGACGCTTATTTTTTCAAATCGAAATGAATCTAATTAACACAGTGTTGCTACCCAGGAGCTTGTTACAGTTTTCTTTTTAAATGTGTATTGGCAATGCGTACTGCTATAAGCAAGAATACTCTGTGTCTACCAACATATCCCCGAATTCAAAACAGGATAGCAATTACCTTCATAGCGCTAAAATGTAAATCTTTGCTTTTCATTGCCATCAGTTCAAACAATCTGTGTATCAGTAGCCATTTTCATGCACAGTCTGTAATATGCAGTTGGTTATAACACACCATCTACACTTATACAACGATTTGTCACTGAGGAAAATAACAGTATTATGTAGACCACACCAATTAATTTTGTTTCTACGTTCATCTTGTTTATATACTGCATCTTCGTTGAAGAATTTAGGCTGGTATCTTTTCAAAATCAGATATATAGTATAAAAGTTGAAGTGATGCGTCTGAACCAGAATTCTCCTTTAAGTGCATTTTATTGATTTACTGTTAAAGTGAACTACAGACATTGGGAATCATTGTCAAGTGTATACTGAGTACAGTGGTACCTGCAAAAAAACCATTTTATGCAAAGCACTTGACGTTTTAATTTCACCTTTTCACGACATCCACGTCTATTTCTGTGTTACTTAAACGTATCATGACAGACCACCTTCGCTTGTGATAAGTTTGTCTGGCTCAAGATATGCACTGTTATCTATAGCACACACTACTCTGCAAACATGCAACTTCTTTACCTGAATCTTAACATAATGTTGTCTTTTCCTATTGCTATTATTTTGTGTATGACCAGATAAAGCAAAATCTGCGTCCCCTCCCCGCTACCCAATAACTTTATATTCCTGTGTGAATTAAGACATGCTCCAAAATTGTTAACATGTGGAAACATGGAGCTCCCATTTTATTATCATTTTAAGTTCCTCTGTAGTATGTGCTTTTGATGGGTGTATCGCAAAGGTTACGATGGAAATGGAGTGCAACTAAAATAATGCATGGCCATTAGTATTGTGCATATGTGATCAAGATGGTAAAAAACATTAGCTAAATTTCGACCACAAAAGTGGAAATAATGTCAACATCTTACAAGTATGGGATTCGATTACTTGCAAATATGAGTCTCAAGCCTATTTGGCTAGCTGGGTGTCTGTTGCCTGCAAGCACTCTGCTTCCAGCAATATTAAATTCAAAATAAACAAACAATTGAGTCTGCTCAAGACGCTGTAACTGCTTTCATGAAAGATTTTATTATTTCCATCACCACCATTTGTTTGTGAAAGATAATGTAAGTATGGAGTTGGTGCTTCGTGAAACTTTCAACCGGGTTTCAGGAATAATGGCTAAAATCAGAGATCTATTCAGAAATTTATTTTACAGGTGTATGTGTGGTAATTCAGAGAAAATGGTAGGCTCTTTAGCGAGTCCTGAATTCTTAAACTGATTCGGATAAACTAAGTTCCGCTTATTTCCAAAGAAAAGTTTCAAACAAAATTGTCTTGTAAATTTGAAGCTTTAAAGATACGTTGATTGCAATATAAAAGGGGTTATTATTCTAGGTGAATATTTACATCAGTGATAAATTTATAAATAAACGAAGATGCAATTTAACATTTTTTTCATCACATGAAATGGAATATATTGGCCCCGGTGTAACATATGATGCTTCATTTATATATTCAGTGCATCAGGGTGGCATACTTTTTTCAGACATGTATTTTTTCATTATTTCATTCAGTGATGGGTGGTATGATATGGTCTCAGTGTTTTTAGCTTGGTCAACTTGTTAGCCAACACAGTTTATGAAAGTAATTTCGGTCCGTTGTCTGCTTGCCCGTATGTCCATTAGCCTTAAGCGTATTTTATTTCGAAAACTATGGACTGGACTGCGTCCAGTTCACACATGGGCACGTTGCATACAAGATCAGCTGTGATCAAGCAGTTCACATTTTGGCCATCATGTCACACTGCAATATCTTTTAATAATAGTTCTGTGTGCTGAGGCTATTTTCGATGATTTCTCGAGAAGGTATAAACATAATTACGTGAACATTTTACCAAAATCATGTTTTTAAAGCTTAAACCAGTTTGTGAAAACGATGGGACTGTGGTACGTTTTGACAGATTATTGAAGACAATAACTATGGGGGACACATTATGGTACAGGCCGGATAGGTTTCATGGCAAAACGAAGCTTCAGCTTTTGCCTAACAACTTAAATGCTCAAAACCACAGAGCTGATATCATGCAGACCATCGCTATATTTTCCTCTTTGGAGATGCTTGGAGCGAATTGGAAAGTCTTTGTGTGTCATTGAATGACAATATAGGGAGAGGATTCATGGCACACGCATTACTAACATTGCTGTCAAAATTCTTGATTATTAGGGGACAGATATAACAAGGGCTACATGGGACATACAAGGGAGGAGGATCCATCAATGACAACCAAACCAAAGAGCACTCCTTCGTAGAAACAAACACTCTGGGATGAAAGTGAGCACTTCAGTATCATTGACATAACAAAACCTATAAATAGTGCACCTGGTCGCATACAAGATACCATAGCTACTAAAGGTGTGTGCTGGAAATAAAATATTGCGTCAGACACACACAGAGAATGGGAGCTCAACTTGTTTGTGTAGTAAAAGTGAAAACAATACAGCAGCTGATAATTAAATGCAGCCTCTTTTCACATCGCAAATTCCGCCAAAAATGCATGTAGAGGATATTAAATGGACGGCGAGGAATTAAGGGATATTTCTTCTTTCCTTGTTGTAACTATTGTGTAATGTTTTCATTTGCCTCTAATATTGTCGTTGTGGTACTGGCTGTATATTTACTAGCATTGTTCATTAGCCCCCTACTATATCAAATAAATACTGAGCAATCACCAGAGACAATCATGAATAGATTCTCCAGACAATATATCTTACACCAATATCCATATGAGAACACACCAGAAAGGAGAAAACAAACACTACATTGTATTATACAACGACACATATAAAGATTCTGTAAAGTGTGACAAGATGGTGTATTTAACTTTCTCCCTGTCATCATACAAAACCAAATATTTAACGGACATTCATGCATTTCACGTATCTCAAAGTGGTTATCGGTCTCCTTGCTACACTTACCGTTTATTAATGATTATAGTGTGGATTTTATGCACACATTTCATTCAATTTGTTTACATTTCCATTTTGTAAATTTAGAATTTACAGCAAATAACCGACAGATAAGGTACATTTAGTAGAAAACATTTTCCATTTATATTCAATGTTACAGAAGATGCATGAGCTTGGAAAGTGTTCATTGCCGTCTGCTTGGTCAAGCAGGATACATTTCTCGACAGGATTAAAAAGGTCTGGTCTTTTGGGAAGAGCACAGATGCACAGACACACACAGACACACACACACACAGTAACACACAGACACACACATACACACGTGATTATAATGCTGAGTAAGCAAGCTCCACCGCACCTGATATTGTCCAGAAAGGAGAAAGGAGTTTTCAAGCCAATATGACAGATGTCACACTAAATTAAACGTGTGTATGTATACTCTGACCAGACACAATAGAATATGTCAAGAAGTATTATATTGTGCCTGTTTACGGTATGCAGATATCTGAAGTAAACACTAAAATACAAAGACAAGCAGACATTAACACACATCCGCATATATATATATATATATATATATATATATATTTATATATATATATATATATATATATATATATATATATATATATATATATATATATATATACAAACTTGTGCATGTATGAATCATTGGATTCTTGTCAAAGACAGCGCAATAAAATTTTCTGTTGTGGATCTGTCCAGTTTCGTCCAGGATTGCAAATATGTAGAATGCAAACAATAGAGCCTCTTTTAAACAGTGCGATGCGCAGACATAATGGTACAAAGACGCTTGAATCCATTTGGGCTTTTCCCAAAGAGGAAGACGGAGAAATAAGTGATATATTGGGGTGTTCAAAATATATTCTTGCCTATGTCCAATTGTCACCCAGTACAGAGAGCCGCATATATACATATATAGACAAGGCTATGACGGGCGTGAGTTTGCCACAATATCAATCGCATCCTTAGTATCTACAGCATGCAGGTTAAACATGTAGAAGGTCGACTGAAGCATTATAGCATAATCGGAACATTGTACAGGCATCCCGCTAGAAAAATTGCCCACATTGTGAAATTGTGTATTGAAGGCTCACTGCAAACCGACCGGTTTGGCAGAATATAATCTTTCCCCAAATGAATTGTCAGTGAAGCAAGAAGCTATGTACATGACGGACATATATTGGCTTATGACTAACGATTTAACAAGTTTAATTATAAGCATTATGTTTTGTCTTAATTTGATAAAGCTTCTACAGCGTATCTGTGTTTTTCCAAAGCAAAAAAAAAAAAAAAAGGAAAAGAAAAAAGACAAATGTGCAAAGGAAAATATGAAACGGTCCCCGAGTCTTTTTCGTGATTTTGCTTATCAGTACTCTTCCGGGAACGGTTCAACCCAAAATGGGAATATGAATGAATCATATATCAGAGTTTAATTGGACAAAAATCTTTATGCTTCTGGGAAGCAAACAGCAGATATAGCCACGATACTCAGGAATTGTGCAGGTGGGACACATTGACCTACACTATGTTTAATGCAGTGTTAAATTATAATTGTGCTGTAACATTTCAATAAAGACACAAAGAAAGCTAAAGAAATATATAACAATTTTGTTCTTCTCACTGTCAAATAATAAATTTTGTAAAACATGATTCCAAATGATATTTCTCCCTCCCTTTCTTTTCTCTTTTCTTATAAAGGCATGGAGCCTTAAAAATAAAGTTATTGAAACAATTGTGTTCAATTGTTTAGCCCATTTATTCTTAGGCATCTTGCATAAAGATAAAATAAAAATGAACACATCATTACAAATATTTTTTAATAAAGTTTACATCTCTTTGTATAAAATATTAGGCCCAAATATACATCAACTAAATCAAAAATATATAAAAATTAATCTTCAGAAGTATGCGTTTCTTTCCTCCTGCTGCTTATTATTTTCCCTTTTGATGCTATTTGTCATGATGCTGCTAAAGTGTTTGTGGTGGGGGTCCAGTTTACCTAGTAGAACACAAGAACAACACAAGACTGAAGACCGGAGAGGCATGACACAATATGTTTGGCAATGCAATACAGTCTAAATTTGTTACAGAAATCGACTTCATCTTAAAGTGATGAGATACGCTCCACATAAATTAGACGCTAGGCGGTTTGGGGTATGTGAAAAAAATGTTATGTATCAATCTGTGCGAACAGTTACAAATGGAATCATTAGAAGAAGCTTGTCACTTGTCACTGAAATAGAAACAGGCATTGGCAAAACAAATATGAAGTTAGTGTAATAGTACGTTTTAAAAACCTTTAACCTTTGCAGGCAAATTAATAAGATAAAAAATGGGTTATTTGCCTGTTACAACTTAATATATAATTTTGTCTATATCTGTTTCTCAAACGCAAAGGGATAGGCCTACCTAATTTTACTTAATGTACTCTCTGTAACAATAACTTTGCGAAGTCAAGCCCACATATACATACACAGTGCTAATATGACGAGCGCTATCAGTGCTGTACCAAAATGTACCATGTAAACACGTTAGGGAACATGGCTCAGATTGAAGGCAAATATTTTCTTCATTGGATAAAGGGTATCCCGTGTTCCACAAAACATATCAATATCCGCCTTATCTAACCTGTAAAAAAGATTCATACAAAGACACATCTGACATTACCCATTACGGAATGATAGTTACCTGTACAATCGGCTTGCTGTGCGTGGAATATGTTTTACGTAGAATACATAGGAGGGTGAGGCACCTGTTGTGGACTGAGATTTACTAACCTGTACTAATTCTTGGACTAGAGAAGTACTCGACCATCATATCATTTTGGTATATATTTATATTATAGGAATATTTAACGTCCATTAAACCTTTGATAGCTCATTTTAATGTTCCAAATTAGGTTTTTCTTATAATCATAGATGAAGCTGGTTATTAGGAAAACATCAAGTTATAATCCACTGTATTCCAAATGGCCATCACCCCATATCACTATACATTTTTTTGACACAGCACAGAATATGTTATTGTCTTTACAGGGACGTTAAAGGCTGTAAGATGATCACGAGGAAAATACAAACGTATACAGTCTAGAACGCATATCAGTTATGATATTTAAAAATGTGCTAGCCTGATAACCGTGCCACTGGTATTTTTTAGACCTACAAAGATATATCTAAATATTTTCTGGAGCACTTACTCTGAACCAAAAGACTCAAATATGAACTCTCGACCACCCAAGGTATTTAATCCTTCGACACCATTTGTTTATTGCACCACGGGCACGGGTCTTTCATTGATAATTTATGCATTTGCAGTAGCAAATATAAAATACAATTTTCATGTCATTAATATTAAATTTGCCTGAATCAGACAGTGTATGAAATATCTTGAACCAAAATATATAACCATCCCCTTGCACGTAGCCCCCTATGTATAAACGATAATTTGCACATCACCATTTTCATAACTTTCACTCACTGCCGCATTTGCGTCAAAGTAGACACATTGGACAATGCAGATGGACTGACAGCATTGTCTTTGTAACTATAGAGTTCAATGATGGTGGTATATTAAAATCAAAAGTGCATGATAAAAGAGATGATTTCAATTTTGAGATAGTAAATTATCCATATGTAAGTAGTAATATTCCTATCAATCCTGCTTATGGTGTCTATGTCTCAAGACTAATTGCTTTCGCAAGAAACTGTACTGATTTTAAAGATTTTGCTGATAAACATAAATCACTTTTTAGAAGACTTATTTAACAGGGGTTTTCTTAAATAAGATTATAAAAGGTTTTTCTTAACTTTAAAGATAAATATCAATATGTTCTACAGAAATAGCATGTCGATTTGTATGAACATATTAATAACGTGCTTTCTGAGTGTCAGTAAGACACATAGAAATATGTTTATGTATTGTAATGTTGTGACTGAGATTGTTTTACTTGAGCTTGATCAAACTTTCAATACTGAAACATAAAATGTATTAAAATTACAACAAATATAAAATAAAATAAGGACCTTCTAAGTTCTCAGCCATCATATTGAACAATACAGGTCTTCTACTTTCTCATTCTTTAGGATATACTGACAAAAGTTAAGGAATACTTACTCAGCTGATATGAGTAATATTTTTATAACGAATTATAGGCCTATTGTGTTGTTGTTTCCAGTGAGAAAGGAACATGGAAGAATTTAACCATGTTTTTTAATAAATATAATAAACTAGGCAAAATTAATTACCCTCCGCTTAAATAATTTAATGGTGTACCCATACTTTTTAGGTAATTTAAAGGTACGCACGTGTATGTGTAGCATAATCCTTTGCTTACATCATGTGTAAAGATGAGCAGAGTTGGAGCCCATGCTTGACTGCACATGGGCTGAATGTGACACAAAGTCAAAAAGTACACTTCGCAGAAAGGATTATGAGTGGTCTTTCTTGTCCCTGTTAGGACCCTCCTGACCTTTGATTTTTCTCACCATACCAGAAACTGTGCCAATCATGGGTATAAAGGCATGGGGTTTTTTTCTGTCAGTTATGGATTCGCCATCATTGGTCAAACTGTGAACATCACCATGCCAAGGCTATCCAAAATGGACAGGGCAAGAGCCATAGGTCGCATTGAAGCCGGTGAAAGTTGGAAAGCTGTCGCATGGGCAATGGGTGTGAACCACAAATCCATCAATGAGTTGTTAAGAAAATACCGAAACACAAATGATGTTGCAGATTTACCACACCCGGGAAGGCCAAAGCTGACCACTAGGTAACAAGACGGTTTCATCGTCAATGCAGCACTGAGGAGTAGGAGCCGCACAGGTCCTGATATTCAGAGCCAGCTGGAGAGAGCCAATCCTCACCAAAGATGCATGTCCATCCAGACTGTTCGTAACAGACTGCATGCTGCTGGTTTAAGGTCCTGGAGCATGGTGAAAAAGCCACTTTTAAACCCACGTCACAAGGTTGCTCGGTTGCAGTGGACAAGAGAACATGTCCGTACAACACATGCAGGATGGAGCAATGTTCTCTTCACTGATGAGGGTCACTTTTCCCTCCACAGAAGTGATGGACGTGTTCGTGCATGGAAACGGCGAGGGGAGAGACACGCTGCTTGTTGTGTTCAGCCCACAGTTGCATATGGAGGGGGCAGCATCATGGTCCGAGCGGGCATCTCTGCTAATGGCAAGACAGACCTTGTCATCATGAAAGGAACAATGACAAGCAGACGGTACATAACGGATGTCCTGGAAAACCATGTTATTCCATATGCGGGTGGCATTGGAGACAACTTCATGCTGATTCACGACAATGCCAGGCCACATGTTTCAGCTGTGGTTCATGATTACCTGGATAGTGAGTGTTGAGGTGATGGAATGGCCAGCATGCTCACCTGACCTCAATCCGATTGAGCACCTGTGGAGCCATATGAAAAGAAATGTGTACCAGAAGATGGGTCCTAACTCAGACTTCGCAGATCTACAGCGTTATCTTCTGGAGGAGTGGGACAGTATACCTCAGGCACTTGTGAGAAAGCTCATCTACAGCATGCGAAAATGCTGCCAACAGTGCATTGACAACCATGGTGGCTACACATCCTATTGAATGGACATTTAAAAGTGCTTCATGTGACTTAGTGATGAGTCAATTTCTGCTCAATTGAACTCAGAAAATGCCTTAACTTTCAGTACAGTCTGTGATAACTTTTGATGCAACCAATGCACTCAGTTCATACACATGTCTGAGCGCTCTACAGGTACTCTTGCGAATTTGTGATTCAGACTTTGTTTGCTTATTGACACTATGCATTGAAGTGCAACTTTATTTGATCAGAATTTCCTCTACAGATCTGCTCTAAAATGTATACAGAATACAAGAAACATTGAATATATTCACAATATGTGTGTGTTTTTTTCATATAAAAATTGCTTTTAGAGGATGGTTATTAATTTTGCCTAGTTTATCAGTATCAAATTTAGTTGCTGTGTTCACGTGGAGACCTTGTTTTGGTTTTGAAATTCAAATTTTGACATGTTACCCAATTCTAATGTAAATATAGTAGTCTGACTTAAAATTCTTAATTGTTCTGTCATTGTTTGGATGATGTCTCGGAACTATAGTCAGGTAATTACCTTTTATAACTATAAATTAACATTAAGCGCTAAATTTGTTTTAGGCCTACTTTAAATGAATGTGAGTGTTTTCCAAAGTGGGAGGATTGGGATCCAGTAATACTGGTTTAACCCACTGCCATTAAGTTGGTAACCTGTTCCAAGTCAGGGAGAAGATACTCTCATTCGTTTAAATTTCATTACTATTGGTCATGGATCCTTCTGACGATGAATACTAGCATGTCTTACTCTTTCGTAAATGATACTGGATCTGACAAGGTTAGACTAGTATTCGGTTTGGTCTCATCACTATCATTGAAAACTGTTGACTGCTTCTGTTTTCATTGAACTTTTATATATTTGCTAGCAATTTGAACATTCAGGCATTTTCTGCACATATTGCAGTCAATAAGTGTTCCAAGTGTAGTGAAACTGATGTTTTATATAATTGTCTGATGAATATAGTTTGTTATTGTAAAGGTCATACCAGGTTGGCTCAAAGAGTTTAATGTACTCTCTCTCTCTCTCTCTCTCTCTCTCTCTCTCTCTCTCTCTCTCTCTCTCTCGTATAAATAATTAGCATCTAAAGCAGCTGACTGACAAGTTGAACTACGTCTGATAATAAATGAAAAAAATTTAAAACTGTTACAGGAAAACAGTTATACTGAGAGTTACCGTTAGGATTTTCAACATGATTTCTCTCTCTGTCTCTCTGTTTCTTGTTTTTTCATAAAACCTATTTTTTTCTCTGAAAGAGGTAGTAGAATTTTACATTTTGACCTTTTGAACTTTATAGAACCATGAGTTAGATGTACATTATACTTGGCTGACTTGCAGATGACTTACAATGGCATACTACATTTTTTAATTCTTAATTATAACCTTAATAAATGACTTATTAGATGACTTGTGGGATTCTATACTATTTTGAAAGGAAATTGATTTCCTTTCAAATATACTTCTGGAAACCATACTTGAAATGTGACTGCTATCCTTATAAATTGTGGCTATTGTAATGCAATTTTTGACTACGTTTTTATGGTTTGAGGCGTCGTGTCACTTGCTTCTGGCTCAGGTTTAACATTTGAACCAATGTACTTACTGTATTCGCACATTCAAACACTTTTTTAAAAAAATATTCTTAGTTTATCACCTTTTATACAACATCATGTCTTTAACTACATGCCTAAAACACTTCGAATTATATAATCATGTTTGGATTCTTGTTGATGGTCATTGTAGGCCTAGGGGCCTTTTCTGATGGATTGATGTTGGCGTTAGTGTCACTTCGTGGACTTATATGGATGATGATCATTGTTGAGATGGTGGTTGCAAGTAGTACATTTTTAATAGTGAATTTTATTGACATTTTCACCTGTTCAAGCCAATTTTCTGAAATAGGCCTATAATTTTAAACAAAACTTTTTGCATTCTGTCATGTTAAAACCAGACATGGCTTTTTCGACCCTATGGACCTTTGCACATACGTTTTGGTCTCTTTTGGGTAAATACGAACTATAAACTTATGTGTTTCAGCTATAATACCAAGGAACATTGCCTTTGGTCGGAATTGACTTGGATTTGTGTCATAAGGACTACGGTTTGGATATGGTAATGACACTGTCTAATCTGATAGTTTTATGAGAAGTCGTTATTATTGAAAAAGAAAATATTTTAATCTAATATATCCACATCACTATCAACTTTCAGTTTGTCACATTTATGCATACAAAATTAATGCATATTTATTGGAGCATCTGGGAATGTGCACAAAGTATTGTCACGTTATTAGAATGAAAGGTAACATTAGAGTCACACAAGCCACAATTCTGTGTTAAGATAATGACCGTAGTTTTGACGTCAAGACAATAGTCATGAATCAGTCCAATGGAACTTCATTACTTCCAAAACAATATGTATATAAATCAAGGATTCACAGTTACTATGATTTTAAATACTTTTTAAGTGAGTGGCCTTTAATATACTTACTTGTTTTATTTTATTACTTTTTCAGGTATTTCCATTTTATTCATTCATTCAATCAGTCATCCATCCATCCATCCATCCATTAATTCATCCATCTGTTTATTTCCAAACGTTGAGACTTTACAATTATGAATTAACTATGGGCAAATATGGGGCATTTTAATGAAAAAGACCATGTTTAAGTTAAATAATTTTCCGGCAGTAAACTGTATGTTTACATACACACAGAATATTTTTTTGATTTGCATAGGGGCTATGCATACTTATCTCCCGTCAGAACTGAATAACTGATAGCCTGAGTAACTCTAGTCTCGGCTACTGTGATGCAGGCAGGTGTCTGTGCAAGCAGCGGGATATTACTAATGTTTTGGAAATAAGGTATTGATTGATTGACTCCATTAGCCCCCCCCCCCCGAAATGGAGAAATAGCTGCAAAGTATAACCCTGTCTGTGACAGAGATGTGCCTGTGCATCCTCTGTGAATCACAGGCGTGGCACCCGTGCTTTTTAGTGCGAAATGAATATGCACAGGGGACTTTTCTCTTCAAACTTGAAGCTAAAAATGCATTTTGATACGAAAATTAGATGTTTTCTATGCTCTAAACAAGTGAAACAAACGTCTGTTTTCTTTTCACGTTGCTTGAACATGTCTGTGTTGGAAATGTAAGAGTAATTATTTCAACAGATTTAGCAACCTGATAATTATTTAACTCCCTTCATTCTTACTTGTGTGAGTTTATTTTATTATAATATTAGATTTAAGCCTAAGCTACAACATAAAGGTAAAGTAAAATACAAAACTTTGCATGATGCTAATTTTTTTTTTAAATGAGAGAATAAGAAGGGTTACACACGATTGCATGTACAACGTTACCACTGAGCTATTGGTTCCACAATAACAGTTGACGGACAGGGGCCGATCCTGCCTTTCTTAAAGAAGGGTTCGAATAACGAGTGCCAAAGGCATGTATCTTACGGGGGGGGGGGATTTTTTTAAAAAAAAATATTCAGATGCATTTATCTGGCATTTGAGATTCTATTTTCACATGCATAATTTGATACTTGAGACCCACAAAATTTATTACACTGGGCTTCCCGTTAGTTTCATATTTCCTTTCAGACTATGGCATATGTAAAATCAGACAAGATCCAAAAACCCTTCACAGGAAGCAGAAGAGGAGAGACAGATAAATAGCCAAACAGGAGATAGAAAATTGATTCCACATTGATAAAGCTGTGACTGATCTGTACACGTTTCATTTGTTTTTGAAAATATTATGATCATATACATCACCATAAAGCTGCAATCACAAAAATGGACATCTCCGGACAATGACATTCCTTTCAAAGCAAAACCAGAACATGTTTTGAATATTTAATGAGAGACCATGGCTTAACCTCTCTCTATATATTCTCTGTCACCCTCTCTTTTCGAAATGACCCCCTTAGTTGGAGACCTTCTTTTAATGTCATACATGTATGACCTATATAAGCATTTTTTTAAACTGCAGTGTCTCATATGGACACCTCAGGATAACTTCGTTTTATTTTCTATATAGTAAGTTCCAAAGGTACAAAACTTTTGAACAAATTGTTAAATGAGGGTCAATATATAGATTTTTCTGGTTTCATTTTCAAACTGGTATACTGCTGACACCCGAAGCTGTAATTACCGAAGTGGACATCTTGAGACAATGTCATTTATTTCGAAGCAAAACCACATGATTTGATGGTTAAATGAGAACCCACGTGCAAAGCTCCTATAGATTATTTTGGTCATCCTCTATTTTCTGAAAGGCTTCATACATTGATGGTGGATATGAATGTTATCAGTCATAGTTACCGTATTTAGGGCACAAGAGCACCTTAGGTGATAGGCCTAACAGGTCTCTTTCTATTTTTGGCAGAAGTAATGAAATTTGTGTTTTGGGTGGTTAGGCTGATACGTTTTGGAAAAGAACTAGTGTCTGCAGTTAATGATGAATATTTCTAAGGTTGAGAGGACCAGTTTAAAGCTACCAATTGCCTTTTATGGGTGACTGCCTGTCTCAAGTCAGGAGTGAAATTTGTTTCTTAACATTGGTATTGGAAGAGAAATGTTGATTCTTTGGCAAGTCTGGAATCTCTCTGCTGTCATTGTTGGGTTTGGAATTAATGAATATGGATCATGTTTTTCTGTACTATTTCAAGCTACAGTGACTCATATGGATACCTCAAAATAGTTTTGTTTCATTCTTTACACAATCCATTCAAAATTGTAGAGTTAAATGAGGGCAAATGTACATACTTTCCCGGTAATATTTCCAAACTGGTATAATGATGATGCCCTAGCGATACCTCAGGCAAAATTCAGTGCACCACAATTTTTCAAAATAAATAACATATAAAACTAGTTTTCAATTTAAGGATCATTAAACATATTGGAATGTATACACATTGATATAGCTGTGATTAATTTGTACAAAGTTTAGTTGTTGTGTACTGATATGAGTAAATACATAGCCCTAAAGCTATAATTAAAAGAAAGACACCTCAGGACATAATCATTTTTAAGTCAAAACTAGAGCATACTTTGATTGCACAGAGAAACACCTTGTGCGCCTGTCTCTTTGTATGTCTCTTTGTCTGTCTGTCTGTCTGTCTAATCTGTCTTTATGTCTGTCTCTGTTGGTCGGTCTCTTTCATTTCAATCGTCCTCTATTTTCACTGTTTGTGAGGTGACCGAGGTGTAATCTTATCAGACCTGCAAGGTGTATTTTGAGCAAAAGGGACAACTTCAAAACCACAATGAATCCTATGGACACCAGGGTAATTTCGTTTCATTCTCTTTACAACCAATTTAAAAAAGGTAAAGTTAAATGAGGGCCAATGTACAGACGTTTCTGGTAATATTTCTCAACTGGTATGCTGATGATACCATATGGCTACCTGAGGCAAAATTGCCGCCACCAATCTTTCATAAAATGAATTATTTATAAACTTGATTTTCAATGTAAAGAATATTAAAGTATTAAGCATGGGAGAATATATGCATAATGATATGGCTGTGACTTTTTGGTACAACTGTCCATTGTGTTGTACTTATATAATCAAATATGTTGCCCTACATTTGTAATAAGCAAGGCGGACACTTCAGGACAATACCATCCCTAGGAATGCACAGCACGAGCTTTTTGATCGTTTCACTAGAAAGCATGTGGTAGGCTATCTCAATGTATTTCTAGTCACCCTTTCTTTTCCTATTGACCCCCTCCCTATGTTGCAAATCAACTTTTAATCTGATCTAACCCAGATAATTTATTCAGGGTGAAAGAGAAACTTTATAACTACAGTCTCTGGGAATGACCTCTCAGACGGACACCTGAGGATAATTCTATCACAGTCTCTGTACATTTTCAACATACTATGGTTAAATAGGGCCAATGTACAGCATTTTCTATCAATTTTTCGCATTTAGTATACTTCTGGTACCCTTAGGACATCTCACAAAAATACTACATAACTCTTTTGCACAGTAAAAAATTTACAAAATCGATTTTCAATTTCAGGAAAATTATGCAGATCAGAATGTATACACATTGATGTGGCTTTGACTTATTTTTACACATTTTCAATTGTTTTGATGTGATATCCTGAAAAAAAAACGCTGCGTTAAAGCTGTTATTACCAAAATGGACAACTCCTGACAAGATCATTACTTTCAAACAAAAACCTGAATACTAATTTGATTGTGTCATCAGAAGCCATGTGCTTATATCTTCCTATACATGTATATTAGTGTTGTCACATTCCCTTTTCTGAGTGATCTCACATGTTGGTGACCCACGTTTAATTTTATTGGACATACAGACTGAATTTGGGGCAAAAGTGACTGCTTTAAAACTACAATGTCTAATATGGACATCTTTGGGATAATCTTTTTTTCATTCCATGTACAATCAATTCAAAGTGGTAAAGCCAAATGAGCACCAAGGTATAGACTCTCCTTGTAATATGTGCCATCTGGTATACTGAATACCCGACATCGCATATTTATCAAGTATAACATTTACACACTTCATTTTCAATTTAAGGAGTATTAATCATGTAAGAATGTCGACACATTGACACGGCTATGGCTTATTGATACACAGTTCATTTGATTTGTACTGCTGCAAAAATACATTGCTTTAGAGCTACAATAACCAAAGTGGACACCCCAGGACAATATCTTTCCTTTCAAAGAAAACCCAACGCAACTTTCCATTATTTAATTTTAAACTATATCCTTACCTCTCTTAATATATGGTTCAGTCATGCTGTCTTTTTATTTACGCCCCCCCATGTTGATAACGCATGTTTAGTCTATCCTGTCCTAGATACTCTATTTAGGAAAAAAAGGATTTTATGCTGTACAATTGTTTTAGTATGGTATGGTTAAATGAAGGCCAATGTACAGAATTTCCTGGTAATATTCCACACCTGGTATACTGCTTATGCCTTACGCACACCTAAGGAAAATTCACCGCACCACTTTTTCACAAACTAAATAATTTACCACATTCATTTTGAAATCAAGGAAAACTAAACATGTGAGCATCAAATCAAAATACTATAACTAAATCAGGGGCATAAATGATCTTATCGCAATTTTATGCACTTTATCCCACGAAAATTCTGATTAATTCATTATTGGGGATTTTAATTTTAGATCTACTTGAAACCAACACAAGAGAAAGTTAAGTTTGTTGACAACTTCAGATTTTTGCCTAAAATAGCCTTGCCCACAAGCCTTTGCCGAGATAAATGCAACTCGGATTAATAATGTTTACTGCAGCTATTCCCGTTTGATGAAATCGTCCCTATCAAGTATTATACTAAAACAACCGTGAGATCACTAACCATGCTTCACGTGACTTGACCAAACTTAAAGTGGAAACTGCCCCCCTAAATTTGTGTAAGTAGTGAGCAACTATGAAAAGTCCATGACGGATTTTGTAGTGGCATAACAAAAACAAAAAACAAACCAAAAAAAAAAAAAAACAAAAAAAACCCCAAAAAACAAAAAAAGAAAAATCAGCAACTTCACTAAGATCCAAGCATTAATTCCAAATCAAACTATGATATACTGGAAAAAATAATTTGCAAAACTGAAAAAGAGCAACTACCCATAAAACCAATAAAAGTTAACAAATTCAAACGCACGTATATATCTTACCATGAACAAAAAATATCAAAGTCTATATTAGGATTCTAAATAGAAATATCTGCGAAGCAAAATGAGACCACGAATGTTGTGAGTGTCTAAAATTTAAGCTTGACACTTGTAAAAGATGGGATGGCATTAAAACAGTTTCTAATTCTCAATAAAAAAAATCAAAATTAACCTGAATTCTTCTTTATCGACACTTTAAAGAGAACTAACAAAAAATGAAACAGCTGAGCGTATTAATACTTTCTTTGCAGACATTGTATTAACTCTGGCCAGAAACATAAACTCATCAAAATATTCTCAATTTACTACTTGATTCAGAATGGTCACGTCACACTTTTGCCTTCCAGGCACACAAATTATTTTACAAAAGTCAACATGGTTTTCTAAAGATGCAATCGATAGAACCAGCGGCTTTAGAGTTTAACAAAACAGGTTTACAATTTTGGACTCCGGAAGTATACCTATTGCTTTCCACTTCGACCTATCATGCTGCATAAGCTCCCGCATTGCGGTGTCGATGACAGTCAGCTTAACTGGTTTCAGGCATATCTAAAAATGCTGTCAACATGGTCAATACGTGCAATTTGTTCAAGCTCAATCTAAGTTGTCGCAAATATCTACAGTGTGCCGCAATGATCCATCTTCAGACTTCTCCTTTTCATAGTTAGCATGAATAACATGGCATAGGAATCCCTTAAAATCAGTTCAAGTCTCTATGCCAACGAAACAACACTGATTAATTCCATTAACTCTTTTAAGTTGACTAAAAATGACCAAAACCATGATAGTGTTGCAAATAATGTAAACTCCGGTGTGAATAAAGTATATGTCTGGTTACCTGCAAATAAACTCTCCTTAAAATTATCCAATACTTAATACATAGTTTATCATTTCCCCCCAGGGTAAGCTGGACATAAAAAGTAGCCTGAAAATAGCAGACAGAACCACTTTAAAAGAAAACCGCCGACTTTGACTTTTTTGGACTAGGGTTCGAAGAAAACTGACTTTGGAGGACCATATACTAAAATAGCAAATAAATTATCCAGAGGAATATGAAAACTTAAACAAATATACAACACTATACCTATCAAAGCACTTTTAACCATATATAATTCCCTTTGCATACCTAATCTTAATAATGCCATTTTAATATAGAGCAACTCATGTGACCAGATTGTCAAACTGCAGAAGAAAGCAATTGGTCTTATTTTTTCTGCAAATTTCAATACCCACACCGAACTTCCTTTCAAGAAAGCTAACAAATTTATGGTTAAAGATCCAATTAAAAAAATGGCTTCTGTTTCCGTTATTGTAAAAACGAACTTTCAGATTAATTTAAGAATATATTTTTAGCCAATCCTGTTACCCATACATACCCCACCCGCTACTCTCATGTTTCCCGTTATGTCACCCCTTCACACTTTTTGGTGCAAATTCCATTCTTTATTACACACCAAAAATAATCAACATGACACCCCAATATAAAATGGGACAAGTTAACACCTATTCATACTCTGGGTTTTTTTCCCAAATATACAAAACTTTATTATACTCTATTCGGAAGCATGTACTGGTGCACATTGTTATATATGCAATTGTTAAATAGTCTACTTTTTGAACACGACCTCATGCAGTTATATTCCGAGAATAATTCTTGCCTATCTGACACATATAATACATGTGTAATAGAATATAGCTTCACATTAAAGCCTAGAGGTGAACATATCTTAACAAGTTGAAGTAAAGAATGCACTTACATCAACATTCGTGCACAGAAGCAATGCATGCAGGGACCTGCAATTTAGATGAACTACCATCCCGAGTAATAATCCGTGTAGCACATCGTTAAGCGAGTAGTGAGGTGAGATATCCTGAAAGCGACTTCAAAGAACAGCGGCCCGCTAATCCCCTGGAGTCCATCTTATTGATGTTGTATGTAGGTGTGAGACTTCGGCGTTATCGTGTTTGCCTTGTTAAGTTTGTATCAGCTGTTTTACCAAAAATACAAGAGAGCTTTTGATGCTCGCAAAGTTGATCTTGTCATTTGAATCGGGGAAAGAGGATTTGTTCCACGTTTCCTCCATCAAAATATCTTAATAAAAAGGCAAGTTATGACCTTTTTGGTTAAAAATAGTTAAAAATTGATAATATTAGTCTTCAAAATCAAGTTTCGCTGATGATGACCATAAAACGTACATGTGTGATAAAACGTTAACAGAGTGAACTCAAAGCTGGTGCTGTTATAAATTAATGAATTATTTTTTCAATGTCGGTTTCCCAAAGGCAAAGGGATAGGCCTACCTAATTGTACATTTAGTCTCTTTGCTGTGACAATAACTTTGCGAAGTCAAGCCTACATATCCTTACCAAGTGCTAAAATGACGAGCGCTATCAGTGCTGTACCACAATGTACCATGTAAACACGTTAGGGAACATGGCTCAGATTGAAGGCAAATGCTTTCTTCATTGGCTAAAGAGTATCCCGTGTTCCACAATACATATCGATATCAGACTTATCTAACGTGTAAGAACGATTCATACAAAGACACAACTGACATTATGCATTACAGGAATGATATTTACCTGTACGATGGGCTTGCTGTGTGTGGAATTTGTTTTACGTAGAATATATCGGAGGGTGAGGCATCTGTTGTGGACAGAGATTTACTAACCTTTACTAATTCTTGGACTAAAAAAGTAGTCAACCATCATATCATTTCGGTACATATTTATATCATAGGAATATTTAACGTCCATTAAACCTGAGATAGCTTATTTTAATGCACCAAATTAGGTTTTCCTTATAAAAATAGATATAGTTGGTTATTAGGAAAACGTCAAGTTACAATCCACTGTATTCCAAATGGCCATTGCCCCATATCACAATACATTTTTTTTGACACAGCACAGAATATTTAAAAGTCTTTACTGGGGTGTTAAAGTCTGTAAGATGATCAAGAGGAAAGAACAAACGTATACCGTTTAGAACGCATGTCGATTATGTTATTTCAAAATGTGCTGGCCTGACAATCGTGCCACTGGTATTTTTTAAACATATAAAGATATATCTAAATATTTTCTGGAGCACTTACTCTGAAGCAAAAGATACAAATGTGAACTCTCGACCACCCATAGTATTCAATCCTTTGGCACTATTTGTTTTTTCGCACTAGGAGGATGGGCCTTTCATTGACATTTTATGCATTTGCAGTAGGAATATAAGAGTCAAATTTCATGTCATTAATATTAATTTTCGGACAGTGTATGAAACATATTGAACCCAAATATATAACCATCCAGTTGCACGTAGCCCCCTATGTATAAACGATAATTTGGAAGTCACTATTTCGCAATTTGCACTCACTTATTAGATTAAAAGGTAATATTAGAGTCACACAAACCACAATTGTGTATTTAGATAATGACCGTAGTTTTGACGTGAAGGCAATAGTCATGAATCATTGTTTCCAATAGAACTTTATTACTTTAAAAACAATATGTATATAAATCAATGATTCAAAGTTACTGTGATTTTAAATGCTTATTCTATTATTTGCCTGGGCAAATCATATTTACACATGCGCACAGCCTGTAAAGACAATAGGAGATTAAAGAGAAAAACATTGAAACGAAATGCTTAAAGATCTGGAAGTGATACGTTGATGGACCGATATTGATATGGAACTTACATACGCGGTAAGAGTCAAAAAGACACTTCAAATCATTGCTTTGATAATAATTGCACCCATAAACATGTTTTTAGATTTAGTTGTGTGGAGATATGAATGGAATGGTTCCAAAAACCAATACTTCTACCCAAGCAGTGCACTTCTATTTGCAGTGGCTGAAACATGTTTTGTTATATTGCCCCAACACTCCCGTTTAATTTGCTTTTCAGTCTCCATATATGAGCATTTGAATATTGTACCGTCAACAAACCATATTTGTTCCCATTTTAAATCAATAAATATATTTTATGACACAGACACCAATGGTGTCTGTGTCATAAAATATATTGTTCAAATTTTGGTTTTGAACAAATTTCCCCCCAGACCATATGCATATATATTTTTTGTGCTATCATATCGGGACAAAGAGTTGCAACCTTAATAGGCGTCTCAGGTTACGGAAGTTCTATGTGCTAAAGAGGGATTGCCTATTTTGAAGTAGTTTGAACTCAAGGTAAAACAGGTTGACCTCACACATGATGATATAATGCCCTGCCAGAGATTTTTTACAGTACACATGCTGGTCCTTGATCATCATACCCACTTGCTTTTGTCACTAAAGGGTACTGCCATGGGACGTCCTTGCACACGTTCGTCTATTACCAATTACTGACTTAAAGCATATAGTTCTGTTAGTAAGTGACAATCATTTCGCGCAGAGAAACAGCAGTTTATGTTGTACATAATCCCACCAGTATATCAACAAGATACATAAAGCCCCATCTTACAAGAATATAACACTAGACACTGCGCAGTGCAAATGGATCTGATATCCCTGGCTGCAGAGAAAAAATTACATTTGTTCAGCCTACAGGGCTTCATCGGAGCACACATTTATAATGTTATACTGCGTACTGCAGTGCCCCCCCCCCAAAAAAAAAAATTTACTGGTTGATAAATATATTTGTCACTACATTGGTCGGGCGCCCTTTGTATCCTGTTGCTGATGAAGTTAAAAATTTAATATTTTGCAAAGGCTCTGACCAGTGTTATGCGTGAATTAGCAAGCAGGACAGTTGTATTTTTGACATATTATTTACTACTGAATGTAATGTATCCAATACATATTATCATACTGGTAGAGGTGCTTTCGTCCTAATATGTATCTGTTATTAATTCCTATTGTATATTGTGAAAGGACGCCGATGAGTTACAAACAAAAATAGCAAATCAGATTAAACAAATGAATCCACTTCATAATACAGAGAAAGCATACATTCATAATTATAAAGCACACAAATTCCCATTAGTATGCACCTGTTGGATATTAACACGTTCCTTTCATGTGCATGATGGAAATTCTTTTATATATATATATATATATATATATATATATATATATGCTTGAAAGACAAAAGGTCTGATAATTTCTTTATTTTTTTCCATGCTCCCCATAGCGTTTACATGATATACAGCTTTCAGGCGGCGATTGACTAAGGTAGGGACAACTCTGTATTTGCAACCCCATTTGGAAATACGTGTGTGCACTAAAGCCAGCAATTTAATCCCTTTTTTATGCTTTCTATGCTTTACTGTCACTTTCTCTTACTATATCAATTCCCAAATCTCCTGCCTGAAAACATTCTCTGCCCAGGTCTCAAGAAAACTGATATGCATAAATGCATTTTGAGGGGCCGATGTTTGTGATGAACATGTTGATTGAACGTAGCTTATTGTCAAAATGAACATGAAGAACTTATTTTTTTCAATTTAGATTGAAAAACTTTGCAAGAAAGAAAAAGCAAGATAGCAGTGGTAATCACTTGACACCTATTACTTGTCTATAAAACGATTACATAATGCTTATTAGACTGGGTAGATGGGCACTCTTCTTGGGTCAGTGTGGCACCCCATTGCCAAGCCTGGGCATGAGGAATGAAGATCGGACTCCCCTTGCGAAAAGGCTCTAAGCCAAGGAACCTTAGCTGAGATATTTATGGAATGTTTTTAATATGGCCCATCTGGCACTGCTTATCTCTATGTGAAGCTTTAATGCCTAATACTACTGAATCTGATTTTGGATTAAGCATAGGGATTTAGTGTCATTTCATTGTTAGGTCATAAATTTATCCGCGCATCCATATTATAGCATGCACAGATTGTAGCGAGTTGTTAAATCTGTGGTTTGTTCTGGTATGATTGCACGATTGTCATTTCAGTGAGCCCATTAGGTGCCACAGTTTGTATCGAGGTAGGTCTGGTACAATTCCATTCTTCCGTCTATGCATGATTAGCATTGTCCTATGTGAAATCTAGCCTATTTTGGTTAAGTTATTTGCATATCATTATAAGCTCAGGAAGGTCCGACAGGTTTTGTATGGATAGAATCTTGTTTTACCAGTTTGAGTGATTTGAAGTGGGGTGGTTTCCTGGTATATAAGCAGTGGTGCAAGCCGGTTTCGTCCTTGCCCCATAACATCTTGAAGGATTGAGACGCCTATTTCCTGGGACCGGCTCCGGGCAAGCAGCCTACCCATTTTATAATGCTAGGTCTTTGGCATTATTCTACTGTCCACATGTCAACTATATACTCAAGGTTTCGAAGCTTATTGTAAGTATGGTCGGATATTATTTCGATTTTGATAGTCCTTGAGCTTTGTTGTGCATATTGATAGCAGTTTTGTGAATTATTGAGAGTCCAGACTTAGTTTGTCCACTGTAATTTTAGCGACTTAAACCCAAAGGAATAGGGCTTACCGGTGGTATCTGTGCCGAACATGGGGCAATATTGTATACAGCCTTAGGACGCCAAATTTAATCAGTAAGTTTAATGAAAGAGCTAAATTGGTATAGACAAATAATAATGTTAAGACTTGCGCTTTATAGTAATGATTAATTTTAAGGTCATGTAAAATGCATTCATATATGCTGCGCAGGCATGTATCCGCAATTGCTGAACAGGTGGATATATATACAGTGCATGAAGTTCATGTAAGAAATATATTATCAAGTATAAAGCGGATTATAAACAGAGTAAAAATATATATATATATATATATATATATATATATATATATATATATATATATATATATATATATATATATATATATATATTGAGTTGAAATGCTTAGTATAAGTATAAAATGCATTATGTAGTTCAAAAGGTGTGCAGTATATGCATTGTACGCGAAAAATGATAATTATGTCATTAGAATATTATATATTTGCATGATTGGTAAATGTGTTTATCAATAAGGAGAAAAGAAAATGTTTGTTAGAAAAAGCAAATGGAGTAAGTAAGTTAAATCGAGAGGGAGTAAATTGCTAATAAAAATGAGCATAGGTCGCGTATCGAAAAGACGTGAAGGTAGACGGCCTAATCTAGGGTGTGGTTTCCATGCGCTAATTCATGTATTTCTCAATAGATGGCGTTTACATCGGCAGGCATTACTTGCGATTCGTATGCAAATATCAAATCTTGCATGTTTGTAAAAGTAAAGTAGTTGAAAAGTGCTTGAAAGTTTGAAAAGCTTTAAAAACGCTTGTATAAGCGTGTGCATGATATTGCTATGTGAACGATGGAAATAATAGAATGGAAAGTTTGGAAAGTTAAAGGTTTAAAATAAAAAAGGTAAATTGATATGGTTAAAAGGTATAATATTTTTGGTATATGATACATTGTAAAATTATAGTTAAGACTATACATATAAGTGTGTTAAACGTTTGATACAGTTGTGATACATCATGTTAATAATAGTTATGGTACTTATTTTCAGTGTATGTATCCATGCATTCATGCAACCAGTAAGTATCAGCGAATTGTAAATCTAGGAAGGAACCTGGATGGCTTGGCTGTATATTGGCAAATGATTCCATGGGTTCAATAAACATATGGCACCTATCAGCAAAACAAGAAGTATTCGGTTTTTGGTTGCGTACCGTCCCATGTATATCACAGAAGATACACAATTAAATAGTCAATGGGGATATATCAACGTTGGAACTTTCTGCCTGTGAGAAGCTGGACTTATGTACTTCGTTATCATGGAGCTGGGCGTGGTTGCCATGCGTCGCAGGTCTACACGAGGTTGACGTGCATCGCAAGTGGCTCTGACATGCGGCGTAAGACTACGCGAGGTTAACATGCATCGTAAGGGACTCTGACATGCATCGCAAGTGGCTCTGACATGCGTCGTAAGTCTACGTGAGGTTAACATGCATCGTACGGGACTCTGACATGCATTGCAAGTAATCCAAGGAGTGTCACCGTGGTTACATTTATGGACAGTTACCAAGTTTAGCAGGGCTATATCAGGAATACTACGAAAGGTCCAGATTCAGTACTGGTATGTGTGAGAAAAAAAAAAAGATTTGTTCGTCAGAGTATCGAGGTATATATGTACATGTAGGTATATGGTCACAATATAAGATTTGGATAATATCTTTCTTTCAGGGGAAATAGTACATCATTTATGCATTGTCGCTGTGATATTCAGCGACTTTTATTTTTGGCTATTATATGTTTGGCGATAAACATCACCATGGCTACTGTTTCTGAATTAAAAGATAGTTGTAAAACTGCCAAATCTAAAGTCACACGAATTGCGAATCAAATTTCGCGTATCGTCGCAGAGGGTGATACTGCGGAGTTGATACCAGACTTGAGATCAAAGTTAAAGCAGGCATTTACTGATTTTTCAGATTTGCATGATCAGGTGGTAAACAAGGATAAAGATACAGATGTTGGGGTACATGATGAATATTATGACCAAGTGCATACCAGATATACTGATGCATTGTCTAAGTCTAGTAGTCTTAATTCACAAGTTTCGGCTACAAAAGTTCAAGCTGAAGAGTTGCCTATCACATCAAGTGAAACGGTTCGTTTACTTTCTTTACCCAAAATTGAGCTTGAAGTGTTCTCAGGAGGAACATTGTCTTATCACACCTTCATTCGCTCTTTTAAGGCTAATGTAGAGAATTTATGCACCGATTTGACATCTACAATGGCTACAAATACAACTAATTGTTTTATGCCTATTGTTAGAGTTCAGATTAATGGTAAGTTGTGGATAAATACTGCTCTCGATACACTGTCTAGTAGTACATTCTGCTCGCAGCGATTGGCCGATAAGTTACAAGTGAAGGGAGAACTTTATTCATACATACTGAAGACAATGTCAGGCTTTGAGACAAAAGCATCCTCACATGTATCTTTTGTAGTTAGTGCATGTTCTGAGAGTATTCACATGTCAGGGGTTAAAGTGGTAGATGACATTCCAATTTGTACAGCTGATGTAGATCTAACAAAGTACAAACATCTCCAAGGACTTGATGTTTCTGCGAGTATTAACTGCAATGAAGTAGATCTGCTTATTGGACAAAATTACAGTGAGGCATTACTGCCACTGGAGTGTAGACCAGGTCCTCGGGGGAGCCCCTATGGTGTCAGGTATTTGTTTGGTTGGACTGTACATGGGTGTATACAGGATGTCACAGTTAGTGATGCAGTGATTTGCAATTTCATTTCTACATCCATTGGCACAGTAAGTTCACCATCAGTGGAACCCATCGCTGATATTAATAAGCTTTGGGATATTGAAAATGTATGTTCAATGCGTCCAGGTATGTCCGCTGAAGACAAAAGAGTGATAAATCTGTGGGATAATACATGTAGAAAGGTCAAAGGTCACTATGCGTTGCCAATTCCTTGGAGGGATCCAGAAGAAATCGTGCCTAATAACTTGAGCGTTGCTATCAAGCGGCTAGAGAATCTTGTGAAGCATTTGAACAGAGACAATTTGTATAATAGATATGATGAAGAAATATCGAAGTTGCTAGATTTGGAATATGCGGAGATTTTTCCTGAAAGTGAAGTTCATGATAGTGAGCGTCGAACATGGTATTTACCGCATCACTGTGTCTTGAATGATAATAAGCAGGGAAGCTTACAGTAGTATTTGATTGTGCAGCCAAGTATGATGGAAAGTCACTTAATGACAGGTGCATGCAAGGTCCTGATTTGACACATAAATTACATTTGTTTTGATCCGTTTCCGATTGCATCAATACGCGGTCCAAGGCGATATTACCAGTATGTACAACCAAGTGTTGATTCCACACTGTGACAGAGATACATTGCGATTTGTCTGGTACAAGAACGGAAAACTAATTCATATCAGAATGGTATCACATCTGTTTGGAGGGTTTTTTTTGTGCCAGTTCGTCAGCTTATGCGTTGTGTAAGACCGTGATTGACAATCCACGTACTGACCCAATTGTCAAGCAGTCAATTTTGAAGGCCCTGTATGTTGACGACTTGACCGTATCGGTAGCTAGCGTTGACGAGGCTTACAAAATTATTACTGGTGTGCCAGCCGTGTTGAGTACAGGAGGATTCCATCTTGCTAAATTTGCTGTCAACGATGAAAATATTATGCAGGAGATTCCCATAAGTCAAAGGGCAAGCGATGTCCATGATTTTTCAGATGATAGTGTCTGTAGACTGTTAGGGGTTACATGGAGAATTAAAGGTGATGAATTCTATTTTGAGACGCATACAGAGCTAGGTCAGACTACAACACGTAGGATTATGCTCCGTATTCTAGCCTCTATATACGATCCTTTGGGACTTGTTTCGCCTTGGGTAGTGGCTGGGAAGTTGTGTCTTCAACAGGCGACTTGCTTGAATCTGGAATGGGATGAGAATGTACCATTTAGTTTAGCGCAGCAGTGGCAGTCATGGATAAAATCGTTAGACAAATTGCAAGATCTTACCTTTCCAAGATGTTTGAAGCCTAGTAGTTTCGACAACGGATGCTTCGAGTTCCATATGTTTGCAAAGAATATGTGAGCATATTTCCGACTGGCATAAGATCATTAAGTCTGTAGCGTGGTTGCACAGATTTATAGATTGGAAATGTAGACACAGGGGTATATCAGGTGTACTTTCAGTCGAGGAATTTGAAAAGGCCCACGATGTCATAATACGTCATGTTCAACATGTGTCTTTTCAACGTGAAATCGCTAACCTGAAAGCCGGATTACCAGTGTTGAAGTCTAGCTCAATAGTCAGCCTTAATCCTTTTTTGGATAAGAAAGGTGTGTTGCGAATTGGAGGGCATACAGGCAGCCATCCAATCCTCATTCCACACAGGCATGTAATAGCTCGTGCTATAGGTAGGTATTACCATGTACAGGGACATACTGGTGTCGAATGGACTTTGTCAAATATCCGTGAAAGTTATTGGATGACAAGGGCTAGGGCTGTAGTAAAGAGGATCTTAAGACAGTGTGTTACCTGCAAAAAGCTATTTGGCAAACCTGTCAAACAGTTGATGGCAGACTTGCCTAATGAGAGGATACAACCACATTTGCCAAGCTTTTCATATGTAGGACTAGATTTGCTTTGGGCCATTCCTCACTAAGTTTTACCGAGGTCAAAGGAAGAGATACGGTTGCATTTTTATGTGTCTATGTTCAAGGGCAGTACACATAGAAATGCTTTATTCTCTTGAGGCAGATTCTTTTCTGAATGCGCTCAGAAGATTTATCTTTCTTAGAGGTACACCTATCAAAATCGTTTCAGATAATGGCACGAATTTTGTTAGAGGTGAGCGTGAGCTTCGACATGCTTTCGAGCATCATGCTAAGAATGCTCTGTTACAATTTTGTATGCCAAAAGCCATAGAATGGAAGTTCATTCCTCCTAGGAGTCCACATTATGGCGGAGCTTGGGAAAGGTTGATAGGGGTCATAAAGCGTGTTTTGAAAGTTATCATGCCTCATACCATTAACCTAACGGATGAGATGTTGGCTACGTTATTTTGTGAAGTTGAAGCAATTGTCAATGGTAGATCTCTTACTAAGTTGAGCTGTGACCCTAATGATTTCACACCACTCACACCAAGCATGTTGCTCAATTTAAAAATTTGTGTAAAACCCCATCAAGCATAGGAAGCCAATCAGATGCTTATCGTTCGCGGTACAGGTATATTCAGCATCTCAGTACTTTATTCTGGGATAAGTGGATACGTTTATACCTTCCCACCTTAAATACAAGGTCAAAGTGGAGATTTCCTACCCGTAACATATGAGTCAGCGAGTTAGTGCTTATATGTGAAAGTGGTATGCCTTGGAACATTTGGCCATTAGCTATAGTGGATGAGATTGTCATGTCTAAGGATGGGCGTGTCAGATCTGCTATTCTCAGGACAAGAGTTAGCAAATTGCATAGGCCTATAACACAAATCGTTCCTTTGGAAGTTGACATTAATTAAATGAGTTACATGTGCACAAGTTGAAATTATAGCGCTCGGTGGTAATTTTGTTTATTGTCTTGCGCAAGATTAGATCTGTTTATATATATAGCAGCATATAGGATATGTATTGCCCAAATCAAAATATGAGGGTGTTATAAATATGTAAAGGGTAATAACTGGTATAGAGATTTTTTTTTTTTTTAAGGTTTAGAAAAGGCGTCGCATCTTTGTATTTCTCCGTCGGGAATATTGCCTTAGGTGAAGAAGGTTATATGTCTCATAGAGGTGAACATGTTAGCTTTCTTTAAAAAGTTAGTTCGTCCAGTAGCCACGGTGGCGGGTTCATCGGGTTTCTGTAGTCGTGGTAAGACTGTCTATGTACCCGTCTTAAGAAAAAGGAGATTTCTCTAAAGATGATACTTCATATGGTTCTTTGTCATATTTTTTCTCTTTACCAGTAAAGTAAAGTAAAGTAGTTTTTTTTCTTTTCCCTGTATAAAAGGGGGAGATTAAAAGACTACAATGGATTTATATAGCAACCTCTTTGTTTATAAAGAAGGGTTGCATACAGGTTAGATGAGTTTAAACCCATATAAAAAGGGGGAGTGTCAGATATAGGTAGATCTGATTTTGAATTGAGCATAGGGCTTTAGTGTTATTTCATTGTTAGGTCATAAATTTATCCGCTCATCCATATTATAGCATGCACAGATTGTAGCGAGTTGTTAAATTTGTGGTTTGTTCTGGTATGATTGCACGATTGTCATTTCAGTGAGCCCATTAGGTGCCACAGTTTGTATCGAGGTAGGTCTGGTACAATTCCATTCTTCCGTCTATGCATGATTAGCATTGTCCTATGTGAAATCCAGCCTATTTTGGTTAAGTTATTTGCATATCATTATAAGCTCAGGAAGGTCCGACAGGTTTTGTATGGATAGAATCTTGTTTTACCAGTTTGAGTGATTTGAAGTGGGGTGGTTTCCTGGTATATAAGCAGTGGTGCAAGTCGGTTTCGTCCTTGCCCCATAACATCTTGAAGGATTGAGACGCCTATTTCCTGGGACCGGCTCCGGGCAAGCAGCCTACCCAATTTATAATGCTAGGTCTTTGGCATTATTCTACTGTTCACATGTCAACTATATACTCAAGGTTTCGAAGCTTATTGTAAGTATGGTCGGATATTATTTCGATTTTGATAGTCCGTTTGCTTTGTTGTGCATATTGATAGCAGTTTTGTGAATTATTGAGAGTCAAGACTTAGTTTGTCCACTGTAATTTTAGCGACTTCAAACCCAAAGGAATAGGGCTTACCGGTGGTATCTGTGCCGAACATGGGGCAATATTGTATACAGCCTTAGGACGCCAAATTAAATTAGTAAGTTTAATGAAAGAGCTAAATTGGTATAGACAAATAATAATGTTAAGACTTGCGCTTTATAGTAATGATTAATTTTAAGGTCATGTAAAATGCATTCATATATGCTGCGCAGGCATGTATCCGCAATTGCTGAACAGGTGGATATATATACAGTGCATGAAGTTCATGTAAGAAATATATTATCAAGTATAAAGCAGATTATAAACAGAGTGGAAATATATATATATATATATATATATATATATATATATATATATATATATATATATATATATATATTGAGTTGAAATGCTTAGTATAAGTATAAAATGCATTATGTAGTTCAAAAGGTGTGCAGTATATGCATTGTACGAGAGAAATGATAATTATGTCATTGTAATATTATATATTTGCATGATTGGTAAATGTGTTTATCAATAAGGAGAAAAGAAAATGCTTGTTAGAAAAAGCAAATGGAGAAAGTAAGTTGATACAAAGAATGAGGATAAACCGCGAAGCGAGAGGGAGTAAATTGCTAATAAAAATGAGCATAGGTCGCCTATCGAAAAGACGTGAAGGTAGACGGCCTAATCTAGGGTGTGGTTTCCATGCGTTAATTCATGTATTTCTCAATAGATGGCGTTTACATCGGCAGGCATTACTTGCGATTCGTATGCAAATATCAAATCTTGCATGTTTGTAAAAGTAAAGTAGTTGAAAAGTGCTTGAAAGTTTGAAAAGCTTTAAAAACGCTTGTATAAGCATGTGCATGATATTGGTATGTGAACGATGGAAATAATAGAATTGAAAGTTGGGAAAGTTAAAGGTTTAAAATAAAAAAGGTAAATTGATATGGTTAAAAGGTATAATATTTTTGGTATATGATACATTGTAAAATTATAGTTAAGACTATACATATAAGTGTGTTAAACGTTTGATACAGTTGTGATACATCATGTTAATAATAGTTATGGTACTTATTTTCAGTGTATGTATCCATGCATTCATGCAACCAGTAAGTATCAGCGAATTGTAAATCTAGGAAGGAACCTGGATGGCTTGGCTGTATATTGGCGAATGATTCCATGGGTTCAATAAACATATGGCACCTATCAGCAAAACAAGAAGTATTCGGTTTTTGGTTGCGTACCGTCCCATGTATATCACAGAAGATACACAATTAAATAGTCAATGGGGATATATCAACGTTGGAACTTTCTGCCTGTGAGAAGCTGGACTTATGTACTTCGTTATCATGGAGCTGGGCGTGGTTGCCATGCGTCGCAGGTCTACACGAGGTTGACGTGCATCGCAAGTGGCTCTGACATGCGGCGTAAGACTACGCGAGGTTAACATGCATCGTAAGGGACTCTGACATGCATCGCAAGTGGCTCTGACATGCGTCGTAAGTCTACGTGAGGTTAACATGCATCGTACGGGACTCTGACATGCATTGCAAGTAATCCAAGGAGTGTCACCGTGGTTACATTTATGGACAGTTACCAAGTTTAGCAGGGCTATATCAGGAATACTACGAAAGGTCCAGATTCAGTACTGGTATGTGTGAGTAAAAAAAAGATTTGCTCGTCAGAGTATCGAGGTATATATGTACATGTAGGTATATGGTCACAATATAAGATTGGGATAACATCTCTCTTTCAGGGGAAATAGTACATCATTTATGCATTGTCGCTGTGATATTCAGCGACTTTCATTTTTGGCTATTATATGTTTGGCGATAAACATCACCATGGCTACTGTTTCTGAATTTAAAGATAGTTGTAAAACTGCCAAATCTAAAGTCACACGAATTGCGAATCAAATTTCGCGTATCGTCGCAGAGGGTGATACTGCGGAGTTGATACCAGACTTGAGATCAAAGTTAAAGCAGGCATTTACTGATTTTTCAGATTTGCATGATCAGGTGGTAAACAAGGATAAAGATACAGATGTTGGGGTACATGATGAATATTATGACCAAGTGCATACCAGATATACTGATGCATTGTCTAAGTCTAGTAGTCTTAATTCACAAGTTTCGGCTACAAAAGTTCAAGCTGAAGAGTTGCCTATCACATCAAGTGAAACGGTTCGTTTACTTTCTTTACCCAAAATTGAGCTTGAAGTGTTCTCAGGAGGAACATTGTCTTATCACACCTTCATTCGCTCTTTTAAGGCTAATGTAGAGAATTTATGCACCGATTTGACATCTACAATGGCTACAAATACAACTAATTGTTTTATGCCTATTGTTAGAGTTCAGATTAATGGTAAGTTGTGGATAAATACTGCTCTCGATACACTGTCTAGTAGTACATTCTGCTCGCAGCGATTGGCCGATAAGTTACAAGTGAAGGGAGAACATTATTCATACATACTGAAGACAATGCCAGGCTCTGAGACAAAAGCATCCTCACATGTATCTTTTGTAGTTAGTGCATGTTCTAAGAGTACTCACATGTCAGGGGTTAAAGTGGTAGATGACATTCCAATTTGTACAGCTGATGTAGATCTAACAAAGTACAAACATCTCCAAGGACTTGATGTTTCTGCGAGTATTAACTGCAATGAAGTAGATCTGCTTATTGGACAAAATTACAGTGAGGCATTACTGCCACTGGAGTGTAGACCAGGTCCTCGGGGGAGCCCCTATGGTGTCAGGTATTTGTTTGGTTGGACTGTACATGGGTGTATACAGGATGTCACAGTTAGTGATGCAGTGATTTGCAATTTCATTTCTACATCCAATGGCACAGTAAGTTCACCATCAGTGGAACCCATCGCTGATATTAATAAGCTTTGGGATATTGAAAATGTATGTTCAATGCGTCCAGGTATGTCTGCTGAAGACAAAAGAGTGATAAATCTGTGGGATAATACATGTAGAAAGGTCAAAGGTCACTATGCGTTGCCAATTCCTTGGAGGGATCCAGAAGAAATCGTGCCTAATAACTTGAGCGTTGCTATCAAGCGGCTAGAGAATCTTGTGAAGCATTTGAACAGAGACAATTTGTATAATAGACATGATGAAGAAATATCGAAGTTGCTAGATTCGGAATATGTGGAGATTTTTCCTGAAAGTGAAGTTCATGATAGTGAGCGTCGAACATGGTATTTACCGCATCACTGTGTCTTGAATGATAATAAGCAGGGAAGCTTACAGTAGTATTTGATTGTGCAGCCAAGTATGATGGAAAGTCACTTAATGACAGGTGCATGCAAGGTCCTGATTTGACACATAAATTACAATTTGTTTTGATCCATTTCCAATTGCATCAATACGCGGTCCAAGGCGATATTACCAGTATGTACAACCAAGTGTTGATTCCACACTGTGACAGAGATGCATTGCGATTTGTCTGGTACAAGAACGGAAAACTAATTCATATCAGAATGGTATCACATCTGTTTGGAGGGTTTTTTTTGTGCCAGTTCGTCAGCTTATGCGTTGTGAAAGACCGTGATTGACAATCCACGTACTGACCCAATTGTCAAGCAGTCAATTTTGAAGGCCATGTATGTTGACGACTTGACCGTATCGGTAGCTAGCGTTGACGAGGCTTACAAAATTATTACTGGTGTGCCAGCCGTGTTGAGTACAGGAGGATTCCATCTTGCTAAATTTGCTGTCAACGATGAAAATATTATGCAGGAGATTCCCATAAGTCAAAGGGCAAGCGATGTCCATGATTTTTCAGATGATAGTGTCTGTAGACTGTTAGGGGTTACATGGAGAATTAAAGGTGATGAATTCTATTTTGAGACGCATACAGAGCTAGGTCAGACTACAACACGTAGGATTATGCTCCGTATTCTAGCCTCTATATACGATCCTTTGGGACTTGTTTCGCCTTGGGTAGTGGCTGGGAAGTTGTGTCTTCAACAGGCGACTTGCTTGAATCTGGAATGGGATGAGAATGTACCATTTAGTTTAGCGCAGCAGTGGCAGTCATGGATAGAATCGTTAGACAAATTGCAAGATCTTACCTTTCCAAGATGTTTGAAGCCTAGTAGTTTCGACAACGGATGCTTCGAGTTCCATATGTTTGCAAAGAATATGTGAGCATTTTTTCCGACTGGCATAAGATCATTAAGTCTGTAGCGTGGTTGCACAGATTTATAGATTGGAAATGTAGACACAGGGTTATAGCAGGTGTACTTTCAGTCGAGGAATTTGAAAAGGCCCACGATGTCATAATACGTCATGTTCAACATGTGTCTTTTCAACGTGAAATCGCTAACCTGAAAGCCAGATTACCGGTGTTGAAGTCTAGCTCAATAGTCAGCCTTAATCCTTTTTTGGATAAGAAAGGTGTGTTGCGAATTGGAGGGCGTACAGGCAGCCATCCAATCCTCATTCCACACAGGCATGTAATAGCTCGTGCTATAGGTAGGTATTACCATGTACAGGGACATACTGGTGTCGAATGGACTTTGTCAAATATCCTTGAAAGTTATTGGATGACAAGGGCTAGGGCTGTAGTAAAGAGGATCTTAAGACAGTGTGTTACCTGCAAAAAGCTATTTGGCAAACCTGTCAAACAGTTGATGGCAGACTTGCCTAATGAGAGGATACAACCACATTTGCCAAGCTTTTCATATGTAGGACTAGATTGCTTTGGTCCATTCCTCACTAAGTTTTACCGAGGTCAAAGGAAGAGATACGGTTGCATTTTTACGTGTCTATGTTCAAGGGCAGTACACATAGAAATGCTTTATTCTCTTGAGGCAGATTCTTTTCTGAATGCGCTCAGAAGATTTATCTTTCTTAGAGGTACACTTATCAAAATCGTTTCAGATAATGGCACGAATTTTGTTAGAGGTGAGCGTGAGCTTCGACATGCTTTCGAGCATCATGCTAAGAATGCTCTGTTACAATTTTGTACGCCAAAAGCCATAGAATGGAAGTTCATTCCTCCTAGGAGTCCACATTATGGCGGAGCTTGGGAAAGGTTGATAGGGGTCATAAAGCGTGTTTTGAAAGTTATCATGCCTCATACCATTAACCTAACGGATGAGATGTTGGCTACGTTATTTTGTGAAGTTGAAGCAATTGTCAATGGTAGACCTCTTACTAAGTTGAGCTCTGACCCTAATGATTTCACACCACTCACACCAAGCAGGTTGCTCAATTTAAAATCGTGTGAAATCCCATCAAGCATAGGAAGCCAATCAGATGCTTATCGGTCGCGGTACAGGTATATTCAGCATCTCAGTACTTTATTCTGGGATAAGTGGATACGTTTATACCTTCCCACCTTAAATACAAGGTCAAAGTGGAGATTTCCTACCTGTAACATACGAGTCAGCGAGTTAGTGCTTATATGTGAAAGTGGTATGCCTAGGAACATTTGGCCATTAGCTATAGTGGATGAGATTGTCATGTCTAAGGATGGGCGTGTCAGATCTGCTATTCTCAGAACAAGAGTTAGCAAATTGCATAGGCCTATAACACAAATCGTGCCTTTGGAAGTTGACATTAATTAAATGAGTTACATGTGCACAAGTTGAAATTATAGCGCTCGGTGGTAATTTTGTTTATTGTCTTGCGCAAGATTAGATCTGTTTATATATATAGCAGCATATAGGATATGTATTGCCCAAATCAAAATATGAGGGTGTTATATATATGTAAAGGGTAATAACTGGTATAGAGATTTTTTTTTTTTTTAAGGTTTAGAAAAGGCGTCGCATCTTTGTATTTCTCCGTCGGGAATATTGCCTTAGGTGAAGAAGGTTATATGTCTCATAGAGGTGAACAGGTTAGCTTTCTTTAAAAAGTTAGTTCGTCCAGTAGCCACGGTGGCGGGGTCATCGGGTTTCTGTAGTCGTGGTAAGACTGTCTATGTACCCGTCTTAAAAAAAAGGAGATTTCTCTAAAGATGATACTTCATATGGTTCTTTGTCATATTTTTTCTCTTTACCAGTAAAGTAAAGTAAAGTAGTTTTTTTTCTTTTCCCTGTATAAAAGGGGGAGATTAAAAGACTACAATGGATTTATATAGCAACCTCTTTGTTTATAAAGAAGGGTTGTATACAGGTTAGATGAGTTTAAACCCATATAAAAAGGGGGAGTGTCAGATATAGGTAGATCTGATTTTGAATTGAGCATAGGGCTTTAGTGTTATTTCATTGTTAGGTCATAAATTTATCTGCGCATCCATATTATAGCATGCACATATTGTAGCGAGTTGTTAAATTTGTGGTTTGTTCTGGTATGATTGCAAGATTGTCATTTCAGTCAGCCCATTAGGTGCCACAGTTTGTATCGAGGTAGGTCTGGTACAATTCCATTCTTCCGTCCATGCATTAATAGCATTGTCCTATGTGAAATCCAGCCTATTTAGGTTATTTGCATATCATTATAAGCTCAGGAAGGTCCGACAGGTTTTGTATGGAGAGAATCTTGTTTTACCAGTTTGAGTTGATTGGGGATGGTTTCCTGGTATATAAGCAGTGGTGCAAGCCGTTTTCGTCCTTGCCCCATAACATCTTGAAGGATTGAGACGCCTATTTCTTGTGACCGGCTCCGGGCAAGCAGCTCACCCATTTTATAATGCTAGGTCTTTGGCATTATTCTACTGTCCACATGTCAACTATATACTCAAGGTTTCGAAGCTTATTGTAAGTATGGTCGGATATTATTTCGATTTTGATAGTCCGTTTGCTTTGTTGTGCATATTAATAGCTGTTTTGTGAATTATTGAGAGTCAAGACTTAGTTTGTCCACTGTAATTTTAGCGTCTTCAAACCCAAAGGAATAGGGCTTACCGGTGGTATCTGTGCTGAACATGGGGCGATATCGTACACAGCCTTAGGACGCCAAATTTAATTGGTAAGCTTAATGAAAGAGCTAAATTGGTATAAACAAATAATAATGTTAAGACTTGCGCTTTATAGTAATGAATAATTTTAAGGTCATGTAAAATGCATTCATATATGCTGCGCAGGCATGTATCCGCAATTGCTGAACAGGTGGATATATATACAGTGCATGAAGTTCATGTAAGAAATATATTATCAAGTATAAAGCGGATTATAAACAGAGCAGAAATATATATATACATATATATATATATATATATATATATATATATATATATATATATATATATATGTATATATATATATTAAGTTGAAATGCTTAGTATAAATATAAAATGCATTATGTGGTTCAAAAGGTGTGCAGTATATACATTGTACGCGAGAAATGATAATTATGTCATTAGAATATTATATATTTGCATGATTGGTAAATGTGTTTATCAATAAGGAGAAAAGAAAATGTTTGTTAGTAAAAGCAAACGGAGAAAGTAAGTTGATAGTAAGAATGAGGATAAACCGCGAAGCGAGAGGGAGTAAATAGCTAATAAAAATGAGCACAGGTCGAATATCAAAAAGACGTGAAGGTAGACGGCCTAATCTAGGGTATGGTTTCCATGCGTTAATTCATGGATTTCTCAATAGATGGCGTTTACATCGGCATGCATTGCTTGCGATTCATATGCCAATATCAAATCTTGCATGTTTGTAAAAGTAAAGTAGTTGAAAAGCGCTTGAATGTTTGAAAAGCTTTAAAAAACGCTTGTATAAGCGTGTGCATGAAAATTGGTATGTAAACGATGGAAATAATAGAATGGAAAGTTGGGAAAGTTATAGGTTTAAAATAAAAAAGGTAAATTGATATGGTTAAAAGGTATAATATTTTTGGTATATGATACATTGTAAAATTATAGTTAAGACTATACATATAAGTGTGTTAAACGTTTGATACAGTTGTGATACATCATGTTAATAATAGTTATGGTACTTATTTTCAGTGTATGTATCCATGCATTCATGCAACCAGTAAGTATCAGCGAATTGTAAATCTAGGAAGGAACCTGGATGGCTTGGCTGTATATTGGCGAATGATTCCATGGGTTCAATAAACATATGGCACCTATCAGCAAAACAAGAAGTATTCGGTTTTTTGTTGCGTACCATCCCATGTATATCACAAGTGATGCTCTGCATATTTGGATCACTGTTGTTTCCATCGTGTATGCATTTCAAACATGGACTGTGTCAACAGTTTTCAATAGGGATTCCATTATACACACCTGTGATTTAGAGAGCATGGTGATCAACAAACTATGGAATAGAAATAAAATTATATACAATGGACATATCTTACCTTGAACAGTAAAGTCTGATTTACATTCTGATGACCTAACACTTAATATAAATTTAACATAACGATCAACATGAATTTGAATTTGGAGTACATTTTCCTGTGTGGAAAGGTCGACTTTATAAAATTATATGGAGGCCCTTTTTAGCATACACACTTGAATGCAAGGAGATAGCATAGTCCACTTTGTTACAATTACAATACTAAAAATGCATATGTTGTCCTATATCTTTCCTTTAACAAAACCATTTAACACGTTCTCTTAAACTGGTTGAAAATTTATTTACTTACTTCCTATCTCCTTCTGGACATGTTGTGTGTTATTGTTATTTATTTATGTTAGTTTATAATGACCATGACGCTAATGAAATAAAGTGCATGTATATTTATACTTAGAAGTGAAGAAGTTATAGCTGGACTGAGCGATCACATTTTAGCCCCTTAAGTATATGGGACTAATCACTGGGATAAATCTCCCCAATTTGTAGTTTATGTAATTATATGAATTTCAATCCTTATAGTCAGCTTGAGGTTCAAATCGGTCGTCAAGCCATACTCACACATCACTATTCACGTCAGTCATAAGTGATATCCAACCTTCATAAATATGCTTTTTCCACTTTCGTTTAGCCACCAATATGACGAATGGGACTGAGACCATCACGTGCCGATGTCCTAGTCAAATTCCAGGACAAGTCCGAAACTGTCCAAATCTTGACAATTCTATAAACATGAACATCGCCAGACACAACAGCAAGGGTTGAATAGGCATTAAATAATAAATTAATCACTGCACATCTAATGTGGATGCAGTATCATATCAATAATGTAGAAATAATCATGGTCATGATGAAAAAAGGGACAACAGTTTTGAACAATGCTAAAGAAGCTGCACCGAAAATCCCAGAAAATAAGAATTATCCATGATCAATAACCTTCATCCATCAAACCAGCCAGGTCAAAATCCATATGTTTAAGGTAGACATACAAACAACTTTATGCTACTTTTATATATCAGTCAACCAATACGAAATGAGGTATAGAGGAAAAACATTTCTCTCATGATTGAGACAGGTATAGACAAAAAGAAGTAGTAGTTCAAATCGATTTGATTCTAGCAACTTTCAACTTTAAGAAATATCTTGCTTCATACACGCACTGTATAAAATGTCAGTTACACCTGTTACGCTTACTTATACATTACATTATTTAAATAAAAACTCCTATCCACTGGATGTCTATAAAGTAAATTTTCATTTTTACCCAGAAACTTCAGAAATGGTCATTTTATGTCATATCCAAATAACCCTTTTCACAAGTTCTTGAAAAAGCAGTAAATGGCAGAAGTCAAAGTTGTCAAAATCATTGTACTCTCTGAAAAAAACAGTTAACCTTGGAACATAAACACCGTATGGTGGCCCCGGAGGGATATATCATTCCACATGGGGTATTTTACTATGTTAAATTGACAATCAAAACGTTTGTCATATAGTTTAAACTCCAGTTCATAATATTTTTGTTATACATTATTATGTCTTAAAAGGAACATCCAATGTCATTTCTGTAATTTCGATCACTTACAAATCATTAGGGTATATTTGTGAAATATGTTTCAGAAAGTGTTATTATGTCTAAAAAGACACATACAATGTCATTTCTGTAATTTCGATCACTTACAAATCATGAGGGTATATTTGTGAAATATGTTTCAGAAAGTGTTAATCATTGGTGCTAGATAGATCATCAATATATATCTAAATGGCGATAAAACATTTATCATGAAATTTCTTTACCGTTTGATAGCTTTACAAGAAACTAATACTAGTAGTAAAATAAACACAAATTGGCTTAAAGAGGTGCAATTGGTAACCATTGGAACACCAAATGTGTAAAGGTGGAATCTCCAAAATCTATATGAATGTTATTAATAAAAAAAATTCGACAACTCAAGGAGCTGATCGTATTGAAATGCTTGTTTGCCATTGTTGGATACGGAAAAATAATACGACGACGATCGATGATAGTATAGGCAGCACACGTTTATTGGTTGTCCAAAACATTCTAGTTTCCTTTATCCAACGACACCTGGTTTATAACTACAAATAAAATATTTGATACTAAGAGCAAGAAAACTTCAGTGAAATACAATAAAATTGAAAACTTCAAAGTTTTACGTAAATTGGTCAAACTTACACCTTTAAGTTTCCTTATGGCGTTTCATGACCGGGCACTATACTTAACTCTGCTCTAATGATACGAAGTTAAAGCCCCAGTACATTGCACAGCAATTGTTTACTCCTCGCCATAAATTCGAGGATTTGCTCCTATGATGATAAATTTTTGCATGGGAAATGACAGTCATCCTTTATATCATTACGAAAATATGCACCTTCATAACATATGGTCATTCTTTGTAAGTTATTTTGCTCATATGCTTTAAACTTGAAAGACTCGATACATTCTTTAAATTCAGAATGAGGAATAGTTAGTACCGTAAAATGCGTCTATTAGACCACAACAATTAAACCAAAATTCCTGTACTTCCATCCCGCCTTTTGACAACAAAATTGACAAATCTTTTGCACAGTAAAATTTGACACCTGGTATGAATCGGAACTTAAAAGGACTTTAATGCAGTTTGGGAAGTGAGTAAATGGGAATACCAATTAGAAAATTTCAGGCAAAAATAAGATAAAAAAAATGTTGATTTTGTTAAAAATAATAATAAACTTGAGTTTCCACTTGCATATCGACAACGTAGAATTTATTCGTAAACATATCGAATCTGAAATCCAACTTTTTGCCGACTATACCTCCCTGCTTCTTAGAGTTGACCATCCTAACGCAGCCACGGCATCATTAAATTCATATCTTTCTTCAGTTTTTCAATGTTCAAATGACTGGTTCGTATCCTTTAACGCGTCAAAGACAGATGCTTTGATTATTTCTGAAAAACAACCAATAAATCACTGCAACTTTTATTCCAAGGTCACCTATTCAACGTCAGCAGTCATAAGCGATTCGTTTGACAATAAAAGCCGTTCTCAAATGGAATGAACATATTAACCAAATTGTCTTAAAACCAACAAAGCAATTAAATATAATGAAATCTGTACAGTACGTTTTGTACCGCAAGACATTGGAAATAATCTACATATCTGATGTTTGACTTATTCCTCAGTATGCCAGTGTGGTATGGGACGGCTGTACACATGATGATGAAAACCGAGTGGAAAAATGTTGAGCTTGTTGCGGCATGGTAGTCACCGGGGCAATGAAAACTACTCCAACAGTTAAACTCTGTGAAGAAACTGGATGAGAGACACTTTTCAAAAGGCGTGATACACCAAAATTGATTCATGAGCGATATTTGCGCACCAGTAAGTTTTTTCTTGATAAATTCTCAACTTCTCTCTTCACATCACTACTTATGTTTCTGACATTAGAAATTTGACACCCCTTGACTTCGCCCTGGATAATACCACTTGGTTGTGACATGTTATCTTCTATTTTCTTTTTTCAGTTTGTTTGATGTCTTGATTATCTTCTACATTATCTGTAATGTCGTCATTAATATCGTCATTACCAAAACACTCACATGGCCGCACAAGGTCGGTGACTATGTTGTAATGATTCCCTTTATGTCCATTTGTTATAAACTGCTATCATGGTCGCCTTCCCCTTCTTTGCCTGAAAATTTCATCCAACCTCTCTGTGATCCAATTACAGTGTTGACAAATATACCAATATTGTAATACCTGGCTGCAGCTATAATATCACATTCAGTTGCCCATGAACAAGTGTTTCCGTCAGTTTTCTTCTTATTTTCCAAATGCCCTTCGCGAATACCGTCAACATATTCCATGTGAAATTTGGAATCCCACAAAATAATCATTGCAAGAATTGTGTATCTAAATTCACTATGTGTTTGAGTGATTGCAAAGCACAAAAGTGCTTCTGCTATTCGTTTTATCATCAGTGTACAGAAGGTAGTTGCATCCCATTTGTACAAAGGGCCGAAGGTAGTTAAAATTGCCTACATGTTTATATGGTTGAAAGAGATTCCTCAACAGTTGAATCATTTGGTCAAGCCATATCTGATAAAATTATGGATAAAGCGCAGACCACGCTGCAAGTAAAGATACGATCACTATCAGAATAGTATATGGTTACTATACCAGGATAACTTTATGTTTCATCCCAGGAAAAATACTTGTATTTATGCAGTGAGTGAGAAAGGAAATTTATCGCTTTGTAAAAAATGACAAGTATTTACAGGAATGCTTTATATTCAATGCTCTAGAATATTCAAATAACGAGAGGCTTTTTGTTTGCTGCTGAGATATATTTGTACTTGAAGCTGGAATTGCCAAAAAAGGGCAGCGATGTAACAAAATTCTGCATTGACGTCATCTGCTCTAACAAGTTTCGGTGTAAAAACCGGTCTTCGTGCATAGGTTAAAATGAAATTTATAATGGACATATTTAGTGAACTTTTTCATTTGATGATGGCTAGGTCTATTTTGCTGGTGCATTCTGGAAAAAGTTCGTATAAAAATGTACACATTTTAAACACGGTTAAAAGAGGTGTGGTTTATTCCGCGAGTATGCTTTAGTGGTTTGGCAGGGCTGCAATTTATCAATATCAGACGTAATCCTGTGCAAGCAATCGTTTAGTCAGAGGTTTTCAGTATTTGTATCGCTGATGGTCTTTGGCCTATCCACCTTGTATCTAGACAAGAATGATATATACAGGTCTTAATACATTACCGCATTATTCATCACGTAAAAATATCGACGTTTTATTGACAAGTATGTTATTGGGACTTACCAGACTCCAATTACGAGATTTAACACGAATAACGTATCACGATAGGAGCATTGACACACCTAAAAGTCCAAAAGGTTTGAGAATACTATTGAGCAATCATTGTAAACTACGCTACATGGTCTTACATCACAGAACTTGTGTACCTTGACAATCCAGACTCAACTAATGTGATGTTTATCTGCATCTATTCTTCAATTACCTTCCTCATTACTCTGACATGTTAAGTTGCAAACGTTTTGGTAAATGTGACAAACTGAACAGTCTTTAGGAGTTCTGTAAAGCCTGTGCTCAAGGTTTGTCTTGCTGAAAAGGATCTGTTGATTGGAGGGTATATGCTATCCCTGGTCATTGCAGATACAACATTTGGAATCACATGTATGTACTAATTTCGGATGAAAAATTGACAAAAAGCGTCGTTTAGAAGTGTCTTGCTCTTATGTCTTCTGTATCATCTTTTATGCCAGTGTGTGTGCTTCTTAATGTAGCGGTAGATATGTTTATAAGGGTCTTCCAAAAGGTAAAAATGCAGCCAATATGCACTGAGCTTTTACAGTTTCGCCTGCTGTTTGGACCTATTACCTTTATTACCGTACTTGTACCGTACTTGTTATTTCTCTACCCTCCATGGTTTTGACGGGTTACTCATTTGGAGACAGTGATATGTCTACTTGTTCAACTTTGTTGTTTTAAAGACAAGTTGGACAATATTTTGTTATTCGTTTTCTTTGTTTTTTATGATTTTTTTGTTTTTGGTAACGATAATCTATTACAGTATATTACGTATTTTGAAGAAAAGCAGTAAAAGTGGGAAAACACACTGCCAGACGCGATGACAAGTTTTGATCTTCCTACTGCTTCAATTCATGCGGCCTTTTCCCTCCCTATTACTTTGGTTATGGTTTTATCACAATCTTGTATCATATTACCATTCCGTGTAGGTGTGTCTTGCTTTTATGACACTGGAAATGCATCCTTTGACAAAACAATTTCGTCACACCATTGCGTCACAAAAATTTGATCTAATATCAACATACATGCTATCATTATTATTATTATTATTATTATTATTATTATTATTATTATTATTATTATTATTATTATTATTATTATTATTATTATTATTATCATCATTCTGGTCTGTGTAAACTTGTGTTATTGTGCTTCTGCGTATTCCATGTGATGCACAAAATATCACAAAATAACCGCAGACAGTTTGGTGTTACCTATTCTCTCTTGGACGTTTTCTAACCACAGGGCTACATATGGGAGCCCCCCCCCCCAAAAAAAAAAAAAAAAAACAAATACAACAAAAGTTATGCATAACGTGCAGTAAGGGACATATGCAAATAGAGTTTATTATTTTAGAGGTGTAATTTCTTACACATTCTAAAAATTATCAATTATAAAAATGCCACTGATTTAATTATTGGCCCAGTATCAGATAACACTGGATGTTCATCATTTGCTTTGTCTACCATATGGGTATAGTAGGCACCCCGCTATCCTTATCAGCATAATAAGCATGCTGCGCATGCCAAGGAAGAGATAGAAGCTTAACCTGGACTCCTCGTTGTGCCCGACCTGGCCTTTCATCTACTAGGGGTATTGTGCTATCCTTCCTCAAAGTAGTGCTTCCATCATGAATGCTTCACATCTCAGTCATGTGTTGAGCAAGCTTCATTGTAATCATGCATGTCTGGTTATATGGTATACGTTTTCTTTTCTCCTATGGTTATTATCTTCAAGCAATGTTGAATCTGTATATCTGTGCCTGAAAATTATCTCCTGTTTCGCATACTGCAAATACTGTGAATGTGGTCAAAACAGAAAGCCACTGGTTCCAAGGAAAAAGTGGAGCATTTAGACGTGAGGTACTTTTAAGACCTAATAGAGATATTTGTACTGGAGTAGGTTAATGCAGTTGTACATATACGTATTAGTCTTTGCCTATTTAGTTTCAAGTAAATATTCGTGAAAAGAATTATACATTGCGAAATTTTACTGTAATTGGAAAAAAACTTAGAATGTCATCATAAATGGGTGATTATCGCCTTTTCACCTGAAGAAGTAAACTGCCAAACATTTGTTACTAATTTAGAATTAGGGGAAAATCAGAAAGCCCAATGTTTCTTTCCATAAATAACCATGAATAACATATACACATATAATGGAAAGGATACTCAGTGAACATTAACATGTTCAGGTATGTGTGTTAGCTGATCATTATTGTGTTAAAAATGTATATTTGTGTTTGCCGCCTTTAAATTAGAAAAACATAAACAAGCATAAATATTCAATATATATAGGAAGCTGGCTCATCACAGGGTACTATATTTATACATTAACCTCAATAACTGTGTCGCGATATTAGAGTGTATAATTAAAATTGATCATTGTACCTTCCTGACCGTAATTTTAACCAGTAAGTCTGCTGATATTATCTGCATAGATTGGCACCTCCACCCTCGAAACAAACTTGGTTTGAATAATATTCAGATGTCCTCCAGTCACAGCGAATAAGTTTCTATTTCAGGAATTAATGTCTTTCTCTTATGTTAGAAAAAGATCATGCAAAATTATGAATTTGTTTTGCAATGCCTTTCAAAACCCCCTAAAAAACGTAGGATGGTGAGGACATCTCTGTCAATATTATCTTACTGAACATGTAATGGGAGCTGTGCGAGTTATTTTTTAAGTAACGTAACAATTTCACAAAAAAAAATCATAAAATCGCTGGATTATAATATGAGCTAATAGTGATTGTACTGGTAATCAATATTATGGAAATCTTCAGAAATGTTTGTCAGATTTGCTTGAAACATAATGGGGATATACCTTTGGTCTGTGCAGCCTAGGTTCGCAGAGCACTAAGCTGTCAGAGTCCCCAAGTTTTTACGTATTTTTGTGAATTATATTTATATTGTATTGCATTCATCTTTTTCATCAAATAGAAGATAATCTTCCCCGAAACTGCGTGGCCAATCTTTGACATTACTATTATAATAAATGAACGAAATTATGAATAATCATGGAGGATACATGTACATTGTAACCAAAGAAAGCTGTTGACCAAGTCCAAAACTTGCCACTTAAAGAGTTGGACGATAAAAAGAAGGGGCCGTTTCTATTTTTTTTTTTATGTAAATGTTAAACTGACATATAGGCTTTCTCTTGGTAACAATGACTTCAAAACGATTTAGGTAGTACTTGGATATTTGAAATGAATGTCCTAAAGATAGGTAACATTCATCTTTTTCTTAGGTCACAAGACTACTTCAGTCTGTGCATCCAACGTCAGTAGAGCACAGGACTATATACAATCTTCTTGTTTACATTTTCCTTGTCTCTGGTTCAACATGGCAGCTCATAATCACTGCCATAATGATGTAACCAAATCTAATTGAAGTGTTTAGGATTTCCAAAAATGTACAATTCATTTCACTTCACATGTGCACGTAATGTCTTCTGAACAGTCACTCCTGCCGCCTATCTGTAATCAGATTTTCTTCTGCTGAAAATCCTGGACACGTGCCTGGGTAGTGTGGCACATGCAATAAAATCAGGGAAATCAGTAGGCCTACTACGGTAGTATGCCTAACTGAACTATAGGCCTAGGGTTGGATATGCTTACAGTTAGCCTACATATTCATTTTATATCCATATTTGTTGAAATAAAACACGAGTTTAGATACGACATTGAAGTTTGAAAAGAGAGCAAGCTGACTGTACAGCTGAAAGAAAAAAAATGTGTCCATGGACAAAGGCCTGCTGACAGCCGTGGTTAGACATATAATTGAATATGAACAGCTTTTTATAAAGTAGGAAATCTCATAGGGCCGCCCCAGGTGAACGATGTCTATCAATAAGATGCCTGGACTAGGTCATGTGACCAATCAATTTATCACAATTGAAATGACGACTATGGCTAGCAGGCAAATTTGCTGTGTGTTGGGCAAATTTTAAAATAGTTCGTGTTTAGTTTGGATTTATTTTTACAGGACAAACATTTCTTGAGGACAGGTAAGACACCAAAAATAAATCGCACTTTAGTCAATCCTGGCTCAAACTGTATTTGCGTTAGGATAACATATCATATATGTGTGTAATCGTCATACTCCAAAGAATTTATATGGCTCGTATTTGGGTGTCTTTGATGTTAATTGTTGAATAAACAATTGAAAGTTGACCGCAAAGCATCCACCCCATAAATGTCGATATAAGTCACTAATTATTTGTGATAAAATCATAATTACACTTGTATCTTAATCCTGACATATTGGCAACAAAACACAATCCTACGATTTTTCATGTTTGGTTTCGTTTTTCTGTTATCCATCCTCAAAGTATGACGTTTCAATTTTCCCTTTGATTTTCAGGATGTTCATTTTCTTCATTTCATAGAAAAAGAAGAAAGCAAAACTTTGAAAATCGCTGAATCGATTTTGCAGTTTAGACATTACAGAATCAAAAGCCGTTAACCGGATTAAATTTCGCCCAGCCGTTTTCTTGGAATAACCATTCTTAGGTGGGGTTCTCCTCCTTTTATCCTTTCTGAGAAAACAAGCTTCAAAGGCCTTTGATGTTGATCATTTGCCTCTGAAACAATACCATTTGCGCAAGTTGAGCTGATATTTGTACAAAACGTGGTAAACATCGTCCCTTAACATTTGGGGAGGTTGTCAATCAATTTTTGGCCAACCACATGAATAAGAGAGCCTTTGAAGTACAGAAAGCATTATTCAGCGATCTGTCAAACGGCGACATCGACAGTCTGGTTTCAAAGCGTGACGTCATGGAGGCGGCCCTTCGGGCCCCGTGACCTCAAGCATGGCAACGAAAGCTGTGTTGCCTTGCTTCAGTGGGTGGCCTATGGCCGCTCGTGGTCTGTGCACAGATGGCGGGTTTGGTTTTCCGCCCCCAACCTCTTCATCCCGTTTTTAGGGATAGTATTTTATTGTATTTACCCTATCTGGATACTTTATGTAGTTAGCTTGTTAGACTTGTCTGTACACAAGACACTTAGTTAGCTTGTCATTATTTTGTAGTTATTTTGTCAATGAGTTTCAATTCTCTTGCCAACCTGAATTTTGTAACGTTATTTTGTGTGTTTTTTCTGCTGTTCACGTTTATGGTTATTTCGATGTGTTTATTTGCACTCATCCCCTGGGTTTCGATAAAATATTATCATGTACGTGGGTATTGTTGACTAAAGTATCAGTTTTTTCCCCGCCTGTCTTTGGTGTGCAGGACCACCGGGGTAATCCATCGCGGCACGGCCTTTAAAGGGACATCGTCAGACGATTGCCGCTCCTCTTGAACATTTAAAGTCTCCCTTCGTTAGAACACAAAACACGCAAGATAACTATAAAGTCAACCACTAAGGCTATGATATGTTAGCATGTTTGCATCTTTCCCTGCCCACAAAAAAACTTTTGGCATGTAGCCTTTTTTCGCATTGCCGCCCTGATACCACTCTCCTTTTGCCATGGACCGTTGCTATCTGCAGCCACGTGACAGGCTGTTAAATATGATTGACGGGTGGCATTGTTCCGTTTGGCGGTTGAAAACCAAAATAATGACACATGGACGTTCGGATGTCCACATGCTTGTGTGGTTTTGGACTTTTTTGTCATATTTCTACTGCAGTTAAAAGCTTGAAATTTTGACAACTAATAGAAAGGATATTCATCTTGTAAAAACAGTTAAAATCTCAAAATCGGCCATGCAAAGATTTTTGGTGTCTTACCAGTCCTTAAGTGCAAGGCCGTTGCAACAATTGTGATATTATTTGGCAAAGTTCTTTTTTTTATATGGATACGTACGAATTGGAAACCATGCAATGGGTACTACAGCTCACTGACACTGGTTCAGTTGTTGTGGTCATCTTGACGAATATTAACAAAAGGGGTTTCTAACTGTACTTGCATCAACTTGCCACTATGCATCTGAGGATCACTGGGATATAATTGTGGAGTAATGACATGGTAAATTTGGCAACTTTGCTGCATTTGGTTGTCACAGCATTTGCCGCAAGGGCAGATGTGACGACGTGTACCTGAATTACTGCGTCATTTATTACCAACCATGGTAACTACCATGGGAATGCGGAATCAAATGCAAACATCGGATTGTCATGAAAGATATTTTGCGAACATTTGCTGTAGTTGCCTTATAAAAGGACCTAAACACCCATTAACGTGTGTTTTAATGTGTCGATTTGACTGTCCCATATATATGAGCATCAATGTTCGTTTGAAAACAAACCTTTGAAGATGCAAACATCCCAATGTCTATTTGGTTTCCGCTGTAGTGTTCTCAGAAGGGCGCTGTGGTGCCAGTTTCCAGCTCCTCCTCAATTTGTGTTGGAAGCGAAGTCTAGAATTTTCCGCGGTAGGTGCGAAAAATATACATGATGATGATGATGATGATGATGATGATGATGATGATGATGATGATGATGATGATGATGATGATGATGAATAATGAGAAATCCATGGCGCAAATGTCGTGGTAATTAAGTGCAGCATAAAGAAGAGTGAATGTAATATATCAGATGTTATATCACAGCAAACAAAGTGTCATATCACGGCTGGTACGTTTTTCCACCTTCTACTATATTATAATACCATGTCATGTTATCTCATATCTCACTTCGCTTAATCAATCACGTCAAATACCATAAACAGCACTGCACTGCTTTGACTTACTTGTTGTCATGTGGTTTGCCGTGTCCAAAGCAAATATATACTGCAAGGACATAGACGTTGTGTGGCTGACAGAGAAATAAGTTCTGTTGGATTACATAGTGATGTATAGGAGCTTACAGTGTGATACAGCGAGAATCGCTCAGTACTCCCCGACCGGTTATATTGTACGTGTTGTGTTCCCTCAGTTTACTACGCATGCAGTGATACTGGAAAATACGAATTGTGTACCACTGCTAATACCCAATCAAAATTGAAGAGAGATATCAAAACTGGGTAAAACGTGTTAGCACGATGCTTATTGTACACGTTTGATTCTTAAATACATATCTATAACCAAGTAGCTTTGTTTTATGAAGATAACACATTTTGTGGTGCATTGCAGCATATTTAGCACACACCTATCTTTTAATTTCCATTCAGTAGGCAAACTTATGATAAGTCCTCTTGGTGTGCGTGTGCATATGTGATCCACAATGTACGTGCGACTTAAAATGTATGCACATTCTGTTTGAAAGGAAGGAAGTCTAACATACATCCACGACTGTTTACCAGTCATTTATATTTGACTGATCTATAAGAACGTTTAACATGCAACACGACTGCGATAATATGCCACACTCTTCCTGTACAGGAGATCAAAAAAGAAATTTTATAGACACAAAAGATTGAAAAGCAAAGCAAGATGTAAAAAATCCGACAGTGCATGCATTGTGTCAGTATAATCTGGCAAACCCTCAGATACACAAAACCTTGTTGCGGATATCAATACCCCGTTTTGTAACAAGAGCAGAAAGAAGAGAGAGAGAGAGAAAAAAATTACAACTATATCTTACTTGTCCAAGTAGTCGTCAAAACTGCAAAGTTGAACAAGTAGACATATATTTGTCTCCAGATGAGTTTTTTTACTGTGTCAAGACCATGGAAGTTAAAGTTATAAAATGAACGCTAATAACGGCAGTAAGAACAAGGAGGACTAAAAACAATACATTTATTAAGTGTACATTGCCTGCGCTTTGAATGTTAGGAAGACCCTAGTAAACTTATCTACAGCCACATTAAGAAGCACATACACTGGCATAAAAGATGACACAGAACACATGAGCAAATCACTTCAAAAGGACGCTTTTTATCCATTTCTTGTGCAAAATAAGTACATACATGCAGTTCCAAATGTTGTATTTGCAAAGACAAAGGATAGCATGTACCCTTCCATCAACAGATCATTTTCATCAAGAAAAACCTTGGGCACAGAGCTCACGCAACTCCCACAAATTGTTCTATTATCGCAAATCATGATGTATACACCTCAGTTACCAAGAAAACAGATTTTTTACCCCCATTTCTCTTTTCCCTACTCAAGTCCGACACTCTTTGAAGTCAGACGCTGATCAAAGCGCACACACTCTCGTCCAGCTTGTGTAACACTTTCTCTTGATTTCTTATTTACTAGAACAGCTGCCACTAGCGCAGTTTCCTTGCTTCATGGTGCCAAAAAGATGTACAAGTTCACTTTGTGTGAGCCAATTTTTATGATCAATGTGTCAATACAATATATCATTTTCTGAAAAAAAAAATGATTACCACATTTTTGTTTAAATTTGAAATGAAAATTTACTGGATGAAGCTAACTGGAGCCCCTAAGTGCTATCTCGTGGATTACATTATAGCAATTAGGATGCCTTACTAGGTGTTTGAGGTCAGCCACAAGTCTGACCCTTGCAGCCAGGGCTTGCAAGGAAAAAGAAGAAATGAGGGGGGTGGGGGGTGGGGAACTATCCTACGAAATGGCTTTTAGTCGGGTACTTTTAATTCAAGTGTACACAGCATGTACCAAGACGTTTGCCATCAAAAATGTCAGAGTAATTATGTGTGTAATTATCTATAGAAGAATAGATGCGGATAAAGCAGCACAGTAGTTGAATCTGGACTGTCCAGGTACAAGTCTTGTGATAAGAGACCACGCGGCACGGTTTACAATAATTGCTCAATAGTACTCTCAAACATTCTAGATTATTAAGCGCATTAATGCTCATATCGCGGAAAGTATTTCATCTCAAATCTCGTAATTGTTATATTGTAGACCCAGATAACATATTTTTAGATAAAACGTCGATTTAGGCTCATATGATGAATTGAGAGCCACAACATTAAGACTTTTAAACGCAAGTGCGTCATTTTCCTCTGGTTGCAGGTTGGATAGGTCCAAGAAAATAAGCGAAACAAACACCGAAACCTCTGACTATATATTGCTTGCACAGGATTACATTTGATATTGAAAGATCCCATCCCTGCCAAACCATTACAGCACATTCTATGAACAAGCCACACCTTTTTTTTGAAGAGGGTTAAATTAATGTGTAAATTTGGAAAGTAAAGGAAGCTCTTTGGTTGGACTTCTAAATTCCATTGAAAGATATGTCCAAATATATCGTTCTTGTATGTACAGTTTTAAATCCATGCTATGCCGATGAATTTCAACGATCCGGGAAAACTTTTCCCAGAGCCACTGACAAAGGTGGTATATTGGCGATGTTAAGCCCTGTACATGCTGCAGCGTTTCACCACCAAAAGCAGAAATTCACCAGTTAAACAGACGTGCTCATCATCAGATGAAAAAGAGCAGTAAATGTGTCCATCACAAACATCTTTTTTACATATTCACAAAAACTGCTCTGTACAGTGAAGTTTGTTAGAACAGGTGATGTTAATGCACATTTTGATTCATCAGTGTATTTGGACAGTCCTAGCTTCAATCACAAATGTAACCAAGAGCAAGCCAAACACCGAGCATTGGACATGATGACATTCTTGTAAATACTTGTCATTCGAACACAGCGTTGAATTTCCTTACTCTCTCACTACATAAATACAAGTACAAATATTTCTCCTGGTATAACATCAAGTTATTCTGACATAGTAATCATATACGTTTTTGATGATTCGTTATCTTATCTTTACCTGTAGCGTGGTCTGTGCCATTTTCATAATTTGTCAGGTACGGCATGCCTTAATGATTCAACTGTTTGACTGTGGAATCTGTTTCAACCATATAAGAGTCCACGCAATGCCGACTACCTTCGCATCTTTGTACAAATGGAATGCAGCCACCTTCTGGACACTGACAATAAAACAAGTAGCAGAAGTCCTTTGGTGCTATGCAATGACTCAAACCGTAGTGATTTTGATACTAAATTCTGGAATTATTACCGTGAAAAACATACGTCGCATCATAATTTTGTTCATCAGTCCAATCCAGACATTCATCCTTGCGTTCCCCATATTGAAGTTAAGAGACATAATTCATTCATGCACCTAAATAAGCATACTGGACATTTACATCCTCTGTGTATCTTTCACATATCACAACCAGGTTTCCGTTTTGTGTACTGTATTGTATGTCAATAAGGGGTGGCATATCAGGTTTTTTAAAAGGACATTGTATCAACCATATGACAATACCACATACTATTGTCCCAATGTGCAAAATAGCTGGTAGGTATTGTTCATATCAACAGGTTTTTGCAGGGATTTTACAACGCAAGTGTTAGGCGCACACCACTGTAAAACAGCTGGCAACTCCAAATTAAAACAAAAAGAAAAAAAACAAGAATAAAAAACAAAAACAAAAGGAAAAAACAAAAAACAAACATAAAAAAGAAAAAAAAAAAAGGGAAAAAACAGAAACAAAAAAAAAATAAACAAAACAAAACAAAACAAAAAAACCCCAGGTCCCTCACAGGGCCACGTTTTTCAAACCTTGCAGTTTGCCTGTGGAGGATCCTGAGCTATAGTATGTATGTATGTATGTATATATATATATATATATATATATATATATATATATATATATATATATATATATATATATATATATATATATATATATATATATATATATATATATATATATATATACATACATATATATACATGTATATATACATATATATATATATATATATATATATATATATATATATTCTTGCTCTTATATTTGTCATGTATGCATTGGTTAGCTGCTTAACGAAACTCAACTGGGCACTTTATGGAATATAAAAAGAAATACAAATAATAATCGATGAAAGGACATTTGAAGTTGAAGTCGAAAAATTCCTACGCCTTTGTATGTGCTTAAAGAGTTTTGGTCTTCAAAGGGATCTTAGGTGACACGAGCTGTATTTACAGGGGTTTTTTTGTTCTTTTGTTTAACTTGGTGGAAAATTCTCACATGAAAGATGCATTTTAAGATACACCACAGAAAAGACCAGGATAAGATAAGGTTTCTTATGTGGGAAAAATATATACTCCTCTGCACTTCACTGTTTCTTTGCAATTTGCGTCTGCTGAACTGATAAAAATGACATATTGTCTTCGGACGTTATGGTGGGCATATGTACCATTTATATAATATCACTGCAACTTTCTTTGAAAAGATTTCCAATGCTCTTAGGAAGCGGGTCTTTTTTTATCCAGAAAATAAAATCACCCTGGAAGCAAGCACTAAAATGTTTTTAAGTATAAATCATTTCAGCAATATTACTTACACTTTACAATTTTAAGACGAAGACACATAAGCTTAACGCATTTCAAAGCAGGCAGATTAAGTTGTAGGTAACAAAATTCAATATAGATGATATACTAAGAAAGCTATACAAACAGCTTATATAAGATGAATTATATCTTCCACTTCTTATTTCAGTCGTTTCATAGCCATTACTTCGAGTAGGTAATGTAGCAGTATGGAAAATAGCATGTGACTGGCCATTAATAAAACAAAACATTTAACTCAAGTTATCCGAAATAAAAGAATAAGGGACGAGCAACACGAAAATTGGTTTGGGGTGTAAATATAATGTAAGCAGCACAAAAAGGGCAATGAATACCTTTGGTCCAAATTAGCTAGTACTGTGAGCTACCGCTGCAACGCAGCGATCGCATCCCCGCTCTCTACTTTACAGCTGGCCTTTCCCCGTTGATGGGTGGGTCACTCGATCCTCGGCCGTCTCGCACGGTTCTGCCATCAGTTTGTTGGGTGTTGTTTTTCTGCAATCGTCCAGTTGTTATATAACGTGCGCACTGAGTGGTCTGGTGTCGGACCTTTACCCCTATCAAAATGTCTTGAACACATTCTGTCAAATTTTCCTGGTGGTTCATAATTTTGCTGGTCTTTTTACCATATTCAACAAATCCCGTCGTTTTTGAGTTTCTTTGGGGGAAAACTGCGGAAAGCTACCCCTTGCATCCAGGGATATTTATCCAATTTACCCAGTTTTCGTGTGTCTGGCTTACAGTCAGGAACTTTGCAATTGTAGACTGTCATTGTAGCTTGTAAGTATTTCCGTTGTACGTTGGGAAATAACGATCAACTCTGCGATGTGGTTTCCTTGTACTTTAACCATGGCACAAATGGCTGCTATATTGAAACGACCTAACCTGCCGCGAGGTGCTCGCCGAAATGACTCTGGCTCTTTAGCGGCTACCGACGGTACTAGCTACTTTAGACCTTATGTATTGCAGTATGAGATGTACGAATCGTAAAAATGCACACCTCCACAGTAACCTACAGCCAATGATGAATTACAAAAGTTAAGAAAAGAAAAGTGTGCAGGGGGATAACGTGTAAAATTGAAAACCTTAAAACCATAGCAGTATAGCGTGTAAAAGATTGGTCAGTAAACACAGATAGTAAGTTTGCTGCCCAACTGAGTTACATTGTGGCAAATATACTTTAAATTTTCTATTGCATGAAATAATCATTAAACTTTCAGAAAATATTGCTTCCAAGATATTTAAGCATACAAAAACTGTTTAAAATAATCTAGATGACTATTAAGAAGCAAATACCCATGTACATGTCATAATCCACCTTTTATTTCAAATCCTCAGGGACATATAATCACTGGTGGTCTTTTATTGATTTGAAAGTATGTAACAAGTCTCTCATGTTTAAGATATATGTGAGAAAAGTGACTTTCAAGGAATGATCATCGTAACATTTAAATGAATTTTGGAGATTCCATCTTTATAGAGACAATTTGTGTTCCAATGGATACCTATTGTGCACCTCTTTTGGCCAATTTATGTTTATTTTTCTTTAAGTATAAGTTTCTTGTAAAGCCGTCTAAGAAAAAAGAAATATCATGATAAATCTTTTCGGTCGACATTTAGACATATTAATGACCTACTAAGCATCACTAATATACACTTTCTAAGATCTATTTTACAAACATGCCCTGATGATTTGTAAGTAAACGAAATTGAAGGAAATGACATGGGATGATAGTGAACCGAAGTTAAAATTGTATGATAAGTGTGATGATTGTGAAATTATCATAATACATTGCCCCCATTTGGAGTGTAATTTTCCACTCAGGTCAGCTTATGATGTGTATGTTTGAAGGTTAATTGCGTTTGTCAGTGTTTGCAATAATTGTGACAAATTTGACTTCCGTCCTTTACTACTTTTTTTTTTTAAATTGTGACAAGAGGGCTTTTGGACTATGAACTTAATGACCATTTCTAGTGTTTCTGGGTAAAGATGAAAATTTATTATATAAACATTCAATGGATTTGAGATGTTGTACAAATGATGTAATAAATATGTGGGCTAACAGTTGTAACTGTTATTTTATACAATGCGTGTATGGAGCAATATATTTCGTAGAGCTGAGAGTTGCTAGCATCCAATCGATTTAAATTACTACTAACTTTTGTTGGTACCTGTCTCAAGTCAGGAGAAAGATGTTTTTTATACCGTATAGGTTCACTGATTTATAATAATATTATAAAGTTGTTGGTATGTCTCCCTTAAATATGTGGATTTTGACCGAAATTGTATGGTGACTGAAGGTTTTTGATCATGGATATTTCTTATTTACTGGGATTTTTCTGTGCAGGTTCTCCACCATTGTTAAAAACTCTTGTCTCTATTCATCATGGCAATAAAAAATCCTGCTTATGGAGTCCGTATCTCAAGACTAATTGCTTCGGAAGAAACTGTACTGACTTTAAAGACTTTGCTGATAGACAAAGTCACTTTTTAGGAGACGTATTTAACAGGAGCTTTCTAAAATAAGATTTAAAAAGGTTTTTCATAAATGTAAAGGTAAATATAAATATGTTCTATTGAAATATCATGTTGATTTCTATGAACATACTAATAAGGTATTGTCTGAGTGTCCGTAAAACACATAGAAATCTGTTTAGGTATTGTAATGTTGATGCTGAGATTGTTTTACTTTTAGTTTGATCAAACTTTCTATATTGAAACACTAACATTCATTATAATTTGCCATAAGGATAAAACGAAATGAGGACCATCTAAGTTCTCAGACATCATGTTGAACGATACAAGCCTTTTATTTTCTCATCAGCTTGTTTATACAGACAAAATATAAAGGAGACTCGCTCAGCTCATGCAAGTCACATTTTAATAATGAAATTTAGGTCTATTGTGCTGTATTTTCAAGTGATAAAGGAATTTGGAAGCACTTAACCGTTTTTAAACTACATAATTTGTCAGTATCAAATTTGGTTGTGTTCTGTCCACATGGAGACCTTGTTTTGGTGTTTAAATTCAAATTTTGACATTTTTCACAATTTTAATGTGACTTTAGTAGTCTGACTTAAAATCTTAATTATTCTGTCATTGTTTTGGATGATGTCTGTGAACTACGTTAATGTAATTACCTTTCACAACATTAAAATGAAGGGCCAAATTTGTTTTAGGCCTACTTTAAATGAATGTGGGTGTTTTCCAAAGTGGGAGGACTCAGATCCCGTAAAACTGGTTTAAGCAGCTGCCAAAATGTTGGTAACCTGTTCCAAGTCAAGTACAAGATACCCTCATTCATTTAAATTTCAGAATTGTTAGTCATGGATCCTTCCGACGATGAACACTTACAAGTCTTACTGCTTCGAAAATGATACTGGATTTGACAAGGTTGAGCTAGTATTCGGTTTGGTCTCATCACTATCATTGAAAACTGTTGTCCACTTTTCTTTTCATGGAACTATTATGTATTTTGCTAAGAGTTTGAATATTGAGGCATTTTCTGCATATATTCCAGTGCAGTAAGTGTTCCAAATGTAGTGGGACTGATGTTATTTTTATAATTGTCTGTTGAGTATAGTTTGCTATTGTGAAAATCATGTCAGGTTGGGTCAAAGTGTTTGATGTGCAGCTGATACATGGCTACTTTCTATTTATACAAATTTCACTCTCTCTCTCTCTTTCTCTCTGTCTTTTGTACAAATAATTAGCATCGAAATCAGCTGACTGACAAGTTGACCTATGTCTGGTTGTCAATGCATAAATTTAAAACTGTTATATGGAAGACGGCTGCACTCGCAGTTACCTTTAAGGATTTCCACATAATTTTTCTCTCTTTCTCTCTCCCTTTCTTTTCATTAAACCTAACTCTTTTTCTGATAAATGTGGCAGACGTTCGCAATAATTAGGATTGTTATAAATTTTGACCTTTTGAACTTCAAAGAGCCATGCATTAGATGTATATTATGCCTAGCTGACTTTCAGATGACTTGATAATGGCATACTACATTTTTTGAATTCTCAATATTACCTTAATAAATGACTTATTAGATAACTTGTGGGGTTCTATGCTTTCTTGAGCATTGAAATTGCCATTCAAAAATACTTCTTGGAAACCATATTTGAAATTTGACTGCTATGCTAACAATTTTTGGCTATTGTAATGCAATCTGACTGTTTGTGCAATTTGTGACTGCTGTTTTGCGTTTTCAGACCTAATGTTGCTTCTTTCTGACTGATGTTTAGCATTTGAACCAGTGCACTTTCAAATTCGGACATTGTATTGAATTTTGATCACTATATTTGCAGATTTAAAACTTTTCAAACCCTCATTTTATCTCCTTTGAAACAACATCATGCCTTTATCCACATGTCAAAAACACATGAAATTGTATAATCATGTTGTTTGGATTCTTGTTGATGGTCATTGTAAGCCGAAGGGGGGGGGGGGGGCCTTTTTGATGGATTGATGTTGGTGTTTGTGTCATTTTGTGGATTTGTATGGATGATGATCATTGTTGAGACGGTGGTTACAACTAGTACGTTTTAAATGCTGAATTTTATTGATATTGTCAACAAACTTGAAACACGTGCTTGCACAATTTCTTGCTGTGCTTCAGATTTTGGTCCCTTTTCATGAATTGTACGGTCCTATATGCACATGAATCATGCACCTGTTCAAGCCAATTTATTGAAATAGGCCTAGGCCTATACATAAAAACAAATTCCAATCTTGTCATGTTAAACTTAGACATGGCTTTTTGACCCTATGGACCTTTGGATGTATGCTTTGGACTCTTTTGGGTATAGATGAACTATAAATTCATGTGATTCTGCTAAACATATCAAGGAACATTGCCTTTGGTCGGAATTGACTTGGGTTTGTTTTATTAGGACTACGGTGTGGATATGGTAATGACACAGTCTAATATATTTCTACGTTGTCAATGTGATATCTTATTCTGTTTAGATGTGCAATGAATAATGCATGATTGATGCTATTCCAGTCTCGCTGTTGTGTATAGTGATCTTCATGTTTATAGAATTTTCAAGATTTGGACGGTTTAGATTTGTACTGATTTTTACCACGATATTCACACGTAATTGTCTAATTACCATGGGTCATACAGAGGGTTAAACGAAAATAGGAAAAAGGCATCTATGAAGGTCAGATATCAATTAGGACTGATGTGGATAGTAATATTTGAGTGTATCATGACGACCAATTTGATATTTAAGCTGAAATGCATGTAATTACATTAACTTCAAATTGGTGAGATTTGCTCCTGCGATTAACCCTATATATACGTAGTGGCTAAAATGTGAACGAGCAGTTCAACCTTATCCTTTTTACATCCAAACATATTCATATAGCAACCTTATTTTGTTACCGTTATGATCATTATAAACTTACTTAAATAAATTACGATAAAACACAACATTTCAAGCACGAGGTAGTAAGTAAATCAATTTCCCAACAATTTAGGATAAATTACTCAGTGGTTTTGTTGAACACTTAAAAAAGAAGAATATATGAATATTTAGTAATATAATTATAACAAAGTGGACTGTGCTATCTCCTTTCATTCAAATTTGCATGCTAAAGTATTCTTCATATAATTTAATACAGTGGACTTTCCAACTCTAGAAAATGTATTCCAATTTGAAATCCTTATTCATAGTTATGTTTAATTCCTATTAAGTGATAGGTTATGAGAATGTAACTCAGGCTATACCTTTCAAGTTAAGATATTATGTTCATTGTGCATTATTTTGTTTTCATTTTATCGACTGTTGATCATTTTAGCATAGCACTCTTTGTAACAGGAGTGTTTTATCGAATCTCTATTGGAAACTGTTGAAACAGTGCATGTTTAAAATACATACATGGTGGGAACAACAGTGATCGAAAATTACAGAACCACGGCCAAATTCCTTTCGAATGTACGTAAGATCAAACGCTACATTTGGTAGATATACCAGATAAAAGCCGTGATGTGTAAAAAAAAAACAACCACAAAAACAAAAAACAAAAAACAAAAAAAAAAGAGCAATACAAAACAACAACAAAAAAACAAAACCAAAAAAAACAAACAAACAAACAAACAAACAAACAACAACAACAACAACAACAACAACAACAACAACAACAACAACAACAACAACAAAATTCATGGTTCATAAGGATAGATGCATTTTTCCTCTGCATTATGGACTGCAGTAATTTGTTTAACCTGATTCACTATTTTTGTTTACCACTCATCTTAACTGTCACTACACTATCCTGAAAGTTCATCTTCAGGATCCATGATAAAGGCTCCTTTAGAAATTGACATCCATGAACTTAGCATGGCGGCGGTTTTGCACAATAATACACCAATATACAATAAGAATTATTAACAGATACATATGAGGACGCCACCTCCTCTACTAGCATGATAAGAAATAATGGATATAATACAGTCTGCAGTGGATATTTTGTCAAAAAAAAATACAAACAATGTTCAGCTTGTAAATCCATGCAAGACACTGGGCAGAGCCTCCAATATATATTTGATTCTAAATTTATCAGCGACAAGACATAAGTGAAGCCTTACCAATGGAATAAAGAAGCATATTTATCAATCAGTCAACAGTTGATTTACTGAATTAATTTTGGGGCTTCCCATACTGCAGTAAGCAGAATAACATTATAAAGGTGTGTTCAGATGAGGCCCTCTTGGCTGCGCAAATTTAAATTTGTTTGTGCAGTTAGACATAGTAGATCCATTTGTGCTGTGCAGTGTCTCGTATTATTTTCTTGAAAGATGGTGTTGTATGTAGCTAGTTAATATACAGGTAGGTTTATGAACAACAGAATTGCTGCCCCCCCCCCCGTGCAAAATGTTTACCATTCATTAACAGAACTATATGCCTTAAGTCAATTATTGATAATAGAGGAACGTGTAAGGGCGTCCCATGGTAGTATCCCTTAGTGAGGAGAGCAAGTAATTATTATGATCAAGAACCAGCATGTGTACTGTAAAAATATCTGGCATGGCATTATATTATCATGCGTAAAGTCAACCTGTTTTATTCTTTGTTCAGACTACTTCTCATTAGGTAATCGCTCTTTGGCACATACAACATCAGTAGTCTCAGCCGCTGATTAAGGCTGTCACTCATGGCCCTGATATGATAGTGCAAGAAAAATTTACACATGTAGCCTGGGAGGATGTTTGACCAAAACCCAAATTCTAACAAGATGTTTTATGACACAGACACCATTAGTCTTAATATGGGAATAAATACGGTTTGTTGAAGGCACGTAAATTCCAATGCTTTCCTATAGAGACTAAAATGGAAAATAAACGGGCCGAGTGTGTATGTCGCAATATGACAAAATATGTATCAGCCACACCAAACAGAAGAGTACCGCCAAGACACAAGAATTTGTATTTGAAACCATTCCATAAATACTTAATGATCACTAAATCTAAAACAAAACGTGTTTGTGGGTGCAATAATTATCAAAGCAACGAGTTTAAGTTTCTTTTGGAGCCTTGTAAAGTTTGTAAGTTCCAATATCATTATTAGTTCATGAACTTGCCCCTTCCAAATATTGCAGCATTTCTTTTTAGTGTTTTACTTTTTAATGTCATGTTGTTTTTGCAGGCTGTGTGCATGTGTAAATGTAGTTAACCCAGACCAGTCATGGAATACGCATTTAAAACACAGTAACTTTGTATCTTGTTATAAGTTATGCACATATTCTTTTGAAAGTTATGGGGTTCTATTTGAAACAGTGATTCATGGCTATTGTCAAATGACTCGAACACTACCTTTTATTCCAATAACCTAACAATATATTTCATGTATAACACTGGATGCTACGAAAATAAACATCTATTTTGTATGCAAAAATGTTTAAGTTGAAAGTTGAAAGTGATGTGGTTGGATATATTAGATAACAAATATCTTTGTTTTGAAAATAACGATGTTTCATAAACCTTTCAGATAAATTTATAGTTAAAACACAATACTGTCAGTCCATCTACATTTTTCATTGTCATCTATACCCTCGTTTGACGGAAATGTGGCAGTGAGTGAAAAATTCGAAAATGGTGACGTCCAAATTATTGTTCATACATGTTGGACTACATGTACCGGTACACTTATATATCTGGATTTAAGATGTTTCAATTCACACATACTGTCCGATTCAGGCGAATTCAACTTTATTGATGTGAATATAAATTTTTATGTTCGCCACTTGAAATGCATATTATATCAATGAAAGACCAGTACCAAAAATGTTGGTCAAGGATCGAATATTGTGGGTGGTCGTCTGTTCAAATTTGTATTTATTGCCTCAGAGCAAGTGCTCCAGAAAAAATTTAGATACATCTTCATATCTTTTAACGAAAACAAAATACCAGTGGCAAAATTGCCAGTCTAATGCATTTTGATATAACATAATCGACATGCGTTCTAAGAGGAATAAGTTTGTTCTCTCCTCATGATGATCTTAGAGCCGTTAACGTGACAGTAAAAACTAAATATCCTGTGCTGTGTCGAAGAAAACGTGTTGTGATATGTGGCAATGAACTTTTGCGATACAGTCAGTGCTAACTTGGTGTTTTCCTAATAACCAAGTTAATCTATTATAGTAGGACAACCCTCATTTTTTCTATGAACATGACCCATCTAAACTGTAATGGATCGTGTTTTTCCTCCAATATAAATAGTTGTAAAAACAATTTGATGGTCGAGTACTTTTATAGTCAAAGAATTAGTACAGTGTAGTAAATCTAAAAGAGGGTACCTCATCCCTTCTGTATTCTACTTCAAACCAAATAGCACGCATAGTAAGATAATTGTACAGGTAATTATAGTTCCTGCCATACGCAATGTCAGATTTGTCTTTGTATGAATCTTTCTTGCAGGCTAGATAAGGTTGATGTTGTTATATAGTGTGCAAGATTGGATGCCCTTTATTCATGAAAGAAAAGATTTGCCTCCAGTCTAAGCCATGTCCCTAAATTCGTTTGTTAAGTGCAAAGGAATGTCAGGTAACTTTTTGCATGCAATACACAATTGTTCATAGCAATATTTTCATATGTTAGTAGACAATAATATGCAAACTAGCATTAGAATTTTGCCAGTTTTCAATTACAAAGTACTCAATGCAGCGCGCCGCCATCCTGTGTCAGCCTGTGATCTACCTGTCCCAAAACTCGTGACGTAAGGCCCTCTCGATTGGTGGAAGCTGTCATGCTGAACGTTGTGTCTGTGCGGTCTATTCGGTGGTTTTGCCAGAGAAAATGCATTATCTCTAAATCTCGAACTTTTTTGGTGAAAACCTTGTACCGTTTGAATGTACCAAAACGCCTGGGTATTAAGCATACGACTGCAGCAATCAGCCAGAAAATGCCAACGGAAATGAAAAACAAACGAAAAACAACCAAAACCAACGGCTTCTACAAGATCCCTGACCCAGGGGAAAAACCCACAGAAGACTGGGATGGCCATAATATCGTTCCATCAGATTGGCACATGTTGTGACGTTAAGGCTTTAAAATTAGGAAAAGATAAGATTGTTTGCGAGGATCATTTTTGATGGAGGACTTTCATGAACATTCCGATATCAAAATGTGTACATGTATATGTTAAGACAAAAACACAAATACGGCAAGGTTTCGAAGAAGAAAGCCGTACCATTGGTGTTCAAACATCTACATGTGGAGGGTTCTTGCGAGCAGAAAGAGACCAGACAGGCGCAAAAACCTTAACAAATATAACTAACATTCGTACTAGCCCAGCTGTTTCAGTTGATACAACGAATTTTAGTTAATCTTATGCAAGTGACAAACTTGTTGCCAAATCTTACATTTACGTGAGATTTACATTGTACTGCATTGCCAATACTATTGTGTCATGCCTCTCTGCTCTTCAGTACTGTGTTGTTCTTGCTTTCTAGTAGGTAAACTGGACTGACACCACACAGACTTGAGCAGCATCATGACGAACAGCAACAAATTAACAACAACGTAAAGCAACACGATTGAAGCAACACCAACACCTGAAGGTTAATTTTATATATGTCTTTTAGTTGCTGAATATTCGGGCATAATATTGTACACAAGAGAGATGTAAACTTTATTAAAAAGAAATTTTCATGATATGCTCATTGTTCTTTTGTGGCTTTATGCACGATGCCTGAGAGTAAAATGGGCCCAAAAACTCAATATAGGTTTTTCGATAGCTTTATTTCAGACTCCAGACCTATTAAAAAAAAACAAAAAAACACAGAAGCGGAGGGAGAAGTAACATTTGGGATCATGTTAAGAACAAAATTGTCAGATTCCTTCTGCTTTTACCTTGTTGTCTATTTTCAGATGTTATAATATAGGTCTATGTGTGCCACCTGCAAAACTCATGTGTATCATGGTTTTGTTGCTTCCAAAATGCATGGAGATCTTTGTTCTAGTGCACCATGATATAAGATTTATTCTATGTCCATTTTCTATTGAACCACTCGCGGAACAGTTCTGATAAGCAAAATCACGGAACAGATTCGGGGACCGTTTCAAAAGTTCATATTTTCCTTTGTACAAGATTTTGTTATGGTAAAACTCAGATACGCTGTAGAGGCTGCACTGAAATATGACAAAAATATAATGCGCATGATCAAACTTGTTAAATCTATTGTCATGAGCCAACATATATTCGTCGTTTACATAGCTTCTTACTTTATTAACAATCCATTTGGGGAAAACATTTTATTCTGCCAAATAAGTCAGTTAGGAATGCCTTAAAGAATGGTAAGCACCTTGAGTAGACTATCAAATCCAAGGTACATGAGTGCCTAAGTGAGCAGGCTGAAATTGATAAAAGGAAAACAAACGTTATCATCCATGTGCTTCCTGAGCCAGCACCAGAAATTGAGGATGCAGAAGGGGTACTACGCCCTACGACAGCACAGGAGAAGAAGATGTTTGACCTAAAAAAGCTGATGGAACTTAAAGAGACTCATAAGGGTTTAGGGTTCGAAGCAAGTGATGTGCACAGTGTCTTCAGATTGGGTAAAATCAGGACAGATGGTAAACCACGCTTGTTTTGCATGAGGTTCAAAGACATTAAGGTAAAAAGGAAGGTGCTTAACAATGCCAAAAGCCTAAGAGGGGCTTCCATCCCATGTCAAAGGAAAATCTATGTGAACCCGGACCTGACTCCAAGCTATAGGAGTAAGAACATTGCAGCACGTGCTGAGCTGCACACTAGACTTCAACGTGGCGAAAGAGACTTTAAAATTGTCAAGAGGTTCGCTCGACAACAGGGCCCGTATGCATAAAGGAGGTGCAACTTACCCATGGTATAACTTAAAACAGTTTTAGTTACCCCTCAGTTCATGGTGTAAGAGAATCGGTATGCATAAAAGCTAGTGTAGTTATACCCGGGGTAACTAATCCATGGAGCAGTTGCACCGCTGTATAACTGAAGACCTTGGTACAAGTTTTAACCCCCTTTCCTGACTCTGACCAACTGACCTGTCCCAGGGAAGCACAGTGAAGACAGTCGTGTGACTGCTGTCCCCTTTAATTGACAGATTGCATTACGTTACGAGGGGGGGAAGGGGCTTCAGATTCATGTTTGTCAAAATGAAAATGAGTGTATGAACAGTGGTCAATAATTGAATTATTACTGATTTTATATCTGTGCATGATAAACAATAAACTTATATGTGTGTTTTTAATCCTCAAAATGTTTCTGTGTTATGGAAAACATGATGATGTAAGTGATCTTTGGAATTCAATGAACATTACAATTTCTATCTACCCCATATAACCCCCTTTTTCCAAGTCCAGCTGCCACAACAACCATGGCTGTACAAGGCGTGGACAGCAAAGCCAAAAAGGAGGAGGGGAATTGGCAACATGCAGAAGTGCCAAGTTGCCCAGCATCCCTCAAGCTGAAAAATGTTTTAAAAAAGCGGGAGTCCTATTATATTACAATGGAGGAAACAGGTGAAAAAGCGGGAGGTAGACAAATTTAGGTGATTTATATCATTGGAAAAACGGGAGATCTCCCGCCAAATCGGGAGACTTGGCACCTCTGAACATGAGGAAAAAGAACACTTATTTGAACGTTCTGTAGCTATGCCCCAGTGTTATAAGTGCGCTATCCCTTTTTATCTGCAGATTGTTAGAAGTATTCAAATAGAAACATGCAATGTGTACATTTTTAAACAAGTGATGGTCAGTAGCTTGTGGAAAAGGCAAAAATTTTGATCCTTTCACGAATTGTCACATAAATAACAGTTTGTTTGATCAGAAAATACACTTCTGTGAATGACCTTTCATTAAACGTATACTTTACACATGTTTGTATGCGCACTTTTTACTTTATTGAGCCGGAAAAGAAATATTGCGTTTATTATGCTGTGGCATAACTAGACCACCTGAAGCAAATGGCAACCTTATATTATTGTAAAATATTTGAGGAAATGCCACACATTTCGCAATAATATCAGAAGCACTGTTAATTAAGGAAAAGTATGCAAACACTTAGATTATGTCGACGTCGGCAAGGCCATTTGATGGTTCACGCATTTGAAATTCATTTTGCCACACAGTTTGCTATGATCATTTACATGAGTGAAAGCATAATCTGTGTTTTATATGTCGCATGAACTGTGTGCTTAACTCAGGGAAACACATGATTGGCACAAGTGGTACTATTAATGTTGTATTGGACCACAGAATATAGGGTTGGTGGATATATACATCCTTTAATACAAAGGGTTTAGCAAGATAATTCAATTTGCATTTAATGTTTGTAAATATTGTTTAATGGTGTTCCTCTTGAACTCTCATGTCATATTATGATAGGCGATAAGTAGTCCCCCACAAGGAACTGGAAGGGGGCTTTTTAAGTTTGCGACTCGTCTGCTCATCTGTCCGTCCTTGCACAGGGGATATTCGAAAAATAATAACAAAAAAAAAAAAAAATGAATATTCGAGTAAATTGATTTGTTAACAAAATCTTGCCATAAAACCTTCATCTTGCACATCAAAAATAACTTCTATTTTTTTGCGCATGCAACATACAAAAAGCAGTTAACTTATCTGAATAATAATAAACCTGACCTCTTCGAGCGCAACTGTTAATGCATGTATGTATATATATATTTGTTTAAAACCATGTGTATGTCTTAATCGGATGCATAGAAAAACAAACGTCAATAAATGTTACCCTTCATCGGTCAATGTAGCCGCCCAGGAAAAACCAGAGATAAAACCTTTAGAATTACAATACTTGGCCTAAAAACTCTGGAAACCTGTGTTCGGCGCATGGAAGATTTACCTCAGGAATGAGACTCTGAACTCCACTTCATTTTTTTTATTTAAAAAAAAATAAATAAACAAAAATCGTTTACAGAAGCTTCATTTAAAATGGAAATCGTTAATCAATTTTTAGTGTACATATTGAAGGTCTGACCTAGAGTGACTGAATACCTGCATTGCAACCGTACAAAAAAACCCCAAACCACGTGACCATGCTTCGCATCCCCTGTACTTACTTGACCCCTTTTCCGTCACGTATTATATTTTACTTTATTGCGTAACACATTCAGAAAAAAATAAATCCCGCATTTCGAAGTCACATTCAGAAAAAATAAATCCCGCTTTACTTCGAAATGCGGGAATATTTCAATCGTGTTCCATAAGACCTAATCCAAGGACATTTCGCTGCTGTACATTTCACGGGAAAGGCGTGTGTCATGCACCAAAAATTGTTTCACTGTGACCTGTACCTTTGACCCCTCATATGATTTTACCTTCACCAGGCCTGATATCATAAATAGTATAGATGACACCAACCAAATTTTGTTTGTTAACACTTCATAGAATAGCTGAGTGTCATGCGCCAAAATTGGGTCACTGCGACTTATTTCTTGCCTTCACCCCACATAACGTTTCACCTTGTCCTATACTAGCCATGTTCCCTGTTTCATAAGAATTGATACTACCACATTTGGTGGCTGGACACTTCATGGCATAGGGGTGGGTCGCACGCTGAATTGGGTCAGAGTGACCTTGAGCTTTGACCCGTTATATTGTTTTAGTTTGTGCGGGCCATACTTCATATACGGTGATGGATTATGTATTGCTATCAATACTTGATCGTGTTAAAAGTGACCTTTACTGCGACATTATTCGGTCACTTGTGACTACTGATATTGTTTCAAAGAATATTGCATATTATATAAATATTCATACTTTTAGTTGAATTTGTTTTTTTAAGCAAAACATGGTGCAGAAAAGTTTAAAAGATCACTGTTGTTCTTTGAAGTGAATTGAACTGTTGGTAAAACATGTGACTGGTCAGGTATTTTTACAGTTATACGAAATTTATATTGACTTTCATTTGTGAAACCAGGCTAAGTTAAAATCTTAGTTTGATTTTATTTCCATTCAAAGCAATTTTTTCAATGAGTAAAAGAATAGTGCCTTCATGTATGACTTGATGAGCGCAAGAACAGTTTTGCAATAAAATATTTAGCTTCAAGGAAACGGTCATTGTTTTTCATACTAGTAATGAATACAGTGTGGATTTCTGTAATTACAGTATTTTCGTGTGTATATTTGCTGTAGAGTAAACACATTTAATATTCAGATAGTGCGTCCATTTTAACATATTTGAATAATGCACACACAGTACAATTTTGTTAATTGCTGGTAACAGCACAAGGTATGCGAATGGCTGATCTTGCGTACTGGTGGTATCACTATTTGGCATTTTACCATATCTGAACCTTCACTAAATGTACATTGGTATGATTATTTACATTACATATCATAACAGATCCATCGTATACAAGGGAATTGACTTCCACTGGGACTTACACCTCCGTTAAACTATCCCCCTGGCAGGTTTAGAAATCTGGGGCAGTTTAAGCCCATTTACACCATGGATTAAGCTATACTTCCTTCTTGCATACGGATTCTTAAACCAGGTGTAACTTTACACCAGGGGTAACTTTGCCACGCCTTTTTGCATACAGATTAGACTTTACACCATGGTTGTTCCCTGGAATAAGCTAAACCACAGCTAAACTACCTTTATGCATACGGGCCCAGGACTTTAGATCCGCTCGAGGTTTACCCTCACCGGCAAATAATAGTGTATAGGCGTCTTGCACACATAATAAGTCTTGTGATTCTGACCATGATGTTGAGACACCGCTTGGTAGTCAACAGATATTTTCCTCTAATACTGAGAGGCACATACAGCACTCGACTATTAAATGTATGTCTACTAATTTTGAAAGTTTGCTCAGTAAACATGGTGAGCTTTTAGTTAAAGTTCAAGAACTGAACCCGGACATTGTACTGCGGACGGAGGCTTGGTTGAAACCGGATGCTCCTGATTCTGTAATAGTTATCACTGGTTACTATCATTTTAAAGTTGATACTACTGGGGTGCGAGGAGGTGTAATTATCTATGTGAAAAATATTTTAAATGTTGAAATATGCACTGACTTAGCTAACATGAATTTTAAAGACACCTTATGGCTGTGGATGAAAAGCAGCGACCACCCTGATAACTTATTTGGAGTGGTACATAGAAAAAGTACTTTATCTATGGAACATAACACTAAGGTGCTAGATCAGCTTGATATGGCAAGCAGAATCTGTAAGGAAGTGTTAGTGTGTGGTGACTTTCATCTGCCACTCATTGACTGGAAACACCAGATGGTTAATGAAACTGCATATTCTTTTTCTCAAGTCTCCTTTGATAATTTAAACGATTTATTCTTATGCCAACATATGACTGATCCCACTGGACAAAAGGGTACTGACATACCGCATTGTTTAGATCGAATTATATCTTCAAATGTGTTGAATGTCTCAGACTTTGATGTACATTGTCCACTTGGCAAGGCACATCACAGTATAATAACCTGGAGCTTCTTAATCACTGTTTGAGAGTGTAAGGTAACGTTACTGTGAGATATGATAACAATAAGGCAGATTTTGATAAGATGCGTACTTTACTGGATCAATGTGATTGGAGCACGGTAACTATTGCCAAAGATGCAAATGATGCATGGGGAAATTCCCACACCTATATCTTTAATGTAAGAACTCAGAACTCAGAACTCAGAACAGTTTATTCAATATGATATGAAATGGGTTACATGAATTCAACGTTTGTAGTCACAAAGTGGTAATTAAGCAATAACCAAGAACTCATAATTGAACTAAATGATATTAGGATGACCTTGGCTAAGGATTCTATGATCCGCTATCGCCAAGGCCACCTTTCGGTAAAATCATAATTAGCAAACAACTGGCAAAAATATTAAGAACAGAGATTAGAAGCTTAAATATACAGGGTAAATATAAAGTCACTTAATTACCACAAACATAACAGTGTGCAACTGTACAAGTGTCTTTATATTGCTTCACGAAGAAAAGCTTTATGTAGGTTGCAAAACCATTATAAGAATGTGTGAAAAATTTATCTTTGATACAGGGTTGTGTGTTTTTTAAGAGGGTTGGAAGGTAATACCTAATACAATGTTTTGTCGAATTTCTAGAAGGAATAGGAACCTGGCTGTCATTTCTATGTCGAGTGAAATATCGGTGAGAAGGTATTGTAGCTGCAAATATGTTGTTAAAGTAATCAGGCGTTTTATTTTCTAAATATCTATAGTAAAATTTTAAGGATCTTAACTTAAGAATATCTGGTACTTGTAAAAGGTTTAACGTTTTAAATAAAGGATCCGTGTGGGCATTATATCTTGCCAAGCAAACAAGACGAACAGCCTTCTTTTGAAGTTTGAAAATACGGTCACACGAGAAACCCCACAGAAGAATGCAATAATTTAGATGAGGAAGAAAAAGAGAATTGTAGATTTGTAATAGAATATCCTGCGGAAAATAAATTTGTGTTCTTTTCATAACACCAATAATTTTTGAGAGCTTATTTCCAATTTTGTTAACGTGTGAGTGCCAATTTAAGTTTTCGTTAATTCGTAAACCTAGGAAATCAAAATCACTGGTTTTGTAGATGGGCACATTCTTTATTTTAAGATCTAAGACATGAATGCGTACCACTGGTTGAGATTAAAACAACGGGAAAACAAGTACAACCACCTTGGTTTAATGCTACAGCAAAGTGTATTGTAAGCAGAAAATATTTCACATTGAGAAGGTACACAGAAACTAGATCTTACGCCAGTTATTGTGAATATGTAAAGAGAAGGAATGAAGTGTCACGTAAAATTAGGGCTATTAAGAGAGACTATGAAAGAAATCTATGTAAAAATGTTAAAAAGAATCGTAAAGCTCTCTATAAGTATGTTAATAGCAAGACTAAGTCAGTGTTATCAGTTCCCAAGTTAAAACGCAGCGGTAATGCATTGGAAACCAGTAATGATCTCGAGACTGCCATGGAGTTGAACAGTTTCATTCAGTGAGTGTATGTGAAAGAAGACGACCGATATCTTATTTGGTTAAATGATTTCGTCCACTGTATCTTCGACGAGCATGCACCTGATCCCTTTAATTTTACAGGCATTGTGTATGATAGATGTATTGAAAATATCTTCTTCACACCTAAGAGGCACGAAATTTCCTGACTGCTCTTAATCCTAATAAAGCAATGGGTTCACCCAAGAGTATTAAAGGAAACTGCAGATCAAATTCATTTTCCTCTACATTGTATACTGAGGCAATCTTTAGACAATGGCAATTACCTAATATATGAAAACAAGCACAAGTAACTCCTATTTTTAAGAAGGGAGACAGGAAAATAGCTGGTAACTATAGGCCAGCGAGCCTTACTTCCCAGGTCTGTAAAATATGTGAAAAGTTGATTAAACATACACTAGTGGAGTTTATTGAAGGTAATAGCTTGTTATGTGATGAACAACACGCCTTCAGAAAAGCCAGGTCTTGTCTGACAAATTAATTGGTTATACTTTAGGAATGGACTAAAATGTATGACGATGCCTTACCATTTGATGTTTTTTATTTGGACTTTCCTAAGGCTTCGATTCTTTTCCACATGCAATATTGATATATAAATTACAAAAAATATGGCATAACTGGTAATCTAAATTGTTGGATTGAAGATTTTCTTAGAGATAGGACGCAGTGTGTAATTGTCAACAGTACATGTCACCATGGTTGAATGTAACGAGCGGCCTCCCTCAGGGGTTCGTTATTGGTCCGCTACTCTTCGTCTTATATATAAATGATTTACCATCTATTTTTTCGACAAAATACAAAATTTTTGCAAATCTTACATTGTCTTTACTAGATCATGGGAGAATTCTAGGTGATACGGAAAATTTACTGGTATGGTCAGCAGAGTGGTTACTGGATTTTAATAATGAAAAATACAAAGTTCTGCATGTTGGAAGTAGAAATCCATGTTACGAGTATGTAATGGCAGGTAAAGCACTTGAATCTGTAAAGGAGAAGAAAGATTTGGGAGTACTGGTAACAGACACTTTGTCATTTTCAAAATACATAGCTAAGACAGCAGCCAAAGCTAATAGTGTTTTAGGCTTGATAAAACGTACTTTCTCTTACATTGATAAAGATCGACTGCTTATTTTGTATAAAACATATGTGCGTCTACACCTGGAATATTGTGAACAAGCATGGTCACCACATTTGAGAAGAGATATTGAGGTGTTTGAAAAGGTACAGAGAAGGGCTACAAAGCTAGTACCAGAACTGGTTGATTTGGATTATGAGACAAGACTAACTCAGTTAAAACTGACATCTTTGGAAAACCGCGGAATAAGAGGAGACTTATTGGAGGTATATAAGATTATAGACGGTCACAAAGCTATAGAGACTTGAACCTTCTTTACCAGAAGAAATTATTTAGGACTTAGGGGTCATAGTTATCCTTTAGAAGTTTCAAGATGCCACTACAAGTTAAGAAAGTACTTTTTCAGCTACAGGATAGTTTGCCTTTGGAACAGCCTGCCAGACTTCATAGTTACAGCACCCAGTATAAATTGTTTTAAGAATTACTATGATTATTTTTACTTTGGTCTGTGATTGGTTTTTCTTTTACAAGAACTTAAGATATGATTTGTATGTCTATTTACTTTTATGACCTGTGGTCCTGAGCTCTCATGATGTGTGCTATTTATGTACTCACAATTTTACACACTAATAAAATGAATCATGAATTATGAAATATTCATTCATGCACGTACTTTGTCCCATTTTTTAGCAACTTCAAAGTCAGCAAAACTGTTGAAGAGATGGAATGGGCTGTTGGTAAGACAGAGTCTCTACTGATGCTGCGAGGATATAGTGCTCATCCGGGCAAGGGGACACATGTGATATGCCGAAAATTTACTGTAACGTGCAAAGACGTAAAAATAATTATGCAAGTAAATATGGTTTTATGGTATAATCCTCAAACGCATAAAAACGGTTCGTGCACTTAAGATAACAAATGTGGCAGATAAACTCGAAACCCTAAAACGTATTCATTTCTGAACAGACAGGAAAAAAGACACTTTCATGCTCCTGCACTGGATATATCCACTTCGCGAAAATTTAAGATTAAACGTGCACGATTATTTGATAACGTTTGACTCCTGAAACGCTTAAATGCGGCATGGAACGTTCATTTCCAAACTATATTTAAAATACTGTGGCATGCAAATACATGTTTCTCAAGCCGGGGACAATGCTGATAATCACTCCCTGCCATGATTCTGTAACATATAACTCCGTGTCATGAAACAAAAAGAGGAAATATACTAGACGATATGCCAGGGTCATTCAAACCCTGAAACGTCTGAAAACGGCTTTGAACATTAGAGGTACTGCATGGCCTATGCAAACCTAACTTACTACAGCGTATAAAACCGTATTAAAACAACAGTGATTAACTATGATCCACACTTCACCATAATCCTGTAGCATATATATACGTATATGTTCGTTATGCATGAACGAAGGTTAACTATACGTGTAAATATGTAATGCGCCATCTATATTTAATTGGCCTGCTATCAGATGTATCCCACACATTGCAAAGTAGGCAGACGTACAACCAGTCATGTGCGCCTGTTTAATTGTGTTCACAGCTATAACGCGTCGATGTAGTTTGCAGTTTGTACAGGCATAAAGTAGTGGTTTTTACTTTCTAAGACATCATTTACTGTTCTCTTTTCTCCTTGGTGATATGCTCAATGGTATTAAGTCTGTGTGTTTTTTTTTTTCTTTTCTCAAGTTTCACTGTTATTTTGGTGGTTTCTACAGTTTCTGAGCTTGGTTTCTTTTTGTCCAGTTGTCTTATCATATCAAAGTTTGCTTTTCTGGTCTGTGTTTCAGCATCGCATGAACTTTAACATTTGTGGAAGGCGGTGAAATATTCCCAGTTTTATTGTAAACAAAATAAATATTTAATGAATAGGTAAATGAGGCTGCAATGCGTATTTTGCGATTACATGTAACATAACACATCTTGGGCTTACAAGTAAATTGGCTTCAAATAATTTCGCCTTGTCTGTGAGCATTCAAAAACAAGAATCATGTTTTTTTTTTTGGCCATATAGACAAACGATTTAAGCCACGTTGTGCACAACCATGTTTGGTTTAAGGACACCGACCGACGTTTGTTCTCCGAACATGCAGTGAACATTCTTTGAATACCCATCCCATCCAAGGAAACGTTGTTATTTCATGTTGCAAGGCAAACGCAAGCTACAATTTTCTAACATCTTTTTGCGGTACTATCCGTTTTCTCTTCATGTATAAACCACTAAGCTGCTTGTCAACGTAATCAAGAAAAAAATACTTAGAGGTTATTCCATGGCTAAATCAGTATCCTACCCGGTACAGTTCCCCTGAGAGCCTGTTTACTCCTGAGACCCGAAGGAAAGAGCTCGAGGGGGAGCTGTACAGGGTCGGAGACTGATTTAGCCATGAAATTATCTTTGTATCCTTAATGTATTAACCATGATTAGACAAAAAAGGCAGGTTCAGCTTTTCCTGGGATTATGCAAGATGCTACATGCCTACCTTGTAGCTAAAACGTACAATTTCTAGTTCATAATTTTGCATAATAAAAACCCATCTCCGCTTCAGGAAGAAATAGGCCCACACGACTCTCCTGTCAGGTCATGCATCTTTTGCGGCACGCACCCTTGCAACGTGAGTGACGTCATGGAGTCAGTGTTTGTGTAATATAAGAGATGAATGACCAGTACAGCGTTATTTACTGGCACAATATAGGGAAATTATCACAATATATAATACATAGTTAATCCAGAAAAAAAAAATCAATCATTTACTGACAGCCATCTGGGACTTCTTGTGTGTTGCTTCTAGATGGCTGGGCTGCTATATCTATGCCAAACCACACAAAATACGTACACCACGTGCAAGTGATTCTTTCAAGACTGAAACTGAATCTCAGGTTATCATGGCATCCACGCCACCCATGTGCGTATTGAAATCACTGATGGGAACTAGACATCCAAGTTCCATATTCTCCCGCGCTCATGTTGCACCATGTTGCACTACTTTCGGTTTTCCTTGTACTACAGTTTTTCTCTAATTATTTGTACCGTCATGACAGGACGTGAGGCTGTAGACTAATGCCATCTTCCAACTGTCTCATGATTGATTCCCCTTGTTTCATAGTTCTGACCTGGTCATTCTTTTGTTGTAATTATCTTGTTGGGTTTCAATTCTTGAGGCCAGAATATTTGCCCAGTATTCAAGGACCCACCAAACATGTACCGTTCTCCAAAAGAGACAGCGTGAATGGAACTGACGTATAAAAGTTGTCTACATATTCTCGTGATGTCCGTACTATTTGAAAATTACTTCATTGGCTATGTTGTGCTGTGGGCTTTGTTCTTCGACTCATAGTTATAGTGGAGGTAGAGTGTGTTTATAATGTTCCAGATTCATAAATATCACAAAAACGATGTAGGCCTACTTTACTCTTTTGCTGTAAACTTAGATGACTGACAAGTCGGGAGAACTAAAAGGTGATAGGCCTAACAGGTCTCTTTTTATTTTTGGCAGAAGTAATGAAATTTGTGTTTTGGGTGGTTAGGCCTATACATTTTGGGAAAGAACTAGTGTCTGCAGTTAATGATGACTATTTCTTAGGTTGAGAGGACCGGTTTAAAACCACCAGTTGCCTTTTGTGGGTGACTGCCTGTCTCAAGTCAGGAGTGAAATTTGTTTCTTCACATTGGTATTGGAAGAGAAATGTTAATGCTTTGGCCATTCTGAAATCTCTTTGCTGTCATTATTGGGTTTGGAATTAATGAATATGGACCATGTTTTTCCGTACTATATAAACTTAAGGACTCTAAAAACGCAAGTTGATTTGATATGCGATATAATAAAGCCAATATTTCTTGCAAAATATAATTCTATTCCTGGTCCATGATCACAATATTCTTTTGTACAGCTCTCATGAGTTCCATTTCAAGAGTCCAAATGAAGCCCTGCACTGCCTGTGCCCATTGCATTGTTAGGAGTTCTGCCAAGTTCTGTCAGTATCTCGTGCGACCACCATTGGCTTGCAACTATGCATTAAACCTGCGTGGCATTGATGCAATCAGTGGGTTGATTTGCCCCTGAGTCATCCTATTCCATTTCTCCATGGTTGATGTTTGCAAATCTGCATATTTTTTTTACAGTGGAACTTGTCTTCTGTGAATGCGAAAATCCAGGATATCCCACAAGTGTTCGATAGGGTTCATGTCTGAAGAATATGGCAGCCAATCCAGGACACAACACTTTGCTCATGCAGATAGTCCATGCGAACACGTGCAACGTCAAGAGGTGTATTGTCTTGCATTAACAACAATTTTGTTGTTGTGTCACGTATGAGACCACCTGCTGTTGAAGAATGAGTTTGAGGTAGTACTGTGCATTTAGAGCTCCATCAACAAACACCAATGTGGACATCAAACCATGCTGAAGAGCACCCCAAACCATGACACTACTCCTGCCAAAGCAGTTAACTTGGGCCACAAAGGGTTCTGTGACCTTTCGCTCTGTCTTCGGTATATACAGCCTCTTCTATCATTTGGGAAGAGACTACAGTGATGCTCGCGTTCAAGTTAACAAACGCCAAACGCACCAACGTTTCCCAAACGTTTCCCAAACACTTTCAGTGAAAGTCAAACGTTTTGCAAACGCGTAGCAAACACTTTGCAAACACTTTCCAAACGTTTTACAAACACTTTGGCAAACGCTTTCAAACACTTTTCCAAACGCTTTCAAACACTTTGCCGAACGCGTTTGGTGAAAGCCGAACGTTTTCAAACACTTTACACTTTGCCCCAAACGTATGTGATACATGTACATATACACTTCGTAATCTAATTCTAATGACAGGAATGTTTTTAACAAGTGTCTAAAAAGCTTATCAGCACCTAAAAATCCCAACAACATGTGCATGCCTTCATTTATGGATAAGCCAAAAAGCTTTACTGTGTATATTTCACAATAAAGTTGAAATTATGCTTTTTCAAAAAAATCAGTTCTATCCAACAGTTTGTACATGTATCACTTACAATGCATGTGTATATATTGTAGGCCATATCATTGTTTTTTTGTTTGCGTGACAAATTGCAACTGGTTTATGCCTGTGATACAGTGGAAAACGCAACAAAAGCTACTCAGATACAAAATCAACAGTCACAAAGTTGATGCACTTGAGGCATATCTATCTAAAATTATGGATAATAGCAACAGATCCTTCAGGTATCAACACAAGTCTAAGACTACGATCCCAGCCCCAGATAGCGCTTTGGACTGTGTAGTGTAGGTCACATATATTTTAATGATGAACTTTCCGTTTGTGAACGGTAGTGTACACCTGTTTGATTAGATCATGAATCATGATCTGATCATGATATTGCCTATGGATTTACTCCGAAACAGTTTTTGAAAGATGAAGTATTCATGACATCGTAAATGAAGAATTAAGTCTTTGATTAATTTTAGTTGAATTAGACACTTGGGTAAACGTATTTGGATCGTGTTTTATATAAATATATACAACTTATATTGCTGGATAAGTGCACATTTACATATAGGTACATCATATATTGCTGGACCTGTTGAAAATACGTTTGGAGATTCTTCATCATTTAAATGGAAGTGTTTGAAATGCATAGTGTTTGAACGCGTTTGGGGAAGTGTTAAGTAGCTTTGTGAAAGTGTTTGCACGTTTTGTAAAAGTGTTTGAGATTTTTCCCAAATGCTTTCCAAACGCTTTCCAAACACATTCCAAACACTTTCCAAACACATTCCAAACGTTTTCAAACGTTTCCAAACACAAGCCAAACACCAGCAAGACGCGAAAAAAGCGTTTGGCTGTTAACTTTTAGCCGGGCGTAAATGTATATCTGGACTTGTCACTGAAACTAATATCTTTCCTTCTTCTGTTAGGCCAGCATTTATTCTGGTAGAATGGTAACTTGCTCAGGCAAGTCGCAGGTTCTTTTGCGGTTGTGTAAGATTTAGACCAACTTGTGACCGCAAATATCCACGTGTTTCTGGAGCAGTTTGAGTGGCTGTTTGAAACCGTTTATGCAGATGCATTGTGCATATGTACTGGTCCAGGGCATGTGTTTTGACCTGTGGTTGTCCTGGATTTGAATGGTCATTGCGCTAAACCATTTTCATCAAGTGTGTTCAGAGATGATTAATAGTTAAAGCTTCATATTGAAGTGTCTAGCCACATCATTTTGAGTTGTACCAGCCATTAGCATTCTAATGGCATGGTCACGGGAAGCTTGAACCATGCGTGGCATGATGGACAGTTGTGCAAGGGATTTCTGTTTTGTCAGTATTTGTTGAGTGGTTCAGCTGTGTGCATTGTTGCCACACCCATGGAAAAAACAAGACACATGTCACCCTAGCATAATGAGTAATCAGTGGAGCGAGGTGGGGTGAATAAGGATGCACTTACAGTGCTTCTTTGATGAGCTTCTTCATGCTGACATTTAAAAATAAAAACAGCGGCCCTACAGCACAATGTGCATTTTTAACATGCCCCATTTAAAAAAAAAAACTCGCATTTTTAAAGTCCCTGTGTATAAGTTTTTGCTAGATTTTCTGCAACTCTTTGGGTTAGGCAAATACCCTTCTGTATACACACGTAAACGTGAAAGTCAGACATGTACCCACTGTCTCCATGAGCCACCCCAAAGATTTTGAGCCCTCTTTTAGCTGCCTTGTTGGGTACACCAACTGAAGCAAAATGTTGTCGACGAAATGCTATCATAGCTTAGTCAACACTAACATTTTTATGGAAGCTGTATGCTTCGTTTGGTACCTCACTGTCTCTAACAAAGGAGATCCGTTGTAAAGGGGATCTGTATCACAAAGTTCCTTTTGCTTTCGAATGTCATTGATATGGGGTGAATCTGTCACTGGGTAGTTGATCTGAAAGTATAGCTTGTTACAATGCCAACCTTTTGAATATTATCAGAACTGAACAAAGAATGACACCAATGATATAACTTTAACAATAACAATATATTAACAATCAGAATCTGTACAAAGTAGGTACACCTTACTCCACTGGTATTTCGACAGTCAGACAGTCTCATGTAAAACCTAATCCCTGGTGAGATTATGCACTGGTACTGTCCCACTGTTCCAAGTCCGATGACAGCTGCCAAATGATGTGGTGCAAATACCAAAGAGGTACGGTTTGGGTCCAATGTGGTACTGATAGATGGGGTGATGATCCAATCCCACAGAGGTATGGTTTGGTTCCAATGTGGTACAATGTACCGGTCCACTCAAAAATAATGTCTGCACACCATAGGTAAAAGGTTTAAATGGGTAGCACGAAATATACAAGTCCACTCAAGACACTGTCCACACTCCAACAGGTACAATGTAAACAATGGCTCACAGTCCCAACAGCTTGATGACAACACAGAGCTTCTGTCAGATGCTTCAGAATATTCTCTGCTCTCTCCTGTTTTCTTGTTCTTCTGTTCTCCTGTCTCAGTTAGGAAATATCTGGTTTACATGGACACAGAGAAATATCACCATTGTTCTAGTGTTCTCCAATTAGTCACACCTCACACTTGGTCCTCCAGGTCACCAGAAAAGAATGTCTCTGACAGCCCTAGACATCCATCATCCTTGTCACTGGCTTCCTGTTTATAAGCTTGAAGAACCATTCACCTTGTCACAACACAGGCAGGAAAAATGCTCGGAAATTCCTGCTCAAGATGCTCTGTGTCCTCTTTCGTGACTGGCTCATCAGTTAAATATGGTACTGGTCTACCTGTCACATTATCCCTTGCCATGTCATTCCCCAGAAGGAAGGTTACCTCCTATTGGGAGACTAGATACAATACCTACAATCGCTTGTCCAATTTTGAAAACAGACTTCAGGTAAACTTTGTGAAGTGGGACTGTTATGCAATTTCCCTCCACACCCTGAAGTAATACACTGCCTTTTTGATAAGTTTCATCCGACAAAGGAAGCACATCTTCCATCAGTAAAGACTGGGCAGCGCCAATGTGCCTTAGGATCACAACTGCCTTCTGATCAACAGCATTTTATTTCTGTGACACAAGCCCTTCCGATTTGAAACTTTCATAGCCATCCAATATGGATTTAGCTGCCCCAAGATGTGTGTTCTTTTTTTAAAATTTAGCATGAAGATCATCAGAATGTCAGACATTTTATGAGGTGGCACCCCTTAATGCTGGCGAAACCAACTGGTTTCCCATTATTTGTTGTCTTTCTCTGGAGTAAAAAACACTGAGATTTAACTTGACCCCTTTCATGGCAGTAACTGCATGTGGGTCCACTTAAGAACTTGTGCCCTGTATTTTTGATAAGCAGGTTTATCAGACTGAGGAAAATAATTGGGCTTTTGTTCTTCTGATTTTTTTGACGACGGGACAGGTTCCCCATTCCCTCTGGTTTCTTTCCAAATTTAGATCTGAAATGAACATGTTTGGGTTTTCCAAAGAAGCTTTTATGTGTCGGATGTGTCAACTCATAGTCATCAGTCAAATCTGCAGCTTCATGTAAGTTATCTGCCTTACGTTCATCCAGGTAGGTCTTAATTTCTTTTGCAATGCAACCTTAAAGTCTTCTGCAAAATAAGTTCCCTAAATTTGTCAAAATCATTTTCTGTTTTCCTGGGACACACCATCTGTCAAACAGATTCTCTCTCTCGCTGGCAAATTCCACATACGTTTCACCTGGTTCCTTTTGGCTGTCCCTGAATTTTTGTCTGGAAGCCTCAGGTACTAACATCTTTGCTTTCAGAAAAGCATCTTTCTACAGAGAATACTATGAAGTTTGTTCTATAGAGAGGGACGAATAAACCTCTTGTCCTTTGCCAATAAACACACTTTGTAACAGAAGATGGCACACTCTTCTAGGCAATTCTAAAGTCTCAGCTATGTTTTCAAACTACAGAAAGAAATTTGATAATTCTTTCTTCTTCTAATTTTGGTACTAAACGTGCATTCGTGGCTACATCAAGAGATCCTGACTGTGCTGAACTATCTGATCTAGAATGCCTAAGTTCAAGCTTTTTGAGCTTTAACTCGTGTTCTCTAGCCTCTCTGGCTTCCCGGGCTTTTCTTTCATAAGCATCTCCTGCTAATTTAGCTCATAATCTCTTGCTTTTCTTTCACTCTTAAGTTTTAATTTAACTGATTCCAGCTGAATTGCCAAACTTTTTTCCTCTGATCCTTTATCCTCAAGGAAACCTTTCTTAACCACATGTGAAATTATTTTTTTCAAAGGTATTTTCTTGATACCTGATGGTACTTCTAAATCTAAGTATTTTGCTACATTTGCAAGGTCTGTTTTTGACAATTTATCAAAATCTTTGACTATGATGTCTTCATTAGCCAGAAACACACCTAGATCTCTTGGCATGTCATCCTATAGTCTGTGTATTGACCAACAACTATGTGTATAAATACCAGATATCCTTTGTTGAGTTCAATTGCAAAATTCAGTATTGGAAAACTTCCAGAATTTTCCAGATGATTCAACTGTTATGTTTTTATTGCCAAATTAAGTCAATGTTTTGTCTTGAATTTGATCCTGTTTGTTTTGGATTTGATCACAGACGAGCCCCAACAATTTGTTACGATGCCCATCTTTTGAAAATTATCAGAAATCAACAAAGAATGACACCAACGATATAACTTTAACAATAACAATATATTAACAATCAGAATCTGTACAAAGTAGGCACACTTAACTCCACTGGTATTTCAACAGTCAAACAGTCTCATGTAAATCCTAATCCCTGGTGAGTTTATGCACTGGTACTGTCCCACTGTTCCAAGTCCTATGACAGCTGCCAAATGATGTGGTGCAAATACCAAAGAGGTACGGTTTGGGTCCAATGTGGTACTGATAGATGGGGCGATGTTCCAGGCCCACAGAGGTATGGTTTGGTTCCAATGTGGTACAATATACCGGTCCACTCAAAAATAATGTCTGCACACCATAGGTAAAAGGTTTAAATGGGTAGCACCAAATATACAAGACCACTCAAGACACTGTCCACACTCCAACAGGTACAATGTAAACAATGGCTCACAGTCCCAATAGCTTGATGACAACACAGAGCTTCTGTCAGATGCTTCAGAATATTCTCTGCTCTCTCCTGTTTTCTTGTTCTTCTGTTCTCCTGTCTCAGTTAGGAAATATCACCATTGTTCTAGTGTTCTCCAATTAGTCACACCTCACACTTGGTCCTCCAGGTCACCAGAAAAGAATGTCTCTGACAGCCCTAGACATCCATCATCCTTGTCACTGGCTTCCTGTTTATAAGCTTGAAGAACCATTCACCTTGTCACAACACAGGCAGGAAAAATGCTCGGAAATTCCTGCTCAAGATGCTCTGTGTCCTCTTTCGTGACTGGCTCATCAGTTAAATATGGTACTGGTCTACCTGTCACATTATCCCTTGCCATGTCATTCCCCAGAAGGAAGGTCACCTCCTATTGGGAGACTAGATACAATACCTACAATCGCTTGTCCAATTTTGAAAACAGACTTCAGGTAAACTTTGTGAAGTGGGACTGTTATGCAATTTCCCTCCACACCCTGAAGTAATACACTGCCTTTTTGATAAGTTTCATCCGACAAAGGAAGCACATCTTCCATCAGTAAAGACTGGGCAGCGCCAATGTGCCTTAGGATCACAACTGCCTTCTGATCAACAGCATTTTATTTCTGTGACACAAGCCCTTCCGATTTGAAACTTTCATAGCCATCCAATATGGATTTAGCTGCCCCAAGATGTGTGTTCTTTTTTTAAAATTTAGCATGAAGATCATCAAAATGTCAGACATTTTATGAGGTGGCACCCCTTAATGCTGGCGAAACCAACTGGTTTCCCATTATTTGTTGTCTTTCTCTGGAGTGAAAAACACTGAGATTTAACTTGACCCCTTTCATGGCAGTAACTGCATGTGGGTCCACTTAAGAACTTGTGCCCTGTTTTTTTGATTAGCAGGTTTATCAGACTGAGGAAAATAATTGGGCTTTTGTTCTTCTGATTTTTTTGACGACGGGACAGGTTCCCCATTCCCTCTGGTTTCTTTCCAAATTTAGATCTGAAATGAACATGTTTGGGTTTTCCAAAGAAGCTTTTATGTGTCGGATGTGTCAACTCATAGTCATCAGTCAAATCTGCAGCTTCATGTAAGTTATCTGCCTTACGTTCATCCAGGTAGGTCTTAATTTCTTTTGCAATGCAACCTTAAAGTCTTCTGCAAAATAAGTTCCCTAAATTTGTCAAAATCATTTTCTGTTTTCCTGGGACACACCATCTGTCAAACAGATTCTCTCTCTCGCTGGCAAATTCCACATACGTTTCACCTGGTTCCTTTTGGCTGTCCCTGAATTTTTGTCTGGAAGCCTCAGGTACTAACATCTTTGCTTTCAGAAAAGCATCTTTCTACAGAGAATACTATGAAGTTTGCTCTATAGAGAGGGACGAATAAACCTCTTGTCCTTTGCCAATAAACACACTTTGTAACAGAAGATGGCACACTCTTCTAGGCAATTCTAAAGTCTCAGCTATGTTTTCAAACTACAGAAAGAAATTTGATAATTCTTTCTTCTTCTAATTTTGGTACTAAACGTGCATTCGTGGCTACATCAAGAGATCCTGACTGTGCTGAACTATCTGATCTAGAATGCCTAAGTTCAAGCTTTTTGAGCTTTAACTCGTGTTCTCTAGCCTCTCTGGCTTCCCGGGCTTTTCTTTCATAAGCATCTCCTGCTAATTTAGCTCATAATCTCTTGCTTTTCTTTCACTCTTAAGTTTTAATTTAACTAATTCCAGCTGAATTGCCAAACTTTTTTCCTCTGATCCTTTATCCTCAAGGAAACCTTTCTTAACCACATGTGAAATTATTTTTTTCAAAGGTATTTTCTTGATACCTGATGGTACTTCTAAATCTAAGTATTTTGCTACATTTGCAAGGTCTGTTTTTGACAATTTATCAAAATCTTTGACTATGATGTCTTCATTAGCCAGAAACACACCTAGATCTCTTGGCATGTCATCCTATAGTCTGTGTATTGACCAACAACTATGTGTATAAATACCAGATATCCTTTGTTGAGTTCAATTGCAAAATTCAGTATTGGAAAACTTCCAGAATTTTCCAGATGATTCAACTGTTATGTTTTTATTGCCAAATTAAGTCAATGTTTTGTCTTGAATTTGATCCTGTTTGTTTTGGATTTGATCACAGACGAGCCCCAACAATTTGTTACGATGCCCATCTTTTGAAAATTATCAGAAATCAACAAAGAATGACACCAACGATATAACTTTAACAATAACAATATATTAACAATCAGAATCTGTACAAAGTAGGCACACTTAACTCCACTGGTATTTCAACAGTCAAACAGTCTCATGTAAATCCTAATCCCTGGTGAGTTTATGCACTGGTACTGTCCCACTGTTCCAAGTCCTATGACAGCTGCCAAATGATGTGGTGCAAATACCAAAGAGGTACGGTTTGGGTCCAATGTGGTACTGATAGATGGGGCGATTATCCAGGCCCACAGAGGTATGGTTTGGTTCCAATGTGGTACAATATACCGGTCCACTCAAAAATAATGTCTGCACACCATAGGTAAAAGGTTTAAATGGGTAGCACCAAATATACAAGACCACTCAAGACACTGTCCACACTCCAACAGGTACAATGTAAACAATGGCTCACAGTCCCAATAGCTTGATGACAACACAGAGCTTCTGTCAGATGCTTCAGAATATTCTCTGCTCTCTCCTGTTTTCTTGTTCTTCTGTTCTCCTGTCTCAGTTAGGAAATATCTGGTTTACATGGACACAGAGAAATATCACCATTGTTCTAGTGTTCTCCAATTAGTCACACCTCACACTTGGTCCTCCAGGTCACCAGAAAAGAATGTCTCTGACAGCCCTAGACATCCATCATCCTTGTCACTGGCTTCCTGTTTATAAGCTTGAAGAACCATTCACCTTGTCACAACACAGGCAGGAAAAATGCTCGGAAATTCCTGCTCAAGATGCTCTGTGTCCTCTTTCGTGACTGGCTCATCAGTTAAATATGGTACTGGTTTACCTGTCACATTATCCCTTGCCATGTCATTCCCCAGAAGGAAGGTCACCTCCTATTGGGAGACTAGATACAATACCTACAATCGCTTGTCCAATTTTGAAAACAGACTTCAGGTAAACTTTGTGAAGTGGGACTGTTATGCAATTTCCCTCCACACCCTGAAGTAATACACTGCCTTTTTGATAAGTTTCATCCGACAAAGGAAGCACATCTTCCATCAGTAAAGACTGGGCAGCGCCAATGTGCCTTAGGATCACAACTGCCTTCTGATCAACAGCATTTTATTTCTGTGACACAAGCCCTTCCGATTTGAAACTTTCATAGCCATCCAATATGGATTTAGCTGCCCCAAGATGTGTGTTCTTTTTTTAAAATTTAGCATGAAGATCATCAGAATGTCAGACATTTTATGAGGTGGCACCCCTTAATGCTGGCGAATTGCAAAACAAACTTTCATCTTCTCAGCAGCTGCCTTGATCCTCAATTGTACACATATGGTATCATGCAGCCACTGCTCCCCTTTCTTGTCAGCATATGCTTGAAATTCTTGGTTGACAGTCGAAGACCACACAGATACATTAAGGATTTTATGCCACATGGATCGCCTTTCTTGCCTCAAGTCCAGACTGTTTTGCAATATACATACAAACGAAGGTATGTTTTGGGCATACAAGAAGGATGGTCCATCAGCGGGCACAACAACCAACGCTTTCCTTTGTAAAATCAAGCTTTTTTGGACTGAAATGGACCAGTATGTCAATATCAGTGACATACGGGGGAAAAAAACAACAACAAATAGTGCTCCTCAGCATATACAAGACATTTTTCATATAAGCCGGCACGGAAACATTTGATTGCACATTGCATAGATACACTTACATGTACACAGATTATGATGACCTCAACATTTTTACACCGTAGAGTCGACTGAAATAGAGCTGCTGATAGTTAAGTGCAGTCTCCTTTCACATTGGCAATACCAATAATTTGGATGTAGAGTACTCAGACTGCAAGTAATGCGTATTAAATTAAAAGTATTTGCTCTGTTTATACTGTAGCAGAAGACGATATCAGCTCGAAACATTTTCTTTGTTGTTTTCTCTTTGCACATTTGTCATATTTACATTTACTCCTGATATTTGCATTTTACTTTTTGGTATACATTTACCAACATTATTCTTTTGATGGTCCTTTTATTTTTGAAAGAAATAGAGCACAATGAGCAAAGGTCACCACGAACAAATTGTCAAGATAGTACATTTTACACCAGTATGCACAGCGAGGACCCGACATAAAGGAAAAATAGGTTAAAATTAAATGTATTGGACAATAACGCATCTGGTCATAGTATTACCCGATGGTATATTTACGATTGGCCTTGTCATCCTACAGAAGAAAATTTTTTGGAAAAGCATTTCCTATATCCCTGAGAGGATATCTGTGTTTCAATCACAGAAACGCTTGGCAATATACTTACCGTGGATTTCATGTACATACAGTTCCGCCCGTCTAAAACTTAACAGCCAAACGCGTTTGTGACGTTTGGCTGGTGTTTGGTTTGCGTTTGAAAACGTTTGAAAGCGTTTGGTTTGCGTTTGAAATTCGTTTGAGAAGCGTTTCAAACACTTTCAGCGCTGCGTTTCAAACACTTTGAGCAACGCGTTCGGTACACATGCGTTTCAAACGCGTTTGGTACACATGCGTTTCAAACGCTTACAGATGCATTTACAAAGTTTAGGTGTTATATTGTATTTTCGCCTTGTTGCTTAAGTTAGAGATACACAAAATGAATGTTTACATTACTTTTCTTCCACACACAAGTGTACATAAAATTGTTCACAAGAATATGAGTTGATAAAGATTCCAGTGGGAATCGAAATATAAAAAAATAAAGAAAAAATATTTTAATGTAAATAAAAAGCCCAAGTGAATGAATGTATTTAAACTAGGATGCATCTTGAAGGAACGACGTAAAGAAATAAGCAAACTTGGAACTCTGTACAATGTAACGCTATATGCCCCACATGTAGTATGAAAAAAAATACTTGGTTGGTGCTGTAGTGCAGACGCTTTTTATTCCGTCAATTTTGTTTTCCTTTGTATAAACGTTGTACTGCTTAGGTACAATATATATATATATATTTGATTTTCTTATTATCTACGCAGCCGTTTTAAGAATCTCCTACAGTAATTTTTTAAAAAAATAGCATTCAGAGAACAGATTACCTCAGCGCCAACAATTTTTTTTTCCTCAATTCTGCATTTCTTGAGATATTATGGTAACAAGATTGTCCCCTTGTGCGCCACTCAGACGGCCTTCAAATGAAAACTTCAAAAGTTTCTTAAGTTTAAAAATAATAAGAAGCCAGTTTTCAATAAGAACGTGGTCCATTTAATATAATTTGTATCTCTGATAAAAATTTGTGAAGCTGCGATGCATCCTTGTTGAGATATTATGATAACGTGGTCCCCTTGTGTGCCGCTCAGAAGGCCTTCAAATAAATGCTTTAAAACTTCATTTGCAAAAATTATAAATGCAAACAGGCAGCTGGTTTAAATAGGTACCTGGTCCATCATAAGGTGCACCTCTGAAAAATAATTGGTAAAGTTGCGGTCAGCATTTTTTGAGATATCACGGTAAAGTCGTCAGGGTTGAGGCCACTCAGACGGCCTTCAAATCAGTGCATGAAAAGTTTCATTAAAAAAAATGTAAAAATAACCAGAGGACGCTGATTTCAGTAATAACCTGGTCCATAATAAGACGCATTCCTTGTAAAAATTTGGTAGAGCGACCTTAAATAGTTTTTGAGATATGGCGGTAACATCGTCATGGTTGACGCCAAATAAATACATTAATAAAAAGTTTCGTGAAAAGTTAATAATTAATCAGAGGAAGTTGCTTTTCAATGGGAACCTATCCATTATAAGGTACATCTCTGATAAAAATTTGGTAAAGCTACGGTGAAAATTCAGATATCGCACGCGGCAGTAACATCGACAAGATGGACGGACGACAATATCATCCGGCACTTCATGTGCGGAGGGTAAAAAATGGGAATGGAACACTTACAAGGGCGTATGAGACTCCAATGATTATACATGAATAAAGACAATGCTCTTTCAAGTTTGATTTTATGTTGTTGGTTTTTTGTAATGAGTAAACAAAACTGAATTGCTTAAAGATCCAGGTATTATGTGTGTGCAATCACGCCCCAGGGCTTACAATGCATGAATTATTTCCTGTTTCTCTTTTCTTATTTCTCCCCAATGGTTGCACTTATCTGCACGAGTTGTGTGTCAATTTTCTTTTCGTTTCGTTCTTCTTCAACTCCGTCGCCCCCCAATTCTAATGAGACCGTTCCGTGCATAGGAAATAAGGTAGTGCTAACTATGTAGTGGTGTGCCCAGGACTGACTATACCACTTTTGTATTAGGGGTGTTAACAATACATTTGATTCTGTGTTATGTCACAGGCTTCCATGGGGCTTGGTCTTACATTATCAAATGTGCCAGCGGTATTATATTTATATATAATGATATGTATATGTATATATATATATATTTACATATATGATATATATATATATATATATATATATATTTACATATATGTATATATATATTTACATATATTTGATTTCTTACACATAGGGACTATGGTCTTTCATTTGTCTGCTCAATACTTTACAGACGAAAGGGTGCAGTGGACTATAAATATGCACCAGGCAGCATTTGAATATAAGTGGTGTGGACATCGCCTACATTCTTCTTTCATTATGATTCAATTTTGCGGATTTGATGAAATCTATAATATATTTCGACATAAAACTCAAATAAGAATGTGTATTTGCATCATGAAAACATGAATACAGAAAGGAACAATTTCCCAAATTAGTCTTTTATTTTTAATTAATGATCCAAATGAGTATGCTAATGATTATGGTCACAAGGTGTTGCTGTGGGTGACACCTTGTGGCTAATCCTAGCAGTAACACATGTGCGGCAAGCAAAATGGACACTGGTTGGCTTGACTCCTGTGAGGATTGCAAGCTTGTGACAGTCGGCAACAATATATATCCAAATAGATACGTATATGTATTTCCAAGTGTTTCAAGTAGGCCTTGTTAAATTTACTGGTGCATCTAGTAGGTTTGTACTTTTGTTGACCAACACGCAAAGGAATCCAATCTGATGGTGGATTAGAAATCGCATCAGCTCTCTTGTTTTGTTGTGTTGTTTTTCTGCAGCTAAGATCACTGATCAGTGCCGATGATCCACATGTGAAGGATACGTGGGAAGGACTTCACACAATTGAGATGGCAGTTGTCAACTCGGCCCTCTGTCTTAATTTTTATATTTGTGTTTATCTTCACTAATTAATTACACACTTTGGAAAAGGGCTAAAATGCGTAGATCACAAGTACGTAAAAAAAAGACGTTTAAGTCGTTTATTTGTATAGGACTTTTTCCTTTGAGCGTCGCATTTTGAATATTTATTTGGATTACCCCCCCCCCCCCTCCCAAAAAAAAAAAGAAACAAAGAAACAAAAACTGTACGATTGATTTGCAAAATATCCAAGAATCATAAATTTTTTTTGGTGATAAAATCCAAATAAATAACGGTAATTAACGTCCGGTACAAACAGGATTCATGTTAAAATTTCAAAAATGGGTTTTCAACATATGACTAGGCCTACATGTATTTATACCTGCTATAAATTGGGAGTTGGTTTTTTTTTTGTATATTTGGTCACCGAAAAATAATTTAGGTATGTAGGCTACCTGTGCATATAATGTCAAAATAATAAGCGTGTCCGTTATTAAATGTGATTTCCTTCGCTGTATTTTCTGGTGTGCCTGTATTCAAAATGAAATTAAACTATAATTTTTTTCAAATGTTGACATGAAGTAGCGTAATCAAATGGCCAGCTCATTAATTTTGTCAGTGCAAAGCCCGCAACTATTGCAAATTTTGCTCTGGTCAACATCATTGAAAACTTGCATTCACAAACTAGTCCAAATTAAAAACAATTCACTGAATCTATTTAATTTGTCATTACGTTGTTGTGACGTATCGGCATACAATTCCTTCATTGGCGGTTCCTTGCTCATAATCTGTGGAAAGCGTCGGTAAAAAGGTAGGCCCTAATTGCAGAAAACCATTAGCTTCAATATTATCGTGCACTGAAAGATTTACAAATGTTGACCACCATTTTGACCGTGGGCGAGGTCACATGATCTCTGCATGGACCACATGACCCCCATGCCTGGACTTTTGCACACGTGGGGAACAGCGGTTTCGATTTTCTTTCATTTTTGTGAAAACGTAAATAATTGAAATTGATGGAGACCTACTACAACTCTCTAAACTTTGTTGAGTGACAGTATTGGTTTGTTTACTGACAATGAAGAAATGGAGACAGGGAACAGAGCAAATACTTATTGCAATTAAAAATTAAAAATGACACATGTGGTTGTTCAAAGTGGTTGTGGATGCCGGAGATTCAAGCACTGAAGCAGGTTCGAGAACAGGCCATTTCATGTTGAGACTGACACAGCAAACGATAGACTATCATGTTTGGACGGAGACAAACTTCAAAAGTGTTGTTGTAGTTACGCCGGTCATTTTTTCCCCTGAATACGAAAAATAAAAAAATAAAAAACGTCGATGTTCATTATCTTTGATAGTGTTTTTACGAGAAAGGTGGCAGCTGCGGATGGTGCTGTGCCTCGTGGGCCGTTCCTTCCGAAACTGGTCATTCGTCTTGGTCAAACAATTCAGTACAGAGGGGCGATCAAACGATGTGGCCCCTAAAGTCTTCTGCCCTCTTTACATTGCATTTAAGTGCATATACATGTACAAATAAATTTATTCAACCTGCAACTGAAGCTTTATTTCTGTGTTAGGTTTAAGTAACTGAACACATAGCTTGTTGAAGTGGGACATTTTGCCACTATCAAACATTTGGGAAATGCTTTAACTTGTAATAACTATGCGATGGAAAGTCATTGACCTGTTTGGATGTGTTTGAAATGCAAGTGTGAAAGTGTTTGAAACGCGTTTGGTGAAGCGTTTGAAACGCGTTTGGTGAAGCGTTTGAAACGTTTTTATCATCAGAGCGTTTGAAACGCGTTTGTAACAAAGAGTTTGCAACGCGTTTGATTACTCGAACGCGGGCCGAACTGTATTTCATTCCATTCGCCTACATATATTTATTGTTGAACATCTGCACCTTATAACGAGTTACAAAGAGATAACCCTAAAGCACCTTTATTGAAAACCGTCTGTTATGTAATCCTCAAAAAACAAAAAACAAAAAAAAAAACAAAAAACAAAAAAACACCCCCCCCCAAAAAAAACAGTGTTGGACCGAATTATATTTCTTGGCATTCTTTACTTTAAAAACTTTCGTATGCATAATTATGCTGATTGAGACGTGATACACGATAGAAAAACGAGTTCAAAACTGCCAGTCACCAGTAGTTGCGGTCAATGAATGTCGCCATACTGTATTTGGGGGAAGGTGTGTAAGTGTGAATCATTTGATGCTTGTAAAGTACGACGTTTGGGATTTTATAGTATGGAACCGTCCATTTTGTTTTGAAATTTGTACAGATACACGCTGGAAACAAGAAAGCCTTAGTCCGACATTGTGAGTTTCATCGCAACAACGTTTTGAATCCATAAGGCCTTTATCAAAAAAAAAAAAAAAAAAAATGGAGGAATGAGTACTAAGTGGAACCTTTGAGTGACCAGGATGTTGCTTAGAAACCAAAGGAGTGAACAGTTGTAATCGTAACTACTCTCTCAGTCGAGCTTTTTAATGGAGCAAGAGGAATTTATGACCTCTTACATATATTAAATTGAGGATTCTATTAACTTTAACTGATAAAAACACTTTATATGTTAGTAATGTCTGGACAGGTCTATGGTGCATATGATTTAAGATACATATTGCATTGAATAGTGATACATTGAGGTAGACTGTAGTACTATAAAGACCGACGTGACCCATAATGTTACATGTAGGCATATTTGGTCCATTTTCTGGAATGTTTTGCGTCAACTAAATGATACAAGATTTGATGCAGCAGTTGTCATAGAAAAACACTGATAAGGTTTCTAGATTTATGGATAAAAACAAGCTGAACGAAATTGACCACAACGCAAGTGTGCCTTGTCAACACAACAGCAGGCCATGTGTTGTGGCGTATTTATGACATAAATACTTAATCGCATGGTGTAAACGAGGCCAATATCATATACAAAAATAGAAAATCGACAGTTGTTCTGATTTAAGAACATCACTTAAAATACATAAGTTAGACAAAGTAGAGGAAGTAAGAACAGGTTCAGATCCACAAAGATTACGCTTGTAGCTCTCTAAAGGACAAGTAAGACTCCAAAATAAATCCAAATTTAATTAATCCTTGCTCAAAATGTATTTGGGTTGGGATAACAAATCATAAAAGTTTGTAATTGTTATACTTCAAAATATAAATATGTCCGTATTTTGGGTGTCTGTGATGTTAATTGTTGAATAAACAATTGAAAGTTGACCGCAAAGCATCCATCCCATAAATGTCGATATAAGTCACTGATTATTGGTGATAAAATTATAATTACACTTGCAGCTTGATCCTGATATGTTGGCAACAAAAACGATCCTGCGATTTTTTTTATGTTTGGTTTAGTTTTTTTGTTATCCATCCTCAAAGTTTGACGTTTCAATGTTCACTTTGATTTCCAGGATGTTCATTTTCTTCTTTTCATAGAAAAAGAACAATGAAAAATTTTGAAAATTGCTGAATCGTTTTTGCAGTTCAGACATTATAGAATCAAAAGCCGTTAACCAGATGACATTTTGCCCCAGCCGTTTTCTTGGAATAAACACTCGGGGGGGGGGTTCTCGTCCTATTTTCCTTTCAGAGAAAACAAGCTTCAAAGGCCTTTGATGTTGATCCTCTGCCTCTGAAACAATGCTGTTTGCTCAAGTTGAGCTGATATTTGTACAAAACGTAGTAAACATCGTCTCTTAACATTTGATGGGGTTGTATATCAATTATTGGCCAATCACATGATTAAAAGAGACTTTGAAGTACGGAAAACATTTTTCAGCGATCTGTCAAACGGCGACAGCGACAATCTGGCTTTAAAGTGTGGCGTCATGGAAGCGGTCCTTTGGGCCCGTGACCTCAAGCCTGGCAACGGAAATTGTATTTCCTTGCTTGGGTCGGGCGTCAGGGGACGGATGGCAGGTTTGGTTTTCCGCCCCCTACCTCTTCATTCCCTTTTTAGGGATAGTGTTTTTTATTGTATTTACTCCTATTTGTATACATTATGTAGTTAGCTTGTTCGACTTGTCTGTACACTTTACTCAGCTAGCTTGTCATTACTTGTAGTTAATTTCTCAATGAGTTTCATTTCTCTTTCCAACCTAAGTTTTGTATTGCTATTTTGTGTGTTTTCTCTTATTTTCACATTTATGTTAATTTCGATTTATTTCTTTGTACTTTTATTTACTGATCCCTGGGTTTCGATAAAATATTATTATGTACCTGGGTGTTGTTGATTAGCGTGCCAGATTATCCGCCTCGCTTCTCTTTGGTGTGTAGGACCACTGGGGTAATCCGTCGCAGCACGGCCTTTGAAGAGACATAGTCTGACTATTTCCCCTTCTCCTGAACATTTAAAGTTTCCCGTAGTTAGAATGCATAACAAGCAAGATAACTATAAAATAAACCACTATGTGAGCATGTTTGCATCTTTTCTCTGCTCACAAACATAATTTCGGCATGCCGCTCTATTTCGCGGTGCCAACGTGATACCACTCTCCTTTTGCCATGGGTCATTGCTACCTGTAGCCACGTGACATACTGTTAAGTATGATTGACGGTTGGCATTGTTCCACTTGGCGGCTGAAAACTAAAAGAATGGCACATCGATGTTCGGATGTCCACATGCCTGTGTGTTTTGGCGTTTTTCTCATATTTCTACTCTAGTTAAAATCTTGAAATTTTGACATCTTATAGAAAGGACATTTTTCTTGTAAAAACCGTTAAAATCTTAAAATCGGCCATGCAAAGGTTTTCGGTGTCTTACCTGTCCTTAAAGTAACTAGTTGCCCATTGGTACAGTTGATCTGATAGCGCAACTGTACCAATTTCATCCGATGACAGACAAAGCCACAGTAGATAGATGAATGGATGTATAAACAGAAGGACAAATGAGCTAACAAGCCGAAAACATAGTGCACCCTTCATGTGTGGGCCCGCAAAAAGGTAAAAGAGTTCATGGATAATATGATTTCCAATCATCTACAAAATTCAAGATGACCGCGACATAAGGAATTATGTTGTCTCAGTTAATGTATTACTTTGAAAAATTATGTACGGAGATGATCATAAAATGCTGGAGTGTCAATTCCCAAGCAGAATTCCCTGTCATTTGAGCATATGGAGTTTGCATCAGATATGTGTAATTTGTGTGGCTTAAAATGCGGCATCTGAACTCATACGTATCAACGGCAGCTATGATGTTGTTTCTTCTGTGTGATCTCGCAACGGGAAAGGTAAGTACTTCAAGACAGGCATGAATCCAATTTGGAAAACTATGCTATTGGTCTTCTTGGGATGACTAACTGGGTAATGAATTTTTGGCTTGGGGTAAGTGAGAACTTCATTGCCCAGGAGCACATGGCGTAGCCCTTATATCTGGTTAATTATTTTACTTTATGTGTATAACCAACTATGTGTGCATATAAGAAACCCATGAGAAGAAAAAGGAAACAGTTTTAATGTAAAAGGCAGTAAGATTTGTTATGTTGCAGATCTGCGGGCTGCACTGTGTTCTGGCTCAGTGATTAGAAAAGTTACTGCAAGCTCTGGAAACTCATTGTTTCGTTCATTGTCATAAACATTTACCACAGAGTGGTTAATATTGGCAATGTGTTTTTATTTTTGGCTGGTTTCATACACAATATGTATCTTTTCGAATCCTAGTAGTGGTGTATATGTAGCCTCATGTATCTGATTTCATAAAATGTACTACTATCATTACCCCTCCTACTAGTACTACTTCTACTACAACAACAACTACTACTACTACTACTACTACTACTACTACTACTACTTCTATTACTACTACTACTACTACTTCTAATTAAACCAGATTTTGTTTGGCACTACAAGAAATGAATCATGGACCTTTGATACCATGACTTAACCAAATATAAATTAAACACTCTGATATCTGAACCATTCAGCTGACATAAAAATCGTTGACCAAAGACCCAGGGCGAGGGTACCAGGTGTGACTTGTGCGTTAAAAAATGTGGAGCTGACAGAGTGCCATGGGTAATTGTATGGAGATATAGTTTTTGTACTCCCTCCCCTCCATCTAACTGAGGATCCAGGACGATGTTATAGCAGGTGAGGCATTAGGGACATTGATATAAACTGACAAATGCATAAGTATACACATCTTCAGGGTAACAAACTCTACGTGTGTAACGTGATGCATTTTATGCATACGTTTAACTGTATGTGGTATTGTCTCTTTAGCATATTGTGGCTCGCACATTGAGCCTTATCAAAGCGCACAAGACGGCTGTGTGAACAGCCCATGCACAAGTGTGTTTGACATTCATCACACTTGCAGCTCTATGAACTTGGAAAAGGATCAAGGTCACCCATGTTCTGAGTAAGTCTGACCTTTATAGAAGAACATTAACACGTGCAACATCAAGGTTCAAGTAGTTCTCAAGTTATAATGAAGAATAAAATTCATGTATGTTGCACTGTGACCCCAGAAACGAGGTCAAGGTCATTCATGTACTGTCTAAGCATGACTTCATGCAAAACATTGACATGTGCAGCATCACAGTACTAACTCATAGATCTCTAAGCTGAAACCTGGTGGATATGTTTCTTGTGGAAGGGTCAATCAAAGTTGTTCACTATGTGGGAATGCTGCTGGTTCTTGATATTTAACGTTTTTTTTTTTTTTCAATTTGGCTTCTTTTCAGGAAATGCACCTTTCTTATTGATAAATAATTTTAGCCAGATGTAAGTCAATGGGCATTCTAATGCTAATTTACATTTTTGACTTCTTCTCCAAAACCGTCATCCAGATTTACTTCAAACTTGGTGGGGATGTACTTTGGGTGGGTGTCTATTAGATTTGTTCCAATGGTAATGTTCTAATGAATTTTGGATTTTTTAATGATTTTTTTTGCAAAAATCTTAATAAAAGTATTAATAGGAAAGTTTAACATGGGAATTTCTTGTGATGGTTATTACTTAAATAATTTTAGCCAGATGTACTTCAAACTTAGTGGGGCCTTGGGTAGATCTCTACCTTGTTCAAATGGTCACGCTCTGTTGATTTTTGGATTTTGTATGAATTAATTTCCCAATTTGTTCACCAGGTGGCGCCTTGCAATTTTTATCAAATTCTTTTTATGGATTTTTTTGTGTGGTTTTTGCTATTTTTCACTTGTTCTCAGAACCGTCCCTCAGATTAAGCTGAAATGTGATGGATGTGTTCTTGTGGAAGGGTAAAACAAAGTTGTTTACTAGGTGGCACTGCTTTGGATTCCTGATTTTTAAGGATTTTCAATTCGGGAACTTATCGGTCAATTCAGCTTTCCTATTGATTACTATGTAAGTCAATGGGCGTTCTAATGCTAATTCACAGGAGAACCGACACGAAATTTACTGTTTACTTGATAACTTGAGATCTGGTTAGAGCTAGTACTGTGATGCTGCACACGTTAATGTTTCTGCATAAATGTCATGCTTAGACAGCTCATGAATGACCTTGACCTCGTTTCTGAGGTCACAGTGCAACATACATTAATTTTACTCTTCATTATAACTTGAGACCTACTTGAACCTTGATGTTGCACATGTTAGTGTTCTTCTATAAAGGTCAGACTTACTCAGAACATGGGTGACCTTGATCCTTTCCCAAGTTCATAGAGCTGCAAGTGTGATGAATGTCAAGATCAGCTGAGCATGGGCTGTTCACACAGCCCTCTTGTTTCACCGTCCTCAACGCTTTCGAAGATTTCGTTGTTTTTACAATTTTGCAGATTTAAAACACTAATTTTTGACGGTCCTGGCCACGACCTTTCCACTCATTTTATAGCTGAATACTGGAATGAGCACTTTATTCACAGGCATCTTAAGCGAACAAGTTGTGTCTTTTGTCTTTTACCACTTAAGATGTCCTCTTTAATATACCAAACCATTTAATGCTGAATCAAATGTCAGTACAGTGGATTCTATTCGGGTCTTACTTTGTAATGAAAAATGTCTTAAATTTTATACCGACGAACACATGCTTGTGTGAATGCTTATTCGTGCTTTCTAAGCAGCCTGTGAGATTCCTGGCAGACGTGTTGCTATTTGGGTTCGGTGCGTGGGGCTGCATGGCTACGTTGCTCATTTATTGGCTGTGGCTCACCAGGTGTTGCCTGGTTTCAGTGGGGCAGCCTATGGTCCCTCGTGGCCAATGAACGGGTGGCGGGTCCGGTCCTCTGCCCCCCCCCCCCGCCCCTTTCATCCCGTTTTAAGGGATAATGTTTTATTGTATGTCTGTGTATTTCACTTAGTTAGCTTGTTATACTTGTCTCTATACTTTTCCTCTGTTATCTTCTCATTATTTTGTAATTATTTTGTCAATGGGTTTTATTTCTCTTTCCAACCGGACATTTGTATAACTATTTTGTATGTTTTCTCTGGTATTCTTGGTTATGCTTGTTTCCTGACAAGCCTAGCACAGATACCAGTCTTGTTGGGAACTTATTGCACACCAACAAAAAAATGCCTGCAACCATGCAGAGCATATTTATCAGATGAATGCCACATACCTATTTTGACCATTTTACAAACATAAGGTTATTTGTTTGGTCAACTGGGCCGAAGTTAAACGACAGTAGTTATTGAAATGTTATATGATCAAACATAATATTACATTTTGGTAGCTTTTTGGACCATACTAAATATCACAGTCCGCAAGAATCTTGAGACCCGAGCAATTTGAACCCATGTAAATTCTGACTCTGGTCAACACTTAATCACGTATTAGTAAAACTTAACCTTGTTACAACATTAACTATATCTTAAGTTAAAAAGTCATGAAACTTAGTTTTTGTTTGTATTTTATGTATTTTATTTTTTGTCAAAGTGACACTTGTAATCCAACGACATAAGTACACGTTTGTATTTAAGCAAACTGGCCTGGGGTCTTACCCGCTGAAGACCCTTGAATTTATTTGGGCTGATACAGCCTATGTCAAAATTTTGCAGAGGAACTTGTGCAATATGGACAAAAGTACTTCCATATGTATATAGGTTAGACAGGGACAGGTTAGCTCATGGAAAGTAAAGAATTTGGACTGTGGAACAGGGTAATGACTACTAGGAAGTGGTTCTGGGCAAAAAGACACAAATACAATAACATCGTATATTGCCAGACCACCGTGTTTTGTTGATAAACGTTCAATAAAGGTTGTTTTACCTTGTTTCGCGTTTTAAAATATATTCAGTGATATGTATAGCTTCAAAATTGTTGCCACATGTATACTTAACATGCAGTTTCTCATATGTTTTGATATAGGCAATGGAATCTGTCTTTTAAAAAGTTTTATATGCAGCTTTCACAGTCCGTGAGGCGGTCCTGACTACTTCGTCTTATGCCCTATCATACAAATGCATAGTTGTGATTGTTCTGTTTCCTTTAGTTATTTAAATTTCAATTTGATTTAATAATTGTGGTTACCTGTGTGATAATCCACAAATACCGCGTCACTCTCAGAATGCTACAGCCTTGAACCAGATTATGATTTCTACATTATTTTGGCTATTTAACTCAGAGATATGTTTCAAAAGTATATAAATCTAGGGCCTTGTCATGATGTGTTAGCCCTTGGGGTTGGTTATAGACCCCCATGTCTAAAGATTACACACATTGCTCGTCTTGTGTGGGAATAGTACCGTACCTCTATAACACAGCAATAGTGCCTGCAAAAGTTCTAGATGTTAGATGCTGACTTGTAATTTATAAATTGCCAATGAGGTTAATACATGTATGCCAAGGTGTCAGTAGAAAAACTCCTGACATGTATTAGATTCCAAATTTAGCATTGGTGAATAGATTTGTCTATGACTGACAGATAAAACAGACGTATCCTATTGCTACGTACAGGTGGGGGTCGCTTGCCAAAGGTGGGCCAACTGAGGTAGTATTCAAATTTACCCTATATGAGAATTCCAAAAGCATCATTGAAAAGGGCATAGGCTTATACAAAAATCGAAAATGGCCAACATTTTTCCCTATCAAGGCCAATTATATATCCTGATAATAATAGGTGGTCATATTGTGATATCCATGTGGTGTAAAATTAGTATTGTGAGGATGCTTCAGGATAACCAATTTTAGTCAATTTATTTAATACTCTTCTTTCCTTTTTCTCTTGCGGCGGGGGGAAGAGTTAATTTGACTTTTAAAATATATTTTAACAAGGTGCCTCTTTTTGTTGACAAATCAGGCATTGGTTACACCTAACAGTCTCTTGTTTTTGTCATGGTGTCTGACAGAGTTTCATAAGCTCAAAGTTGCAATTTTTTTTAATAAGGCATAGTACATGAGTGATGTTTCCAGAAATTGGCTACTATATTCCAAGATATGCAAAATTTCCTGGACCGGCCTCATAGTTCCGGCCACATGTTTATTTTATCAGGAATTTATAAACATTCCCTGAAATATATTCATATTCCCAAAACCATAACTCAAGTGAATGGAGCATTTAAATAACTTTTTACCTGACAAATGCTGAGATCAATCTTGTCACAATATCTGAAAATCATGATTCTACATTGTAAAAAAATATGAAAATATTATTACATGGCAAATTTGTCTGAAAGCAACGGAATATAGGCATATGTATATGTTATATTATATATAAATACACACACACACACACACACACATATATATATATATATACATATATATATATATACATATATATATATATATATATTGTGTGTGTGTGAGGATGCTTTTCATTCATTACATTACACAATAAAGCGCATCTCAACATATCTTCGAATGTATTTTATCATGTTAAATCCAGTAGATAATGCTTGTACCAGAACATTTCTGCTGAAGAAGGGGCATACAGAGCCTTTTGAATATGTCGACTCATACTACATGCGCTGATACACATGTACCCAAATGGTCATTTTGTGCTTCCAAATGATAAGCTTTGTACTTTTATATGTTTTACAAGGTTCACAGGGGGGGGGGGGGGCGAGGTAAATCCATAAATATATTGATCGGAATTTCTCCTTTATCCATGGCAAGTATAATTCTATCAATAAGTTCCAAAACCGCAAGTTCTGTAGAATGCATTTCACGAAAACCATATTGACTATTAAATAATAAAGGATGAAACTTGAAATGTTCATAAATTTGATCATAAACTACTCTTTCAAATATTTTAGAGATGGTGGTTAAAACAAATGGGGCTATAGTTGTCAAGGAGGGAAGCATCATTTTTTCAAAGATAGGGATTACATTGGTTATATTTATTAGGTCTGGAAATATACCAGTTGTAAGTGGTAGATTTATAACCAATGTAATTGATTTGGTTGTGTCAGCTTGGACAATGTTAAGTAAATTCACAGATAGTTTAACATGACTAAAATTATGTTTTTGTCAAAGAAAATCAATATTAACTTCGACAGTTTTCTCAGTGACAAGGCTGAATGTAAATCTGTGTCGTACAGGGCTTTTCCCACAGTCTTTAAATGAACGATTGTGTGGTGAGGTAATCTTTGAGGCCAAATAAGGTCCAATATCAGAATAAAAATTAAAACTATTTGCAATTATCACTTCATTGGTAAATATCTAATTTATTTCAAAAGAATCCGGAAAACATCTTTTCTATTTAAGTATATTCAGTATATCGTTTATAGTAAACCACGCGTATAATACATCATTTTATATCTATCAAAGCACGACTTAAAATATTCTCTTTTGGCAAAACGGATGTTGTTTTTCAGAGTTAAGTTGTATGCACTAAAAGCAATGGATCGCTGTTCACACTACTGAGCATCATGTGGGATTTCCTTTAAATACTTGTATCACCGATCAGGAGTAACAATAGAATGAATAATATCCTGAGTTATCCATGGAGTTTTCTTGTGTTTGTGTTTTTTTTTTTTTTTTATATATCACGTTTAAATTGGGAATATAGCGGTAACAATGGTTGAATGAATTATCGAAAAGGAATCATTAGGGTCAGCGTGAAGATCAGGTTTAATGTAATGAAGTAGCTAAGCTTCAAATATTTCATTTTTGAAATGATTTATAGCATCGGGATGCAGGTCACGAGTCTAAATATTTAGTTACAATGTCAAGTTTAGGTTTAAGGATATGTACTCAGCAAATAAAAAATGGAGTGATCAGTGATTCAAGTGGTTATTTTCCCAGAGTTAAAGGAGGCCATACTAAAATTGCAAAGTTTAATAAAGAAACTGCCTATTACAGTACCTCGTTGCTGAGACATCCTAGTAGATATGGTAATTTGTGGATAAAAGCGCTGTGCTGGAATTGTATCAAAAAAAAAAGATTTCTGTATTTTTTGCAGGACCATAGAAAACTCATCAATAAACATATTATAATTTTCAAGTAGGTCACTAGATGTGTTTCCAATTATTATTTTTTTAATCACTTTTTGGCATTTTAACTTTGAGAAATTGGCCTTCGTATGTTTCGGACCTAGTATAAGCATCTACTAGTTTGAATGGGTAAGAACTTTTAATGTATATAGCTACGCCACCTCGAGCAGGGCATAATTTGCCTTGAGAAACTAACGCATAATTATCTAATTGTAACAGGGATAAGTCCGAGTCACCTGTTAACCATGTTTTTTGCAGGCAAACAACAGTTAACATCTGTGACTAAGCTATGTAAAAGAATTTGTAACTCGTTGGATTAGGCATTTAATGTCTCACAATTTAAGCTTGTGACTGTTAAGTAATTGTGCATTTTTTTGAGATGGGTAATAAGTTGGTCGATATCATTATAAGGTGACTGTTTTATAACCTTAGGTTCAAAGAAATTGGAGTCATTTTCATTATAAATTGAGTTTGAATCCAACAAAGTAGTAAAAGAATGAACATCAACACCCCAAGCCCTGTCTAAATTGGTGATACCACAATAACTCTCTGTAAGCCTTGTTTATGATACATTTTATGTTCTGACCCAGCAATTGATGTACTCAGGAAGAACCAGAATTACATTAGTTCCGTACAACTGAACCTACAAAACCTGGAGTTTAGGAGAAGGTAAATACGAATAGGATGCACCTCAAGAACCTGTATCAATAATGACTGTGAAACTTTGTTTCTACACACACACACACACACACACACACACACACACACACACACACACACACACACACACACACACACACACACACACACACACACACACACACACACACACACACACACACAGAGAGATCTGGGTCAAACATGTCACGTGAGTGAGAAATGGTAAGCAAAGGTGGCCACCACAGTCAAGTGCCTCTTCGCTGATGTCAGAACATTAACCAAAAGATAAAGTTTGCAGCATTGGTGTCAGCTTTCAGAAATGTTGCGTTGAACATAACGGTTGAACCAGCTTCCCGGTTGTATAACCTGTCCAAATTACAATAGTATAATTTTATTACGTGAAAGAAAAAAAAACGGTTTGCCGCAGACCCAAGAAAGATAATGTACTGTTAGCCAAAATTGGGATCAAACCTCTGCTTGGAAATTTACAGACCTCATATATCACATTACTAGAAAGCTAGCTGAAGATAGTCAATATAAGAATAAAAGTAGCTGTGCAAATTTCAAAACAGTGCATATTTAAGACTTCAGATAAAAACTGGTATGAAGCCAAGCATCAGGACAAAAACTGCAGGAGGTCCACAAAAATATAGACGACTATTGGACGTAGAAAGTGTAATTAAATTGACATCTTGTTCCATTTGATGTTCTTTTCACTTTATAATTTTCATTTCTTTGAAGCGTCTTCGATTGTGTAGAGCCGCATTCATTGCCCACAAACATCCACTTGGGAATAATATCGACAAGAAGTCCCAACAGAGGCTCAGAATGCAGTATGCCATTTCTTGGGAATACTTTATTGGAGAACGTACCTTCTTAGTCCTTCAAAACATTTTGTAGCTCTAGGATGTCTATACAGGCATGGATGATCCACTTCATATGCAAAACAGGTTTTACAAGGCAGACTGCATGTACACCATCGTATAATATTTTAGGATTCACTGTTATCCTTTTTCTGTCTCCACCTTTCCTGATTGGTTTCTTAGAAGACAGGATTGTATTTGAGTGCGAACAGCAACAATGTGGAGTTATTGGCAACTACTAATACACATGTGCCCAAATGATCATTTGATGTTTCCAAATAATTTGTGTACTTTTATACATTTTACATGCTTCCCGGGGGAGGGGGCATGTCAGACACAATTACGGGCTTTTTCTTTAAAATGTAGCTAGAATGCAGTAGATTGTCAACTCTGGCAAAGGGACCCATTGATATAGAAGGGGCACTGTATACAAACCCAGATTAAGACTGTAACATACAAAACAAAATAATAATAATAAAAAAAAAATCACTTGAGTTGATGTGCAAGTGAAAAGATAGGACATTTAACCCAAACTAAAGGTATTACAATGGTAGACATGTGTGACATTGAGGGCTTTGCTGTACGCACATGTGAACATATATGTTCATTACAGGGATAATGTTTTTAGCAGGAGACATCTGCTTATATAGGTCTTGGACCAGTAAATACGCTGCGGGTTCTGGCCTGTCAGAACTTTTAGACATGCAATGAAAAAAGCACCTCAGGCAACAGGCTATAAAAAAAATGTAAAGATGTTGGAGTGTGCCCAAGATTTTCATATTTTGACCCCTATATTGCATAATATTGTAGGCGGCGCCACCAATATCAAAAGGAACTTAGATTTTTATACACCCTCTATGTCCTGAAAGTTATATTGGGCTAATTTAAAAACTGTGGACGGAATATTGTGGTCAAAAGATTCTCACATTTTGGCCTTTTTTTTTTCTCTTTCCCTTTTACTTCTCTCAAACCTTTTTGTAACCAAGGGAGCTGCCAGCTCCTTGTTTAACCAAGTCAATATTATCAATGACATCTCTATTCCAAGATGTTGCTTGAAAAAATTAGATGCGGTGGATTTGCAATCCTTATTTCTTGGATTTAATGATATTGGTAGTCCATGACTACGGATCTTCCATCTTTGCCCATGTTATTCCATACTGGTCAGAGGTCAGACCGAGTACGTTTCAATTCACTTCGTAGACGTTCAACCTCGCTGCGCAAATTGGCCACTTCTGTATCATGGTTATGTAATTGTTCAGGCTTTTCCTCCCATGCTATTATCCTACTTTCAAGCTGATAAAATGTTGTGCTAATTTGAGTTGTTATATGGGTGTCTTGTTCAACAAGTGTGACATCCAGTGAAGCACTATTTTTTTCAGCTTGCACGGAGCCCATAACTTCAGTAATAGCTTGTGTGAGACTGGTTATCAAAATTTCCTCAGACTCGGATTCACCTTCTTTAGCGCTGGCTGCACAGCTTGGGTTTGGCATTCTGGTCAACGGGTTTCAAATACAGGAAGAGTGAAAAAGGATCAAAACTTTATGAAAAAAGATCTACATTTTTTTTTTTTTACTAATTTATATTGCCTTTTCATTTCATCATACCGCAGGATGATTTAACAACATAGTCTCATAACACATTTCATGTGATGTTTACATTCATGTTACACATATGTTGCTCTGCATCTCATGAAAATTGAGAAGACTGCAGAAACGTCAAAGGATAGTCAAAGTTTTTCATAGATTGTATATTAATTGACAAATCTAATGATAATTTTTGTTTACATAATATCAAATTATTTGGCAATAGAGTTCCAGTGTGACACCGAAGAATCATACATCTCATTACAGCATTTAATATGCTTTCCTGCCTCAACTTTATATTTCAAAAAATTGCGAAAACCTGTAAAAGATAGTCTTTGTTCATTACACAAACAGCAATGTATGAAGTATTTAGCTTGTAATATAAAATTGTTTAAAGCATATGTGTTTCCATCATTATAATAACAAAAAATAATGGATGTCTCAGATAACTGAATCAACTCATTGGGATTACATGTATTTCACCATTGTTGAAACAGTCTCCTGAAAACTAGCAATGTGTTCACATAACCAAAATCTATGTTTAATAGTATCCTTTTCTTCACAAAAGCAGCATTGTTCTGAATCAATAAACTTATGCTTTGAGATTCTGTAAACACATAGTTTATTCTGACCCTCTCCAAGAACTACCTCATTTCTCAATAGCCCTTGTTGCCACTTACAAGTAAACATCTTAAGCAGCAACATATGCAAATCGTCTTTAACTGTATTCCATGGTGGTGTTGTCACAGGCTCAGAAAGATCACGAATACCAACTTTGTTGAAGAGGGATATACAGCGATGTGACCAGTTCCTCGATTTTTTATTAGCAAAGCCCCACATGAATACTCGCTAGTGGAGTTGAGAATTGTCCATATCCATCTGATATTAGTCTTGTATTTTCCCCAATGTGTCTGCCCAAAATATATCCAGTTTGATCACTGTCTGGTGCTACTGGAAGAAATTTTCTCACATGTGTTGCTAATGTTTTTGCAATTAACTTGTAGTCTATGTTCAACAAAGACAAGGGCCTCCAATTTTTAAAAAAATTCTTTGACCTTTTTACGAACTAGTGTAAGTATTCTTCTTTGCTGTTCAATAGATAATTTGCCTACTTCAAAGGCATGGTTAATGCTGTCACAGAGAAAATCTTAAATAGCTGGCCGGAAATACTTATAGAGCTCTACCGTGAGCCCAACTGAAAATAAGCTTTCCCCAATTTTAAATCTAAGCTTTAATGCTTCCACCACTATTCTTCTGTAATCAGACTTTCACATTTCGGTTTTTTGTTGTTCACTCAGATTTGGAATATTTTCATTGTCCAAAAAATGTCACAGGGGCACATTTGCTTCTTCATTGCTTTGAGAAGTGTATAATTTTGAGTCAAAGGAAAATTGTTCTTCAAGTATGGTTTCTGGTTCAGTTTAACCCACATTGTCAGAGATTTGTAATTTGGATATACTTATCTTTATAATTCCTTTTTTCCAAACCACAAAAATACTTCTTATTCCTCTCCCCCGATTCCATCCATCTGACTTAGAATCTAATCATTGCGCCTTTAGTTGGTCTATCATTTCAGTCGATTGTGATCTTATCTCTTCAATTCTTGATTCTGAATCATTTTTATCTGAAAATAAAATATCTAATTCCTTTTAATAGTTATATCTCTAATTTCCCATTTGACATTCAGCAGCATTCGATTTATATCTTTACTAATGTATTTGCAGGACCGTGTATTTACATATTATTATGTGATGCATGTAATTTTCATTCAGGTTTACGTATCCTTTTCCCACTCTTCAAAACATCAAGAATCTCCATAGCATTTCTAGGAGCTTGGATATCACTAAGGCTACTGGCCCAGATGGAATCAGCGCAAGACTTCTGCAGGAAGGAGCACCCTGTACCTGTGCATCGTTAACCAAACTCATATTCATGTAACACCTATCGCCCTATTTCCCTTTTAAGCTGTGTTGGAAAACTTATGAATAAAACTATTCTAAACACGTTTTTAACTTTTTTTGGTCACTGCATAGATGCAGCAATGTGTGCCCATAAAATATACTGTATAAAAAGTATAATACGTTTATGCACTTTGACACAGAGATTGAAAAAGATTTCACATCAACCCAATAAATAAAGCTTTTTGGCACAATCTATCACACCTTTGATGGAGATTCATCACCACCACTCTAAAAATGTAATCTAGAAAACCAAAAGAAACCTAGTCACAACACTCATATTAGATATCCAGTCCACTGTTTTTATCTTAACTTTGCGATCCCATGACCATGCGTCAGCGATGGGAGTATCTTTTTTCCAACGATTCAGCACCTGGTGTATGTTCCTGGGAAGATCATCAACAATGGTAATCCCTGACCCCTTCAGTTGTTTCCTGGCAAACATGACCATATGTCAATCATCCTTCCTCATGAATTGTATGTAAAATCCGCTAGGCTCTCCTGGTTTCTTGGCTCCAACACAGTGGACTGCATTGAAATCACGCTTGGTCAGAACTATATTCAAGACTTTTATTTCAGACACAATGGTGCATAGGAATTTATCAATATAATATAGAAACGAGAGAAAATAATAATATAATCAGGACAATTTCAGAACTTATAAAAGGTACATTTGCACAACATATTGAAAGGAACAAAGCACTTTCCCACCTGTCTTGGGTAAACAGGCCCATACCATTAAACCATTGACCAGTAAAACTTTGAATTTGACTGTTGCTATTTTCAAGTCTTTTCCAGAAATCACAGTGTTCATTAATCGCAAAATACAGGTCCAGTTTCTTTCTGTTCACGTTGTGTATTGAGCTCTTGAAAGTCTGTTCACCAGGTATTGCGTCCACTATCTCACCACTTTCTGTATCAGCTCATAAATGTACCCTGCAAGCACATATATTGAACAGTATTAGAAGGTGTACTTTGCATTGTATGTCCCATTTTCGTTCAGCTCGTTCAGGAAGCTGTTCTCCAGTGTCAACCCAACTTTTTCCCCCAAAGGAAGGACCCAAATACCCGATACCATTTTTGGATAACCTTGAGCTGCACTCTGATCCATCAAAAAGTGAACGTTTCTAAAAATACTTTAGGAGTACCAAACACAATGTACATCTAACGTTAAAAGTCTCACACTTTCTCAATTTAAGAGTGTGAACATTTGGATTAGTACTGCCACAATACCGTTTTTGAGTCATTATTATTGGCAGAGACTTGTCAAGAATTGGGAGACTTCACATTTGTGTCAAGGACAGAACATGAAGGTGATATTGTGCTGTCACGTTGGTTTTTTCTTCTCTTTTGTGTGTCATCATTATTGTCAAAGACACTTTGAGAAGTCGGCGTCTTCTCACTTGTGTCAATGATGAAATGTTCAATCACATCTGGAATTGTACTGACATAATCTGTTTTGCATTGACCATCATTATGGTCAAAGACACTTTGAGAAATGTGGGTATCCTCACTTGTGCCAGGATGGAATGTGAAGAAACATCCCCGTATTGTACTGTCATGGTCTGTTTTTTGTCATCGATAATGTCAGAGACTATTTTGAAACACATGTGCCTGCTCACTTATGCGAGAAATGGAATGTCAAGCACACCTGGCATTGTACTGTCATGGTCCATGATTTTATCACCATTCTTCTTTGAAATACTTTGAGAGCTTTATGCCTTGTCACTTGTGTAAGGGACTGAACCTGAAGTCAAAGCCGGTTCGCACTGTCACAAATTGTTCTAATTCTTGCTTTCAGTTTCCACAACACTTAGACATGCCCTTTTCCTTTTCACTTTTTTGTGAACGTATGAATCTGTCAGAACTGTAAATAATTAAAACAAGAGGCCCATGGGCCTAATGCTTGGCTGGTATCAGGGCTATAATGCACCTCTTCATTTCAAAGTTCCAAGACTGACTCCTCAAGTGGCTTCTGAATATAATAGCTTATACACATTTAGTGTATAAAATGTCCACCACATTGCACTTTATTCCACATGTGAGCATAGCTTACTTGTGCAATTCCTGTGATTGATATTGTTGCATGTGCCACGACAACTATGAGCGATTCCCTAACTTTGTCCGCAATGACCTTGGGACGGAAGATCAAAGTCACCCACATTATGTAATAGAAGAGGGCCCATAGGCCTGGTGCTGCGCTGACATTGCCATTAATGTCCCAGCTACACCATGCCATTACAAAATCACCTTTTCAACATTACAGGCAAGGTGACCTCACAAAAATACGTCAAAGCCACCTATATTATATACAATTCTAGCTTTGGATGTTGGCTATACATGCTATAAATTTGGCAAGTCTGATCTAATTACTTCTCCAAATATGGAATTTCATATCTTACAACACATTTTGCTTCATAATTTCCATCAAATTACAGGTGGTGCCACAAGTATCATTGGTAACTTACTTTGACCTCCTCTGCAATCTCACCAAATTTTGGTGACGATCCACCGAAGAAGACTAGAGTGTTCAAAAGATTTTCACATTTTGACCCCTATATTACATAATACTGTAGGTGGCACCACCAATATAGAAAGAAGCCTAAATTTTCATAGACCCTGTAAGCCATGAAAGTTGCATTGGGCTTACATCAAAATTTTAAAGTTATCACGCTCACAACCCAAAAGCGACCTTAGGTCAGCAGAGCTAAATATCAAACAACTGCCAATTTTTCATGACATTGCAAATGATAAAACTGCAAAGTTTACCCCAAAACATTGCATTGACAGCATTCAACAACACATTGTGCCTCTCCACTTATCTGATGTGGTCACCCTGCGGGGACTAAATTGCATATTTTCCTTGCCTTCCATAAGGAATTTTCACTCTTGCCTTTATCTGTGTCAAGATTTGTTCAACTGAAGTTTTTTTTGTGAAAATATGATGTAAAAATGTGGCATGTTGGTCCCATAATCTTTGCCCGAATATGACTTGCTTTCATATGGCACTGGAACAATGTGTTTCATTGGACAATGAGTGGCAAGTGATCGAAGTGCATAATGATGTAAAATGACGTATCCATCCTAATTTTGGGCAATTTTTGAAGGGATACCCCAGGATATATATTTTTTTTAGCCAATAAGAGAGCTTGTTACAGAAAAACAAAAATCTGAAGATTCAAGTGGTATGAAACATAATGGTGGATGGTGCAAAACATCATGACCACAAAGGTGCAAGGTCAGCTTCCGGGTAAATTTTGCAGTTGTATCATTCAAATGTCACAAAAAAAGGACAGCTGTTTGATTTGTATCTATTTAACAAGAATATACCTTTTTTCACCGCAAAACCGAAATAGTCATCTGCAAGTACTTAACTTTGTCTACAATAAAATGCACAAACCTGGAAGTAAATGAACATTTAAGGCCAGTGGAAAGCTGATGAAGGTTGGCTTGTGTTGCCCAGGGCTCAAATCAACAACGGTGGCAAACAATGTTGAAATACATGTTGGGTGTGCCCAAAACGGCATGTTAGGGGCTACGTAGTATTAAATATTGAATTTTGAATGTCTTTCTTTAATACCTCCTTTAAAATTTTGACTGTGATGCAGCGTCTTGAAATAACTGATATAAATATCAATAAAAATAGCCACAATATTTTTTCCCTCAATTCTGCCCAATTTTTGTTTGTTTGAGTTTTTCAGTTTTTAACGCCACTCAAAAAGGCTTTCAAATAAATACATTTCATTTAAAAATTTCATAAAAAGGTAAAAAAAATCAGAAACTGTTTTTTCATGGGTACCTGGCCCATCATAAGATATATTTCTGACAAAAATTTGGTAAACCTGCATTTAATATTTTAGAGATATGGCGGTAACGTCGTTAGTGCTGATGCCACTCACACAGCCTTCAAATAAATACATAAAAAAGTTTCATAAAAAAATAAAAAATTATCAGAGGAAGTTGGTTTTTAATAGGAACCTGGTCCATCATTTGGTACAGCTACAGTGTATTGAGATATTGCGGTAACATCAACAAGATGGCTGGACGTCTCTAGTATGTTATACTCATGTACAAAAACATGACCCACATTCACAAATCTCTAACTCAACATTGACAGCAAAAAGATTCCAGAGTTACTAAAGCATCACCATTCATCTTCCAATACCAATGTGAAGAAACAAATTTCACTCCTGACTTGAGACAGGCAGTCACCCACAAAAGGCAAAGTAATGCTGGTTTTACACTGGTCATCTCAACCTTTGAAATATTCTTCATTAAATATAGACTATAGTGTTTCCAAAATGTATAGGCCTAACCACACTAAAAATCCAAAGTTTATCACTTCTGCCAAAAATAAAAACGGAATTGGTCGGCCTATCACTTTTTGGGTTACCTGACTAATTTGTCAGCTAAGTTTCCAGCAAAAGAAGAAAGTAGGCCCATAACGTTTTTGGACAGATGACGCAGTGGACGACAATACCCTCCAGTACTTTATGTGCTGAGGGTGAAAACTTCTGATAATCGATAACGGCAAATGGAAATGATCCCAGCTTAAAATTACGGTAAATGGTTTGTCCAGGCCTTTGCCTATGGATTGATGAAAAAATACCATGTTTCTTGTATCAAGTTATATTAATTTTGAACAAGTGGATTTTGACATCTACTTGCCCTGCGGACAAGTGATTTTTAAAAAAATTCTCGAGCCCTGCACAATCCTGGAGTTAAAAGAGGTGGCATTACAGTGCTCTCTGTTCTCTGAACACTGAAGAGTCATAATTTGAAGCCAAAGAACATTTTGGAACCCACACAGTCATTTCAAGCTAATATCAAGAGACTGGAAATGGATCAAGACATGATGTTCAAACCCATCAGTATAAATTCAGACAATGTTAACAAGTTGACGCTGACGCTGTCCATATCATCCGCCCACATAATTTTAAAACAAAGATAACTGTATATTTGGCAGGTACATACTGGCATGTTTCTGATATTGTGCTTAAATGGGGATGATACGTTAACTGTACCTCTACCCTGGGTGTCATGGTAAACATATACTCAAGTAAATAAAAAATAACCTAAAAATTATGGCATGAGCAGAATGCTGGAATTTTACATGTGATTTGTAGTCATCTGAAAACAAGAAAAATGTATAGTGTCAATGAAACAGAAAAATAACTGTTTCTTACAAAGGTTACTAGTTGTGATTCTCTGTTAAGTTCTGCAGTGTGATCCATGTCATGTGATGGTCTGTGTATGGCACCGGGAATGCATCAGCAGATAGGACTATATAGATATAAATTTATATATATAGACCCTAACAAGAATGATCAACTGTAAAAGTTATTATACTATCTTATCTGGTTCTGAAGATATTGCGCGCAAGGAATTTACAGAGAAGTGACCCTGGGTGACCTTGAATGGGGTCAAGGTCACTTTCCTTTGAACTCGATGTCACTACTAATAAGGATGACCTACTGTAAAAAATTCATGATCCTAGCTTTACTGGTTCTTGAGATATCGCACGCAAGAAATGTGGGATGGATGAACTGCCTCTGGTGACCTTGAAATTAGGTCAAGGTCAAGGTCCTTCAAGCATGACATAGAACCTTACAAGGTTGATCAACTGTAAAAGTTAAATGATCCTAGCTCACTTGTTTCTTCAGATATTGCATACAACAAATTTAAAGAAAATTGAATTGCCGCTGGTGACCTTGGAATTAGGTCAAGGTCACACACCTTCAAACTCGATGTAGACCCTAACAAGAGTGATCAACTGTGACAATTTCATCATCCTATCATATCCGGTTCTTAAGATATCGCGCGCAAGAAGTTTAGAGATAAATGACCCTGGTGACCTTGAAATGGGGTCAAGGTCACTCTCCTTCCCACTCTACGTGAACACTCATAAGGGTGACCAACTGTAAAAAATTCATGATCCTAGCTTAATCTGTTCTTGAGATATCGCGCGCAAGAAATGTGGGACGGACGGACGTCATTACTATATCTCCCCCCCCCCCACTTCGTGGGCGGGAGATAATAAACCATTCTAGAAAACCATACAAGGATGAGAAATCACTCATCTATTCAGCATACATACATGTACCGTATTCAATTGGCCAACTGTGTGCTTACAAAAATATTTTACATGAAAATCCAGCCCAGAAAAATTGATCAGAAGTGCACACCCCCATTTTTCGCATGGCAAGTCTCCCAAAGAGCTTGAACAGTCATCATATTCACGTCAGTAAAATTGCCGGTAAAACTATCAATATATTGTTTTTACTCACCTAAACACCACAGGATGATAACATACATATCAAACTTAATTTCTGTCGATAAAAAAGGAACAGTTTTGGTAAACAAAGGTGACATTCAGCCGACAAAATGCCTGGGCCTGCTTGCCATATGAGCAAACCAGCATGGCAACCTAAAAAGGAAGTGGTGACTGAGCATGTGTAATATGACAGGAAGTGCTCAGTAAAGAGGAAGTTCTTGTTTTCAAAGTACACAAGGAGATGTAGATAAGGTAGAGAGCATTTAAAAAACACAACAAACAAAATATCATGCTTTTTCTGATAAAGAATTGTACTTGATTGGAAAACTACTGATTTCATAGCTAGTCATGCATGGTGATAAAAGAGTGACATTGAAAACCACACCAGTTTCACAGTAAGTAACTTAGTGATCATTCTGTAAAAGTGGGGGTGTGCCCTTATTGGGGCATGTGTGCTAACTGGAATGAATATGGTACATTTAAAACACATGGCTGAATTTCGTTGTGGCAAACTTCTGCATAAAACAAACTTCATTCCTATATGCTATATTCCTATATTTAGTGTACTTCACTGCATATTTTTGTTCTGCATTGTTAAAGTGTCAAATTGTGACCTAAAGTTACTCACTACACAGAGGTCTCTTCATCATCATCCAAGGTGCAATCCTGCTGCATGTATTCTGCCTGTTGTTGTCGATAGTCATGAGTGGAGACCTGCAGCACAGCTGTTGGCAGTGTTGCTGAAGTGAGTGGTAATCGGGAAGCATTGACTGGAGCTACATCTTGCATGTGTGCTTCAGTGGCAGCAAATGCATATGTTGCATCAGCTTTTATCCTCTCCCTGTCACCGTGACCAAGTTGTGCTCCTCCAGCAAGCTGTAGCTGGTCAGCTGGCAATTTCATCAACACATCCGTTTTAACCTCATTTCCGTGGTGGATCCGGTAACTTGCTTCCCTTGTTTGCAGATTACGGTCTTTCAGCACATTTCTGGTTCTATAGTCAGACACCTGTAAAGCAATGGAGTATGATCAGTGGTAAATAAAAACACAAAAATTACAATTGAATGTCTGCACCAGCTTTGATATCAAAACCAGACACCTGTACAGAATGGGGAAGGATCAGTTCTAAATACAGATGTCAAATGGTAAAGCAATAGGGTTAGAATCAGTCGTTAGCATAGACTGATGTTACTTAATTGTACAGGGAGAAAGGCAAGGGACAGAGGCATGCTCATCTGTAAAACATGCAACACCTGTCTCAGGCTTAGACATATCTTCATATTAATGAACAGGACGACCTTGATGGTCCTGTGCTTAGCTTATGACGCTGCCGCCGCTGCCGATGATGATGCAAGTGCAAGGAAAATAAAGTTACATCCCAAACATGAAGTGTAATAGCCAATGAGTCAGCTTGACCTCCAATTTGCCATTCAATGTAACTCAAGGTCAAGATCAACTGCAGCAAATGAAAGGCCATGGGAACTTTCCTACCAATGGTTAATAGTACATATGGGTCCAGTATCCATCACCAACAGATGGGCCAATATATCACTTTGACATCCAGTTTCACCTTTTATTATCATTCAAGGTTAAGATAAATTAAAAGTCAATCAGAGATTGCTGGATCCATGCCCCCTCACCTTATTTATAACCACCTAAATCACAGGTCTCTTTTGGGAATGACTGTAGTCAATAAAAACAAGTAGCTGCTGAAGCTAGCCATATCCCCCGCCCACAGTAATCACGGATCCTACCTCTGGTCTACCAACGCTGAAAATCTTAAAGGGTTACCACTTTTAGTTGCAAAGTTGTGCTTCACACAAAATTGTATTGTATCTTGAGCTTGCTTAATGAACTTTATTAATTAATTAATCAATGAAAGTAATTAGCCACGCAAAACAGTGCCTATGCACACCTACTAGCTAAGGTCTATTAGCCATAAAAATTTCAAAGGGTTGGTATTAATCGTTTCGAAAATATGGCCTGGACAAATCTTGAGCTTGCTTAACGAAGTTGGTTAATTAATCAATTAATGAAAGTAATTAGCCAGACAAAACAATGGCTATGCACACCTACTAACTAAGCTCTAGCAACCATAAAAAAATCAAAGGGCTGGCATCAATAATTTAGAAGATATGGCCCGGACAAAATCTGTATTGTATCTTGAGCTTGCTTATTGAACTTTGTTAATTAATGAATTAATGGAAGTAATTAGCCACACAAAACAATGCCTATGCACACCTACTACCTAAGGTCTACCCACCATAAAAAAATTAAAAGGGCTAGCATTAATAGTTTAGAAGATATGGCCCGGACAAAATTTGTCTTGCTTAACGAACTTTGTTAATTAATTAATTAATGGAAGTAATTAGCCACACAAAACAATGCCTATGCACACCTTCTACCTAAGGTCTACCCACACTAAAAAAATCGAAGAGGTAGCATTAATAATGTAGAAGATATGGGCTGGACAAAATTTGTTTCGGACGGACGGAAGGATGGATGGACGGTGCCCATTACCATATCCCCTCCCCCACTTCGTGGCTGGGGGATAATAGGCCATCACTGTGACCCACATACTTGACCTAGTCCCCTACTTTTATGCATGACATTTGTGTCCAGATACACAAGTGTGTGAAGTTTCATGATTCTTAGTCGAAGGCCAAGAGAATTACAGCCCGGGCATGAAGTGCAATGTAACTTGACATGAATGTATTACCGTGACCCAGGAACTTGACCTAGTGACCTACTTTTGTTTCATGACACACATTTAGGTCAAGATATATATGTGTGTGTGTGTGTGTGTGTGTGTGTGTGTGTTTGTGTGTGAAGTTTCATGAAACTAAGTTAAAAAAAGTAAAGGAATTGTAGCCCTGACACACTTTCACATGGGTATGTCACTGTGACCCAGATACTTGACCTAGAGACCTACTTGTGGTACATGACACATCCTTATGTCCAGATGCACCTTTGAGTAAACGTGTGTGTGTCAAGTTTCAGTAAACTAAGTTAAACAGTAAAGGAATGATAGCCAAGACAAGATTTTACAAGAATATGTCACTGTGACCCAAATACTTGAACAAGTGGCCTACTTTTGGTACATGACACGCCATTATGTGTAGATGCATCAGTGTGTAAAATTTTATTTACATTAGACAAATACTTATGGAATTATACCCCAGACACAATTTTTTCAGGAATACTTCACCGTGACCCATACAATTGAACTAGTGACCTACTTTTGGTACATGACAGACCCTTATGTCCAGATGCACCTGTATGTAAAGTTTCATTAATCTAAGTTGAAGGGCAGGCAAACTATAGCCCAGACACGAATAGCAGAGTACCCAATACTTGACCTAGTGACCCATTTTTGTTTCATAACACACCTTTGGGTCTATCAGTCAAGATATATGTGTGTAAAGTTTCATGACATTAAGTTAAATAGTAAAGGAATTACAGCCTGGACATGATTTCACATGGATTTGTCACTGCGACCCAGACACTTGATCTTGCAACCTTCTTTTGGTTCATGACACATCCTTACATTTATTTACACCTGTTTGTAAAGGTTTATTAATCTAAGTTGAAGGACAACAGAATTACAGCCGGACTTTGTGTGTTATATTTTTACATTATTGTATCATCATGACTCACATACTTGACCTAGTGACCTACTTTAATTTCATGACACACCTTTAAGTCAACATATGTGTGTGTCAAGCTTCATGAAACTTTGCTAACAGTAAAGGAATTATAGCCCAGACATGATTTTATAAGGATATTTCACTGTGACCCAGATACCTGACCTAGCAACCTACTTGTGGTACATCCAACACTTTTATGTATAGATGCATCTGTGTGTGAAGTTACGTTAATCCAACTTACATCGTAAAGGAATTATTATAGCCCAGACATGATTTTACAAGAATATGTCACTGTGACCCAGATATTGGCCCTAGTAACCTACTTTTAGTACATGACCTTGATGACACACCCATATGTCTAGATGCACCTGTATGTAAAGCTACATAAATCTAAGTTGAAGGACATGCAAATTATAGCCCAGACAAGAAAAGCAGTTGGACGGATGGATGCACGCGCAGAAAAAGCAATTTTCATGTGCCCTTCCTCCCACAGGAGGCATAAATATTGGACCATGACCGTTTGAACAATCTTGATAGAGACTCACCCAAGGTACATTCCCAACAAGTTTGAAGTGAATTTCCCCAGTGACTTTGGAGAAGTCGAAAATGTGAATAATAGTTGGAAGACAGATGGGCAACAGACACCAAACCATCCTATTAGGCTAGCTGGCTGGCAAGTCAGCTGACGTGATAATACATTGAGTGATCCAGACAAATGACTGGCCAGAATTTAATTTCTTTTTAAAATCAGTTCAGAAAAGGAAACAAAGAATGTGATACATGAACATGGATCTAATTGACTGAATAATATGGCTGTAACGACACACCCGTGCATCGCGGTACAAAGCCCCATAATACAGCGTATTGAATTGCAAAATGGACGATCCAAAAATCATGATACCAAGATTTATTTTTCACCTCCATGCCTTCAGCTGCTGCAGGTGAGAAAACCTGCCCCAAGATACTTGCTACTCCTATGCTGCGGGTGAGTTTATCCACCAATGTAGCAAATGCTAAAGATCAACTTTCACTGCGCATAATTACCCAAATATAGCAACATGGCACATTCTCCTGCAGATGTACAACACATTAAATCCTTTCCTCTATAACTATTGAACTAGCGCCAAAGTTACAGGGCTCAAAATTAGACAACTTTTTTAGAGGCCAGCATGTGAAATTACACTCCATACTAAAATTTAGTAGCCACTGCCTACCTAGTTTTAGCAGCCAGGGCCAAGTTTTGGTGCTGTTGGCTACCTACAGATAATAAAACTGAGCCCTGAATTATATAAATATTGTGGTATCTGGGCAAAAATAAAGCAGCAAACACAGATTTTATTCAGCATGGACCCTTTGATTGACAATGCATAACGGTGCATGAGTTTCCCATACATTTTAACATCTATTACATGCAGTTTCCACTCTGTATATCTTTTAGTAGTTAACCAGGAACATCTTGAATGTTTCCAAATTGTCTACCATTGACATGCCACTAATATAATGGTACTTATGTAAGGTGGAAAAATAAAAAGCACCATTGGTTTGAATGATTCACTGCACCATGCTAGTTTGTTGAATGCTTGACCATGTGCCGAGACTTGGCAAACTTATTTGTATGATCTGTGAGCCAATCAGTGCTCTGAAGCAGGGCAAGAATCTCCCTACCTTCTTTTCTTAAATTTTTACCTCAGATACAGTAAATTTATGCAAGATGACAACATTTAGTTGGCGGGAAAAAATTAAGCCAAGAGGAAAGCAGCGTGACGATCTTCACAATGTTTTGACAGGTCCACTGGTACCAAACATGCCTGGAACCGACAAGAGAGATATACATTTTGAAGCCTCAAAATATGCAATTTTCTGTTGTTTTGCGACTTTTAATCAGCAAATGTACCCAAAACAATCATATTGATTAGATGTTCATTTTAAAGTTTGTATGAATAAAATCATCACATTTTAGCAACAAAATTGTTTCCACTGCAAAAACTACCCTGTTTGACTGATTGGAAATGAGCATATAATGCCGTTGTATATGCAAATAAAAGTCCATCTGGATACCCTGAAGTTCCTGTTTATGTGTGTTCTCTAAATCATGTTTATTGTATCATGTACTGTATTGTGAACACTGTATCACAATACATATTGTATCGTGAAAAAGTATATCGTTACATCCCTACTGAATTGGATCACTAAAAGAGATGTGGCAATCTGATTTAATAGCCTGTCCACTTAAATGTAAAATTAGCAGACAGATTATCTTCAAACTGAACTACACAGACACCCAGACACTCTTCTCAAACCCTACATGATTTTTTTTTCATCCTTTTATCAACTGATGTCATTTTTTAGCATGCCACTGCTAACATCTGCTGGGTATGTGGAAGTTTGGCAAGTTGACAGAACCTTACAATGCATCGTTTGACTGGTGCATGGAGCACCAGAATCTATAAACAGGAATAAGACCACTTTGGGTGCAAAAACCATAGCTACCACACTAAGTATTTAGGCAACATTACAGGCATATACAGTGGTGCACGCTTTCTCCCAATGAAAAGTAATCACTTAATATGGAAGTGGTTGTAAATTGCAGAATAAAGATCGTTATGCCACAAATGTGCTGATTTAAAGCAGCAGTCATTTTTTGACACCTCTGAATGACAATCCAGAGGTTATCAAAGTCAGGTGCAGGTGCAGGTGCAGGTGCATTTATGATTGGCATTGGACCAATGGCTGTTGAAGCAGGATTGACATTGGACAACTCTTGATTAAAACCTATCCACACAGGAACATGCCAATCATCAGGTTCCTGAAGCCTTGCTAAAATCCAAGCCATGTCTTTAGCTTTTGCCTCACATATGACTGCAGCATCAGGTCTGTACCAGGTCTTTTGTACAGGTTCTGGGAATGAAGGTTCAGCTTTATTTGGAGCAATAGGAGATGGCATAATGGCTTGAAAATCATCAGGGACAGACACAGATTTTGTTTATCCAGGATCAATATTTTGCTCTGTTGTCACATCTATGGAAACGCTTCTCCTGAAGGCAACTGTTTGTGATGCATGAAAAGTGCCTCTCCCATCAAGGGTTTCCTCACTGATGTCAATGTTATCATTTGCATACCTAATATAACCAGAATATTGAGCATAAACAAAGTCATGAGGAATCACTGTGTTTCCTTATTCCCTGTATCGTGTCAGCACTGAATTTGCAAGTGCTGTATCCGCACGAATCACAGACTCATAACTAACAAAGTGCCCTGTTGCATGCACAACCCTGTGCTCAGGTGATGCTTGAATGTCTGCTCTTACCTTTATGGAGACACGGTACAACCAACTAAGTAACTCAAGATCAACATTTGTGCAATCTTGTGAGTTTTTTTCTGAGGAGGCAGCCCTCGTTTTTATCAGAAATATCATCACAAGCATCTTTCAGGCTCTGAATTGCAACTCCAGTTGATAAAGCTGGGAAAACCAGAAGAGACTCCTTTTGATTTAGGGGTCGTACAAAGTTTGCACCTAACAGCCTCTTTAAAACTGGCGTGCTGCAGCTTGACTGCTCAAGCAGTGCCACCAGAAGAGTGGTAGAAAGCAGAGAGAAATAACTGAATGAATAAGAAGGAAAAAATAGATGAAAAGCCTTGTCCACACAAAAGATTTGGTATCAATCCCTACTATACATATAGAGATCTTAAGATATCTGGAAAAAACTAGCAAAGAGCAGACCATCCTATGAAGGAGTCTATAGAAAAGATGGACAATATGAAAGAGCCTATCCACTCATTTGAAGGGTTAGAATCCAGTATGATAAAAATGTCCACCAAACCGTGAGGGGTTACATTCTTATAATGTCAATTACGTTGACCGATTACAAAACTCTTATTACTACAAATCTTACTCTGTGAATCTACAGAAAGATAAAACACATATTGATACTGATTTTGATTCATATATAAATGACCTGGCATAGAACGTGGACCACTGTTTAGTGATTTTGTTTTCTCACCTGAAATATGTGAAAAGTATTGCTGAAAACCATCACTTGGCCACCAGGTGGTGCATGTAGTTCTATAACTATGACAAAACTTTTTTTCAAGTTGCATTCGGCTGTATTTATGTAATGTATTGGGCAAGTCGTTTTACCTGTATTTATCAATCTATTTCACATAAAAATTGTTCGAGACATCTATCACACAACAACATGAAAAGAGATATGCTAAAGTGTCCACATCTTAATGGCCAAACTTTTTCAAAGTGGCCAAACTTTTTCAAAGTGGCCAAAATAAAGATGACTGTTACTTATGAAAGTTGAAATGTTATTGCATCTGCACTATAATTTTACTTTCAATAACTTGAATTTTGACATGCGTGCACTTACACTCACGCACACACACACACACACACACACATACATATAATATTGCATATTTGCTTTGCTTTCAGAGGCATGTGAAACATTTTTTTAAATTGAAACCAACCAGAAACTGAAATTTGAAGAATTGTGTAGAAGAGAGTGTTTTTTTCCTTTGTTTACAGTGTTCCTTCTTATAATTTTATATATATAAGGAAGTGACAATGTGCACGTATATTTTTCAAAATTAAACACAGAACATGGCTGGATAACAACATCCAGATTGAAGCAAATAAAAGGCTTGAAATTTTCAGTAAACTAACTCAGCCTTTTATCAAGGGCCTATTATTAGAGTTTGAATTCTGGTAATTTTTGGCTGGAAGTCGGGGTCTGATATCACCTTATATAATCTCACGTAACTCCAATACTAATTATCCACCAAAGTGGCAATATAGCTTTTCTGATTTGCAAGAATTTTCTCTTTAAAATGAGGTATGTTGCCAGCTTGTACCTCAAAGTGTCCACAAAAGTTACTTTTTGAGCCAAAGCCCCCTGACTATGTCCAAGATTCCAAAAGGGTGTTTAGGAGCTATATCTGCAACACTTTGCCCATGGTTTGTTTGGCTGTGCACATTCCACAATTGGTGATTTTCCCCCAGATGTTTTCTGCATAAATTAGCACAGGTTAACACATCGATACAACGTACATGTAAAATGTGAGACCAAATCAAAACAAAAAAAAAAACAGGCCTACATCAGATTTTACTTGTAAATAGACAATACAATGCAGTTGATTTTGACATTCAACCCACACAAAGTCCCACTGGTCAAGGTGCCCCTGGCATCAGTGCTCCTGTGCAAGGTCAAAGCAACTGGCCAAAATGTTTCTGAGAAAATGTTTTAAAGATTTTGGACAAAAATGAGATAGATTCATGAAAATATAAACATTGATGGAATGTGACCATTTGAATACACCACTCAGTACAGATCAACCTAAGGTACATTCCAACCATATTTGAAGTGACTCCATATGACACTTTTGGAAAAGTCAAAATGTGAAGAAGTCAAAAACATGAATTACCACAGCAATCCCCATTCACTTATAATTAGTATACACAGTAATCAATACAAATGTATGCACTGGCCGCTCAGTACCCTAATTGAAAAAATCGTTAAAAATCAGGGATCCAAAGCAACGCCACCTAGGGAACAAACTTGTGTGACCCTTCTAGAAGGAACATTTACACCACGTTTCAGCATAACCTGAGTGATGGTTTTGGAGAAGTCAAAAATGGCAAAAACACAAAAAATTCATAAAAAAATTCATAAAAAAATCGCAGCGCCACCTGTTGAACAATTTAAGGTCTAGGGGTCCCCAAAAGTGTCCCTATGCAATTTCGAAGTCATTGGCCTAGTGGTTTCGGAGAAGATTTTTTAAGATTTCCCCCAAAAATGAACAAAAAAAATCATAAAAAATCCAAAAATCACATTACCGTGAACATTTGAACAAACTTGGTAGAGACACACCCAAGGCACATCCCCACCAAGTTTGAAGTGAATCTGGCTTGTGGTTTTAGAGAAGAAGTCGAAAATGTGAATTGTGGACGACAGACAACGGACGACGGACGACAGACAGACCACGGATGCCTAACCATCACATAACCTCAGCTGACTGACAAGTCAGCTGAGCTAAAAATAGAAACAAGAGGGCTGTGTGAACAGCTCGTGCCTCAGCTGATCTTGACATTCATCACACTTGCAGCTCTATGAACTTGGGAAAGGATCAAGGACACCATGTTCTGTGTAAGTCTGAACTTTATAGAAGAACACTTACATGTGCAACATCAAAGTTCAAGTAGTTCTCAAGTTATAATGAAGAGTAAAATTCATGTATGTTGCACTGTGACCCCACAAACGAGGTCAAGGTCATTCATGTACTGTCTCAGCATGACCTTCATACAGAATAATTAACATGTGTAGCTAACTCAAAACAGATCTCAAGTTATCAAGTAAACAGTAAATTTTGTGTCAGTTATCCTGTGAATTAGCATTAGAATGCCCATTGACTTACAAAGTAATCAACAGGAAAACCGCATTGAACGATAAATACCTGAATTGAAAATCCTTAAAAATCAGAAATCCAAAGCAGTGCCACCTAGTAAACAACTGTTTGACCCTTCCACAACAACATATCCATCACATGTCAGCTTAATCTGAGGGACGGTTCTGAGAACAAGTGAAAAATAGCAAAACCATACAAAAAATTCATTAAAAAAATTGCAGCGCCACCTGGTGAACAAATTGGGAACTAGGTGTCCCCGGGAGTGTCGATGTACGATATCAAAGCATTTGGGTGAGTGGTTTCAGAGGAGAAGAATTTTGAAAGTTTGCCCCAAAAAAGGACAAAAAAATTCATAAAAAATCCAAAAATCAATAGAGCGTGACCATTTGAACACACTTGGTAGAGATCCAACCTAGGCACATCCCCGCCAAGTTTGAGGTAAATCTGGTCAATATTATTAAAGTTATGATCATTACAAGATATTGTCATGTTAAACTTTCCTATTAAAACTTTTGTTGAGATTTTTGAAAAAAAAATCATAAAAAAATCCAAAATTCTTTGGAACATGACCATTGGAACAAACCTGGTAGACACCCACCCAAGGTACATTGCCACCAAGTTTGAAGTAAATCTGGACGACGGTTTTGGAGAAGAGGTCGAAAATGTAAATTAGCATTAGAATGCCCATTGACTTACATGGTAATCAGTAGGAAAGGTGCATTTACCGCAAAGGAGCCGAATTGAAAAAATCATTAAAAATCAGGAATCTGCAGCATTCCCACATAGTGAACAACTTTGTTTGGCCCTTCCATAAAGAACATATCCACCACGTATAAGCTTAATCTGAGTGACGGTTCTGGAGAAGTCGAAAATAGCTATAGCACACAAAAATTCATAAAAAATTAGGGAAAAAAATGCAGCGCCACCTGGTGAACAAATTAACAACAAGGAGTCCCTAGGTGTCTTCCTGTGTGATATCAAAGCAATTGGGTGAGCAGTTTCGGAGAAGAAGATTTTTTAAGATTTGTCCAAAAAAAAGAACAAAAAATTTCATTAAAATTCCAAAAATCACTGGAGCATGAACATTTGAACAAAACTGTTAGAAACCCACCCAAGGTACATTGCCACCAAGTTTGAAGTTAATCTGGATGACGGCTTTGGAGAAGAAGTTGAAAATGTGAATTGGCATTAGAATGCCCATTGACTTCCATAGTAATCAATAGGAAAGCTGCATTGACCAACAAGTACCCGAATTGAAAAATATCATAGTCAAAATATGGACTTAAAAGTTACTATATTTCCATTCATGCTGCAATTTTTAGCATTGCATTATTTGTCATGCTCATGAATACCTAACATTCCAGTTTGAACAAGAAAGTGGTTGATTTAAGATAATAGTCCTATGGTACTTTTACCTACATGCTCAAATATTGCAATTTTAGCTCCAATTGGTTTAACAAGTGCAGCTTACACAAATGCCAATATCTCAAGTTACAGGAATAATTAAGCCCCAATATAGCTAACTTCTTGGAAGCACAAGAAATGTACTTTGAATCAAAATGAAAGTCACAAGCCCACTCGCACTTCATTTTTGACCCTTTGGTAACCCAAAATTGTACATATTCCCATGCAACAAGCCATATATAACAGACTTATGATATATTGTACAAATTAAAAGCTAGGAGTCCCTACCTGTGTTCCTGTGAGATATCAAAGCAATTGGGTGAGCAGGTTCAGAGAAGAAGATTTTTTAAATTTCTCATATGTTTGATGGTGGCAAAATGTACCTACTTCAAGAAGTTATGCATTCAGTTACTGAAACCTAACACAAAATAAATGTAGGTTGAATAAATATATTTGTACATGTACATGCACTTAAATGTTCATTTGTTTTTTGCGTTTTGTAAAATGTCATATTCATTTGTTTGATTTGTGTATCTTATGTCACAATTACATTAAGCACATATCAGAGCAAAATAATGTAAGTGAACCATAAATGTAATACAACTCACCATGCTAATAATTTGCTATGACACTGTCGTCATGATTTGGTTTTTCAATCTGTCTTGTACCTTCCTCTGTACATCCAGGCAAGGTGGTGTCACCCACTTCCACTGGTATATTTCCTGAAAGCAATGGATCTGCTGCCGAGCTGGTGCCCGGAGCTTCCCCTTCCACTTGGTGTCTGGCAGTATTCCTAGTTTTCCAAAGTATCCATGCAAGCACGCATATGATCACTATGCATACTACCAGCCCAATGGCTAGTACTAAGAAAGAAACCAGGGAATTAAGGAACATCTAGGTATAACTTGTCAGTTGTGTGGCAGGTATGTGTGAGAGCAGGTAACTGTACACACAAAATTCTACACATTTTTTTTCCATAAGGAATACAACACATGAATTTCTAATTAAGCATACTAAAATTGGCAAGTAAATTGTTAAAACAGAACACAACTCTTAACTCATTGACCTGATAAAACATGCTACTTACAAATGCTAAATTTTACCACAAATGTTCACATTTTAAACACTTTCTACCACAAATTTATTAGCTCAGTTGACTTGCCAGTCAGCAACTTCTTAAAAACAATCTGTTACAACCACTATTTACCATGGGTGGGTCTCTGCCAAGTTTGTTCAAATGGTCACATTTCAATGATTTTGGATTTCTTATGCAATTTTAGTTCATTTGTTGACCAAATCTTTAAAAAGCTTTCGCTGAGCCCACTGCTTTGAAATCGCATGGGGGACAATTCAGAGAATACCCAAACCTTAAATTGTTCAACAGGTGCTGCTGCGATTTTTTATTTTTTTGTTTCACTTTTGTGTATTTTCACATCTCTTGACTTTTTTGACTCTCTTCAAACTTATCAGGTGAAGTATGGGGACTTGATCTCAAAATTTATTCACTATATGATAGTGCTGTCACATTTTTCTTTTGACTAAATTATCATAATTTGGAATTAACAGCACTGTGACAGTCCTGTGCTCAGCTGACATGTACGTATACTCTTGCCATTTTTTAAGATCTGCCCAAAAAAGTTAACAGAAATTCATTAAAAAATCCAAAAATCAATGGACCGTGACCATTGAACAAATCAGGTAAAGATCCACCCAAGGTACATTGGTTAGTTTCAGGTTAATCTGAGTGACAGTTCTGGAGAAGTTGAAAATAGCAGTGACACACACGTATTAAGATCTAGCGGTGTTCCTGTGTGATATCAAAGCAATTGAGTGACCGGTTGTTCGGGTTTGCCTCCCCCCCCCCCCAAAAAAAACAAACAAAATAAGAAATCATTAAAAATCCAAAAAATCAATGGAGCATAGCCATTCCAACAAATCTGCTGGTGACCCACCCAAGGTATATTGCCACCAAGTTTGAGGTCAATATGGAATTTAAAGTTTCCGAAAAGAAGTCAAAAATGTTAATTATCCTTAGAATACCCATTGACTTACACAGATCAATAGGATAGGCATATTTACCGATAAGTACCTGAATTCAAAAAAAATGTTTAAAATCGGGAATCTGCTGCATTTCCACCTAGCAAACAACATTGTTTGACCCTTCTACCAGGAACATATCCACCAAGTTTCAGCTTAATCAACGTTACGGCTCTGGAGAAGCCCAAAATAGCAAAATCACACAAAAAAATCATAAACAAGAGGCCCATGGGCCTAATGCTCTGCTGGCATCGTTGCTATATTGCACCTGCTCATTTCAAAGTTGCAAGTCCTCAAGTAGCTTCTGAACATATTAATGTCAAAACTGGCCACCAGATGGCACTACGCTCCACATGTAATCATAGCTTATTTGTGCAACTCCTGTGATGAATACTGTTGCATGTGCCAAGACAACATTGAGTGCATCCTTAACTTGATGTCCTCAGTGACGTTGTGACAGAAGATCAAGGACACCCACATTATGTAATACAAGAGGCCCATAGGCCTGCCTGCTGCTGTGCTGACATTGCCATTTAAGTCCAAGCTACACCTGCCATTACAAAATCACCTCTTCCGACTTTACATGCATGGTGACCTCACAAAAAAGGTCAAGGTCACTCACATTATACAGTGGTACCTGCTATTTAAGACCATCCCTACAGCCAACAAAAAGTGGTCTCATACTGCAGGTGGTCTTAAATTGAAGGTATATTTAACATGTAAATACAGCAGAGGGTCTTGAAAGAGTGGTCTTAAAAAGACATGCGGTCTTAAATTGGAGGTGGTCTTTGGAGCAGGTACCACTGTATATGATTCTAGCTTTGGACATTGTCTATATATCCTATACATTTGGTAAGTCTAATCTAATTACTTTTTCAGATATGGAATTTTATATTTTAAAACACATTCTGGCTTATAATTTCCATCAAATTATATGTCGCGCCACTAGTATCATTACCAAATTAAGACTTTGACCTCCCCCACAATCCCACCAAGTTTGGTAAAGATCTGCCACAAATTAAACATGCTAGAGTGTTCACAAGATTTTCATATTTTGACCCATATACTGCATAATAGTGTAGGGGGCGCCACCAATATCAAAAAGATATTAGGTTTTTATATCCCCTACAAATCTTGGAAACTGTGGACAGTGCTGTGGTCACAATATTTTCACGTTTTGACCTGTATATTACATAATACTATAGGTGGGGCCACCAACATCCATGGCGACAAAGATTTTTATACACTTTATAACTCCTAAATGTTACATCTCAAGAATTGTGGGGTGCAGAGCATTCACAAAATTACCCCAATATTAAAACTGACCATTTCACCTTGACCTTCAACATCGAATAAAAAATTGTTATTGTAAAAATAGCGCCCAACATCCAGCTTTACACATATAGTCTGTTTGTTCAAATTGCACAATAACTTTTTGAGTCATTGACAAAAAACAATTAACTTGGACAACGGCAAAACTCCATAATTGCTGGGTCACAGTGACATGAAAAGCAGGTCACCAAGTACAGTTTTACGCATTATGTACTCAAGTGCAATTTTGATCTGGAAGCTCAATTTTCTTTGCCATTGATGTCCAAGCTACACCCGGCCATTACAAAATCACATTTTCAACTAAACAGGCATGGTGACCTCACAAAAAAGGTCAAGGTCACTGATATCATTCTACCTTTGGCCATAGTCTATACAACATATAAATTTGGTAAGTCTAATCTAGCTACTTTACCAAATATGGAATTTTACACCTTGAAACACATTTTGGGGCATAATTTGTCAAATTATAGGTGGCACCACTAGTGTCATTACCAATTTAGATTTTGACCTCCCCATAATCCCACCAAATTTAGAGAAGATCTGCCGAAAATTAAAGATGCTAGAGTGTTCAAAAGATTTTCACATTTTGACCCCTACATTACATAATAATGTAGGTGGCGCCACCAATATCGAACTTGGCTATTGCGCTAACAAAAGTTTAGGGACGGACGTCTCTAGTATGATACACTTATGTACAAAGACATGACCCATATTCATAAATATCAAACCCAACAGTGACAGCAAAGAGATTCCGGAGTTACCAAAGCATCAACATTCATCTTCCAAGACCAATGTGAAGAAACAAGTTTCACTCCTGACTTGAGACAGGCAGTCACCCACAAAAGGTAATGGACGTCTGCTTTGAAACTTAAAAGCTTCATACACTATTCCACCATACCGACACTGGTATAAACTGGTAAATATTAATACAATTTGTAGCACCATAAAGTTGACTAGAGGTGTTATGAGGTAAAGTGTACTAAGGTATTAGCTGAAAGCCACCTCTTCCACTGTACTGGACGAAGATTAAAAAGAAAGAAATCCTGCAAAAAGTGAGTATGATCATGGTTTTCCGACTTAAGATGGACTAGAGAAAATTCTCTATGTGGGTTAAGTATACTTTACCCCGGGTACTTTCTGTCTTACCACTCTAAACACTTTAAGGATTATATTTTGTCATTCCAAACTTCATCTTGACACAGTTTGACTAATGTTCTTGAGTTAGTGTTGTATTTATTTGGTATTTTGTCATATCTCTGGAAACATGTCAACAGAGTTTTGTGTATTTGTTGTTTTTTATAACCTTTGTGTTGTAATTTAGAGAGTAAACATAAATGGCCACATGTCCCAATGAAGGGATGTAATTAGTGGTGCCGCACAAGGTAGTGTCCTCGGACCTACATTGTTTCTCATATTTATAAACGACCTACCTGAAGCTGTCAAAGCATGTATTATGTTGTTTGCTGATGATGCAAAACTGTTTAAGCTGGTCGTATCAGTCGAAGACTCTGAGGAACTACAACAGGATGTTAGGCAACTTGAAAACTGGGCAGATGATTGGTAATTAAATTTTCACCCCCAGAAATGTAGTGTTGCGAATCGTAAAAATCATCCAGACTTTCAATATAATATGTCTGACTCGGGTCAGGATATACCTCTCAACATCAAAACCTCAGAGAAGGACTTGGGGGTCTGGATAGACAAAGACTTGGACTTTGAACTGCACATTACAGAAATGGTGAAAAAGGCAAATAAAATTGCTGGCCTTATGCGGGGATCTTTTGAATATATTGACAAGGAAGTTTTTAAATTATTGTATACATCTATGATTAGACCACATTTGGAGTATAAAGCTCCCATATGGTCTCCTTATAAGTGGAAGATGACTGACCTAATTGAATCTGTCCAAAGGAGAGCATCAAAGAGAGTACAAATACAAGTAATCTGCCTTATGATGAAAGGCTGAAACAACTTAAAATTCCAACATTGTTATATACTTAGATTGAGAGGAGATCTGATAAATGTCTATAAATATATCCATGGTTACTACGAAATGCCTAAATGTCTCCCTCCAATCAATGAGGATATATAGTAAATCCTGGGGCCATAACTTTAAATTATCTAAGTTATGGGCACACTTAGATAAAAAGAAATATTTTTTCAGCAACAGAGTTGTGGACTGGTGGAACTTTCTTAGAATTGTAGTGAATGCACCAACTGTGAATTCTTTCAAAGCAGGAGTTGACAATCATTTTAAAGACCATCCTGCAATGTACAATTACAGATCACTGGACCATCCTCATAGAACTCAGATTACTGTCTATTAATGAGCAGCTTACATTGGAAATTTCTTTGTTTTCCTACCTAGCTGAATAAAATCTGTTATCTGTTAATTTATGCAACAATGTTCTAAAACTATTGACAAAATCGCTTAAAAGTGTGTTGTTTCTAGCAATACGTATGACTTGTCCGATACAAACTCCATATGCTTGTTTCTCTGGAATGTTTCCTGTCAGGTCAGGGTAGGATATAATATCAAATTTGAACTGGTCTCTCTTGTCAAATATTTTTGTTACATACTGGCTGTTCTTTATTTCTATATCCAGATCAAGAAGGCAGCTTTTGTATCACTTTCATTTTCCAAATTTAATATTAGTTCTTTGAGATTTATGTTTTTCCAATTCCCCTGTATTTCATCTCCATTGTTTAAAGCACACAGGTCATCTATAAATCTTCTTGTGTGAGAATATGATCTTCTTGCAGCTGTAAAGTTTGTTTTTGCCAATTCCTCCATCCATTTTGATTCATAAAAATGTAAATAAAGGTTGGCAATGTATGGGGCTGGATCTGTTCCCATTTGAATGCCTACTATTTGTTGATAGACTCTGGTTCCAAAGCAAAAGTATGCATTGTTGATAATAAATTCTATCATTTGAGCACGCTTTTGCTTCGTGTTAGATATTCCTTTGCTTTTACCTTTATCAAATTTAGCCTCAGCACCAGACATTTTAACCCTTAAACGGTCAGACCGGTCGTTAACGACCGGTAATCACGTGATTTCATGCTGGGCTCACACTAGCTTAGCCTTACTTGTGTAAACAACTCATAAATCATCACTTAACTGTGCACAGACAGCTGTTGTGTTTCCCCCAAGAAGCACATCGATCTATTTATGTATACCACTCCCTCTAGCGTCCCTGCTTGTCGTTAAGAGATTCCCCGGTGATTCCCTTGAGGTGCGTGACGTCACGAAGAGGGCAGCATCTACCACCAGTTCAGCTGCAGGTGTCCATCAATTATATGAAAGTGCCGAGGCTATTAACCTTATTCAGGAGTGGGCAGGGAGGGATTATGTAGAAGAGGGGGACAGTAAAGTCGATGTTGGGCGTGAGGGTGTAAGTATTTTGTTTATAATGAGGCTGGAGCCCACAGAACCCAAGCGTATCAACGGACCATGTAGTTCCGTGGCGGGTTCCATACCCAGTCATTCAGGTTCGTTGCAGCCGATCACTCACTCAATCACTGACTCACGCAATGCCCTTGCTGTTCCCAAGTATCCCCAAATACATGTATGTTTCCCTGTCAAAACTGTGTTTATCAATAAATTTTATGAACAAGACCTTTTGCCTTGGCCCAGTTATGGAACCTTGCATTCAAACCTGAACTGTTTCTCTGAATGCACTCAATTTACACGGGGGTTGGGGGGGAGGAGGAGGAGCATGGTTGCAGATACATGACAAATATTGTTGTCAATCTCAAAGACTGTGACAGGCAGCCAACAGGGAGGGCCTACTTTGCCTTTTGCACTGGAATGGATGACTATTATTGCATGTACACTGTATACATGCATGGTGTCATCCACATTTGCAAACTACATATCAGTATAAGGCCTGGCACGTATGATTGTGGATCCAACCATGCTTTGTTTCCATGGCAACATATTAAAATGGAGGAAAACCACAAATTTTCCATAAAAATACTGCAGTGTTGTTTTATTTCAGTCATTTTTTTACATAATATTTAACCTGGAACATAATCTATGAATAGTTATGGTGACTAATTTTGTTATGCAAAGTAACTGCCTGATACCGGTTCTGCAGACTTATGTAAAAATGCAGTTTTTACGGTTTTTAGCCAAGTACAAGCAATATTTTAACAGTTGCTATGGAAACAGGTCCTATGATCTATGTTTTATTTTCAAAGTTTACTTAAAGTTTATTTCTTTGGTTATCCAAATACCATGCATATGTTGAGAAAAGGGTGCTTCACATAAAATGAGGAGATACTTTGTTCTCTTATTTAACAGATTTTAAATGATTTTTTGCCCTTTATTAGTGATTAAAGTGGTTGCCATGGCAACCAGTCACGTGACTATTCGCAATTTGTTGCACATAATGAAACTTGGCACTCTAGCTATCACAATGATATAAATTATACTTTTGGTATGCTGCAAAGAAAACTGTTCCTAGTGCACTGTGTTCAATGAAAATTGTTACTTTTATTTTCACTGGTACAAAAATTAACCTGACCCTTTATAGTCCATGAGCCAGACCGAAAATTGGTACCATCTGAGGGCTCCTCTTTAGTTACATTATTTTTGTTGGTGGGTGAAGGTACTTTGTGGAGAGAGTGCGCAATTTCTTTCGGTCGGTCAATACATTTTTCTAATGTCTCATTTTGACTTTTTGGAGGGGTGAAAGAACTTTTCCTTTGACCAGTGAATCATTCGATTCCGTATCTGTATTGTGAAAAAATTCTTTCAGACATAATGTACGACAAAATTTTAAAATATCACACACTTGTTCTTCTGTGTCTTTTCTTGGTGTCGATGTGAATTTCAATCCCATTTTTAGCAACTTTACTTGTCCTTGTGTCAATTGTTTGCTTGATAAGTTTATAATTTTAACAATAGATGTATTTAAAGTTAATCTCTTCTTGGCTCCTGCTGTTGGGGGTATTGTTGCGCTGTTTCTCTCCATCTGTTGTATCTTAGCTCTTTTTGGGAGGTGTCCCGTGCTTCTCTTGATTGTCTCTCTGGTTTGTTTGTGGTCTTTGTCCTCTTTGATTTGTGTAGCCTTTTTGCTCTTGCAGAGGGCGCCATCGTGTATTTGGGCGTGGTCCTCTTTCTAAAGAAGGAAACTCTTCTTCAATTTCTACATTTAGGCGTAGTTCATATCTGTGACCTTAGTTTTGTCTGTCCAATAGGTCTATGTCATGTCTAGGTTGAATTACTTGAAATCTATGTAGGCAAGTCTACGTTTCTTCTGTTTTCATTCCTAGCTACCATTGCAAAAGTTCCTCGTCTGTGGTTTCTAAAGGGTTCCATAAATTGGTTAAACATTGACAAATGTTATTTGTACTTTAATTCTGATGTCATGTCCATACAATGAACCTACAGCTATTGCACATAATAGTTTGGTTTTGTAATTTTTACAATCAAGAGTAATCTACATTCATTTCAACAACCTGCATCTAATTGATTTTATATGTTCAAATTTACAATTCAATCTGGCCAAAAGGTGGTATCTATTGTGATATGCTAATATATGTGTAATGTAAATTAGATCTATAGTGACAGTAAAAAACAATATACGTACGTCGCGGTGTACATTTTCTTGCATATGGGTAACCCTAGCTTGTATATGGGTTCCAACTTCTCCAAACAGGGAGATTGTCTTATTGATTGGCACTTTCCTTACCATGAATAAATATTAATTAGCATTGTTTAGTAGTGTATGAAGGTTCCTCAAAGTTGATTAGCGGTTGTTTGGATGAGGCATATATTGACCTGTTCAAGTTACCTTATTCTACAATGTTTAGCACTTTCACTATTATAAATCTATATTGATTAGCAATGATTAGCAGTCTTTGCACATTTATAAATATTGATTAGCACCTCCATTTCCTCAAGTTTTCATTTCAATTAACAAACTGTGATTCAAATCTTGCTACGTTTTGCCTTGTGACATGTATACTCATCAAAGGAATCACTATGCAGATTTTTTTTCATCTTTTATGCAAAATAACATACATCTATTAAATTGCGTATTCTGACTTAAAGCTGTGCCGCAGAAAAGTCCATCATGCTGTTTTGAATTCCTGAGACATACACCAATCAAAAAAGCATTGTTAAGTTTGGTGTCCTCAGATGGTACCAATTGGTCAAAATTGGGCCCTCAGCTCATGGACTATTAAGGGTTAATATACTGACATTTGCCATCTTTGAACGCTTTATCCAACATTGAAATTAACACGTTTTTAAGTCTGTCAAGTTGATTTTTGTATACAATGTTGAGAAATCAAAAGTATGAATTGATTTGGCACCATTCTTATTGTTGATTTTGTCAATGTCTAGTAGAATATCATTTGTGCTATCTGTAATCCACATTCTATTCACACCAGTGTACATTTTCACTGTTTTGCAGCAGTTAGTATGTGGATTTTTGATAAGTTTGAGGACTTCAGTGAGTCATTTGGCAACTTGATTCAAAACACATTTCTTTGCTGCAATGATGAATTTGAATTTAACAGGGTTTTTATGCATTTTGACAATTGCATATATGATTTGTAATTTCTTGTCCTCATTTGAGACACTGCATTTCAACTCCTTGTTTTTATCCACTTGGTCCTTGATAACAGTATCAGAGGTTCCTGCCTGTTGATAACTTTCATTATTTCATTCACTCAGTATTGTATTGATGTGGTATGGTTCACAAGTAAGTGCAATATTATTGCTAACTTTGTCAAAAGGTGTGATGACAAACTTGTCATGTAAGTCTTGTAATTCCTGACTACAATGTGAATCCTGCAGCACTTGTTTAATCTGTCTCCACTTTTGAAGAGGTCCTTTTCTCAGGTATTTAATTCTTTCATCCACTTTTTCCATTACTTTAACTTTCCATTCATCAAATGCCTGTCTAGAGATTCCTTTCTTACTACTATGTTTTTTTAATGAAACTGTCGAGTCCTCTTCTAATCTCCTTTCTTGCCTTTGTGAAGTTGATGTTATGTCTTTCTCTATAGTTTGGTCCTTTTTGAAACAAATGTCTTAATTTCTTGTTTTTAATTATACTTAAATCACCCATGATTACATGTTTGTGGTCTTTATCCATATACTTCTTGAATGTAGTGTCACATTCACAAGTTTGACTATTCATATTCCAGCTGTCTAAGTCCACTTCATCCATTATCCGGTTGTAGTTGAAGACCTTATTACGAATACTAGAAGTGTATTTATAAGCAACTGTGACATCCTCCTCAATATAGTTGCTGACTGAATTTTCAACTTCCTGAAGTCTAAGAATACTTTGTAGATTTATGTGCTCGATAGCTGGATTTTCATAGTGTATTATCACAGGATTCATGTGTTTCTTTTTCTTCTTACTTTTCCACGTTTGTTCTTTCTTAAGCTCCAATTTATGTTGTATCATGTCTTGTATCAAACTGACAATCCTATCTGGTTACTTGCTGTCATTTGTTACTTCATGATCCAGCAGTAACAGTACTAACTGTCCCAATTGCTTGGGATCTTTTTTCTTCATTTGTGGTAAAGTTTTATTGATGTAGTATGTAGTTTCTTTGGTTGCAGTTTCTTGGAGTACGTTGAATATTTATTTCGCTGTCAGAGATTCTTTATGTGCTCTGTGTTTACTCTTATGTTTGTTCTTTTTTTCCCTTCTTTTGTTGAGTATGTCATATACATTATCATTTTCTGCTCTTTGATCTATGCTCTTTGATCTATGTTCTGTATTTAATCACATCGGTTATTCAACCCATAGGGATATACTGTTCGGAGTTCTATCATCCAAAATGTTTATGTGTTCCTTTGCAATCCTGCTGTTTCCTTATTCATCTTTCCATTAGAGTATTTTGCTGGTTGTTTTATAGTTTCAATAATTTGGACTTTAAATGTTTTGTTCTTGCAAAGTCCACTAGTGAAGTGATCCACCAGAATCGCAGAATTGGTTCCTTTGTTAGGGTGTCGTATTCTATTCCTATGATCATTGAATCTTTCGTTCAATTTTTCGTTGGTTTCACCGACACACTGATTAGAGCAATCATCACAAGTAATCAGGTAAACCAAGTTATCTGTATTGCATGTAAGTTTTTCATTCTTGTAATTTTTAGTTCTGTAAGTTCTATGTGTAACAGTACTTGTAAACTTATTGATTTCCATGAATTCTTGGCAAAGCTTACAGTTAGGTTTCTGGCAAGCTTTAACCATTTCAACCCCATGGTCCCCAGCAGAAGTTCCCAGCTTAACTCCTAAATCCTTATTTGTTCCCTCTCCTTAAGCATTAACCTGGTGAGGCACATGAAGTCTCCTATGGTCAGCTTGGCTAACCCCAGGGGAGGCTACATCCCTAGAGGGCTGCTCAGAGGATTCTTCTATAGTTTTTTGGCTTCTTGTCTGTGCCATCATTGGTAATAAGATTAGTAGAGTGAATAAATCACTGCTATAGTAGATCAACTGCAAGGAGTAGTCTAGTTAAAGACCCTCCAGAACAATTCATCACCTACAGACGGACGTCTCCTTTGAAACTTAAAAGCTTCATACACTATTCCACCATACCAACACTGGTATAAACCGGTAAATAGTACGGACGGACGGGCAGACAGCATGAGCAGTTGCATAAGCTCTCCGGCCTTTGGTCAGCAGAGCTAAATATTAGAACTTGAAGCCGATCAGTGACCGACCCCCCCCCCCCCCTCGCCAGACAGATGGATGCGCAGGTGAAGAAAATACCCTTGGGTAGGTCAAGGTTACTTCTGTTTGACCTAATGACAAAGCTTTGGTGCAATGAGCAGGGATATCATGGCTAGGCCCTTTTTCTTCAATGCATCACTGTGATCTAAATATGTGACCCAGTGACCTAGTTTTCAATAGGCTCCTAAGGCATCCTTAGGACCAACTGTCATAAATATTTGATGAAGCTACATTCAATATTTTTTAAAATATTGTGTTAATGCCTTTTTTTCTTTAATGTAGTACTGTGACCTAGTGACCTACCTGAAGCACCTCAATGGCCCTGTGATAAAAATTTGATCTCTGTGAAGTGAGTATTTTTGGAGATATGGCGTTAACAAGGCATGGACGGACGGTCCAACAGATGGACGAACTCAAAGATGGTGACGATACCCCTCCGGCTTAAAAGGCCAAGGAGTAAAAAAATCGCAAGGCCACCTGGTGAGCAAATTAAGAACTAAGAATCTCTAAGAGTGTTCCTGTGTAATATCAAACAAGAGGGCTGTGTAAACAGCCCATGCTCAGCTGAGCTAGACATTCATCACACTTGCAGCTCTGTGAACTTCGGATAGGATCAAGGTCACCAATGTTCTGGGTAAGTCTGACCTTTATAGAAGAACATTAACATGTACAACATTAAGGTCCCAGTACAAGTCATTCTCAAGTTATAGTGAAGAGTAAAATTCATGTACGTTGCAATGTGACCCCAAAAGCGAGGCCAAGGTCACTCGTGGCTGTCTAAGTATGACCTACACAGTGAAACTTTAACATGTGCAACATCAAGGTCTTAACTCAAAACACATCTCAAGTTATCAAGTGAATAGTAAATTTTGTGTCAGTTGACCTTGGGAATGAGGTCAAGGTCCAAACTTCACTTGCGCATGACCATTTGCACAAAATACGTTCATCTTTATAAAAGGTACATCCCTGCCAAGTTTGGCACCAATATGGCCAAAAATAGTTAAGTTATAACAATTACAAGAAATTCCCATGTTAAACTTTCCTACTAAAACTTTTTAAGGATTTTTGAAAAAAAATCATTAAAAATCCAAAAATCACTGGAGCATGACCACTTGGGAAAAACTGGTAGAAAATCACCCAAGGTACATGTCCACCAAGCTTGAAGTCAATCTGGATGACAGTTTTGGAGAAGAAGTCGAAAATGTGAATTAGCATTAAAAAGGCCATTGACTTACATAGTAATCAATAGGAAAGCTGCATTGACCAATAAATACCCGGATGATAAATTCGTTAAAATCAGGAATCCACAGCAGTGCCACCTAGTGAACAACTTTGTTTGACCCTGCCACAAGGAACATATCCACCAAGTTTCACCTTAATCTGACAGACAGTTGTGGAAAAGAAGTGAAAAATAGAAAAAAAAACACGTAAAAAAACATAAAAAATTAGAAAAGAAAATGCAGCATCACCTGGTGAACAAATCAAGAGCTAGGACCGCCTAGGAGTATTCCTTTGTGACATCAAAGCAGTTGGGTGAGTGCTTTTCAGAGAAAAAGATTTTTAAGATTCCCCCACCCACCCCCAAAGAACAAAAAATTTCTTAAAAAATACAAAAATTATTGGAGCGTGACCATTTGAACAAACTTTGTAAAGACCCACCCAAAGTACACTCCTACCAAGTTTCAAGTAAATCTGGTTGATGGTTTTAGAGAAGTCAATAATGTGAATTGTGGACAGATGGACAAAGGACTATCCTATAAGCTCAGCTGATTAGCTAAAGAATTGGGTAAGTGGTTTTGGAGAAGAAAGAATTTTAAAGATTTGCCCAAAAAAAGAACAAAAAAGTTCAAATAAAATCCCAAAAATCACTGGAGCAGAACCATTTGAACAAATTTGGTAGACACCCACTCAAGGCACATCCCCACTAAATTCACTTGAAGTGCATCTGGCTGACTGTTTTGGAGAAGTCAAAAATGTGAATTGTGGACAGACAATAAACGAAAGGAGGGACGGACGAAGGGCTCTCACAAAAGATCAGCTGACTGACATGTCAGCTGAGCTTAAAAATCCAAAAATCACTGGAGCGTGATCATTTGAACAAACATACTCACCCCAGGTACACTACCACCAACTTTGAATTAAATCTGGCTTACAGTTTTGGAGAAGTCAAAAATGTGAATTGTGGACGGACAACGGACCCTGACTAAGGCTCGGCAGACTGACAAGTCAGGTGAGCTAAAAATACTGTTCAAAGAACACAGTACCCTTCGGCCGCCTTCAATCTCTTTTGCTGTTAGTGAATAGGAATAGTGTCCCATAGTATCAGGTATAGTGTATGATCAGAAAGCTGCTGGTAGCCTGTAGTGTAAGAGATCATGGCCAATTTGCCACTCATCAAATAATTTCACAAATGGAGATCTTGTCATAAATTCAACAAATATTACTATTGTACACTTGACCTTTGACCTCATAAACATCAGGTCAAATAAATAGGCATAACCTTGACTTTCAATGGCCTTCTAGATCACCCTATGTTGCATCTTTTGTTTTAAGATTTAGATTTCTAGATACACAATGTCACTCAGCAAACTTGTGACCTGTGTGTGACCTTGAAAATTAGGTTGAGGTCAATTATGCTTGCACACAAAGCAAGCCTTATAGAGGTGTACTATCATATGCAATTTGAAAGTCCTGTCTCAAAAGCTTCTGAAGTTATAGTCGTAAACAAAATTACAATGAAAAGGTCACTGTGACCCAGATACTTGAACTAGTGACCTACCTTTGATTCATGATACATTTTTTGGTTATAATACAAGTGTGTATAAAATTTCATGTAACTGACTTAAAAACTTCCTTACTTATACCATTACCACCATTGTGCACTGACCTTTGACCTCAAAAAGTAGTTCAAATATAAAGCTATGACCTCGATTTTCAATAGGCTTCTGGATCACTCTATGAAGCTTCTTGTCTTTAAGATTGAGATTGCTAATGTAGGCTTTCAATAGTTAGAGCGGTATCGTTGCTTAGCACGTGACCACTGTGTGACCTTGAGAATAACATCAAGGTCAACTATGCTTACACACTAAGTAGGCCATACAGGAGTGTAATATCATGTGCAATTTGAAAGTCCTGTCGCAAAAATTTCTGAAGTTATGGTGGTAAAACCATTGGACGGACGGACATCTCTACTATGATACACTAATATGTAGAAAAACATGACCCATATTCATAACTATCAAATCCAACAATGACAGCAAAGAGATTCTAGAGTTACCAAAGCATCAACAGTCATCTTCCAACACCAATGTGAAGAAACAAATTTCACTATTGACTTGAGACAGGCAGTCACCCACAACAGGCAACTGGTGGTTGCCTTTTGTGGGTGAAGGACGGTGCCAGGTACGACAATACCCGTCGGCCTCATATGGCCGAAGGGTAAAAGTGATAAAGGATAATGTACCTGTCAGCAATAGTGATGATGATCAGAGCTGTCAAAGTCCTTGTTTCATTATTTGTGTGGAAAAATGAAAACGTGTGCACAACTTTGATGGGAACTAATTGTTTGGTTATTTCTGTCTTGTTCCTAGCTAAAGATTAAGCCACACCCATGTCTACCATATACACACATGGATATTTAAGTTACCACTAATAATTTAAAGGAGTAAAAGGCCTAAATAGCATTTCTTTTGATTATTAGTCACATATATCAATCATGTATAGAGATTTGAATAAATGTACGAATCATAAATGAGCTTACTTGAGTGTGTCTTGGCCTAATGAATCATGGGGTGAAACAGGCATTGCTGTTGAGAGACACTATAATATATCTAAAGGCCAATGCCATAAATTTTATATACAATACCTGCTATGACAACTACTGATGTTGTTGTAAATGTTGCACCACGCTGGGGCTCTTTTGACACTGCAAAAGAAAAAAAGAATTGTTGCAAAAACAGTGTGTGTGTTTTGGCACACAGATATAATGACAGAAAAGACTAAAATTAGAAGTTGGAATGGCATCTCTCTCCATCATATGTTTCAAGATATTCAACATTCAAAATTTTCAATGCCTCCAATTAACAAAATTTATATTGCTAAAACCGTTATCACCTTTTCATTAGATACATAGTACTCAATTTGCCTGTTTAGCAGACTGAGTGAGCAACTGGTTTTGTGGTGCCACTGGCCCCCCAAGGCACCCAAAGGTCTGTCTAAGCAGGCAATAACCTAAGACTGAGACTAGGAAGTACTCACATAATATCCTCTCTATTAAAGTATTATAGTTCTGAAGATAGCCTATTCCAAACTTAAAATTTTGAACGTCCCTCATTTGCATTTATTGTGAACACCGATTCCCCTCCACATTGTTTAGAGGTATCACCATGCCAAGTTTGGAGTTTGAAGATTTAAAATTAATTAATTTAAAACTTATTTGCATAATTATGAGTATCATGTCCCCTCTTCATAGAAAGGCAAGACTTTTATGCATAAAGCATATATGCCACATCTGGAGTTTTTATGTTTAAATTGTATAGGAGATTGCCTGCATTGACAGACTTAGTCATGCCGGCCATAGGCTGTGAGTCTGCAGCTCATGGAACCAAAGCCATTTCAAGCACATGTCAGGGGCTTCAGTTTATTACTCGATAATTGCAATTAAGATGGGCTGATAACTTTGTGAGACTTAGTTCGTGGAATCAGCTTGACTGAGCACATGTACTCATGAATAATAAGCATGGGACGGATTAGCCGATCCCGTCATGTGTATATGTTGAGCTCATTGGTCACAATAGCTTGGATTATAGCCACAACAAGGATGGCCTCAGACATCTTTTCCGAGAAAAAGGTGAGCACAAATAAATGGATGACCTTACCTCAATACAAGAGAAAGAAATTGGGTTATTCGATTTCAATTCAACCAGTGGCCCCCGGGTGACCCCCTCAGATTTCACAGCTTTTTTTGCATGTGTGTAGTACAACATGTTTTAGGATGCTGTGAAAAATTTCAGGTCAAAATCTTAAACTGTTTTTAAGATATGGCTTCTTTAACAGGTAGGGATAGGTGCTAATTTTGCAAACATTTTTAAGGCTTTATTTGTGAGGGCAGGTTGAAGGGCTGATAACCTGATAACAATTGTTCTAGAATAGATAGACATCTCAAATTTTTAGAACTTGTTTATCTTTTGGGATAAAATTGATATAAAATGAAAGAGTATTACTTTACATATTTGCCAGGTATATAGATGCAGTAGAAAACCACTGTTTTCGACCAAGATATATTTCCAAATCTACCTTTAAGCACCATTTTGAAACGAACTGGGCATATGAATACCTTGCTACTTTTTGTACATAAGCTCTGTTAGACTGTGGACCGATATGAGCAATATGAAGCATCTGTGAGGAAGAGACTTAACTTTATGGGCATTCCAAATATGAAAAAAAAATGGAATTTATGTACATATTTATATCCATTTTTCAATATGTGCGATAGGTTCAACAGCAAAATGCTATATGTCAAATGAAGGGCAAAATCTCTTCTTTTATTTGATAATAAACTTATTCTGCTTCCATGGATCCTTCTGCAGTTAATTGGCAATCAAACATTAGGCATTTCTACCATTCGCAACATGGTATTTTTTAAACACAATTCAATTTGTGTTATCCAAGCTCTTAGTTCTTTCCCCTTCATGGTATCTGTTCATATCCAAGTGCTAAGCCTGGAAATCACAGTACTTTCAGCATCTTCTCATCTCAGATAGTTTTGAAATATTGGGATTTCCCCTGGTTTTGTAAATGATTCTGGAACTCCAAATAATTTCAGTTATGATACAGGCCTATATGGTTTATAGCATAAAAGGACTTCACTGCAGAGATACACCAGTTGGTCACCTGAAGATCCATAACTGTGTAGTTAGATTCCAGGATGGCTGCTCCATTGGAATGTTGTTCAATTGGGACTCCATGTCATTAGACAAATTACTGCAGAAAAGTTGGGCTTCTGAACATAAGTGAACTGACTCTTGATAAAAATCTTCTGTTTGCAAGATGGGGTTTACAGAATACTACTGTGACAGAAAATATGACTGTGTATTTTCATCACAATAAGTTATTGCTGGATAAATTCACAGTTCTCCAGAAGACATGCTATGATCCAGTTGATGTCCACAATAGAATAAAGGTAAGCAGCATTTCAGGAATAGAACATACACACATATGTTGAAATCAGTGAGACAGAAGATATTCCACCAGACATAGGGATGCACCCTGGACAGTATATTGCTGCGGTGTACGATCAGCATTGGTACCTGGGTCATGTTTTATAAGTTTCAAATGATGCTACAGATACAAATGTCCAAGTTGATTCCATGCGTCTCAAAGGGCCACTTCTTAAAGTTATTTGCTCTTATTTCGGTTGCAGACCTACAGATGAACAAATCCTCAAAATTTCAGATCTCTATCTACTCTAGATCAATTTCTATCAGCCCTTCAACTTACCCTCAGGAATAAAGCCTTAAAAAAAGTTCATGAAATTAGCATCTACCCCCAACTGTTTAAGGAGCCATATCTTGAAAGTGGTTCAACATTTTATTTTATTTATTAATTTTTTTCCCAGCTTCCTACAAGATATTGCACTGCACAGACATGTGGAAAATAATTTTGACATCTCAGGGGGTCACCCTGGCACTTTCTTGAAAATTGGTTGATCTGAAATGGAATGACCCAATTTGCTGTGTAAACAAAATTCCAATGAATAGGTCACTGTGACCCAGATACTTGACCTAGTGACCTACCTTTGATTCATGACAGATTCTTTGGTTGTGATACATGTGTGTATAAAATTTCATGCAACTGACTTAAAAACTTCCTTACTTATACCAATAGCACCATTGTGCACTGACCTTTGACTGCAAAAAGTAGTTCAAATATAAAGCTATGACCTCGATTTTCAATAGGCTTCTAGATCACTCTATGAAGCTTCTTGTCTTTAAGATTTAGATTGCTAATGTAGGCTTTCAATAGTTAGAGCGGTATCGTTGCTTAGCACAGCACGTGACCACTGTGTGACCTTGAGAATAACATCAAGGTCAACTATGCTTACACACTAAGTAGGCCATACAGGAGTGTAATATCATGTGCAATTTGAAAGTCCTGTCGCAAAAATTTCTGAAGTTATGGTGGTAAAACCATTGGACGGACGGACATCTCTACTATGATACACTAATATGTAGAAAAACATGACCCATATTCATAAATATCAAATCCAACAATGACAGCAAAGAGATTCTCGAGTTACCAAAGCATCAACAGTCATCTTCCAATACCAATGTGAACAAACAAATTTCACTCTTGACTTGAGACAGGCAGTCACCCACAACAGGCAACTGGTGGTTGCCTTTTGTGGGTGAAGGACGGTGCCAGGTATGACAATACCCGTCGGCCTCATATGGCCGAAGGGTAAAAGTGATAAGGGATAATGTACCTGTCAGCAATAGTGATGATGATCAGAGCTGTCAAAGTCCTTGTTTCATTATTTGTGTGGAAAAATGAAAAGGTGTGCACAACTTTGATGGGAACTAATTGTTTGGTTATTTCTGTCTTGTTCCCAGCTAAAGATTAAGCCACACCCATGTCTACCATATACACACATGGATATTTAAGTTACCACTAATAATTTAAAGGAGTAAAAGGCCTAAATAGCATTTCTTTTGATTATTAGTCACATATATCAATCATGTATAGAGATTTGAATAAATGTACGAATCATAAATGAGCTTACTTGAGTGTGTCTTGGCCTAATGAATCATGGGGTGAAACAGGCATTGCTGTTGAGAGACATTATAATATATCTAAAGGCCAATGCCATAAATTTTATATACAATACCTGTTATGACAACTACTGACGGTGTTGTAAATGTTGCACCACGCTGGGGCTCTTTTGACACTGCAAAAGAAAAAAAGAATTGTTGCAAAAACAGTGTGTGTGTTTTGGCACACAGATATAATGACAGAAAAGACTAAAATTAGAAGTTGGAATGGCATCTCTCTCCATCATATGTTTCAAGATATTCAACATTCAAAATTTTAAGTGCCTCTAATTAACAAAATTTATATTGCTAAAACCGTTATCACCTTTTCATTAGATACATAGTACTCAATTTGCCTGCTTAGCAGACTGAGTGAGCAACTGGTTTTGTGGTGCCACTGGCCCCCCAAGGCACCCAAAGGTCTGTCTAAGCAGGCAATAACCTAAGACTGAGACTAGGAAGTACTCACATAATATCCTCTCTATAAATGTATTATAGTTCTGAAGATAGCCTATTCCAAACTTAAAATTTTGAACGTCCCTCATTTGCATTTATTGTGAACACCAATTCTCCTCCACATTGTTTAGAGGTATCACCATGCCAAGTTTGGAGTTTGAAGATTTAAAACCTTCTTGCACAATCATGAATATCAAGTCCCCTCTTCATAAAAAGGCAAGACTTGTATGTATAGAAGCATTATAATTTATATGCCAAATTTGGAGTTTCTATGTTTAAATTGTAAAGGAGATTGCCTGCATTGACAGACTTAGTCATGGCAGCAATAGACTGTGAGTGTGCAGCTAATGGGACCAAAGCTAATGTGAAAAACAACTGGTGTCCGCTACTCGAGCTATGGTATGGAATCGGTTAAATTGCCTAGCAAACTAATTGGACGTTTAAACGCTGTTCAGGGTGGTATATTAAAATCCACTTTGGTCATTGGAAAAAGGTCCCACCACAGCAAACTTTTATCTGCCCTCAATGTACCCCCCCCCCCCATTTCTGATATATTAAATCATAACGCCTATTCCTTGCTGCATAGGGTTTTTCAGACCGACTCCCCTTTCAGATCCTTGTGTGACTATTTTATTCCAGACTTCATGATTAATGGTTATCTCCGTAAAAATACCCTGGTAGGTCGCGTTATCTCTAACAGTGAGTCCGCAATCACATTATGTCTCAGTGGTGTGGGTGGTCTAGATAGTACCTGGTACACCTCCCAACCAGAACAATGGCATGGTGGACACTCTTCCCTACCTAGTGACCCATCCAGATTTTAACACATGCGGGAGCTTCCAACATAAATTGGCGGCTGTACTATTGAAAGCCTTCTGAGCTCCGATTTAATTCCGTGGTATATCAGCTATTTTATTATTGATTTTAATTTTCGACGTAAGATTACAGTGTATCTATTATTATGTATGCTCATTAGAACAATTTTGTGGACCTATGTTTTAGTTTGAAGAATGATGTGTTTGATCTGTCCATTTTGTATTATATATGCAGTGTATTATTGAGGCTACGCTTTTATATTATATTTTATTTCATGATTTACTTTATGTTTGGTTGTCTTATGATTTTGACGTGCATTTTATTTTATTTCGATGTATAATTTGTGTTCGATCTGTCCATTTTGTAATATATATGTGGCGTATTATTGAGGCTATGCTTTTATATTCAATTTTATATCATTATTTACTTTCTTTGGTTGTCTTATGATTTTAACGTGCATTTTATTTCGATGTATAATTTGTGTGTATTCCATTTTCTCCCTTGCGGAGGTCAAATAAATTATTATTATTATTATTATAAAGCCCCGTGTCAGGGGATTCAGTTTATTACTCGCTAATTGCAATTAAGTTGGACTGATAACATTGTCAGACTCAGCTCGTGGAATCAGCTTGACTGAGCACATGTACTCGTGAATAATAAGCATGGGATGGATTAGGCAATGCTGTCACTGTATATGAGGTCATTGGTCACAATACCTTGGATTAGAGCCACAACAAGGATGGCGTCACACATCTCCGAGAAAAAGGTGAGCACATATATGAAAGACTCTGACAATTTAAAGCAAAGGATTGTCAGTCCAGCAATGCCATGAAGGCAAAAATGATCCAAAAATCACTGGACTGTTACCATTTCAACAAACTTGGTAGAGACTCACCCAAAGTACATTCCCACCAAGCTTGAGGTGAATCTGGCCAGTGGTTTGGAGAAGTCGAAAAATGTGAATAGTGGACGCTGATAAATGCATGGATGATGGACGCCTAACCACCACGAGCTCAGCTGACTAAAAAGTAAGCTGAGCTGAAAATAATATATTTTTCTTTCCCAAGTAATATGTAAGTTTCATTAATAAATGAGTATGATATGTACTACTTGAAAACATACCTTCAGTAGGGCAACTGCAATTTACCCGTACTTGTTTGCCATTCTTGTATGAAAGATGGAACCCATAGGTGGTGTTGTCTTCTCTTGGTACATAAAGAACATGGAGTTCACATAACCCATTATTGCAGCCAGCACTTTTTTTAGCCCAGGATCTGTTTGCCCACGACCTCTGCTTTTCACAGCTGTGCCCTTCCCAGCAGGTGGCCACTATTTCTTGATCTAGGCCTTTTTCAAAGTTAGCCCATTTCAATGATGCTCTGGGATCATATGTTGCTTTTAAGGTGAAAATTTCCCTCCGACTGCTATCAGTGTACACAGTACATTGCAATTGTTCTGTTGCTGAAAATAGAAAGAACAGTGCAGCAGCCCCAAATGTGCATTGCGCGAATACTGTCTTGAAAGAGACTCTTCCACCATTATCAAGATAAATTCAGATTTACTATGTTAAAAAAACAAACAAACAAACAAACAAACAAGAGGCCCATGGGCCTAATGCTCGGCTGATGCCGGGGCTATATTGCACCTGTTCATTTCAAAGTTGTGAGTCCTCAAGGGGCTTCGGAACATATAAAGTTTAATGTAAAAGTTGGCCACCAGATGACATTACGCTCCACATGTAATCATAGCTTATTTGTGCAACTCCTGTGATGAATATTTTTGCATGTGCCACAACAACGAGTGAGTCCTTAACTTTGTGTCCTCAGTAACCTTCCTACAGAAGATCAAGGACACCCAGATTGTGTAAAACAAGAGGCCCACAGGCCTGCCTGGTGCTGTGCTGACATTGCCATTGAGGTCCATGATACACCTTGCCATTACAAAATCACCTCTTTCAACTTTACAGGCATGGTGACGTCACAAAAATACGTCAAGGTCACTCATATGATATATGATTCTAGCTTTGGATATTGTCGATACATCATTAGCAAGGCTAATCCAATTACTTTTCGAGATATGGAATTTTATATCTTTAAATACATTTTGGCACATAATTTCTGTCAAATTATAGGTGGCGCTACTAGTGTCATTACCAACTTAGACTTTGAACTCCACCACAATCCCACCAAATTTGGTGAAGATCTGCCACAAACAAAAGGTGCTACAGTGTTTTATTAAATACAGACTACAGTGTTTCGAAAATATATTGGCCCAGCCACACAAAATCCAAATTTTATCACTTCCATCAAAAATAAGAAGAGAATTGGTAGGCCTATCACTTTTTTTGGTAATTCTGTCTAGTTTGTCAGCTGAGTTTACAGCAAAAGTAAAAGAACGCATATATCGTTTATGTGATATCTATGAATCTGGAACATCAATGTAATTAAAAAGTTGGGTGATTGAATCATTGTTAGAGTATCAAATGCATGGACAAGACTTCAACAAGACCATCACTATATAATTGAAGTTCTACAGAGAGAAGTCTCTAGTATGATACACTTATGTGGAAAAACATGACCCATATTCATAAATATCAAACCCAACAATGACAGCAAAGATATTCCAGAGTTACCAAAGCATCAACATTCCTCTTTCAATACCAATGTGAAGAAAGATTTCACTCCTGACTTGAGACAGGCAGTCACCCATAAATATAAAAACCACTCAAAATCCAAATTTTATCACTTCTGCCAAAAATAAAAAGACGGACGGATGATGGATGGCTAATCATAACATAAGCTCAGCTGACTGATAAGTCTGCTGAGCTTAGAACAAACAAAATAAAATCCCTACCAGTTGGGTCTATTTTTTTATGGTCATGTGACCCCCAACAAACATTTTAAGGAAGTCCAATGTTTGTTCACACAATTGACTGGACAGGAGAATCCAGAATGAAGTTGTAAAACTATGGCACATATCCATTCATTCATTCATAGATAAATCAGGACAATTGTTGACAAATCTTTGATTGGACAGGAAGGGATATGACTTACGTGCTGCATTAGGTCCTGTCACCATACAGCCCACCAAGGACAGTACTAGTGCAACTATCCCCACCGTCACCATGGTAAACTTCTCCGTGTTTAAGGGGGATCTGAACTGGTGGACCTCAAAGAGAATTGCACAGTCCTGTCATGTGTTTAACCTAATGATCTTCTCGTCTCCAACACTGAAAAAGATTTAACACCAAATTATGATGTTTTCTTTGAACTAGTGATCATTAAAGACAGAAAATGTACACCAGAACATTTTAAGGTAACTACCATCTTTGAAAACTCATGGACTGCAAAGTATTGATATTGATATGACAGTATGTCAACATTATAATCGTATTTGAAACCTGTGGATCATGTTCTTTCCAGTAATATGTAAATGTATATATATATATATATAGTAAAACCTCCCTATACCGAACACCCTTTGGACCGGAAACAAGAGGGCTGTGTGAACAGCCTATGCCTCAGCTGATCTTGACATTCATCACACTTGCAGCTCTATGAACTTGGGAAAGGATCAAGGACACCATGTTCTGTGTAAGTCTGAACTTTATAGAAGAACACTTACATGTGCAACATCAAAGTTCAAGTAGTTCTCAAGTTATAATGAAGAGTAAAATTCATGTATGTTGCACTGTGACCCCACAAACGAGGTCAAGGTCATTCATGTACTGTCTCAGCATGACCTTCATACAGAATAATTAACATGTGTAGCTAACTCAAAACAGATCTCAAGTTATCAAGTAAACAGTAAATTTTGTGTCAGTTGTCCTGTGAATTAACATTAGAATGCCCATTGACTTAGAAGATCTTTCAAGATTTGTCCAAAAAAAAAAAATTCATAAAAAATAAAAAAATCACTGGAGCATGAACATTTGAACAAAATTGGTAGAAACCCACCCAACGTACATTGTCACCAAGTTTGAAGTTAATCTGGATGACCGTTTTGGAGAAGAAGTCGAAAATGTGAATTAGCATTAGAATGTCCATTGACTTCCATAGTAATCAATAGGAAAGCTGCATTGACCGACAAGTACCCGAATTGAAAAAATCGTTAAAAATCTGGATTCCGCAGCATTCCCACATAGTGTACAACTTTGTTTGACCCTTCTACAAGGAATACATCCACCATGTTTCAGCTTAATCTGAGTGATGGTTCTGGAGAAGAAGTCGAAAATAGCTACAACACACAAAAATTCATAAAAAATTAGAAAAAATTGCAGCGCCACCAGGTGAACAAATTAAGAACTACGAGTCCCAGGGAGTGTTCCTGTGTGATATCAAAGCAATTGGGTGAGCGGTTTTGGAGAAGAAGATTTTTTAAGATTTACCCCAAAAAGAACAAAAAAATTCATTAAAAATGCAAAAATCACTGGACCTTGACCGTTTGAACAAACTTGGTAGAGACCAACCCAAGGCACATCTCCACCAAGCTTGAAGTGAATCTGACTGACGGTTTTTGAGAAGAAGTCGAAAATGTGAATTGTGGACGACAGATGATGGACCCTCAAAAAACCTCAGCTGACTGACAAGTCAGCTGAGGTAAAAAAGTGTTCGGTATAGTGAGGTGTTTGATATAGGGAGGCTTGCTTACATTGGAAGTATATATTTGGGACGAAGAAATGGTGTTCAGTATATGGAGGTGTTCAGTTAGAGAGGTTATAAATACTCTATATATATAAAGATATATATATAGACACACACACATGCACATATATGGGGCATTCCGAGGTAATATGGACATGGCCTTGAAAAATCATCTTGACACACCTTAAACGCAAAGCATTTTGACTGAAAGGTCCGCCAGGAAAAAATGCTGCGATTTACTCAAATAAAGTCATGGTGACACCAAAATCTAATCAGTTCATCTTGCCAGGCAAGATATATAAGCATATTGCCAAATTTGAGCAAAATACATGGAGGCATTCTGTAGATATCGCAGTAACGAGAATGTGCACATCCGGACAGATGGAAATCCGGACGGACCACCCTAAAACATAACCAGTCTGCCACTTAAAAATAGTTGAGACTTCTTTTTATCATGTTTATGTACAAAAAAATTCAAATTAAGATATTATACTGTATTCATCCCAAGAGTAACACGCCGTGCTGGTTACAGACTACAGTTGTGATTGGCTGGCTGCGCATCCCAACGGAGATAGTCCGTAATTGTGAAAATACTGTGTTTTCAGCATGCTGTAGCCTCTGTTTAAATAAAATTAGCTAAGTCAGGTTTGCTGCATCTCAGAGTTGCTTCATTGGTGGTCATATGAGTGCACTGTCTTCCAGGCCAGGTGGGAACTTTATGGTGGGGAAGGACAATGATGTGACCCTGGCAAGAGCACAGTTCATACACCTGTATAAAGCTGACATCCAGGTGTTGTTTCGTATTTCAATTATCACAAATTAACGAGCTGGGAATTGTATGACAAAAATCCGTCCATATTTTTCTGACATTTTTATCTGTTAAATGCCGTTCACGGAATTTCAAAATACCAAAATGCTGATTTTTTAGACTGAAAAATGCTAATATGAAAAATAGAAGGATTTATAACTGTGGTCTGTGGCCTATTAGGGCTAACTCTGTATGTATTGGGACTCACATGGTCATGTTGTTATTCTATTATCGTCCATCAAGCAAGTTAACAAGAGGGCTGTGTGAACAGCCCGTGCCTCAGCTGATCTTGACATTCATCACACTTGCAGCTCTATGAACTTGGGAAAGGATCAAGGACACCATGTTCTGTGTAAGTCTGACCTTTATAGAAGAACACTTACATACATGTGCAACATCAAAGTTCAAGTAGTTCTCAAGTTATAATGAAGAGTAAAATTCATGCATGTTGCACTGTGACCCCACAAACGAGGTCAAGGTCATTCATGTACTGTCTCAGCATGACCTTCATACAGAATAATTAACATGTGTAGCTAACTCAAAACAGATCTCAAGTTATCAAGTAAACAGTAAATTTCGTGTAAGTTGTCCTGTGAATTAGCATTAGAATGCCCATTGACTTACATAGTAATCAATAGGAAAACTGCATCGAACGATAAGTACCCGAATTGAAAATCCTCAAAAATCAGGAATCCAAAGCAGTGCCACCTAGTAAACAACTGTTTGACCCTTCCACAACATCATCATATCCATCACATTTCAGCTTAATCTGAGGGACCGTTCTGACAAGTGAAAAATAGCAAAATCATACAAAAAATTCCTAAAAAACTTGCAGCGCCACCTGGTGAACAAATTGGGAACTAGGTGTCCCTGGGAGTGTCTATGTACGATATCAAAGCAATTGGGTACGCAGTTTCGGAGAAGAAGATTTTTTAAAATTTGTCAAAAAAAAGAACAAAAAAATTCATTGAAAACCCAAAAATCACTGGAGCATGAACATTTGAACAAAATTGGTAGAAACCCACCCAAGGTACATTGCCACAAAGTTTGAAGTGGATCTGGCTGACGGTTTTGGAGAAGAAGTCGAAAATGTGAATTAGCATTAGAATGCCCATTGACTTCCATAGTAATCAATAGGAAAGCTGCATCGACCGACAAGTACCCGAATTGAAAAAATCGTTAAAAATCTGGATTCCGCAGCATTCCCACATAGTGAACAACTTTGTTTGACCCTTCTACAAGGAACACATCCACCATGTTTCAGCTTAATCTGAGTGATTGTTTTGGAGAAGAAGTCGAAAATAGCTACAACACACAAAAATTCATAAAAAATTAGGAAAAAATTGCAGCGCCACCTGGTGAATAAATTAAGAACTACGAGTCCCAGGGAGTGTTCCTATGTGATATCAAAGCAATTGGGTGAGCGGTTTTGGAGAAGAAGATTTTTTAAGATTTACCCCAAAAAGAACAAAAAATTCATTAAAAATGCAAAAATCACTGGACCGTGACCATTTGAACAAACTTGGTAGAGACCCACCGAAGGCACATTTCCACTAAGTTTGAAGTGAATCTGGCTGACGGTTTTTGAGAAGAAGTCGAAAATGTGAATTGTGGACGACGGAAGACGGACCCTCAAAAAACCTCAGCTGACTGACAAGTCAGCTGAGGTAAAAATGGGAAGTCAGCACTTTTTGACAGCTGCCTGGACAATTTTGAGTGATCCTAAAAACTTTTACATGGATGGAGCATGCAAGACATGGTCCTGGGACTGTAGATCACAAGGCAAATGGTTCGGGCTATGGTATTGTGTACCTCAGGCCAGCTTATGAAAGGAGAAAAGAAGTTTTACACCCACAGATCGGCTGTGAATATCAAGTTTAACAGTCTCAATTTTCTAAAAATTCATGAAGTATCACATTTATGTCACAAATCATTGTGCATAGACATGTTGCACCTATCAGTGGAACCACACTGCATAAATAATAACAGGATTCGCTGTAAGACATTTAACAAGTGCACAGGCTATGCCTCCTTTGCTGACTGCTTGGTAGATAGACAGCTTCCATAGCCCTTTGTATTTAGCGACACCTCACAGGTACCACACAGGTAATCATATGTGTGTATGAGAAATTAACGATGCTAATATGATATGAATAAATTATGCTAATCCCATTGATATGAAACTTAGTGACCCTCTGTTTCAAACTTTTAATTTTGTGGCATTGTCATTGTAGGCCTACAGCCTCCATTCATATGCAGAGCTGTTTATAATACAAAATCATGTCAAAGTGATTTTCGGCATACCAGAAAAAAATGCGCATTGTCTGTCAGTAGAGCTGTACAAATCTTAGGTAAAATGTAAATTTCTTTGTTTTTTGGTTTTTGTTTCTCCCCCCCACCCCCACCCCCTTTTATTTTTATTATTATTATTATTTTTTTTTTGGTAGACAAAAGCTTGTCATATATGTGTGTCATTTGACTGGGGTAAATCATTTAAAATCAGGCATGCTGACTTTGTTGAGCTGTTGAGTTCATCCGCATATTATTTTCACATAAATGAATCAATTTATATCCATGAATATGGATGACAGCACTTATGAACTACAGATTTTACAGGGTTCATACAGCATAGCAAAGCCAAAATTCCATACTTTTTCAAGGACTTTCCAAACCATTTTTTCCAAAATTCCAAACTCAATCATCCGTGGTTTTATGGGTATATATATATGGAGGTGGTCTCTCTTCAGGGGGAAATATAATGAAAATGCCATACTTGCTGCACAGCAAAGTGGCCTTTGTAGAGGGAGTGGGATCTTTTTGGGGGTGGCTTACAAGAGGGGGACCAATGTATACTGTTTGATACTAGCAAGCGCTGCTTCCCCCAAGTGCACATTACTTGCACACACCTTGCATCTTGCGCTGCATTTGTCCTGTCTTACAGGCAAAACCCAGTCCTTGTATTTGGTGTTTTCAAGCCAAAGTTCATTATATGTACAGTCTCCCATTGTTGTTGCGGCTTGGTGCACAATTTATGTCTGCGGCAAACATTTAAGGTCGTTCATCCATAATTCAGGGCTCGACAAATTTTTAAAAAATCACTTGTCTGCAGGGCAAGTAGATTTCACTTGTCCACTTGTCCTGATAAAACTTCTATAAACATCGTTTTTTTCTAAAAATGCTAAGGCCTACACAAACTATTTACCCTTAAATGTATTTGCCGCTTGCAAAATCGAAAAAAAATGTCAAATTTTACGATTCTAGCTGCAACTGTTTGACAGTGAAACTACCAAATATCAAAAATACAAATTGAAAGTAAGCTATTTGGGGTGACTAACGATGAAAAATACATTGTAATTTCTGGGACTATTGGAGTCCGTATCCCGGGTAAGCTTAAATAAGGATTAAATAGTTGCAAACTTGCATTGGCTTCAGGATCCTTTCTCTCTGCCTCTGATGCCGTGATGCACTGATGGGATGCATATCGTTTGCGTACCTACCATGAATGCATCTTAGCCAGGCATGACAATCCCATTTACATGTTGTAATGCCTGCCTAGTGTGCCCAACGGGGAGACGGAACCATACCACACACCAAAAAAAAAAAATTAAATTAATAAAAGAAAAGAATTTTTCTTTGTTTGGCTTTCTTTATTTCCCAACCATATTGGATTCTGAGTACAAAAATGATGTAAGGGGCGTATCGCTTGTTTCATTAAATAAATTAAAAAAATTGCTTATGTTAAAATGAAATGGATCTGTCTGTATGAGGATCAAATATTTATCGGACCCAAATCAATGGCAAAATACAAACAAAAGCAAAGGAATGAAAAACAAAAATACAAAAGGAAAAGAAGGAAACAAGAACTAAATTGTATCATATGAATAATAAGACCTACACTAGATCAAATGATCAAGGTGAAGACAGCACCATGTAAGTGTGATACACTATTTCAGTATCTGGTTCACGAAGAAGAATGCCAAATTCACAAAAAATCATCTCAGCTGCAGAGTCTTGTCATTTTATTTTACACATTCAACAGAACATAGTTTATTTAGTTTATACAATTGACTTGTCACATATCTTATATATCTAACCAAATTCATGGTTCACTTCAAGGATACCAAATTCACAAAAATCTTCTCAACTGCAGAGCACTGTCATGTAATTTTACACTTTCAACAAACAGTTTACTTAATTTATTCAATAGTCTTGAAATCTATGCTTTGAAATTGTTTCAAGTGCAATGCTCACAGTACCATGCCAGAGACTTGCATGGAGAGCTTTCGAATCCTACACATGAATAATGATACCATCTTGGACAAACACCATTTCCGCACACTACCATGTTTTCGTATAGGTTGGGTAGGAAACATGTTGCTTTGGCACAATTCAGTGGTATTAAATCAACTGTATCTGGCCTTGTTCTGGTCTTTCTCTGTTTCTTACCTGCAGGTATTTTTGGAAAGGCTTCTCGTTTTTCTTGCGATTAACATTTCACCAGGTGGGGTCTCATTCTATTTTTATCATACTTCCGTGTTTTGTCCCTAAATGAAGCCAGGCCACCAATACAAAATTCAATGATATTTGCAATTGCAAATACCCCACAATCTGTTCAGTTTGTCTGCTTTTCCGTTTCTGGTATAGTATACAAAAAATGTCCTTGTCGTAGCCATATATTTGACAGAATTGAATTGTAAGTGGTTCAGTAAGTTTGTGTGAATTTAAACTGTCAACTACATGAATCGTGTTATCTTTGTCTTTGCACCAGAAAGAAACTACCCAATGATTTTCACCATTGTAATGAATTTGTGCACTTGGACTTTTAGCAATTGGTTGAAAAGTTTTGGCCAAAATTTTCCATTTTCCATTTTTTTCTTTTTGGGTCTAAAGTTGTGTCTTGGAATCCATTTACATCAGGACATTGTTGCTTTAGAAGTTTATTTACAGCAGACATATGGGAACTTGTGAGGCAACCATCGTTACCTATTGTAAATTTATCTGTGAAGTCCAGTCCCCAGTTTTTCACCCATTTACGCTCGTCTTGGTTGCTACTTCTTTCTTTTTCAGGACAAGGTATCTTGTTGAAATCAATAAAATCAGTTTGTGTGTCTTGCTTTTTAGTTCTTTCTTTTTGTGGACTGGGGAACTCATTTAAATCGCTTTCTTTTTGTGGACTTGGTAAATCATTCATATCAGATTCAACAGTGTTTGCACCTAAAGTTTTGTTATTTGTTTCCTGTTAACCCAGTACTATCCTGTTCTTTGTTCGTGGTGACCTGTTGCTTTTTGATGGTAAACCTAACTTGTGATTTGCACTGCATGTTTGCGATACATGATCATCAAGAGTAATAAATTTTGGTGATTTTTGAAATGACAAACTATGTCTTGTCATCTTCTTCACAGGTTTCTTTTCAATTTTTGAAGATCTATCAATCTGTTTCTGGTTTGTTTGCTTATTAACACTCTTTTGCTCCTTTCGACACATGTCATTCATATTTGTTTGGGCATCTTCTTTGTTTTGACCTGTCATTGTTCTCCCGTCTGTAAAGTTTGTTACTTCATTGTCGGAGTTCAATTTCTAGATCCCTAGGGATAGGGGGATCTCAGCTTCTGCTTATATAGTGTTTTGTTCTTTTTGACACACTGTTCTCTCTTTTTTAATTTGGTTTTATTATTTTCTACTTCGGTTTCCATTGGACTTCGGTGGATTTCAGCCTCTACTTGTATAGTATTCCTAACCCGCTGTGGCGAGTCAAAGACTAAAGATTTTCGTGAACTATTCTGAGCATGCACTGCATTGTTTGTTTTTATCTTATCAGCCTCTATACCCTGTTGTTTATTTCTTGATACTTTTTGTGTTCTTTCAAAATTAGTTTCCTTTCTCGTTTTTACTGTCTTAGGGAATTTGTCTCTGCTTTACGTTTTACTAATAATAATAGAAAGAAAAATAATAGATATAAAAACACAAAAAATAATGAGGCCTGTAGGAAGTAAATTGTCATGATGATGATCATAATAATGATAATTTCAATAATATAACAAATAATAACAATGATGATAATAAAAATAATAATAATAATAATAATAATAATAATAATAATAATAATAATAATAATAATTATAATAATAGTAATAGTAACAGTAATAGTAATAGTAATAATAATAACATCAATACTAATATGAAGACTTTTTTCCATCATTAAAAATGACAAATTTGAAAGTGAAAAGAGGTACTTCTTACTAGGCCTCAGTGTCAATGAAATTTTTGGGTTATTAGATTGAACAAACTCATATATATATATATATATATATATATATATATATATATATATATATATATATATATATAAATATATATATATAATATAAATATATATGCATGTATGTATATCTATGTATATATATATATATATATATATATATATATATATATATATATGTATGTAGGCCTATATATATGTATATATTCACACATATACATATACACACACATGTATATATATATATATATGTAAATCCCACTTACGCTTTTAAGCCAATTCAGTCTATGAAATTCATGCATGTTCAAAAATGAACACCATGCAATTTTCTGACATGTGCACACAAATTTTTACTTCTTGTATTCAGAAACTAGATGGTAGGCAAATACATTTAGAAAAATACATATATAAATTTACGTTTAGGGGGCCAAGAAAATACAAGAAGCAGACTATGATCCTACTTCTAGATACCTAGCGCCTGGGCAATCTAAAATAATGACGCCTCCCTCAGTTAATATCCCGGTTCGGTACTATATTGATCAAGAATTCTTTCGTGATTTATTTTTTAACAGTATTTCTGCCAGTATGAGAGATATTTAGATACATAGACTTGATTTCATTACATAGAGAAGTAAGAATATACACCGCCACGGAGCAGCAGATGAAAACATGTCACTTCTGCCACTTCTGCTTCTGCCACTTCTGCACTTCTGCCGGCAGCAACCATAGACTTTGTCGATCGAGGAAAGTACTTGAGAACCGGTTTTTTTTGACGCATGCGCAGTGGCCAGGTACTTTCATAGCGGCCAGCCGGTTTTTTGCCTACGATCGAAGCTACACAATTTACCGGGATATAATCAGATTTTTCTTTACTTGCAAGTATTCCTACATATAAAATTTACAAGATGTTCAATAAGGCCATACTTATTTGATTAATAAACGCTAATAAAGGTCTTATATTGGTAATTCGAAGGCAAATTAGTAAGTTGTGAGTTGAGAATTCGGTGTTTACAGTTTGAGTTGCGAATTTTTTTTCATTCTTGTAGATGTGTAGTAGTAATCAAACAGGCAAATAGCCAGAAAAATTGAACAAAATTCATATTTTATGTACACACAAAATACATGACAGCCTAACATATGTACATTCCCTGAATTAGAATCCCTAAAATCGACATACATGTAAATGCTTAAATATGGACATGAACCGTTACATCCTAATAAGGCGATAAAAGATAATACTTACACTAATTAACAGTAATTATTTTTCAAATACGAAGTTTATATTAAATTTAGAGAACTGAAAGATACAGTATCTTCATAGCCATTTTGTAAATTGCTTATCCTTCCAACTGAATCTACTCTACATTTGCATAGATTACGTCCAATATGCAATAAATGCAGATGAGATGCCCAGATTATATTGGACAGCGAATTAAAGTGCCTGGCATTTGGAAATTCTGCATATACATGCTCCATATACATTTTCATATGGTGATCATTCTCCATGGACCCTGAGGAGATTAAATTATTTAGTATGTAATTTCACCAACAGATGGCAGTGCAACAGATTTCAATTACATTTTGTTCTGGATTGATTTTCATTTGAGTTTTTTTTTTTTTTACTGGAAGATCAAGTGGCAAGGTAACATGTAAATTCTCACAGAATAAATTATACCTAATTTGAGGGTTTGCAGTGATTGTATTTGACCTTATGATGTTTTTGGCAACATAAAGTGTAACCATGAAGAAGGGAAAACTGCAGCGCCCTTGAACTGACTTACCATGCTATCATTGCTGACAAATCTGTCTTTTCCATGACCAAAAAATACTACATAAGCAATTTCAGAATTTACCAACATCAGATAAGGCCAAACAAAATAATACATTTCCCCTAACACGCTTAAAGAAAATTATGGTAGGTAGGCAAAATCATTGATTTTTTCATGTTTTCTTAAACAGAACATTTATATTAACCAATAGAAATTATATCCAGACACTGAACATACCAACACAGTTAAATTATTTTGTTCCTGTGTATCAACTGCTTGTAACATGTAGTTCAATGCAATCACAACACAAGGAAAAGCCATTACAACACACAAAAAAATGTTTAATTCACACCAAATATATATTTTTTAAAGCAAATTAAGTGGCAAGGGCCAGTTGGGTTACGGGAAATACTGCTATTATTTTGTTTGGCCTAACTTATGCGTTGATTTTAAATTTTGTCTCAATGAACCACTACAAATATAATATACACTAACTGTGTCCCTTGTAATCTGAATGCACAATAAGCTGGGATCTTTCCCAAGTTCACTTTTTGATCCTTAGGTAAATATATAAAGCATCTAGCAAATAGATATACAAAAAACAACAAATAACAGAATCTTGTTCCTTCACAATATACACGTAGACTTTATTATTCTGAATCACTGATACAAAAATTTTCTCTATTCATCAACATAGTTCCATGATCATGCTACACAATATTATGTACTAGTATTCACACTTAATTCTTCTCTTACAATAACATTCAGTGGTACCTATAATTACACACGCATTTTACTGCACAGGAAACATGTTCTTTATTTCCAATTGGTTCATCCTTTGCCGAAGAATCCCTTCGTTGATGCATGGCGAAGATTAAATCAGAACATATCTTTTCACTCAAACTACATATATTACATATATGATGAAGTACATGTAATTGGACCTTCTATACAGTATACTAGTCAAATTTCTTTCTCTTGATTTATGTTGATCAAGTACAAATATACTTTTACTTTTCATGTAATCTTGTGGTGCTTGGTTTTGGTACATCATAATTCTTGTTCCTGATGAAGTACGGTCAAGGTTGAACTAGTTAAATGTGGGTTGAATATGTGATTCTCTTCGCCAAGCTTCGTATATAAAGCTTGTCCAGTGTGCCCCACGAGGAGGGGGAATCACGTCGCACACCATAAAAAAAATTCTTAAAAATCATAATGAACAAAATTTTTTGAAGGTGAATAATAATGATCTAATCAGAAAGATTTTATCTTCAGACATCCCGATACATTTTAAAATTATAACCTGCTTAAATCTCACATCTATTCCTAACTAGTACAAACTACTGCCTACAAATGATAACTGTGAATAAGGTACCAACATGGGAAGTGCGGCATATTATTTCAATGCCAGGTACACTGCATGGATCCAAATTCACCGAAATCATCTCAACAGGCTATTTATAATCAGAATACCATATGTTTTAATCACATTTTCACATACCTCAAATACCGCATGATAATGTCCCCCCATAAACCCAACAAGCTTCTTTACTTGTACATGGTTTCAATTAAGCTGTACACCGAAACTATTGGTATTTGGTTGGAAAGTTGTGCTGCATGATAAAATGAGAGCCAATAATAGATTTGTTCATGGTCTTTTAATTTTATTTCACAGTCTACCTTTTATGCACTTCTTGCAGTGCCAATCCCGGTGTTTCGGTGGAGCCCTTTTCATTTTTATACAGTGCCAGTGGAACCACGTATCACAGCTGTCACATCCAATTGAGGGTGGGTCATTTGTACAATCGTCTTTGCATACTGGACAGGGATATTTTACAACAGCACTATCCTGGTTATCATAACAGCCAGTTTCTTTCATATCACTTTTTTCATGTGCTGTACTATTCTGTGATACAGTAAGGCATGTTTTTTTGTCAGGAGCACTACTCTTTGTTTTTTTGTTTTCCAATTAAAGTTGCTACCCCACAGATAGAACCACAGCTTTGTAAGGGATACATTTGACAACAGTCACTAGAACATTCATGTCTTCCCACTATACTAGATGACTGGTGACATGATCTGACATTTGGTATTGATTTGTTTAACATTTTTGCCAACTGTGTGAAAAATATTTTCAAATCAACTTACTCATTCGATATGAGTCAATAACCTTATACCCCTGGTGGTGGACCTACGAACAATTTATTCCATTTTAGTATTTTAGCAGGCTTATTAAATTTTGTTATCTATGGAAGTACTTCAGGTAAAAACAGTAGATTAAATGTAGTCTTCCATGATTTGCAATGACACCTCATTTTAGAAACATTCTGGGACTTGAACCATTGTCAGACATAAATATCATATTTCACTCTACATGTAAGTACTGGTATTATTAACCTTTGACTTATAGCGTTAATTCAACAGAACAGAATTGATATATTATTTTGATGCTTACCCTGGACACACATCCCGTATGTCAGCAGCCAGTTGCTTCATCTTTGTCAGCATGACATGTGGCAGGTCCTTTGGTGTGTTATTCGAGCCAACATGCAATACAACAGCCTCATGGGTTCGGACAGATTGTATGTAACAGATTATGACACCTTATGAGCTGTGACAACATGTCAAGTGACAGCCTTACTATATGTATAGGGCAGTATGTTAGTGGTTTCATCATTCTGTCAAGATGGCATACAAGGCAACCATTATCTCATACTCCATGTGTTCGGACAAGAAGTGCCCCTTTCCTTGTCGAGAAGCAACATTTATGCAAGTATTTCCAGGCAGGAGCAGCGCCCAGATTCAACTGTACATCGAGGATGGCTTCATCAGGGTTGATTTCCCAGTTGTGTTCTTACATGTAGGGACAAACGACCTCTGGTTGGAGAAGACAGAACAACAGTTGGCAGCTTCCATCCAACGTATCCCAGTCATCACCCAGCTGATTCTCCAAAAGAACCCCAGGGCCAAGGTCTACGTCTCAACAGTTCTACCCCGACCAAGGGACTGGTACACTCCCGATGGGAAGCCATGCAGTGTAGAGATCATCAGCAACTTCAACAGGCAACTGGAAATAAACAAGGCAACTGGGAAATATTCAGTACTACATACAAACAAGGGATTCAACCGCAAGGGCAACCTTCAAACACACCTGTTTGCGAAAGATCAACTTCATCTGAATGACAAGGGCAAAGAGGTACTGGGTGAATTCTTTGCAAAAACGATCAGATGCCTACAGAGAAGTCACATCAACCAGTATTTCAATCAGTAGAGCAACACAATGTTCACTCCCCCATGGCCCTTTTCAGGGCCACCAAATCCTCCAGAAAGAGGTGGTTCAAAACAATTGGTATATAAGCATAAGAAAAAAAAAAATGGTTCCAAACTATTGTTATAAGAAAAGAGGTGTTTCATAACTATTGGTACAAAAAGTTGGTTCTATAAAATTGGTAAATGAAAAGAGATGGTTAAAGGCAATTGGTATAAACAAAAAAAAAAATGGCCAAATAAACAAGCAAAATCAAATCAATATTAATTTACCCAATAATACCATGGAATTAAACATCCACTGGAATATGCAAATGTAAAACAGTACATAGTTTGTCCATTTGTATATAAAAAATAAAAAAACCAACCACGGTTGATGGTGGATCCCATTTTCTTTTGTCAAGAAGTGCTGTTGTCTGACGGTCATATGGTCTGAAACATATAAACAAATAAGATTAGCCCTTTCCTGTAAATTAGGCTCATTCGAGAATCAATTACCCTGAACGTGTCATGCACATCTGGAATATAAGTAGACATACCACAAACAATGACAAACACCCAGGATAACCTTCACAAATTCATTAAGAATAATTTTCTGGTCAGAAGATTCCAATCCATGGGATTAACATCTAAGCATAATAATTTTTTTAAAGAACTACTGTCTATGATATGCACTAATCTTATTCTAACTTTTACAGATGAACCAGCAGGTACTACATGTAGTTCAAATTTTTCAGTGGTTACAATATTTGATAAAACAATTGTTAAATATGATAAAATGAAAGATAAAATTATGAAGAGTATCTCAACAAATATTATTGTATAAAAAATACTGTTTTCTGTAATTTTAACCCTGGTAGTAAAGAATTCTTTCCCCGAGTGGTCAAGTGAGAAACTACTGAAAACTGCCACCTGGGGGCAAATTTAGGAAGAATGAATAAGTCTGCAACTGGTGGAATTCCCAGGAACTAATTATTGATTGATTCTGTTTGTTTAATAGTAAATATATATATATATATATATATAAACAATGATGCCAGATGCTTATGTGGATAACAAATGCTAGGTCCATACCATTAGTTTGGTGACTTAAAGGTTGGGCCATATGACAAATGAATAAAGGTGTATATGTATAGTGTTAACTACTATCTGGCATTGATATGACATATGACATGTACCTTTCTCAAAATTTTCTCACTACTACTACTACTACTACTACTACTACTACTACTACTACTACTACTACTACTACTACTACAACTACTACTACTACTACTACTACTACTACTACTACTACTACTACAACTACTACTACTACTACTACTACTACTATTAATAATAATAATGAGAAAGAGAAATTAAAAATTCTGGATGTTCTCTTTAATAATTGTTTCCAGTTCTAGGCCTACAGTGCTTCCTCAAAATATTCCTTATTTCTAGTTTCGAGATTCGGTCACAAAATATTCCATTTTCTAGATTTGGTCACAAATTGTAGGTTGCCTAAATAATTATAATGTCCATTCTGAAAACTTATGTGAAATATCTCTCTATATTGCTAACTTTCATACATTTATTTATATTTTAACCAAAGGAGCGAGCTTTTGTTTCAGCATGGAATATTACCTCAAACTGGGGGAACAAAATTAAATTATAGTAATAAATTATCCACAAAATGCTATATCTGTTATAGACTTATATATTTAAATGTATCTACGGTAACCTTTGTCAAAAAACATATCAAAATAAATATACATTATCGACATTTAACAAGGCCCTAATCAAGAGTACGCGTACATTTGATTGTCCTTCAATGAATACTGTCACTGGCTACAAAATTACATCCCCGACAAAGCATATAAAAAGGTGCCATTGAAATATCATTATAGTAATATACTTACTGGATAGGATAGTAATATACTTACTGGATAGGATAACCGTCTAATGAACCCATTCTTTATAGAAATGAAGTGACCTTTTCAGGTCACTTGAAACATGATTCAGCTTCGATTCTGCAGCAGTCTTACAAGTGGCAACTGAACCATCAAACTACATCTTATACGGTTACTTTTACTTTTAGGTGATTCTTAGGTACAAGTTACACATAAAGCATCGACACTACCACCATAAAACAACAAAAAACGAAGAAAATACCAGAAAATAATTCTCCGAAGGTACTTCCGTAGCATGATCAAGTTTACACCGGAAGACTACGAAAGTACCTGGCCACTGCGCATGCGTCAAAAAAACCGGTGCCCAAGTACTTTCATCGAGCGACAAAGTCCATAGGTTTTGCCTTCTGCCGATTACCCTGTACCCATCCATTTGCAATTGCGGTTCCGCACAAAAATACGGATCTTCGCTCTCATTGGCTGCAAAGGTTTGTGAGACTCTCCCATGTGGGAGGCTTAAAATGTTGTGCACGATCAAAACAAGCAGCACGTGGATGCCCATGCCCGTGATCTATGTAAGTGCAAATCAAGGCGATCAGCGACCATCTCACAATGAATTTATTGTATCCTGTGGGAAAATAACATAAGTGATTGTCATGCTCACCACTGAGCAACAAGATATACTGAAACTTGTCAAAGCTGGCCACAATTTAGTGGTCTGTGGCGAAGCTGGAACAGGCAAGAGTTATGTTATACAAGAGCTGTACAGGCAACTGAAGTGGAACAAAAATGTGAAAATTGTGTGTACAACTGGTATTGCCTGCACAGCTTTCCCTGCAAGTATGGGGGCTCAGACACTCCATAGCTGGACAGGCATTTTAGACGGGAGATACAGCTTAACAGAGCTTCAGGATATGGTGCCCAGTGAGCAGTTTGATTCTATCAGAACACAAATCCAGCTGTGTGATTTGCTCATAATTGATGAAATTTCAATGTTATCAGCGAGAATTTTGGAGCAAATTGAGACAGTATGTCGCCTTGCAAGCGCAAATAACTGTTATTTTGGTGGTATGCAGTTGGTTGTTGTAGGAGACTTTTTTCAGTTGCCCCCTGTTCCAAGCGAACGTTATGGTGACCAGGGGGAACCATGTTTTCACCATGAGATGTGGGAAGAGGTGTTTCCCCACAAAGTTGTTTTACACACTGTAATACGCCAACAGGAGGAGGATTTGATCTGTGCTATCAAGAAACTTGCACGAGGGGGTTTACTTGACAAGCAAACCACTGATTTTATACAGGCATTTGCTCGGCCATTAGAGGGGGTGTCTGTCTACGACAAAGTTTGTTTATTTGCGACAAACATGCAGGCAAGAATGCACAATTTTGAAGTTTAACAGTAAATGGAAGGTGACTTTTTTACATATAAAGCTGTGCACACAGGAAATATTACCATCTTAAATGACAACCTAGTGCCAAGTGTTTTGAAGCTGAAAGTAGACTGTAAAGTCATGCTGACATGTAACTTGTACCAGATTTCGCCAAATCTTGTCAATGGAAGCCAAGGCAATGTGTTGAAATGCTTAGATGATGCTGTTGAAGTATTTTTCCCAGAACCACAGATCACAGCAACAGTTACCAGACATAACTTTGCAGGTAAGTACAATTTGATGTGTATATGGTGGGCCAAATACGGGGGTCAGCATTAAGATTTTTGACTGGGTGTCCCCAAGATATTTTTTCCACATTTTGGGGCAACCAGTGGGTTAAAATCCCATAGAGCTCAAAATTTTGGGTTGCCCTGACTGAAAATTTGGTTGTCCCAGACAACCGGGCAGTCCTTAATGTCAACCCCTGAAATATAATTAAAAGATAGTTTCTCAGGCCATTTCTCATCATGATTTACATTGTCAATACAAATTTTTGATGTGCAACTATTTTCGCAAGGTGTTTTTTCCTCTCACTCACAGATTGAAAAAAAAAAAAAAAACAATCTGTTTGGTGCCACTTATCAACCACAGCATTGGATAATCATGAAACTGAACTTCAGCCAGCATTTTTTGTTAATGGCAGTTTATATGCATATTAATCACAGTTGACCCAAATCTATGTGTTAATGAATGATGATAATAGAAAGAATGCTTTATTAGTCCCTCCACCTGGAACCAGAGGGGGACTATAGGTTTGCATCCCGTCCGTCCATCCTTTTGTCCGTCCGTCCTTCTGCAGTGGCTTGTCCACGCCATATTTCCCATACCCTTGCATCCACACCAACCAAATTTTGTATGAAGACACTTCCTAGGATAGCGGAGTTTCGTGCACCAAAGTTGGGTCACTGTAACCTATTTATTGTTCTTTGACCCAACATGAAATTTCAGCTTGTCTGGGCCATGTTTCCTGTTCCATTAGACCTGATCCTACCACATTTGGTGACTGGACACTTCATGGGATAGAGGTGTGTGACACACTAAGATTGGGACACTGTGACCTTCATATTTGACCTTTGAACCCTCAAATTGTTGTACAAAGTCCGTATTACCTATTCTCTGGTGGGGGACCATGTATTGGTATGCAATACTTGAGCTTGTAGCATAAATGCCCAGCTTGGTCCAAAGCATACATTAACAACAATAGACTATTAGTGCCATCTACTGGCAGCAAATAGAATTACAATTACAATGTCATAAATGCATGTGCTCATCTGGTGGTCAATGAAATAATTAAATTTCTCATGCTTTACAAGTATCAGACCTGCAAGTCCTGGAGTGTTCAATATCAGTTACAGCACCCTATCTTCAGTAACACTGATCTATTGTATGCTCACAAATATTAATCAATACAGAAAAATGTACATGTAACAGAAGGATCCCCACAACAAACATTGCACACACTTGGGTAAAAAAAAAAAGAAAAAGACTAGTAACTACTCATGCACAAAGGAAAAGAAAGGAGAAAAATCTCCCTTATACTTCTCATGTGAAATTTGAATGGATTTCTTAGGATCTCATTTAAATTTGACTGGATTTCTTAGGATCTGTCTGTGTCAATACAGGGAAATTCAAACTAATTGTAGCTAGGTTCGAGGATACAAGGCTTCTTTTCACTTGGTAAAAGATTAGTAGCAACATATGGCTGTTTCCTTTATAGTCTCACCCTCAACATTCATGAGGTAGAATAGCTTTTGTTCATAATCCATGTCTGAGAAATATTTACAAGATTTCAGCACTATATCCTATAAATATTTTCACACTTGGTTATGCAGAGGACAGTGTCATAAAAAGTGTTGTTTATCCTCTAGTGTTCTACATATTTTACAAATCCACTCATTCACTGATATTTTGGTTGGCAATACCTTCCTCCTTCAATGACCAGCTGGTGACTGCTAACTGTGAATTTAACAAGTGCTCGCCTATGATTTGAGTTGTGTACCAGATCTTTGATGTGGAAATAATATATACACAAACATCCAAATATCTTGAAATTATTGTGAAAAAATGCATAGAGTAATTGTGCCATATATATATATATATATATATATATATATATATATATATATATATATATATATATATTAAAACCTGTCATTAGTGAACACCCTTGGTACCAAAGAAAAGTGTTCACTAGCTTAAGATGTTAACTAAATGGCAGGTTTTACTGTGTGTCCAACTCAAGAGACACTATATATATACCTCCTTTGAGAGAACACTCTTTTGCGAGACCACCTAACTTTTGTAACCACAATTTGTCCCTCTGCAGTACATTTCTTGTTATTTATACCTCCTCTGAGAGACCACCTTGTTTATGTGACCACTTTTTGGGTGGCACTAGGGGCAGTCTCTCAAAGGAGGGACTACTGTATACATTATTCCCTCCTTTGAGAGATCAATAAGGTGAAAGACTACCTGATTTTTAAGACCACATTTCTCTGGTCCCCAGTGCCATTTTCCTATGTTATTGTACCTCCATTGAAAGACCACCTACTTTATGTGACCACTTTTTGGCCTGACCTGTGGGTGGTTTCCCAAAGCAGGAACTACAAAATATTTATATTGGTATGTTGTGTTATTTCTGATATTTTGTGCTTGTCTTAATTTCATATCTCTCTCTCTTTCAGTTTATAACCCAGAGACAAAAGCTAACCTTGCTGTAAGGAGCCAGGTGCCTTTGGTGCCCGCCTATGGGCTCACCATACATAAGAGCCAGGGTATGACCGAGGTGGACTGCAGTCATGTTTTTTGGGCCGGACAAATTGCTGTGGCCATTGGCCGTGTTAAATCAAAGTCTGGCCTGCGAGTCATAAATTTCAGAAAGCAGCTATGTTTTCAACAACCAAAAAGAACAATAGCCTATATAGATTCGCCAGCAATGCCCCCAGAGCCAACTATAACCTGTTGTCAAAAGATGCCAAGTCATATACCCAGTGAAAATCAAATGGAAGTCATTGATATTGTGTCAGATGTGTTTAATTTTGAAAGTTCAAGTGACGTTGGAGAATCCATCAGCGATAAAAACAGAGATGCTGCAACAAGTCTTCAACTCAGTTTATGTGGACCATGTCCCATTGATGTGGAGCAAGTCATTAAATCCAATGTATATAAAACACCGAAAACACAAATGCAGCGTGAAATAAATCAACTTTTTGAAAGCTTGATGGGACAGAATGTGGCTGAGAACTTTGTCAATCAACAGTGGGCAGTTGTATCAGATATACTACAGAGTGAAATACCTGAGGAAGCAAATGAAATTTCTGAAAATGTATCCAGTAAAATACTTTCAAAGTGGCACATGTACATGACTGAATCAAGCTCATATAGAGATTCTGTGAACAAGCTATTTGGCAAACCAGGGACAACACACTTTCATGTGGCACATTGTTTGGCAGTCAATGTCAGAAAAGAGCTAATAAGAAGGACAGCTGATTCACTTCTTGTATCCAAACCACCCAAACAAACAGTTACTGTTACGAGGAGAAATCAGACCTCTGATGCTGTTGTAAGCAAAATCAGGTATGTTGGGGCATTTTGTGTTGCAAAATTGCTTTTCCAACATAGAAGTCAATTAAGACGATACATGAATTCAGTGTCAACAATTCCAGCTGCCAAATACACTAGATGTAAATTTTCAATACAGTTATTGGAGCATCTAACAAAACCAGAGTTGGAAATAGTTGAGACTACAGAGTTTGAAGCCAGTCTCATGGAGACAATGGAAAGACAGAATATAAGACATAGTCTTACACATATCTCTGACAAGGCCTTCATCTTTTTTAAGAAGCTCTGTGAGGAGACTGTCCCTATGGAGAATGCAGAAAACATTAATATTTATGGAGGTGATTTGTTTACGTTCATTACTACAACTGTCAAGGAGGACCTGAGTATATATTCTGCATTTTGTTCCATCTATTCAACTCCAGTTTCAACAAATGAACCTGATGTTTATTCATCAGTGCAAGATACAGTAGGGTCTCTACTGTCTGACATGGTGAATCATATTGATATTATGATGGAGCTGTACGAAGAAATAATTATTTTGTTCACACGTGTATTACATGTGCAATTCAGAAAGGACTACCTTACAGCGCTTAAAGCTAAGAAAAAGGACGCACATAGGAAAGAAATTCAAAAGGTCAAAGAAACAGAAACAGGTATGACAGAGGTTACCAAACATACATCATGTACAATTGAGCAACATGACATCACCATGGCAGACATTAAAGCGGACACAAGTCCACGTCTACAATCATCCCACTTAAGACTAAAGAACAAACTAAAAGATACACCTAATTATCTACAAGGCCGTAAATTGACCAAAAATGACTTGACCCAGTTGTGTGCAATGTATGATGCTCCCCACAGTAGCAAAGCCACAAAGTTAGTACTAGCCAATGCACTGTACAGTCAAATACTTTCGTGCGGAGAGATACCACACCCTGAAGTGATAACAGGAATAGCAATGCCATCACCTACACAACAAGTGGATCCTTCACCTACAGATGATCCTAATGCATGTACTGTCTGTCATCTTCTGGATGGCAATCAATGGATACAGTGTGATAAATGTGATAAATGGTACCACAGATTTTGTGCTAACCTAACCAGAACCAAGGATTGGAATATGTATGGCAAAACAGATAAAGCATGGATCTGCAAGAGTTGTCTGTGAATATCGATCAGTATATGTTTAGCTCAGCTGACAAGTCAACTGAACTTAAAAGATGGGTGGTGATCGATTGTCCATCATCCACCCGTTCGTCTGTCCACAATATTACATTTCGACTTCTCAAAAACCACCAGCCAGATCCTCTGTACACTTGATGGGGATATACCTTGGGTGAGTCTCTATGAAATCTGTTCAAATGGTCACGTCACAATCAATGACTGGGCTATAAATTGTGCTTTGACATTAAGATACTTTACACCACACATGTATATATCAAGTCTAAAGTACACATCATGTAATTAAACTAGGTCTTTAGGTCAATGTAATTTTTAGATGATGCCTTAAAAATTATTTGAATTTGGGATTCTGTAAGTTGACACAACAATTGTCCTGTATAAGGACTATATCTTCTTGTCATATGCTAATGCTATAAGTTTCTGGGTACAAGGTCACTTCAGCACAGGACTGTCACAGTCCTCTTGTTTTTAATGTTGAGCAATCCCTCAATACAGGATACCACAAAATAGAAACAAGGAGCCTACATTGTAGGCTCCTTGATACAACCAACATCAGGGCTCTGTAATTTCTGGGTCACTCCAGGCTAGTATTTATATGCATACATGTATGTACCATCAAAGTCTCAGAAAGCCCAACTGTGATTTATTGCATCATATAAATAAATTATTCAAAAAAATTTATTATGTAGTTTTTATTCTGCACTAAAATTAAGGCAAAATACTACAAATATAATAAATTAATGCATTTCTTAAACCAGCACATTACCATGATAATACATCAAGATATGCATGATATGTACTGTACAGAGACCCCTGCTCCATGCATTGGCGAGAGGGGGTAAATTTTGGGTTTATTATATGTTAATTACTAGGAATCTCAAATGTTATAAAAAATAGTTCATGTCTGCATCAGACTTTATCTCCACTATATATATATATATATATATATATATATATATATACATACCTGCATATGGACAATGTTTCACTTTGTCTTCTTAGGTCGAACATTTAAAGGCTTTGGTGTTGTAAACTTGAATGGATGTGCAGGTTCTTTTCCTCCAGTGTTACTTTTTTGGGATAGTATTGACTGCCCCAAAATTATAGCGTTCTGTGTTTTAGCATACTGATAATAATCGGGATTGGCATTAGCGCCATTGTACAAGGAACGTTGCTGACAAAAATTGTTCTCAATGATATCACTGGTCAGTTTACCAGGTATTATCGGCACTTTTGATGTTTCTTGTAAATGAAGATCTACAAGTTGTACAAAACCAATAATAGAAGACTTTAAGTCAAATGAAGATTCACTTGACATCAGGCAAGCTCTTTTTTCTTTTCCTCCTAATTCTGAACATGATGCAATGTGTTCCTCCCAATTCACAAACCACTGTAGTACTTTCAACTACTCATCCAGACGTGGGTCTGTTCTACATTTGATGGGTCTCATGTCCCTAAATATTTTAACAAGTGAACTGGTGTGCTTCAACAATTCAATGGTGCCATCCAAATGACCCCCGTTATCTTTCGAAGCCTTAAAGTCGCACATCAAACGCAACATATCTGAGTCCATTACCTCCTCTGCCAGGCTGTTTCGCATTTTGGATGAACTGTTCAAATATATATGATCAGAAGTTAATTTTCTGTGGACTTTTACCAAGTTCCTTTGGTCATGCTTGTATGCATCCACCCAATGTTGCCAATAATTTTCTGGAAGTTTTGGGTGAACAGATTCTATTGAAAATTCAAAATCTGCATTGAGTTCATTTCTCTCGTCAATCATATCTAGCATAACTAGACCCTGATATATGGTGACAAAATTGGTGCCTTGTCTTTTGTTTTTGATGGAAACCTCTGGATAAATGGATGATAAAAGTCTTGTAAATTGTGTTTTCGAAATGGGCTCCATATTGTTGTTGCATGTTTCTACTTTGTAACTTAAGTAAACATCCTCGGTGGACGTAAACCTGTGCTTGTCAGGAAGCAAACGGAACAATATCCTGTAAGGAAAGAGCCTCGCATTAGCATGCATGCCAAGAATAACCATTCTTTAAAAATCATGTCTAGAGTACAGTTTACAAACATGTACATTTATTTTTTTTCAATAAGAATTAAAATATATTTTTCATGTTGGAACAAGTGTACATAGAGATTTATTTATATCTGAAAAGAAATCCATATCTATTCATGTGATGGGCTTCATTTCATTAGACTAATTAATTTTTCTAAGTTTAATTGGTCTTGCTTCTACTTGCCTCCTAAACATACCAAATTCCCATACTTCCAACCTTTGAGGACAGAAAATAGGAAGGGTCATGGTGAGGGTTTGTGGGATGGCCAGTAAGCCAAGTTGATATCTCAGGGCAACTAGTCACTGTAGGGTGTGGGGCACAGGTCATTGGAGACAGGAAATGACCTTTCCCCATTCACTTATTAAAATTTCCTAACCAATAGGAAGTTTAAAAAAAAAGACTCCAATTGATGTATTCTGGTGACACCTTTTCACAACATTTAATAATGGTAGTTCATTATTTGACATATGAATGAAAATGTCATAATTAGAATACAAAATCCAGGTCACAATTAGAAATTTTATGTGTATTAACCTTAATTCCCAATAAGAATATACATTACAAATATCTTGCAGACTATAGGTGTATTTGCATAGAATTGTAATATTTCAAAGGAGGAGTAAAAAGTTGTAGGAAAGGTTTAAATCATGGTTGACAGCATAGCAATTTTGGAAAATCTGTTCTTAAATTACCCCGTGATTTGGTAGTGTATAACAATTAGTTCCATCATGGAGGAATAAACTAGATTTATTCCTCCATGGTTCCATCATCTCTTCATTGTACATGCAGAGATGCTTACATTCAAAATATAATTTTAGGGACAAATGGTTAAGACCATCATGGAAACACAATGAAATAATGAGCAACATACCCAATTGACAATTGGCACTGTGGTTAGTCTGTGTAGAAGGCAATGAGGCAAGGAAGTAACTTTTAAATAACCAGTTTTTCAGGATAATGCAGATTTGTTTCTTTTTTCTTTTTTCATTTGGTGATATACCTGTACAAAAGATTTACTAAGTCCATGACATTAACTGAGTGTAGTTTATCTTACCAATTGACTGCCATGAGGAATCTTGACTCTTGTTGATGTATTATTACAGCTGACAGTACAGCTCGAACGTACACCTCAAAACAAAACACTTCAAATTTCCCTCCAAAATCCACTTGGTGAGCCACCTCATCAATTAAAATTCTAACAAGTTTAACTGAAAAAAAAATCATTGTAAAATAGTGTTTATTCATATTCAATATTTAGAGGTATATGGAGGTACATTTTAGGGACTACATACTAACTGTTGCCAATTAAAAATACTGACCAATATTTTTTATTTAACACTTGTAGCCAATGAGAGCGAAGATCCGTATTTTGTGCGGAACCGCAATTGCAAATGGATGCGCGGTAGGAGAGGATCAGCTTGCAGGTCTTGGACCAGTAACCTCTCAAGGTCGGGTCAACTGATCCACAACTTTTGATCGAGTACTGAATACTGTTGCTGTGTCTATTGGATGTTAATATCACAGGAGCAGGGCATCCCAAATTAAGTCCCATCATCATTTTGGATAGGAAAATACTTATCAACTGTGAGTTTTAGAAAGGCACTGCTACTCTAGAAATATTTTAAATCATGTGATAACTTTGTGTATTTTTGGAGACATATTTGGCGCGGAACGGTCAATCATGGAGGTAAGGTACACAAACGCACCTGTAAAAAAAAATCTAATCACATGACCCCCCATTTTCTTGGTTTTAACTTGCTGCTACCGGTATAAACTTGAAGCAGAATGCCAAGGAAGTTGCAGTTTTATGTTTCAAATAGGAGAAATAAGCGAGCGAATGTCGCTATTTTAACATGTAAATGCATTAGGCCTAGGTTACTGGTCCAAGACCTGCAGGTCTTGGACCAGTAACCTAGGCCTAATGCATTTACATGTTAAAATAGCGACATTCGCTCGCTTATTTCTCCTATTTGAAACGTAAAACTGCAACTTCCTTGGCATTCTGCTTCAAGTTTATACCGGTAGCAGCAAGTTAAAACCAAGAAAATGGGGGGTCATGTGATTAGATTTTTTTTTACAGGTGCGTTTGTGTACCTTACCTCCATGATTGACCGTTCCTCGCCAAATATGTCTCCAAAAATACACAAAGTTATCACATGATTTAAAATATTTCTAGAGTAGCAGTGCCTTTCTAAAACTCACAGTTGATAAGTATTTTCCTATCCAAAATGATGATGGGACTTAATTTGGGATGCCCTGCTCCTGTGATATTAACATCCAATAGACACAGCAACAGTATTCAGTACTCGATCAAAAGTTGTGGATCAGTTGACCCGACCTTGAGAGGTTACTGGTCCAAGACCTGCAGCAATAACTACGTAATTCAATTAGGTCCAGGAGCTCGGACCGGAAATCTACTTCTGCGCATGCGTAAAATTCTGAGTTTGAGATTACAGCGTAGCCAACCCAAACAGTGACAGCTGTCAGTGTCAAGGCTCAAGCGAGTCGGCATTCACCATGGCACATGGTTTCATCAGGTAAATAAACAAAGAAAAGTTGTTTCATAGACGTGTCCCTGGTTGTTTTCACAAACAAATGAATGTGTCCCGTCAGAGAACATCTCACAAGAGATCGCGTTATAGGATCGCATACACCATATAATTATTCATGCAAAATAACATTTCTATTTCTGATACTGATACACCTCATTATTAATGATCATGTCACTTCAAATGCTACAGAAAATGAAAATGTCTATTCTGAGTTGAACACCTTTCTTTTTATATGTTTTATAAGGGTTGTTACTAAACAACATTGTAGAGGGTCATTATCTTGTGAACTCTGGGGTAAAGAGCACATTTTCAGTGGTAATGCATGTTAATATATAGTAGATGGGTTTGTAGGCTGGAGGGCTAAGTCAAGTGTTTCCATGAGCTGTCTTCCATTGTAAATTGTGCCTGAATAAGTTAAAACCATTGTATTTACTAATGCCAAATATTTTGGGGTAAATTTTAATTTTTAGTTTAAATTTTCATGTAAATATTTTCACATCTGCAGCCAAAACTAACAGGTATGTTCAATGGAACTTTTTGACATTGGAAATAAGGGGAATGCACACTTCCAGCTTACAAAAATTTTATTCAGCCTCATACATCTACAATTGCTAATTGAGACTTCTCCTATTGGAATACATATTTTGTATATTGGGTCGTGTGTGAAGCTGAATACACATCAAATTTCTACTAGTGATCCTTGCTATTGAGCTTTTGACATGGGTTAGGAATACTCCTAGTCTGCATGCATCTGCTAATCAACCATGTTAGGATTAAGGTTGGCCACAAGGTGTCTCTGGGTTCACATGAACCCTTGCCTGCTCCAGTGTGCACTTGCCAACCATGGGTAACTATTGTAGCATGAGAGCCATGGACTTTGTGAGACATTTATGAGTGGGAGCTAATTTCTGTGATTTAGTTTCATTCAAATGAAAGCTTCCAGTTACACTTACATTTAAAGTATTATAACAGACTACGCATGTTGTGCAGGCAAACCATTCACGTGCTGCACCAGTCAACACATGGGAACTACTTTCTGTCAGTTATGATCATAGGAATTTGATTTAGAGCACAAATGTGAAGTTTTAATGAGGCAGCAATGTGTGTACAAGACAGCCGCAGTGGCTGTTGCTGAGTCAGACAGGCAGTCCTGACCCACCCAGTAGCTTGTATATGGGGGAGGGGGATTAATGAAGTGTTAATGCTACTGTGTTGTCCACTGGGCCTGTGGGAATATACAATGCTGTAACAAAAAGCCTTTATGGATCTGTGTTGTACCTTCTGATCTGAAGATGTTTACCCAAGGTTAACAAAACTGTTCATGGAGATGCAGCACCCGCTACTGTCAGTCATACAAATGCAAATTTAAAAAGATATTACCAGTATTAGCTGTCTACGGATTTATATTTCTCTTAAATTTTATGAAAATTGATACGTATTTTAATACATACATGTATAGCCACCTGCTTATTGATAGATTCACTTAATGCCAGACCTTACTCAAAACACATGTGTCCAAGTCGGCCAGATGCCAGACAAACAATATTGCAGGCACTGCAGTCATATCAGAGCAAGGATTGTGCATTCCTATTGTAATTTACTACTAAATATTGTGATAATTGTACACAGAGACACCTAATTTCTGAGAGTAAATATCGAAATATTATAGTAATTGAATTACTCTTAAATTCAGTTTTGATAGATACTCTTAAACCCTGTGATCTGTGTATTTATCCAGAGCTTTTTTGTCAGAGGCCTATGAAATAGTGACTACAACATGCAACATTCATGATGAATGATGAAATCCGATAATTCTTCCTGTATTTATATATTCCACAATTACATGGCGTAGGGATAATTTTGATCATCTCATGGGATAGAAGATTAGTTGTAATGGAAGAAAGTGATGGATGAGTACTGATAAATTACATACCATCTATTTGTCAGAGGATATTGAAAACAAAGAAACAGACAATAAGTATCTCTGAGGTTAGTGGGAAAAAAACAGAGACAACACACACACAAAAAAAAAAAAAAAAAACCACCTTACCCATGCAGATTCTCAACATAAGTTGGCTTGGATGCACCATGAAAATCAAAAGTGGCAATATGATTGAGTAAAAAGTCACAGTGCCAAATAGACAAAATGACAAATGGTTATTACGTCAAAGGTGATGACTGGAGAAACCACAAATTATGAGTGATTTGGCAAAATTGTTTATCAGTGTGTCGGAAGGTATCAACATGCGAGATTTAGCCAAGCTATTTATGTTTTTGTCTGAAAGTGAAAGTCAATTGGAAGACATATCAGACAGCTATGATACAGATTGAAATTCAACTTGAAGAAAATACATCATGAAAGCAGACATTCTAAACCCAAATTTATAACACATGCAATAAAGCAAAGTAACATAAAACACTGCTGCCCACACAAACTTTCACACCCAGTTACTCCCCATGAGGTCCAGAACTGGTGCCAGGCCAAAACCACCCCTGCTGGAAGTCTGTGTATTGTACCAGTGGGAAATCCTTCTTAAATGGCTCTTGTGCATATTATACTCCCTGTTTTAATGAGATAACAATGTGTGTACTGAACCAAATAATCCAATACACATTCATGATTGTGTATTTCCATTGCATTGTATGTGTTGGTACTGACTAAGTATGTCAGGTGCATCAGATACAACCAGCCTCAGGTAGTCTCAGGATGTATACAGACATGTATATATGTGTGCAATGCTCAAGTGTTTTAACCAGTACACTTGTATTCCAGAAAATAGTTGAATAATAAATAGATGGATGGGCTAAATGGTTCTTTTTGCACTTCCAATATTTGGTCCATATATATAACCATATCTATCAACTTTTTATGGTTTCCTTGTTGAAAGTTTGAAGTGATATGGAGATGTCCATTACAAAAAATCCCCAAAAGATGTGATTGCACGCAGTCAAACATACCTTCAACAACTTCCCAATTCACACATACTCATATATTTTGTATTGTTTTTTTTTTTTGTTTTTTTTATCAAGTCAATTGGATCAGCTTTGTACTTCTTGGTTTCAAGTACAAAGGGTGATATATTTGTGAGGATATTTTTTACTTTATTAGAGTATTACTCATGAAGAGTTTGTAATGAAGGAAAATACAGGTTGGATTGTGACTGCAGTGGTTCCATATGGCAATACCAAATGTTTTAACCAAGTCTTTTTGGAACATTTGTTGGCCCTGAAAAGAGCCGTGGGGTATTAGTAGCTGTTGTCTTCATTGTTTCCTGTAGAACTTCTTGACGTGCTCCTTGTTGTAGCGTACAGCGTAGTCAATCTTTTTTGACAGCACCACCTTGCCCTCCATTGTCAAATGGAGACCATCTGCAAATAGGTGGTACTTTGTTGCCTCGCCCACTTGAAAGTCACGGTTGGTATGAAGCACTTCATACAGTCCTTTGCTACTGTATCGTATAATTCTTCTGTTCAGTTCATATATTGCATTGTGGCTGAAGCCCTCATCTTTTGGTCGTGGTAGAACTGTGCTGATGAATATCTTGACCTTAGATTGCCTGTGGTGGACTTGGGTCACAATCCTGACTAGATTGTGAGCAGTTGTCTCAGGGTCATAACCTTTGACTACATCATTGGTCCCAACACAGATGAATATGAGTGGAAAGTTAACTTGCAGCTCATCATTCTCTAGCTTCTTTAGTATTTCAGTTGTTCTGATGCCACTGAATGCCTGGATTGTAGTATCAAGTGGCCTGGGAAAAATACCCCTCTTGTCAGTGCAAATGCTGTCAGCAATGACGGTGGCTTTCCTTGGTCTGTCCATGGTTGGTTCAGCAAGAAAATAGGTAGAATTGCTGTGTTACTGCATATTTAAAGAGTGCAGTACTGTTGTATAAACATGCCTAGTGTCATCTAATCAAGCTCAGTCAGCAGTCACAAGTGAGTGGGTGTGATAATCACATGCCTAGTGTCTAATCTAATCAAGCTCAGCCAGCAGTGAGTAGGTGTGATAACATGTGTCACCATGCTGTTTCTGTCATATTTCCCTACCTGCTTTATACCAGAATTTACCATTTACCTTTATATGTTGATATAGTCTTATGGCTTGCATATGTGTGTGGAAATAAGTTTCTGAAATCATGCCACATTGTGTATGTTTTATATATATATATATATATATATATATATGCAATATTGACCATTGGGGCCTTCCTTCCTTTAATTTGCCTGACATTTTTCTTTGATACTATTTTTGGCATTATTATACCTCCATTCACAATGTTTTGCCTTTTCTGGAGAGAGCTGAAAGGGCTTGAACTTTAATGAATTATGGCCATTTGGAAAAATCTTGATAACTGTATTAATTAGGGACACGTAAACAGTTTAGATGTTGGATATCTTCACAACTATTATAGATAGAGAATTGATTCCATGTTCAATTTTTGGTTTGTGTTGTAGGCATATCCATTGAACCACAAACAAAAGTGTGGAATTGTAGTTTATGCTAATTATGCTCCCTGAAGGGTATTTGAAAAGTGTAAATGTTGAATATCATCAAAACTATTATACATGCATGTACAGATGGTGCCCTATTTTTAATGCATAGGTGTGTGCCATAGACACATCCAATGAACCACAAATAGAAGTTGTAGACTTTTAATTTATGCTGATTAGATATCTGAAAAGTATACCTGATGAACATCTTCACAACTATCACAGGGTGCCATTCAGGAGTTTTAACTCTGATCTACATTTAGTGTATTTGGGTGAACATGAAATTGTCATAAGGGGCCCATCAGAATTATCAACATTCTCACATTAGTAACCAGAGTATACTATTACATGGGACCCCCTGTCCCCATGAAATTAGTACTTTAAAAATGCAAAGCTATATTGGATAGGAAAAGATTTGGATATGACTGAAGATCTATGGTAGAAATGCTCACACATGATGATGACAACATTTGACATTTCAGGCCATGGCTCTTCATGTTGGGGCTGGCAATCTGCCACACAATAGCATCCCAGACATGATGCGCAAATACCAGCGGACGGCACAAACCATATGGTCAGACTATCCAAAGTAAGTTAATATTTGTTATTTGTTGTAACTATCTGAGGCTGATCAAGGGTATGATATATATTGTACCTTAACTGGGACATGTACCATCTTCACTTGTTTTATATGGCAAAGTTTGAACATAAATAGCATGCGAGACCATGTGTCTTGAAAGACCATGCACCTCTTCAACATACATTGCTTGGTACTTTTCTTGATATTTATACCTCATATGAGACCACATGTCTAGAGAGAGGTTTCACTGTACATGCTTAACAATAATTTCCTGGCACATTTGTATTGTCAAAGCTTCCGGAAAAAATTAAAAATACTTTATTGACAAATGAAAATAAAGAAACACAAATGTGGATTTAAGTAAGTTGCATAAATTGGCTAATGAATGGGAGTCAATCAGGATGTTTCATTTACCATGCTCCAAGGGTGGGGCGTTGATGGATTATACCACCAACTGTGCCCCATACAGCCATATTGGGGTTATATGCCTATATACAGTGGTACCTCTTTTGAGAGACCGCCCCTACGGTGGGTCAAAATGTGGTCTCTCAAAACAGGTGGTCTTTCATTAGAGGTACAAAAACATGGACAAGATAGCGCAGTGTTCTGAGAGAGCGGTCTTAAAAAGATATGCGGTCTCTCATTAGAGGGGTCTCTCAAGAGAGGTACCACTGTACCAGAAATTGACTTTATTTGACAGTAGTTTTATTTTCAGTTATTTCACTGATGTTACAAAACCATTAAAATACAATAATACAATACAAAAATATTGTACGCTTAAAAATAAGTCAATTCAACTTCAGCTGGAAAATTAGAATGCCCAATCTGGCTCATCCAACTGAAATCACAAATCAACACTCTAATGGATAAACATTGTGCATGTCTTTCAACTTTGCTATTTTTCAGTCTGCCATTGATAGTATCTGCCATTCTGCCACGGGGCCCCCTCCACCAGCAGTCTGCCTTCAATCAGAAGGCCAAGACATTTAATGAATGCATGATGCAGCAGGCCAACAAAACTCCAGGTCTGTTTTTTGCTGGCCACCCCCAGTTTATGAAGAAGGGAAACCTCAATACACAACTTTTGTCACTGGGTGGCAAGTCTGTGTCACGTGATGGGGTGTTGGTGCTCGCCAAGAACATCAAGGACACAGTTACCATGGTAAGTATATTGTTCCTTATTCTGCTTTGTCCAAATTCATTTATAATATACCTGTATTCACAAAGTTGAGTACACATACAGTGAAACCTCCCAATACCGAACACCCTTGGGACCGGAAAAAAGTGTTCACTATAGTGAGGTGTTCGGTATAGGGAGGTTTGATAGCATTGAAAGTATATATTTGGGACTGAGAAATGGTGTTCGGTATAGGGTTTTGTTCGGTATATGGAGGTGTTCAGTAAGAGAAGTTTTACTGTACATGTAGCAACACTACAATGCATTTGGTGTGGGCTGGAAGGGAGAGTTGAGAAAAGTGTTTATTCCTTGAAGGCTAAAACTAAAATGTCTTGTTGCCGAAGATGCAATGCAGAAGTGAAGAATTTGTTTAGAAAAGGTATGTTCCGTATCATGCATACAGCGAATTGTGATAAGCAGTGGTCATACTGTATCTGTCAAACCATCATACTATGTTCAGTAAGTCATGCCTGGTACATCTATATAATCCGTTTCTTGGGGGGGGGGGTCCTTTTTTTTTTCAGATGCACAGACAGCTGCACATGCAACAAAGAAGACCACCAAAACTCTTCTACTCAACCCCAGCCCCTTGGAAGCAGACTTTATCATCCAGTGTTGTGTCAATCTGGGATGTCCGCCCAGCTCCCATTCCCCCCATCACACAACCAAGTAGTGCAGTGATCAGTTCTCCCACCCCATCTGTCACAGTGCCTGGTCCAGTGCAGAACCCTCAATCCACCAGTTCCCCCATCCCACGTTGCCCAGTAAATACACCCAACGCCAGAGCCCAGACGTTCAAGACCAGAGCTTATACACCATACATCACAGCCAAGACATCCTACCCCAGAAGAGTCGAGCCACAGAAGAAAGAAGACAAGCCAAGGAAGTCTACGTCCACGCTGTCAGGGTACACTGTAATTAATCAATTCTTATGTGGGTGATTAATCAATTCATGCTAATTGCATGTTGTTATTGTACATATACATGTTCATATCTATATGTAATTATAATTGCAAGGTAACATTGCCTGCAATTTGTTGATAAATACATATTTTTTATACGTTTTTCAACAGGGTGTCTAAGAAGGCTGAAGTCATTCTCATCATTCGTTTTATTGAGAGATTTTGGTGAACAAAGTTGTAATATTTTATGTGAACAAATTACATTGTACAGGAATAATTATAGAAATCAGATGAATGTTGTCATCTACTCACTTCAGTGTAATTTATTGAAATACATGTACACCAATTGGCAATATAATTACAGTTGCAAGGTGTCATCGCCAGCATCGTTGATAGGCATAGAGTTAAACTGATGACGATTAGGGCTCAGGGCTGGGCTGATGTCACTCTCACTGTGTTTATACAGGGTGGTGTATTTTAATAAATGTCACCAGGTGCGTAGAAATTTGAGCTTTTAATGTCCAACGTATGAGTGGCATATGATTTGTATGGATTTTATCACAGATATCATCATCATATATTGTTGTCTACCAGTTTCAGCAGACTTTTTGAGATTCATTGACAGTATAATTACAGTTGCAAGGTGTCATTGCCAGCATTGTCAATATGCATACTTGTAAAATGCTTTTGATGATGGTTTAGAGCTGGGCTGATGTCACTCTCACGGTTTTTATATGGCATGATGGATCTTGAAAAATGACACTGGGTAAGTATAATTTGGGAACTCTAAATAATATATTTTAATGCCTTAGCAATGGCTCTAAGGGCTTGTTTTGTGTTATACAAATGTAACTAGAGAATAGGTATGGTCAAGTAGATTGGTTTTGGTGGGTTCTCAGTAGAGCGCACTGTAGGCAGGCATGATAGCTCTGTGTATTTCCATTACTTTCTATTGTAATGTGCACATAGACAATTTTAAAACTGCTGTAGGTAGAAACACCAACTTTTCTGTGGTCAATCTTTGGGTATTGGTGAAATATGTAAATTTTATCACTTCAACTGCAAAACTGACCAACTTATTGTATGCTACTTTAACATAGAATCTAATGGGAATACACACATCTAGCCTGCAAGAATTTTGTGTATTTGGTTGTGTATTACCTGAATACACATAATGTTGGTGCATCTAGCCCTGTATATTTTGATCACATCAGTCCTCGAAATCATAGCTTAAAAATTTTCTCTCTCTCTCTCTCTCTCTCTCTCTCTCTCTCTCTCTCTCTCTCTCTCTCTCTCTCTCTCTCTCTCTCTCTCTCTCTCTCTCTCTCTCTCTCTCTCTCTCTCTCCCCCCCCCTTCCTTCCTATCACATTGTTTCTTTCTGTGACAAAGATGTAGATGGATGGAAACAGCAGATCAGCAGTAGCAAGTCTGTGTCCTGAACTATTGCCCAAGCAAATGATTGAGTGTATCAGATTCAGTAATTTTGATTCTTAACTCATGTGTTTATGAGAAAGATATTTTTGTATAAAGTTGTATAGATTCAAATGTTTATGACAAAGATATTTTTGTATAAAGTTGTATAGATATATCATTGGTATATTAATTATGTAAATAATGATCATTGATAGTGTTACATTACCCTGTACGTACAAGCTAATTACTGGATGGTTCATCATTTTCACAGTACATGTCCTAGTAAACTGATACCCCCTCCATCCCCATGACAGTATTTTCTGAACTTGGCAAAATGACTCACTTGGAAAGTTTGAAGTACCAGATATATTGTCCCCCGTTCATCCATTTGAACTTATATGTGGATACATATGTTATCATCACCACACACTGGTCGGTGAAAAAAATCATTACATGTATCATAAGTGAAATTGACTCTACATGTGATTTTATTATGAACTTAATGCCTCATTCAAAACATACCCTTGCATCATACCCGCTCTCACCTAGCATACGGTCTGCACTATTTGGAAAATGTTGAACCATCCATAAAATATTTACAAATAAAGTGAAATAAATTGAGATGGAGTGTTGGGTTGTCTTTTATTTGTATCTTATCATTACTACTTTATAACAAATATCAATTGTACAAAGACCCAGCCATATGATATACATGTACAAGGACCCAACACTGATCAGCTTCAAGCATTTGATACAGAGGTGACAGTCATAGTATTGGAATGTAAGTTTTCAGTTTATATGATAGCAAGCATGGATATATTTATGGATAAAAATACACCCTGATAGAAAAGATGCTTCTGATACACAGTGATTCAATATAGGGGAGCAGCAAATGTTGGGAAAGTAATGTTAGAATTCAATGCACGGGGTAGAGAACATTAGGACCCAATGTAGTGGGTAAAAAAAGTTCGAAAATAGTCATTAGAATTCAATACAGAGGATAGGAAATGTTTGAGAATGCAAGTTATGATTTAATGTTGGGGGAGTTAATATTAGAATTCGTTGTGCAGTATAGGGAACAGAAAATGTCCAAAAATAAATGTTGTGATTTAAGGTAATAGGCAGAAAATGTTTGAAAATAAATCAAAATTTAGCACAAGGAGTATAATATTTTGAGAATACATGTACATGTACATGTTAGGATTCAATGTAAGAGTACAAAAGTGCATTCTATTTCAGGCAATGTATGTTCAGCAATAAGGGGGGACAGGAAATTTATGTTAAAACCATGTTTGAATTTAGTGCAGAGGGCCAAGGGCTGAAGACAGTTGGAAATTGTACAGATCAACTGTATACCCCCTCCCCCATAAAAACAACACCACCAACAACAAAAACTGTGAACCAGATGTAGAGCTCAGTTGGCAGTTTGGTGCCACAAATCCTAACAACAACAACAACAACAACAACAACAACAACAACAACAATAATAATAATAATAATAAAATAAATAAAATATAATAATAATAATAAAAAAATTGTGAATGAAAAAGAACTACTAAGCATGATCCATGAACCTTTCACAACTTAAGACTTAGGTCAAGGGAGGCATAAGGTTCATGGATTCTACCTCCTTGCCAGAAACAATGTAACAGAAGACATGAAATATCTATGTATGCAATGTATTATGTGAAAATAAAGTTCAACCCAATTTAATGTATCGTATACAACTGTCAACATGATGAAAAGGAATATATATATATTCTTGTCATTATAACCTATAGCGCATGTAAATATACTGTTGTGTTCTTGACAAGAATACCAATATTCTCAACGCCAAGAACCGGCCTGCACGGGGCTGTGTTATACTCTCGAAGAAAACAAATACTAAAGCGCGGACCTGATGCGCAATTTAACTTCCGGTCCGAGCTCCAGGACCCAGTTGAATTATGATGTCGCTGCCAGCTTGCAGGTCTTGGACCAGTAACCTAGGCCTAATGCATTTACATGTTAAAATAGCGACATTCGCTGGCTTATTTCTCCTATTTGAAACGTAAAACTGCAACTTCCTTGGCATTCTGCTTCAAGTTTATACCGGTAGCAGCAAATTAAAACCAAGAAAATGGGGGGTCATGTGATTAAATTTTTTTTTACAGGTGCATGTGTGTACCTTACCTCCATGACTACCCGTTCCGCGCCAAATATGTCTCCAAAAATACACAAAGTTATCACATGATTTAAAACATTTCTAGAGTAGCAGTGCCTTTCTAAAACTCACAATTGATAAGTATTTTCCTATCCAAAATGATGACGGGACTTAATTTGGGATGCCCTGCTCCTGTGATAATATATGACAGCCAGGCAGTGGAAGCTCCCGAAGGCAAAGTACGACTCGCATGGCCTGCTATCGCAGGCATGCTCGTTTTGGCTCGACGCTTTGTCGCCCTACTGTGTTGGGTGTCTTTCCAAGCGTGATTCATATTTTGCGATGACTGTGTTTTGTGTAGTTCCCTACAGCCTGATTCATATTTTCCTTGCAGCGAGGTAGGGAACCAGCCAAGGCCATAGCCTGGGGCCGGTGAGCGTTTATCTTTGCTTATCAACTGTCATTCCCTGAAGACGGACTTATGATCCGAAAATTTGAGAAAAATATTAATAACTATGTACACGACAATGAACTTGTTCTTTCATTTGGGTTAATCTGTCGCGGAGAATGATTCAGTTTTCACGGGTTCTAGACTGCACTTCCGCTTCCTGTTTGCTTCAAAAAACAACTTCCGTGCTGCAAGCAATTCAGGCCATCCACTAGCAAGATAAGGGAGCATGAATTAATTTGTTTCCTGTACGCACGTAACGGTTTAGCTCCCTTCGGGAGCTATTAACATCCAGTAGACACAGCAACAGTATTCAGTACTCGATCAAAAGTTGTGGATCAGTTGACCCGACCTTGAGAGGTTACTGGTCCAAGACCTGCAGCAGGCACAATGTTCGGCGTACCAATCCGGACATGCGCAGTCCGGTCCATTCTGGACCACTAGGAGCGTGTGCAAATCCGATGCAGGGGTACCAAAATCCGATGCAGAGGTACTGGGTCCGATGCAGGAGTACATACTTGGTTACTTGGTTACTTGGTTGGTTTATCCCTCTTGTCCTTTAGGTAGGGATCTCAATCTTCTTTTGAAGGCTGACAGAGACGGGGCAGACACTACTTCCTCTGGAAGACTGTTCCATTTGTTGACTACTCTGTTGGAAAAAAAATATTTAAAGGTGTCTGTCCTTGTGTGCTTCTTTGTTAGTTTTAAAGAGTGATCACGTAAAGAACGATTACTGTAAGAAAAGAATCTATCTGAGTTATTTTTATACAGACCATGTATCATCTTATATGTCTCACACATGTCACTAAAACTTCTCCGTTCTTCAAGAGAATCTAATTTAATGTCTTGCAAAGAAAGCCGCAAACAACGTCTCTGTACCGATTCTAAAAGTTCAATGTCTCTTTTATGCCAGGGGCTCCATACATTTGCCCCGTACTCAAGCACTGGTCTTACTATACTTTTGTATAATGTTTCTATTTTATTGTCTAGTCCTGTAAAACACCGTTTAATCAGACCTACTCTCTGATTAGCTCTGTTTACAATATTCTGAATATGCCACTTAGGCGAAAGGTCATCTGCAATCAAAACACCTAGGTCTTTCTGCTGCTTAACTTGGCTCAAATTGACACCATTAAGAGTGTAAACATAATCTTCTTTCTCCTTTATCTTTAAAACAACACATTTATCAGCATTAAAGTTCAACAACCAAGTGTCTGACCAACTACCTAGGGTATTTAGATCTGTTTGCATTTTTTCACAATCAGTAACTGTATGAATTGCTTTGTATACCTTAGTATCATCAGCAAACATTTTTGTGATTGATGTTATAATACCTGGAATATCATTGACATATATCAAGAACAATAACGGGCCCAGGATAGAACCCTGGGGAACACCGCTAGTCACATTCTGCCATCCTGACACACCATTTCTGAGAACTACTCTCTGTCTGCGTCCTCTAAGAAATCCCTCTATCCATCTTAATACTTTCCCTCGAATACCTGCTTGTTTAATTTTATGAATAAGTCTTGTATGAGGTACAGTATCAAATGCCTTAGCAAAATCTAGATATACAATGTGAGTCTCAAACTTATTGTCAAGGTTACTGGACCAATCAAACAAACATTCTAACAACTGGGTCACACAACTACAGCCATCCTGAAAACCATGCTGGTCACAGCTAATGGTTCTATTGGAAAGTATTAATCTAAGCATATGTTCATGGACAATTCTCTCAAAAAGTTTAATAACTTGACTGGTAAGGGAGACAGGTCTGTAATTGGAACAAACCTGCCTGGATCCCTTCTTATGTAAAGGTGTGACATTCGCGTCACGCCAGCTTTGTGGTAAATGTCCTGTCTGCAATGAATGTGAAAACAATAAAGACAAGGGAGTATCTAAGTTGGGGCAGTTTCTTAACACATTAATACTGACTCCATCTGGACCACTGGCTTTATTTGGCTTGAGCCTACAAAGTTTTTCTCTGACAGTATGTGGTGAAATGTCAATATCAAGTAATATATTCTGTTGGTCAGGACCTTGAGGTAAAGGTATTGTCACATCAGGTTCAACTGTCAACACAGAAGTAAAATATGTATTAAGTAGTTCAGCCTTATCTGAGTCAACAACGATCTTGGCATCACCATCTAGTAACATGTCGACCGTAGAGCTAGATCGTGAAAAATGACGTGTGTAATTCCAGAAAAGTTTAGGGTTTTCACCAATCTTATCTACTAACCTATCCTCATAATGTTCTTTAGCCTCTGAAATTACAGACTCTAAGTGTTCAGCTTCATGTCTATACATCATACTATCGGCATGCAACCCTGAAATTCTACTCTTTACAAATTGTTTCCTCTTCTGCTTTCTAGCCCTTTTTACTGATCTATACCTGGTCCAAGGTGGGCTATGCCTTTGGCCAGGTTTGACTAACTTGCTAGGAATAAATTCATCAACTAGCTTCTCATAAATGTCGTGAAAAGTTTCCCAATTAACTTCAATGTTCCTATGAGTCAACACCTCATCCCAGTTATACTCCAAAAGTTTCTGGTTAAAAGCTGTGTAGTTACCTTGCGAGTATAAATAAATCTTACGGGGCTGATGTGTAATTCTGGGAACAGGGCAATTTATAGTTACCCATACTACATTATGGTCACTCCTTGAAAAACCTTCATAAACAGAACAGTCCAGAACTGAGTCTGTATCTCCAACAAAGGCAAGATCTAGTATATTGTTAAGACGAGTTGGTTCTGTTACGACCTGGGTCAATAGATTGTCACAAATAGTATCAATAAACTTCTCTTCAAGGGTGCGGACACAAGTCATGGTACTCCAATCAATATTTCTAAAGTTAAAATCTCCAAGCAAAAGACAATTCTCAGTATCAATTTTACTGATTGAGTGGCACAACTTGTGTAGCATCTGCTCTTCATCAACCTCAGGCCTATAGCACCCTCCTATAAGCCACCTTACTTTCGGGTGAGGATTAATGTTTATCCATAGTATCTCGGCATCTACCTCTGCTTCTAAATATCTGGTTGGATGTAATATGTCTTTAACCAAAATCAGAACTCCACCCCTATCATTAACTTTATATGTACCCGGAGAGTAAAAATCTATATTCCTGTCTTTCCTGAAGCATACATAACCTTCCGGGGTAAATTCAGAGTCTTGGATGCCATCATCAAACCATGTCTCAGTTACTACAACAATGTCGGGATCATGCTCTGTCAGAAAGGAAGTAAAGTGTGCAAACTTGGACCTCAAACATTGTGCATTGAAAGAGCAAACTTTTAAAGGTAAGTATTCTTTCTTATTATGAATTGTGGTGCTCATATATTTACAGTGCTCTGACACATCATGGTTTTCTACTGGTTTGTTACTTTTGTGATTTTGCCCTTTTTTAAGACATAACGGTCGTTTGGGTTTTGAGCCCTGGTCTCTTGTAACTTTTTTCGAAGGGCAACATCTTGTTCTCTTTCAAGTTTGGTCATGTCTGGTACAATAAATATTTTCTTAGGGTTGAAACCATTTGTTGTACTGGTAGCTGATCTAACCCTTGTAGCATTTCTAAGACATAATTTCTTGTCTTCCAAGTTGTCAAACTTGACCCTGATTGGCCTATATCTAATGCTACTCGGAGTTGTAGTGTTGTCACTAGTATTCTGGGGTTCAACATTATCTCTTCCTTCATTAGTTTCTCTTGTAGGATTGGCTGGCCTAGTACTAGAGAGATTTCCAAGTCGTACTACCGTGTCAATATTACCAGTGGGTACACCTATGGCTGCAAAAATTTCTTTAACTACCTCTTCATCATTAATCTCTTCACCTTCCTCAACACCTCTAATGATGATATTTCTTTCCCTCCTTTTTATCTCCTCTGACTCAGACTTGACTAGTGAAACTCTTGTGTTTGTCTTTGAAATGTCCTGAGATAAATTTGTCAAGTCCTCCTCCATCTTCTTTACTCTTGCTCCTAAACTATCAACATTAGCTTTTTCTGCTTTGGTTGGTAGCACCTCTTCTAATTTCTGAATTCTACCTTCAATCTTATTACAATATTGTTTACACTTCTCCTCGATGTCTGCATCAACCTGAACAGCTGTCATTGCTGTCAATTCACACTCTTCACAAAAGTAGTGAAAATTTATGGGACTTGATGTTGCAAAAGTGTACTGTTCATCTGACATCTTTAAACAGTCCTGGCAAGTCCACCCCCTACATCTCTCACACTCAATCATGTGGTCCTTTTGTCCATTTGAAAAAATCTGCAAACATTTCAGACAGGGGGCTGCTGGATCCTCCTCTCCCAATGCTGCAAAGGGGTTGGATATATCTAAAGCAGACATTGAAGTTGGTGTAGAATTGCTTCTAGAACTTCTAGTAGCTGTATCTCTTTGGGTAGCACCTCTTGTTTTACCTCTGGTACCCCTTGTACCTCTATTGCCTCTCATAATTAGGCCAGTTCAAGTGCACAGTAATATTTGACAGTAATGTATAGGTATACAAATAAAAGAATGTCAAATCAATATAATATATGCAAGAAAGGTTATATAGTTCTACAGTACAAAATACAAGATCAATAGATCAATGCAATAGAACAAAAGCAAATCTGAATACAAAAATATCTATTTACATTCAAAATATATACAAATCAGAATACTCGTATGTATGAGCAAATCAACACTTCTATTTCAGTGCTTGTCACACATCATCATCAGACTTACTGAGTACATGCAATGAAGCTTGTAAATCAGATGTCAATCTCAGTCTCTCATGCGTGGAAGTGAGTGTAGAATGATGCTTCTCTTAATGATTAGACCTAAGTGAAATATGTAGAAGAAATTATCATGAGTAAGCATGCAATGTCTGTACAGCTTAGATATATTACCTTGGCTCGAGTCGTCTTGAGCGATAATAGAGAATTTATGCAAATGACTTCGATCAGAGTGATTGGACCAGTGATGTATTCTTCCGCGATCCCCGGAATATAATATTATCACTTACACTTATGTTTTTGGTGATTGGTGTCTTTCACGTCCTAATCCTATCTAAACCTAAGCTAACTGTGAGGTGCCCTAACAGCGATCGTTTTATAGTGCAGTTAGTGAGCCGAGAGCGGAACATCCACCTCTTCTACCCAGGGCGACTCCGGGTCAAAAGTACGATCACTGGAAAAAGCCTTGTTAGTGACAAGAAAATGATAAATCTCGGTGCAGTGCTCCCTGATGCTAAGACTATGTACCTAATCTTATGCCTAAAAATAGTAAAGTGTGCAAACTTGGACCTCAAACATTGTGCATTGAAAGAGCAAACTTTTAAAGGTAAGTATTCTTTCTTATTATGAATTGTGGTGCTCATATATTTACAGTGCTCTGACACATCATGGTTTTCTACTGGTTTGTTACTTTTGTGATTTTGCCCTTTTTTAAGACATAACGGTCGTTTGGGTTTTGAGCCCTGGTCTCTTGTAACTTTTTTCGAAGGGCAACATCTTGTTCTCTTTCAAGTTTGGTCATGTCTGGTACAATAAATATTTTCTTAGGGTTGAAACCATTTGTTGTACTGGTAGCTGATCTAACCCTTGTAGCATTTCTAAGACATAATTTCTTGTCTTCCAAGTTGTCAAACTTGACCCTGATTGGCCTATATCTAATGCTACTCGGAGTTGTAGTGTTGTCACTAGTATTCTGGGGTTCAACATTATCTCTTCCTTCATTAGTTTCTCTTGTAGGATTGGCTGGCCTAGTACTAGAGAGATTTCCAAGTCGTACTACCGTGTCAATATTACCAGTGGGTACACCTATGGCTGCAAAAATTTCTTTAACTACCTCTTCATCATTAATCTCTTCACCTTCCTCAACACCTCTAATGATGATATTTCTTTCCCTCCTTTTTATCTCCTCTGACTCAGACTTGACTAGTGAAACTCTTGTGTTTGTCTTTGAAATGTCCTGAGATAAATTTGTCAAGTCCTCCTCCATCTTCTTTACTCTTGCTCCTAAACTATCAACATTAGCTTTTTCTGCTTTGGTTGGTAGCACCTCTTCTAATTTCTGAATTCTACCTTCAATCTTATTACAATATTGTTTACACTTCTCCTCGATGTCTGCATCAACCTGAACAGCTGTCATTGCTGTCAATTCACACTCTTCACAAAAGTAGTGAAAATTTATGGGACTTGATGTTGCAAAAGTGTACTGTTCATCTGACATCTTTAAACAGTCCTGGCAAGTCCACCCCCTACATCTCTCACACTCAATCATGTGGTCCTTTTGTCCATTTGAAAAAATCTGCAAACATTTCAGACAGGGGGCTGCTGGATCCTCCTCTCCCAATGCTGCAAAGGGGTTGGATATATCTAAAGCAGACATTGAAGTTGGTGTAGAATTGCTTCTAGAACTTCTAGTAGCTGTATCTCTTTGGGTAGCACCTCTTGTTTTACCTCTGGTACCCCTTGTACCTCTATTGCCTCTCATAATTAGGCCAGTTCAAGTGCACAGTAATATTTGACAGTAATGTATAGGTATACAAATAAAAGAATGTCAAATCAATATAATATATGCAAGAAAGGTTATATAGTTCTACAGTACAAAATACAAGATCAATAGATCAATGCAATAGAACAAAAGCAAATCTGAATACAAAAATATCTATTTACATTCAAAATATATACAAATCAGAATACTCGTATGTATGAGCAAATCAACACTTCTATTTCAGTGCTTGTCACACATCATCATCAGACTTACTGAGTACATGCAATGAAGCTTGTAAATCAGATGTCAATCTCAGTCTCTCATGCGTGGAAGTGAGTGTAGAATGATGCTTCTCTTAATGATTAGACCTAAGTGAAATATGTAGAAGAAATTATCATGAGTAAGCATGCAATGTCTGTACAGCTTAGATATATTACCTTGGCTCGAGTCGTCTTGAGCGATAATAGAGAATTTATGCAAATGACTTCGATCAGAGTGATTGGACCAGTGATGTATTCTTCCGCGATCCCCGGAATATAATATTATCACTTACACTTATGTTTTTGGTGATTGGTGTCTTTCACGTCCTAATCCTATCTAAACCTAAGCTAACTGTGAGGTGCCCTAACAGCGATCGTTTTATAGTGCAGTTAGTGAGCCGAGAGCGGAACATCCACCTCTTCTACCCAGGGCGACTCCGGGTCAAAAGTACGATCACTGGAAAAAGCCTTGTTAGTGACAAGAAAATGATAAATCTCGGTGCAGTGCTCCCTGATGCTAAGACTATGTACCTAATCTTATGCCTAAAAATCTAAGTTTGACTGTATGTTTAATGGTGTCTGACTGCGGGATTCATTCGTACAACCACCTTTTCACAGTTTTTGACGTGCCCTTCTGTGATTATTGAGTTGATCTTTTCTTTGGCTACTTTAGGAGGATTCTCCACAATCGGGATCAGTCCTATTTTAGATTGATCATTAACCAAATCTTTTTCTTGCTTATTTCTAATTTTCTGAGTGAAAATATTTGAACCCTCTACGCCCCAAAAAAGTCTCATAGACATTTCTACAAAAGTGAAATGAACGTCGACATTATGACAATGGCAATATGGCTGGCGGCGGGAATTTCGAAAAAATGCGTGTGTGAAAAAAAAAAAAAAGAGTAACTTAGCTCCAAAAAAGCAGTTTGATCATCGGCAGCCTGTTCCCTTCTGCTCTTAGGACTCTTGTAACGATATCTAAGCAATGATAATTTAGATCGTCAGCTTAGCGATGTAAAAATCTAGAAAAATTTGCGGAGCAAATCACAGGTCGATCCAGGTCACTCGAGCCTCACTCTCACTTATGAGACAGAAGTTAGAAAAGATCTATTTTACGATTAATAACTTATGTTTAACGTATATGGGTACATAGGTGTATATAACGATTAGTTGGCTTCAGGCAGAATGAAAGATTAAGTTATTTTTGTGCAGTTTTGTTCGACACCTGCTCGATCTTCGCATCGATCGGTATTTCTTTTGCCGACCAGGATTGATTTTTCTATGAAAAAAAACAAATGCATACTGTTAAAATACATATGATTCTGAAATGAATATGCATATCTTGGTTATATGTGAATAAAGCTCACTTTGAAGGTCGTGGGTTGATGGCAAAACAGAGCATTAACACCGTTATAACACTTTTTCTGCTTCTTTCCTCGGCCAATATTTATCGGACTGTGTATTAGGATTTCCAAGTACACGTTCATTCAAACTGTTCGACTTTTACTTTACTTTCACACTTTTACTCTGAGTTCAATGCCAATGGCTATGCATTAAATATAGAAAAGAGCTCTATTGAACTCCAGATTTGATTTATTGTTACTAATGAGTCAACAATGTCCATATTTCAAATATGGTGTATCAAATTTGAAAAAATCATTGTTTAATTGGTCCCTCCATTCTAATCTATTATACTATGTTCACTTCCAAATACTGAAATAGGCAATTAATTCTCCAAAAAAGTGGCAAATCTAGACAGTCATCCATAAATCATACTATTCAAAATATGTATTGTCAGTTTTAGATAGTATTTCAAAATTTATTTTTGAATGAAACATTGGTATTTGTCTGCAAAAATTTAAGAAGGGACCACCAATGAAGCAATTAGGAAATTTCTATATGTACTGCAGGCAAAACGACCATCTGTTATTCTGAAGTCTAATACAACTTCAGTGATAAGTTCAATAGTATCAATATTTTTTTTCCCCAAAAAATTTTCCCCAAGAAATTACTGAAACTTTGGTGTCTATGTACAATCAAAGAAACTTGGAAAGGGCAATGTTAATAAATTATCTGTTTGTCATGTCCTGACCGACCATAAAAATTGCTCCTGGCTATAAAATAAAAAGGGTTTTTTATTTTCTACAGACCCTGTAAAATTCAAACAGGTGAAAACAAGAAATAGCCTCTACAATGAATGGTTTAGTATGTAGCATCATTGGCTTTGAGTTCGTTCTTAATGAAACTGATTATAAATGAACTTTTGCGATTCATTATTCTTATTAAAAAAGAACTGAATTATTGGATGTAGTCACCAAGAATTGAACAGATACGCACCATCCTGATTTGGTACATTAGGACTCCTCTCGGTTTTTTTAACCTCAACTGTTTTTGTTTTTACTTATATAATCATATTTTCTACGGTGTTGCTGGACAGGAGAAACTAACAATTGCTGACAGTGCCCTAAAGCATGGATTGTCCTCTAATCCGAGTAAATATTTATGAAGTGCAGTGAAAACTCATTATGAGACTGCCTGTAAATACACGAAAGAAAAGAAATAACTGAACAAAAGATCAAGATCCTTGTCAAAAATATAAAAATTCCTGTGTCTTTACTTGCACTTTTTTCATAAAAATCAATTCAAAACTAGTAAAGATGATTTGCTGCATATAGCAAATCAGTGTGTGTGTCTTCAAAGCATATTGATATGGTAATGTACAACTATTCCATAACACAGGAGTAGAAGTTGGAATGGCATCTCTATCTATTATAGCTTTTAAGTTATTCACGATTTAAAATTTCAAATGGTGCCATTTAGCATTTAAATTTAAATTGCTACAACTTTTATTTCTAATTCATTAGGTGCGCAATGGTCAACAACCCCCTGGTACAAGTTGAAATGGCATCTCTATCTTCAGGAAAAACAAAATAGTGTGTGTTGACATACACACTTTAATGAGTATAGTGGGAAAATTAGTTCCCAATTCTGCCACAAGGGTTTTTACCCTTGTGGCAGAATTGGGAACTAATATGCTAGTATTGTTCACATGCTAAACACATGAACAAGGCAACAATTAGTAGATTCTCAAAGCAGTAACTCAGAATGAGACTAGAAATTTCGAATACATGAAGTAAGAGACCTACATTTATAGTGAATTGTCACTGCAGAAACAATCAGTAACATGCAAAAAATCAAACAAACCACAAATGGCATTCATTTCAAAAACAATACTTTATTATCACAATAATATCCACAACAAATTAAGGGAACAATGCATACATGTATTTTGTCTCATCTGCACATGACCATAAAGTTATCATCCACATATGTATTGAACATGTACTCACATGTACAATAGTCCACATACTACTTGTAGCCGACATGTATAATACACCAATAAATTCTATTATCCATCAACCACATGACATGTACATAACAATGTATTTTTTTTTTTTTTTTTTAATCCCCGGGTATCACTTGGACTTCCCACTGACTATCAACAATGCCCCACCGGTAGGGAGCATAACCCTGTGTCGCGTGTACGTTACACGCGACTGACCATCATGTCATTAGACGGGTGGGTGGACTCCCCAGGCACACAAATCCAACTGGCCTGCGTGTGATGTCACTGAAGTACGTTAACAACGCCTTTTGTTGACACTACAGTATATAAGCAGAAGGTTTAACCGTTATGTCCAGTCCCTGATGAGCCGCTCATACGGCGAAACCGGTCGGACGAATCTCCTCAAAACCCACATTTTGGCTGCTGGGCCTTTGCCTTGTTTAATCATTTTACATAACAATGTAGCTTACAATTACAATAGACATTGAGACATTTATGATTCTCTCTGCCAAACATTGTGAGAGAACAATGTTTGCCCAGTGTGCCCCACGTGGAGGGGGAATCATGTCGCACACCACCCTATCTGTGCCAACTGGGTGCCAAGTGCGCCTCGTCTAATTCAGCTAACATCATTGGCTTTCAGTGTGACACCCTACTTGCCCTATCTGTGCCAACTGGGTGCCAAGTGCGCCTCGTCTAATTCAGCTAACATCATTGGCTTTCAGTGTGACACCCTACTTGCCCTATCTGTGCCAACTGGGTGCCAAGTGCGCCTCGTCTAATTCAGCTAACATCATTGGCTTTCAGTGTGACACCCTACTAGCACACAAAGGTACATGTTTTAAGATCTTTGCTGACTATTCTATCTAACTTTTGTTTAAGATATCTAAAGCTGACTAATTTATCTGAACTCACTAATCTTTCTACATGTATCGTGTTTATCTTACAAGTTACACTTTATACCATTCTACATACAACTTACGCAAAACCACTGCTCATCTTCAGGTGGGGGGATATCCATCTTTATGCAGGCCCAGTGGTACCACCTGTCACATTTATCACATGCTATAGTCGGTGGATCATACAAACATTCTTTTTTACATAAGGGGCACCAGTATGGTACATTGGTATCCATGTCTTCACACTTAATATTATTTTCAGTTTCCATGTCTTCACTTCTCATATTATTTTCGTTGAAATGTTTTGTTTTTTTATCATGTGAACAAATGTCTTTATGACAAGTGTGCATGTGCTGACTGAGTTCTTTCTCACTTAGAAATTTTACTATTGCTTTTTTATCTATGTAACACAAACCACAAATGGCCCCAGTTCCATGTGCCTCCCTTTTGTGTTTATCCATATCTTTTTTAGTAGCACAGATGAAAGGATCTGTGCTGTTAACCTGAATACAAATTTCACATATTCTTTTGGATTTCAACAAAACTTTGGGTTCAGTGGTTAGTTTTTTTCTTTTCCTTGGTTGACTATTAAATTCGTTTGGCTGATGTTCTGTATCTATTTTCTGAACAAGGTCATCCATGGTACTATTCGACTTTGGTTTGCTATTTGTGTTGGTTTTCACCTGGATGCCCAATTGAGATAGGCCAGATTCTAACATATCTTTCAGTCCTACACCTCTTCTGGCCGCCCTTATCATTTTGCGCCCCCCATGACGCTCCCTGGTATTTTCTGGAAATTTTACTTTTGGAACATATGGGTCAATGTCCTTGTGTAGGTCGAATTTGGGTTCCTTTAGGACATATCGTTGTTCCTTAACAGGCCCTTCCTTTCTACGGTAACCTGCTTTGTGTGGTGTTCTAACAGCCTTGCCACATTGAATGGCAGGCACCTGTACAACTTGACTGCTATGGCAGACCTTTAGCAAAGAACCTGCACAAGCTTTACTTATTTCATCTTCGGTTGCTTCATGGGATTGGGATAGGAGATTGTTGACTTGATCAAATATAGTCTTTGAATGCAACTCTTTCTTTGGAATCAGATCAATAGAGGATGCACACGAATTTGGAATTTGGGGCATGGTCTGATGATACAATTCTATCAGTTTGTTTGCATTATTTTTCAGCATGTGCAAATGACAGACTTGCATACAAATGGCTGCAAAAATACGACTGACCCATAAGTAGGAATGCATAGCAAGTGCATGTACATAATTTTATATTGCATATGTACGTGTCACTTTCAACATATTTCTTTGAATCTGGTGTCAGCAGATTTAAATTCTCTTCATGAAACATGTTGCATGCAATATCATTTAATTGGAATAGTAATTCCTTTGATTTACCCAAAACATCATATGTATGGTCATGCTGAATTTGCTTTGATAAAGATCAAATTTGACTGGCTGATTTTTGAGTTTCCCCTCTAAATATTTCTACATCATCATCAAGTGCAACAAAGAAGTCATCAGTTACATCTCTGTGTGACGATTGTTGATTCCCTGATCTTACGAAAAACCATCCATTCTCTTCCCAGTCTGTTGCTGGCTTGACTTTCCCTTTTGATTTTAAAGCTATCCCTTTCTTTACCTTACACATTTCCTTTCCTTTATTTCGAAACAATGGCCTGGATGGCTGTGCGTATTTGGTCTCAATCCTGTCTCTGTGGAGTGTTCGATCGAGCATAGTCCATACCAATTCTGCCATGGACCTGTTTAAATGACTGTTAAATTCTGTATCATCTATTTCCTTAAATTTGCGCTCGGTTACATTATTGGTCAACAATAATGGATTTCGACGGACATTTTCTGGAACCTGAAACAATATTTCTGATGTAAAGGTGTCCTTCCAAGCATAATTGAACCAGTATCGATCTAAGTACGTGATAAATTCTGATTTACTGTCTGTTGGTAGTAAACTGTCTGGAATGTCTATCATAATGAAGCTCTTGAACTTAGTTATTAAACTTTCTCGCATATTTGAATTCCAAGACCTCATTATACATTTGAACCCAGTTTCCAGGGGCCGAATAAACATCCTCAAGTATTTATCCTCACAAATATGCTTTCTTATTGCAGTAAGACCATGGAAATTACACAAAGAGGACCTCAATTTCTGGTGCATTACTGCGTTTCTAATATCCATAGCTTTGTCGTGTTGAATCATAGGGGCATACTTGGGGTTATTTAAAGCACAGGGTCTGATGTGAAAGAACCCATTGAAGTCATCAAAAATGAAAAGTTTCCGTGGATGAAGACAGGTACTTTCATCACATGGCATGTTAGCTGCAACTAATTGGAGTGTAGTGCAGTGACTCTGTTCATCTTCCAAATTACATACAGCTGCTATTGCTGCCCTGCCTCTGTTGCTTTTATCGCAATATGTTATGACAGAAGTTTTGAAGCGTGCCAACATAAAGTCCTGTTTAATATCATACCCAATTATGTCGGACCCGTTCTGAACTAGGTTGTTGATATTTTCTTCCCCACCTAACACAATGTGATATTGTCTACCCAAAGTTTGATCCCCACGTTGAAATAATAAAACTTTCTCAAAATTCTTCTCCTAAACCTTTTCAGTTTTTCGCCAATCAGAACTGATGGGAATTTCATCTGGAAGTGTCATACCTTGTTGTAAGTAATGCGTGTCTACAGTGTTGCACCTTCTTCTGACCTGCGCTAGCGTGTTCAAAGCTTCCACATTGCTGTTATTGGCCAAAGTAGACCTCCTATCTATGCTAAAAATTTGATGAGGTGTAGCTTTGCTACTTACTCTTAATCTATCCCAGTTATCTCTCATTGCCAAGGCAGGCCTTCTGTGGGTTTGCATGATATTGCTTGGATCTGGATGAAAATTAATATTTTCAGCATGTTTATAGATTTTCCATACTGCAAGATTACCTGCTTCTATCACTGCTTTAAGTTTCCATCCACATCTGAAATGAGGACATGGTAATTTGGTAGTGGCTTCTTTAAATAGAGTTTTAGGCCTGGCCATGCCCTTTGCACATTTGTATTGATAACATGCACTGCATAATGGGTTTGGAGTTTCTGGAAAATAAAAACGCGGAGAAATGCAAGTAAAGCAATTGGAACATGATACAGTGCTGGACACCTCTATACCACATTTACTGCAAACACCATCTAAATTTTCAAGTGTGCTCAGCCTACCACCACATATATTATGGCAATGATCTGTTTTTGATGAGCATGATACAATTACTGTTACTACAGGTTTTTCATCCAATGGTAGTGTGCTCTCACAGTTTGGAAGATATCTTTCATCAAATCTGTGAGTGCAACCCCAATTAGGGTTTTCTGTGACAGAAACCTTTAGCGTGTCGGCGTCATATATTGGCTTGACAGCATTTTTCTTATATTCCCAATCCTGTGTTACATCAAAAGCCATACTGTCTATGAAACGTTTCATGTCAGCACCTGCATGGACCTCTTGTTGAAACTGCCATAATTTTTCAACCTTTTTACATGTATTTAATTTTTGTCTTAACCATTGTCTACACTCTTCTGTGTTTACATATGCTTGAATTTTTATCAAAGCTTCTTTATCTGACATGCCCTCATGACTGCATCTGAAATATTTATATGCTACTGTCCCATTTGTTAAATGACACTCCAAGCACAGCGAAGATTTCTGTCGCTTGAATGTGATTTTGGGGCCTTTTGTCACAAAATGTTCCAAGTTTTTATAATCAATCTTGTTTGAATCATTGGAGGAATATATTCCTGTGGACTCTAATTCAACCGGGTCCCCTGGCTTAGCAACTTTATCTAACCTAGCCATGAGCCATTTTTTACAGGCGCTACTTTCCAGGAAATCTTGTATTGACTTAAGCGTATTTTGATCTTTTTTTCCCAGACTTGAACACTTAAAGTTTTTATAGGCCATTGTGTGATCCACCAGCCTAAACTCTACACAAAGAACGGATTGTTTCTTCTTGTAAGACACATTTGGTTTGAACTGAAGCAAATGCATGTCCTTTAAGTGTTCCCATCTCGGTGTTTTAGAATCTAGAATAATTGAGTTTTCAGTTTGTTCCTTTTGGATCAATTGATTATTCAAAGTAATCCGACTGACATGCTTTTCACTTCTTTCACCCTGAACTGTGGACATGTTATTATGTGCAGGTATTACACCTGCTTCATTTTCAGGTATTTTACCAACATTTACTTTGTCAGATAACCAAGAATAACACCCCGTGCTTTCCAGATAACTCTGTACATTATTTACCACAACCGGATCCATTTTTCCGGCTGCAGAACAGTGAAAATTTTTGTATGCCATATTCCCATTTGTCAGACTAAACTCTAGACAAAGAGTTGATTGTTTCTTTTTGAAAGAAAAACCTGGCCTCTTCTTTAAAAGATGAGCAATTTTCTCATATTTCAATGTCTCACCACTAAATGATGTACCAGCTAGCTGCCTTTGAGGCATTACAAGATTTTCTTCTTTGCCATGAAAATTTAGTTTCTTCTGTACTTGCATTTTATTCGCATGCCCTACTTCGACTTTAACATTTGTACAGTTTATGGTTAAACTTTTTGCTTCATTTGAACCTACCATTTCCTTCACACTAAGTTCATGTGTCTTCAATGTCTTGTTTTTACAGATTGGTATTTGTGTTTGGTGCTTCACTTGAACATCAGGGGCTTTATTTTGAGCATTTGAGTAACTTCCCTTTCGGCCATAAAAATTCTTTTTACTGGGTCCGCACTGAAGCGCAATCTCCTTCATGTATATTTGCTGTAAATTTATCTTACCAGACATTATCCAGTCAATCAGTGCACACCGCAGCAAAGCAGAGTGATTTGAAATGCAACTCAAATATTGAATTTTAGCACACATGACTAGCTTGGTGTCGGTCATATCTTTAAATGTGCTTCTGTCCAAAGTACATATGCAAATACACACAAGAACTGCTACACCGCACACCGACCCACATGTCTGCAATGGATATAGCCTTGAACAGTTAGACCCACATTGATGTGTTTTTCCATTCTGTGTGGGGTGACACACTCTCATTTTAGGCTGTGTTTTGCCAAACAGTGATGCAAACTCAGTAATTATTGATTGTACCTCACTTGGAACAGGCCACCCTAAGGAATCGCAATAAATTATCTCATTGTCACTGAATCTATAAACAGCAAATGTCCAGTGATTCCCTCCTTGATTAACATAATCTTTCACACCACCAACATATACTTTTTTTGCATTTACATCATGTGCAACATTTGCAATAAACACAACCTGCACATTGTCAATACTGCTATCGGGGTACAAACTAGAAATTTCATTTGCCGGACAAGGCAGGTAATTCCATGCATCACTCATTTGCCGGATAAATGTTTTAGTCTCACCTCTTGATTTTTCCAATATCGAAATCACCTGGTCCATTATTTTGTCATTTATCCACCTGTCACTGGCAAGGGGAGCTAAACTTGAAACTGCTATGTTGTTGTTATTTTTCATAATCAGATGATTGCATGGATTTTCATGAATGAGTTTTCCAAACTCCAAGATGTTACAACGATTTATTGCTTCACCAAAAATTTTATGTTCGTCCAAGCACTGAAGGTGGGAAAGGAAATACTTTTCTGTTTGCACATGATCTCTTATTTCTTTTAAATTCAAAATTGCCCTAAATCTTTTCAGTCCAGCTACATCATATATACCATAATCTAGCTGTGCTACATCTCCAGGTTTCATTACCTTCAACAGCTCATCTATTTGTCTCTCACCTGGTTGACAAAGAGAAGTGTCTGGATCAGTTATGGGTTTTGTACACATATTTCTGTCTATCACCCTATAATTGGAAAAATATGCTCCAGGAAATCGGGTTTTATAAATCACCTCCCTATCTGTGTATACCTCACTAATATACCTAATGTCAGGCACATTAGCATTTTCCTGATTTGATTGGGTTATATTTGCAGGCAATGATTTTTCCCACACTCCTCCCTTACCTATAATCAAAATGTCAGAGTCTTCATTTACATCCACAGCACCACCCCCTGTTTGAATAGTTGTTCCTGCACAATCAATTTTATTTTTGACCACAGGATCATGCTGGGAGACATGTTTGGGCGCTGGAACATGGCTTTCAATAAAGTGATCTAACATTCCCATGTCTGTCTCAAAATATTGACTGCAGCATGGACAATCAAAATTTTCCATCACTTCATGTACAGTAGGAACTGCTCTGATTTTTAATTTGTTCACTTGCTGTATCACTTTGTCCACTAACACCCTTTTCTTCCTTATCCCACAAACTACAGAATTTCTGACAGCTACATTATCAATGATTGTGTAACCTTTCAGATCTTCTATGTGTCGCACCTTACCACACATTTTTAAATTTCTACGTCCTTGTTTTTTAGCATATCTTATCCTGGCTTGTGTTTTCTTCACCCTATTAGACCGATTGGTACTATTCTTCCTATGTGAAACATTGGTCCTATACGTCCTCCGTGGTCTGGAAGGGGGGCAAACAGAAGGTTCCAGACCCAAAACATTTTCTACTGCTGACATAATATCTTTTGCCACAGTAGACTGTCCCCTCCAATTCAGACGATTTCCTCCTGAAAGTGTGGAATGTTCAATAAAATGCAGATAGGTGATGGACCTGGACGAGTACCACAGTGCATCACGTACCTCTTCTAATACCTGATTCATTTTGGCAGCTAACCACATTTGTCCCCTCACACTCCTATCCCTTATCTGGCGAAGGCATCCTGATAAAAACACTGGGGTCTTGGGTTGGAGAGCCCAGATTGATTCAACTAAATCCTGGTAATCTTCCAGCATGGTGTATGAAGAATCACCTACAGCATTCTCCATCCCAACATGCAGAACTACTGCAGCTGGTTTCACCTGAAGTAAATCATACCTAATCAGTTCAAAGACATCCAAGATCTTGACACCCTTCTGAAACTTACACACATACCTGGTACTGTCCTGAAGAAGCTGGCAATCTTGGATTTCACTGTCCCCTACAACAAATATAGGATTCATGTTGACTACTATGGATGCTTCAAATGAAACTACCAAAGTTGAATATCAAATTGGAAAATACAATACAGATGAATTGTCTATCTGCTGGAGATACTCGGAGCTGTAAAATGCAAGATGCACTGTCTTGACTGAAAGTTCAGTGAATGATGACCAGCTATGTGACCACATTCACTTTATAGAAACCAGGTTTCATTGAAATCTTTGTTCCAAAATACAACTACAATGAGCCTTAATCCACAGTCATAACTCCCAGAAACTTACAATGTGGGTGACAAAACTGCTGTTAATCCCTTATGATAACATAAGCCAAAGAAGAGAATAACGTGTTAAAGTGGAACATAATCTTTTAAAATCACATTCTTTCAGGCTCTATGTTTGTTTGTTTTTGTTTTGTAAGTGTATTGTCTTTTTGATATTCAATGTTTTTACCTATAAATATGCAGTGGAGATGAGATATTCCACAAGAGGTTGTTCCTCAAGACAGGTAGCCAAATACGGGCAGTAAATTGTTTGGGAATTTGTAGCAGATAAACAGGTGGTCTCTCACAACAGGTGTCTGTTGGGACAGTGACTTTTTATGAAGAAATTAATGATATACAATGTTTCTATTGGTCAGCACCTTTCGCTTTACTGAAATGGAACCATACTGACAATCTTGTACAACAACAGTGTACAACACCCTAGCTTTGAGTAAAAACAAGAAAACATGTAACATTACATACTGGTTGCATGGAGAGAAGTGGTCTTTGTAGATGGGGTAGTCTCTCTTCAAGCTGGATCATTGTACATCAAACTGGCTTTCATTTCTCTTAGATCTTTGTGTGTCTCTTGAAAAAAATAGACAAAAAGATTCAACATTCTTGGTACAATGCTTCTTTAATGTTTGCCATATGCTTTGTTCAAACAAGTTTGCCACAATTAACCTGGCAGGTGACTCAAACATCCTTGTGAGTTGCTCATGCCACATAGGTGATAATCCATTATCAACAGCTGTGGCAAACAAATCATTGGAGTTGCTCATGCCACTCTGGTGTGATAATCCATTACCGACAGTTGCTTCAAACAACAATACAATTTTAACTCCTTGTCAATGCATTCCTACATCAAACAGCATTAAAAGACAATATTTTTTTCTTAATTGTGAAATAAATCAGAAATGTATATGAACAAACACAACAAACAGTCAAGCAAAAAATTAACAACCACCAAAAATGGAAATGATGAACTTGTTTTGGGGCACCAAGAGGAATAAAGTGGATACCCCCTCTTTCTAGGCCCCTGTCACCAGAGGCCACCCTCTTGAAAGCTCAGCTTTCTTGTGCAGAAAGTATCGTATTGCCATTACAATGTCCTCCTCAAGAGAGGCCACCCCTCTTATAAGGTCACTTTTTGGATGCATTTGGGATGGCCTCAAAATAGGGGCACCACTGTAGAGAAGCAATGTACATGAAAGAACAAAACAATACATAAATTAAATGTAAAAAACCCGGGACTTTATCAACTTGTTTTGGGCTCGACATCATGAATTAAATAAACTCGTGCAAGTGTCAAATGACCAAAAGAGTCTTAAATTAGGATTGTTTGCTTGAAGTTAAGTAACTTTCAACTTAATCTAATTTGTGGAAAAAAAGTTCAAAAAGTCAGACTTCTTAGAAAAGAAGGGAAACTGACTCCACTGTGTGCTCACTTAGTTAACATGTAAGCTAATTTCAAATTGTACTGTACCTAAAACTCATTTCAGACATTGTCGATCATTCTTATTCTTGTAATGAAGATGCTTTAAAACAACAACGTTGTCAGTTCTGTTTGTCCATCCCTCTTAGGGTTGAAAAACAAACATGCTTAAACTAAAATGAACGTATTCACAAGACTTTCATTGAACTTAATCAAAATGGACCTACATGTTGGTACATGTTAAACAAAACATAAATAACAAGATCAGAAATGTGTCAAAACTGTTGCCCTAGTCCCAAGTCAAAGTTTGAAGTTAACCATTGAAGCACTTGTTAATATACTTTGTTTCTTTAAAGAGGAGCAGAAACAAGCCAAAGCCCAATGTGAATTCTGCTCCACGTGCAAATACAAATTACATAAAAGATGACGCTTACAGAGTGCTGGTTGAAAAAAAAAATATGGATAAGGTATAATAAAAAAAAACAACAAAAAAATGCATGATTATATTGGAAAACAGTGAGGGATACTATATTACTGCAGTTATATATACACATAAAATGTACCACCAGTATAACAAGAGCCTTGAGCAAGCTGTCAGAGAAGGACTGCTTGAGTATATAGTCACTTATGAAGTGCTGATTAAGACTGAGTCAACAGCTTTCCTCAGGGCACTTTGTGCACAAAGTGCCCTTAGGAAAGCTGTTGACTAAGACTACTTTTTTCCTTTAAACTAGGCTTCGTGGTATTTGAATGCCAGGTATGTTCATGAGGAATTAGAATCTCTTAACCATTATATGTTTAACATTAATGAGACAATGGTTATAGCTGTGATAAGCACTTAACAAATTTCTTATGTAGGAATATGGCAGGGAGGGGAGGGATGGGGTAATTTTCCCAGTAAATGTGAACAATGTGAAAGATGATATCTTCTTAGTAAAATAAATTAAAAATTAAGAAAAGGGAAGTGAAACGGTAACATAGACCTTTTTTCAATGTCAAATCATGTATGTCAGTTAGTTTAAACATGTCTGTTTAAAATTGATTGTCTTACATGCAAATGTACAGTACATCAAAATACATGTACAAATAAAACAGGGTCTAAGGAAATTACACCATGAAACATGCACCACAACAAAGGATAACTCTGACCACACTTCTCCTACCATTTAATGTTTAGTTGTTATGAAATATGATGTGTAAAGTTGTGATAAACCAGGCTATGTGTTTCTATGAACTTTGTGTGGGTGCTTTTCTGTGAGAGGACCAGTCCTGTAGCTTAAGTAGTGTACCTCGCTTTTTATAAAGCAACGACAATAACACATACATATCCCCATTGGTCATTTTTTTAGAATATTTATGCCAACTTAGATTTGCACTCCCTTACCTATATTGTAATTTGGCATATGTAAATATTTGGATGCTAGTAACAACTCTTGCATAATGATTGGATTGTTCCTAAATGATATCGAGACTTTTAAATAGGATAGGGTTTTCAAAAAATGTTATACTTTTTGTGTATTTTTTTTCCTATTATTTGTTTTCATTATGATTACAATGATCACTGTTTTATATTTTAATCTTTATATTATAATGCTGAAGGTTCAAATGGGACACTGAGCCAATTAGAATCATTCACACCTGACTAGGGGAACTAGCCATTTAGAATTATTCACACCTGGTTTAACAATGACTGCCTCTTGATTGGTTCAATCAAAGTCCAATCAGAATCATTCACACCTTTTGATTGGTTGACTTCTGTGATATAAGCTACTGATTTTCAAGGTAAACTATTAGCCTCACTTGTTTAACACAATGAAGGTACTGTTTCTCGGATCGTCAATGTTTAGACATCTGGAGCCATACAGAGGGGATGTGGCTTTTTTCCCAGGAGGAACCCCCTTAACTCTTCGGAACCAACTACTGAATGGGGCAGTCCCAATCAAGAAGTACACACATATTATACTGATGGTGGGGACCAACCTTATAGAAAAACAGCACCAGAGAGTGGAAGGGGGCACTAAACTTTTGTTGGAAACCTTAAGGGCAACATACCCAACAGCAAAGCACGTCGCCATTGCATCAATCCTGCCACGACCCCGAGATTTTGCTTACACACAATGGAAGGTGGAGGCTGCAAATGATGGTCTCAGAAACATCCCAGGACTGGACTTCATCAATGTGCATAGGCAGTTCATGCACCAAGGGGCCCCAAAGGACCTGTTTCATGATGGGCTGCACTGCAATGGAAATGGAATGAAGATCCTGCACAAATCATTCAGACAATATATTTGTAACCATCGGTGAAGCAAAATCAGCACAAAAACAAAGGGCCCTTTTCAGGGCCACCAAATATTGAAAAGATTGGTTATGGCAATTGGTATATGCACAAAAAATGTGTACCATCCCCCCCCTCCCCCCCAAAAAAAAAGAGAGAGAGAGAGAGAGAGAGAGAGAGAGAGAGAGAGAGAGAGAGAGAGAGAGAGAGAGAGAGAGAGAGAGAGAACTATTCAGTCAAAAAAGAGGGCAATGGCAAAAACATTAAAGGGCAATGTAAATCATTATCATGATTGGGAATTTAATAAATAAAGTGGGGCTTCTGACATTTTCTCAATAATTGATGGCTTAATGCAAGAATCTGATCAGTCCATTTTTAAAGAAACTGATGAAACGAGCCTTGAAGTTAGTTGCTGAACAAAACTATTGATCTGTTGTGTCCAGGTCACATAATATGATTGGTTGTTACTGGTTAGGAGTCATTTTCTGTTTTTTTCATAAAAAACAAATATTTGGTAATGAGGGTAACATTTATATATTTCATATATTTAGCAAAAAAATAAAACCTTTTGTCATATCTACATGTATAATGTTATTGCACATGAAGTAAACAAACTGTATTTGTTTTTTGGTGAAATCATAAAACTTGTTATATTCTATTATCATAATGGGACAAACCACGGCCACAGAACTTCTTACCAATCAGATTGAGCTCAGCATTATGCTCAGTTACCAACTTCAAGTGTACACTTTATATTTCATAACTTATGCATATAAATGGTATGTGTTCTTAACAAGCTGTTGCATACATAGGTGTGACTTCTAAGTTCTATGTAGAGTTATCAATTCATGTGCTTGCACTAATTTTTCCTGAATATCACCCCCACTGCAATTTATTTCATTTATTTATGACCAAGCTGGGACACGAAGAGAGGAAGAAACCCCGGGTACTCCACCCCAACCCCCTACGTAAACTGGAATGTGTGATATTTGTACATCTCAGACAAATTCCAAGCCGTTTTGAAACAATTATCTTCAACACAAAATCCGGATTTCCAAATTTAAAGCAGGAAAAGCCCGGGTGGAAAAGTCACATCTACGCACGATGAAGAAACTCTGGTACGGGCCTTTTTTTATCCACCATAAGGTTGCCTATTTGTAATTCCTGAAGCTACCAAGACGCTATTTTCATCTCATCGATGTCTTCTGTTCAAAACTAACGTAAGGTGCACGCAAAATTTCACGAAGAGCTGCCATTTTGAGACAGACAAGCATGTCGCCATGTCGGAACTCTGATCCGAGGTCTGAGCGCGTCTGCGCATGTCCGGACTGTGGTCCGAAATCCGAGCACGTCTGCGCATGTCCGGACTCGGACAATCCGAGAGGTACGCCCAACATGGGACCATTTGCGATCAGCTTGGGCTCTGCAGATTGCGAACATTTATGCCGATTTCTTTACTTGACAGCGTGGAAAATAAGTTTTCCAGTCATCAGGATTATTTGACGTAGACGTGGAATGCGAATTCACCCATAAGTACACTTTCGCATGGACAAATTTACCCAAACTCGCTTCGGATGTGTAGTTCCCATTGGCGCCTATTGTGGTGAATTTTTGTCCGAACTGGAACTGAGATGCTCTTTGGGGACATTTAGAAAGACCAGATCACAATATTTCTCGGAGTATTGCATTGAAAGTCGGTGAACAAACTACAAATATACTTTTGAGTGGAATGTGTGAATTTTATTTGCCTATGTTGGATACAAACGGAAAAAATAAAGACAGAGGGAACAAAGGTATGTTTGTTATTTCACTGAAAAGAGCCAGTGTTTCAAACCTTTCTTTTCAGGGGGGGGGGGGGGGTACAGTCTGATGGCCGTAGAACTCTGCTTGCCCTCATATCCATATATGCTAATTATATACGCTACGAGCACCTGTGCAATAAACAGTGTTTTAAAATCAAATTCAAACGAAAATTTTAATATTTCAAATCAGTAATCCAGCGTGCACAGCGGCAACATCTTTCCTGCAACTGTACGCAGACATCTGCTTTGGCCATGTGGTCTGACGCACAACATATCACCCGATTGGTCAATTGAGTCACATGCAAAAATGAGCCAATCACGGCTCGTGTTGCGGTGTTTTTATCATGGCTTCCGCCCAGTGAACATGTGTGAATTTACGGAGGGAGCACACAAACGGCAGCTTTGTTTATATTGCAGCATACAAAAATAAAGATTCCGGTGTTTATTGCAACAATTATTTGGAGTCACAGACAAATACGCAAAGGTATGGGATAGCGGGAATTGCTGCATGTGTCCCAAATCAGTCCGTGAGACTGCGTCAGTTCACCGCAGATCCACTCCAGTGTCCACGCTGTCACTTGCGTGTGACTGGCAGTTGTGTGCTGTTTTTGCCCGCAAAGTCATCTCACGGCACCTATTTTTTCCAACACTGTTTGAACTCACTGATAAATAGCATTCGATGTTAATTTGCAGATGAATTTGCGATGTAAAATATTATTATTTTTTGACGGATTTTAGTAAAAAATTCCAACTAGCCCGCAGGGATAGCACTTTTTTTATTTCCACTGGCCCGAGCCCAATTCTGACAACCCCGGGCTTTCGGACATGCGAATTGTCGAGCCCTGAATTGATTCATGACAGACCATCACTCGTAATAAAAATGACGCGTGCTTGTTTTTCAAATCTTGCAAAGAATCCCGTTGCATTGAGAGTTGAAAAAGCTGCCTCCCATGATGCTGCGCAATGCAGAAAACCCCATAGATGCTATATTTAGCAATGAAAACAAACTACGATCGCAGGTATTGCAACAAAAATTAAAATAAAGTCACACACACAGATTTCTTCATTCTGTTTCGTTTTTTTTTTTTTTTAAACCGGAAAATCGATTTTCCATACTTTTCAAGACTTCTTTATGAAATTCCATACTTTTCAAGGCCTGGAACAGAGGGCATTCAAATTCCATACTTTTCAAGCCTTTTCAAGCTCTGTGCCAACCCTGTTTTATAACTTTTACCAAGCTAGTGTACATAGGTGGCAAAACATTTGGACTTCGACATACAACCACATATAATTATAAGAGTTTCAGAAAGTGAAACAAGGGGAAAAACAGTTAGCTTCCATTAAACACTTGCCTGAAAACACTTGCGCCTGATAATTGGATTGATAATTGGATGCTTATCAAATTTAAAATCAGAGCACTTGTGAATACAAATATGCATTTATGATATTAGAGTAACTGTACAAACTTTTGTCATTTTCTTTCTAATATGTGCACATACACCAGAAACCATGTCAATAAACCACAACTTACACAGTCTACTGCAGAAAAAAGGCATAGCACTATTGGTTTGTGGAAGCTGGATCACCCAACTGCCCTCCTAATGTTCAAACAAAGGGCGCGTTAAAATTCCATAATTTTAGTACCAAAAAACATAATTTGCTGAATACTGCTACTCTAATCTGTGACCTACTGGTCTTAAACTGTGCACTTTGATGGGCTAATAATGTTTAAACACTGAAACTGTTCCATTGTCTGCCGTAATTCAGATTATATCAGGAAAATACTGCCATAATGACTGGTATTAGATGCTGACTTGGTGTAACTGATACTCCCCCCATCCGCCATTAATGCCTCAGCAGTGATAGATATCATATTTTTTGTAGACAAATGTTACGAATCTATCCATAAATAGTAAAAAAATCACCTATTTCACCCAAAGAGTACACTGCTCCAGATGATTAATGTCCAGCACTTACTTCTTGAATGGTCACAGACATGACATGTCATTTCGGATGCAAAACTTTTTCCCTGTTATACACTTGTTTCAACCTGTATGCTTTAATGTGATATATTAGATTCTTTTTCTTCAAAATAAAAGCTGAGTGTTTGTTGCCCTGAGACACATTGGGTAGAACTGTCCTGTCCATGACACATAAGCCTGCCCAGTATGTGATATCAATCTTTTGTTGATCAAATTTGCATTTCTCATACTTTTTAAAAATCAAGTGTACAAAATAATGGCAAGGAGTATTCTGAGCTACCAGGAAACAGTTTATGTTTAAAATGACTATAAAGTTCATTGAGTTTTCCCCATATGTGACCTTGCCCAAAAAGCTTTGTCCACAGCTTGTCATGTCCATGACACACACATATTTTTGTATAAAAGGAAACACACACACACGCAAACACAAAAGTACCACACAATTGTGTTGGGTGGGGGTGGGGTTTTTTGTATATGGTTCACCACAGCTTAGTGCATGGATCTGAAACTCTAGTTTGGGACTACAGTGATTGCTATTATCATAGATATAACCAGCCAGAGCAAGATAATAAGGTTCACTATGGTTGGTGTATGATGAAGTTTGAAACTGGTATTACTTCTCTTTCTACTTTTTTTCCTCCCCAATCATTATTTAGTGCAAAGAAGATAATACAGTTCAACATTTTGGTATTTTGTGGATAATTTGCTCATATTGCTGGACACACAATTTGTGATACACCATGGCGCTCAGCCAGGTTTGCGTCCATACGTCACTGACAATTAAAGATGCAGTATCTTTTAGGTTTCAAATTAATTCCATATTTATCAGTATCTGTCACAAGGGTTTGCATATTACGTGCACTGACACTGAAAAGATGCATTTATTGTTAAAAATAAGATTTGTGATAAAAACAGTCAGACTTTCATTTCATGTTCAGCTAGAATTAGTTGTAATTTACCATCCAGAAAGTTTTTGAGTATGTGATATGCAAGATATTAAAATTATCTTACATTACTTTATTTCGCAATGCCAGATATAACTTCTTTCACTAGATTCAAAGTTAGTATCATATGCTTTCAATAATACCACGATACTGATGGGATATAGTACCAGTAATGTTAGTATACACATTTTGAAATAAATTAATGTCCCTTACATAATGTCTGTGACTTCTTGTTTTGCCTGAATTAATATGAGACATGTATATTCAATTTGTGTTGTGTAAAACGTTTATTCAGTTCGTCTTTGAAATTACTTTTAAGACATCAATATAATTTATTCCACTTATAAATCATGGAATATTGCAAGTTTTTACACAATAAAACTAGATGAACACATTGAACATTTTCCAGTTTCAAAAATATAATCAATGAAGTTTGCAAAATATCAGATGTCTATTTATCTGTCTCTCTCTCTATATATATATACACCCATCCGTCCGTCCATCCATGTCTGTCTGTCTCTCTGTTTATCTATCCACCTATTCATTCATTCATTCATTCATTAGTTTAGCTTAGTTTAAACATATTTATTTTATACTGGATACCCAATAGTACAAATAGTTTTCCACGGGTTCTCCAGACATGGAGACGCACGATATATGTAAAGAACACAGGACGAAACATTATAAGGTAGAAACCTATGTACTTAGTCAAAACGGGCTATATGTACATGTATGAACACAACAGTTAACTTTGTACATGTGTGTGTTGATAATATTCTATCAACAAAATGAACATTAATTCATTCATATAAACTTCAATTTGATTGAGGACATATAATTTAATATAGATGTTACCAACATAGCCATCAGATATATTTAATTAAAGTGATTTAAACTGATCATCAATGGAATTTATATGTACCTGTTGAAAACACATGATCTCGTAATCTTTCATGATGTATTGCACTTTTTTCTGACAGGATTGTGAGCAACACACATGGTGTAAGCTGCATTTTGGCATTTGCATGTTGGTGGGTATCCATGTAGGCCTCCGTGTGTATTGTTTGGAATGAAATATCTTTAAACTTTTGGTCTCATGTTAGGGTTTTCAACCAAAAAATATTTCGATAAAACAAAATCAGATTGAAATAATCAGCTGTTAAGCTAAATACTTTATCAGTAGAATTAAAAATGCAATGTCATATTTGGATGCAAGTTTGATCATGTACAGCCACCTCCACTTCGTTCTTTGAATTCCTTAAACATATCAAAATTCATAAATGTTGTACAAACTACGTCCATATGATACCTAAAATTGAGATAATGTTTTGCCCCACGATAGATGCACATTGGGGCATGCACTTAAAAATCACATGCAGAAATGTAACTTAAAACACGCTTGCTGGACTTTATCCTGTAGAAAAACTCTTTCACAAAGAGTTCAATTATGTATTGCAATGGAAATGATTAAATACCAATCCCTTCAAGGGATCTGCAGTTAGTAAAAAGAACAGGAAGGTTCAAATTTTTAAACACCAACCACCGAACCGGGGTTCTGGGACTTACGGGTTGTGTAGGATAAAAAAAAAAAAAAAACTTTCCAAAAAATCCGAGAAAACCTAATACGCCAGTGAAATTCGCGGACACGTTTCAGTGTGTCATGCACACATTTTCCTAGCAACAACGAGAAATTACAACGTTGACTATATCATTAATATAAATAAAAAAGAGTAAAGGACCTAATACAGATCCTTGAGGCACACCCGCGCTTATAGTTCCCCAGCTAGAGGACTCACCATTTAAAACGACGCATTGCTTTCGATTATAGAGGTAATCTTCAAACCATGTCAGAAGATTGTCAACGATGCCTTTTTTTCCAGTTTATGAATAAGACATTTGTGCCAGACCAATCAAAAGCCTTGCTAATATCGAGGAAAACAATTCTTACTTCATTTTTTCAATGGCTAAACATAGCTCATGGTATAGGGAAAGTAACTGGTTAACTGTTGAGTCGCCAGGAATAAATCCTGACTGGTTTGCTTAAATGAACATGTTGTCCCCCCCCCAAAAAAAAAATTGAACACATGTTTAAAAATTACTTTTTCCATTACTTTCCCTGTACAGCTTAAAAGTGATATAAGACGATAGTTGTTACACACTCAGTTCTCGTCGCCCTTTTTGTGTAAAGGAGTCACGCGAGCTTCTTTCCAAATAGACGGGTACTGTTTCTGAAATGGGAGCTGCTTCTTTCAAAAGTCTTGTACTTATCCCATCCGGGCCAGTTACTTTAGTAGTATCCAGACTTTTGAGTATGTCCAGTACTTCACCTTCAGAAATGTTCAAACCTCCGAGTGTATTTAAGGGGTGATCAGGCGATAGCGAATTTGTAATTGAATATGAGTCAAGAGTGCTTTGACTAAAAAAAAAATGAGTTAAAGATTTCTGCTTTAGATTTTTAAAAATTGTGGGGTCCAGAGCATTCAGAAGATGACTCCTATATTCAAACTGGCCATTTGACCTTGACATTCAACTCGGATTAAACAATTGTTACGTTCAAAATATGCGCCCAACATACAGCTTTCCTAATACAGTCTGTTTGATCAAATCAGATAATAACGTTTCGAGTTATTAACGACAAACAATAAACATGGACAAATGGCAAACTCCATAATTACTGGGTCGCAGTGACCCAAAAAGTAGATCACCAAGTACAGTTTTATATATTATGTAATCAAGTGGAATTTTGATTTGGATGCTCAATTCTCTTTGCCATTGAAATACAAGGTACACCCTCCCATTACAAAATCACCTTTTCAACTTTACAGGCAGGGTGACCTCATACAAATAGGTCAAGGTCACTGATATTACATAACATTCTACCTTTGGCCATGGTCTATATATCCTTTTTAAATTTGGCAAGTCTAACTCAATTACTTTTCAATATATGAATCTTAAATCACCTTTTGATTCATAATTTCCATCAAATTATAGGTGACGCCACTAGTATCATTAGCAACTTGGACTTTGACCTCCCGCACAATTCCACCATATTTGGTGACAATCCGTCAAAAATTAAAGATGCTAGAGTGTTCACAATAATTTCACATTATGAACCCTTTATTACATAATAATGTAGGTGGTGCCACCAATATCGAAAGGCGCTCAGATCTTCATACAGCCAATAAGTCCTAAACGTTATATTGGCCAAACTTGAAAACTGTACACAATATCGCACTAACGAGCAAAAGTTTGCAGAAGGACAGACAGACATGAGCCATCGCGTAAGCTCTGCAACCTCTAGTCAGCAGAGCTCAAAATGACCTGTCACTGACTAGAAATGCAGTTTTTGGTTTAGGACCAGAAACCCACTTTTATGAATCAATCTGTTGCCTTTTATTACTGGGCTTGGTAAAGAAATTGTGTGTAGCATAACCTATGCATTTAAATTAAACAATATGCTCCACAGTCGTCCACAGAAAATGTATGCCTAGCATATAATAATTGAATTCAGGCAAATACCTGAGAACTCACACCATTGCACAGCCCATGTCCAAGTTCAAGCGGAAATGAAACATTTGCCTGTTCAGTGTTTCCACCATCGCACCCTTGCGTACACAATTGGTCGATCTACTGTAAAGGTGACCTGGCCCCATTTTACAGAATCTAACACATTTCATTTTCTTAACAACCCCAGTAGTTCTCACATGGTAAAGAAATTCACATTAACAACACACTGATCTTAAGAATCATGGTAATATCACAAAATAATAACTCACAGCTTAACCCTACATTATCAGTCCTGCATTTTCCATTAAATTTCGTTGAGTGCTTCAGTAATCACTGCATGCATATGAAAACTACATGAAAAATAAAACAGGCCAATTTTGCGACAGAAAAATGTCTCCCTGTGCGCCCCTACCAGTTGTCACCCTTTTTTCACAAATTGGTCTTACTAATTCCAAAGATCTACGTATACAGTCAAGGTAAACTCTTCATTAAAATATAGTCTAAGCAAAGACTAGAACAGGCTGATTTTCAGACAGAAAATCAAGTGTCTCCCCGTGCGCCCTTACTATTGTCACCCTTATTTTTATAAATAGGCATACCCTTTCCAATGATGTACAGATATGGTGAAGGTACACTCCAGGTCACCCATCTATACTCCCAACCTAGTTCGTGTTATGGTACATAATCATGGAGAATTTCTGCCTCCTGAGTCAAATCCTTGTGGAATTATCATGTCTGCATGGATTGTAGGTGAAATGGCCATGTGACCTTAAAAATAGAACAAGGTCAAACATCTGCAGTCACAAGCAAGGTCTTACAAGTGTTTCATAGAAACATAATCACACAAATTTTCAATCTCTGTAAGTCAAATCTTTCACTAGTGTGTGTGCAATGATTTTGAAAAAGTGGCCATGTGACCTTGAAAAAGGTCAAGGTCACCCATCTACAATCCCAAGCAAGCTCTTATACAGGAACATCTTCACATAAAATTTCAACTTCCCAAATCAAATCTTTTTTGAGTTATGTTTACATTGATTTTAGACGAAATGCCCACGTGACCGTGAGAAATAGCTCAAGGTCATACATCTGCAGTCACAAGCAAGGTCTTACAAAAGTCTGACATAGAATCATAATCACACAAAATGTCAACCTCTCTAAGACAAATCTTTCCCCAGTGCATCTGCAATGATTTTTAAAAGGTGACCATGTGACCTTGAAAATAAGTCAAGGCCACCCATCTACTCGCTCAACTTTATTCATATTTAGGTACATAATCATGCAAAATTTCAACCTCCTAAGTCACATCCTTGCAGAGTTATTGCGTCCGCGTCAATTTTAGATGACATGCCCATCTGACCTTGAAAAATATGTCAAGGTCACTAATCTGCAATCCCAAGCAAGGTTTTATATAGGAACAGCTTCTCAAAAAAATTCAACATCCCAAGTCAAATCTGTTTTGAGTTATCGCATCTGCAACGCACGCAACAATGTGTTGAAGAAGAACAAGAAGAAGAAGCGGAAGAAACGGAAAAAACGGACACAAAAACAAAATGTCCCCCCCCCCGTTGCACGGGGAGACATAATTACCCATGTTGAAGCACATGCACCCTCTCATGGAGGTTCATAGTCCCATCAAATGTGCACCTGAATATATTTGTACCCAGTATCATTGGCACGGCTATATAAGGGGCAGAAGATTCACACCTGGTTTATATGTCTGTCTGAGAAGACAAGTACTTTTGTGCTGTTTGCCATAAAATCATTTACAATGATAATGGAAACAAACAAGGAGACAATGAAAATATTCACAAATTATCAAATTCAATGTCTCCCAGAAGAACGGCAGGACATTTTATCATCAGTATCAATGTCTGTAAAAAAATCCCTATTATGTGATGAAATAACACCTGGTATGCTTCTGGGTTCAAACAAGATGAAATAAATGCTGACGAAGCATGATTGTAATCAGTTCCTGCTATCAACAAGGGGATCACCACCTTATTGGGAAAGGACTATGCACGATCTGTTTGCAACACAATTCTGCAACAAACCAATGGTCATAATTCTACCAAGTTACATAATGTTTTGCAGTTCTACAAAAGTTTGCATAGACACATTGTCACTCTGGCCATCAAAATTACATCAATATATGACCCAGATATAATCCTAAGTTTGGCCCAGATACAAAATCACACCAAGTTTGATTAAGTTTTGTTGTGTTGTTGAAGTGTTTATTGCACTTGAACAAAATTAACACTTAGGAAATGACCCTGTAACATACATAAAATTGGCCAAGGTGAACCACAAAAAATCCCAACCCAGGTCTTGCATGGCGACATAATCATACAAGTTTCATCAAATTCGTGTTCTCAATTCTCCCATGGAAGCCAAAGTGTTAAAGAAAACAAGAAATGCCAGCAGCAGAAAAGGCAGTGGACAATAGGCATTAAATTAATATGCTCCCTGTAATACATGAGAGATATAAATGTACTGAAATAAAGCACTTGGTTATTTGTAACATTTGAACTCATGAGCAATCACCTCTGGGTCTTTGTTGTCACAAAGTTTTGACATGTTCTTTAGGACAGGTAGCAAAACCCCAGAATGTCATCTTCAGGCCAGGTAGAAAAAGCCAGAACATCAAGTCATGAAACTGCTCAGAAACATAACTGTCGTTTACACAGGTTTTAACTAAAAAACTATCCTGCAATTTTTATTTGCTTGCCCCATTTTTTTTTATGGACCAAAGAAATTGAACTGGTCAAAGATCAAAAAAAAAAGTGACATGTCAAACTTTAGAGTATTGTGTTGACAAAAGTAATTGGGATACAAAAAAATCATAGGATAGATTTTTTGTACAAATATTTCAGCAACAGAATGCAAATATTTTTTATCAATTTATGTAAAGCATGCATTGAATTATTTCGATGTTTTTAACATCGTGCATACTCGAAATACTAGTCAATGTTTATTTAACAATAAAAGATATAAAACTCCGACCACAATGCATATATCATCTTTGAATCATGACGAACACAAACATATATGGTTTGGGTGTAGTACAGAAAATACTGTTGGAGATGTAAGTGACTAAAGTCGCAAATAGTTTTGGTGTATCTCTTTTTACGCTGTACCCCAGTTGGTGTATGAAGAACTATAACATGAAAGTCCTTTTGGCTTTAGCAATTCTGAAATTATCATGCAAATCTAAAAATAATCCTTTGACCACCAGAATTGGGTCAACGTCACCCATCCTTCAACTAAACCATGCTCTTGTACTAGACTAAAATGTTGTTCCACCTGCAAACTAACTTTTAAAAATTTTGAATCCATTAAAACTTGAAATATAAAATTGTGCCATGTGACACTGAAAGAAAAATGACCTTGAAAATAATTCAATGTCCATTACAATAAGTACATTTTAATGATTGCTGCAATACGATTTGGTAAAGCTAGCTTGATTGTCCCTAGGGTATTGTGATATATATATATATATATATATTAGAATGCCGTTTCTTGTTTTTTCATTATTATTGGATCAGATGATTAAATATTTGATCAGAAGAACCAATAAATTTATTCTTATGAACAAATGTTTGATCAGGTGAATAAATATTTAATCAGAAGACATATGTCTCAGTTAGAAGTTGAGTCTGCCAAAAATAAAGGCAGGGCGGAGGTAACAGGAGGAAGCTGATGACATGAGCATTAATGAAGCATTGGTGAATGGTTGCCATGACGATGGAGACATTTTGTTTACTTTCACATTGCAGCCTCAAGCCCCGGTGCCAGCATGGCTGACTGATAAACGTAATGAACATATTGATATTCCTAGTATGGACCAGGTCATACTGTCAGTGATTAGGGAAAGCCAAAATAAACAAAAACAATTTATCTCCATGACGCAACTTCCCAAGCCAGAACTTTGCAAGTTTGATGGAGACCCCTTGAAATTTTAGAAACTTATTCGCTCCTTTGACAACCTATACACAGAGGAGATGAGTGACAGGTGCAAACTTGTGCATTTATTGTCGTCATGTTCAGGCAAGGCTCTTAGCCTAATTGAATGCAGTACGGCGATGGGGTCTACTAGAGGCTATTATCGGACAAGAGAATTGCTTAATGAGAGGTTTGGTAATGATTTGGATCTGGTACAGAACTGGGTGCAGGCCATAACAGATGGGCAGGCAATAAAAGCAAATGATTGCCGAGGATTGCAACGTTTTGCTGATGAATTAGTAGAATGTCGAGAAATTCTGAATTCTGTCAATAAAATACATGAAATCAGTAATCAGTCCAGCCTGGTAAAAATCATGAACTAATTGCCATTTTATCTTCAAAACCAATGGAGACCGAGTGTAAGCAAGATCAAACATGGGGCTCAAAGGTGTCCTGATTTCTATGATTTTGTGCAGTTTGTAGTGCTCTCAGCACAAGAAGCTTGCGACCCTGAATTTGGCCTAGCTAATGACAAAATGACCAGCAGCAGTAATCAAGCAGCTGGGCAAAGGTCAAAGACTAGGAGAAATGTGTTTGCGACAAATTCAGAAAGTGTAGAGCCCTCTGACAGTGTGTCAAAGCATAAATCTCAAAAACAAAAGTGTGTACTCTGCTCAGCAGAGCATTGGTTGTACAAATGTCAACAATTCAAAGATATGAGTCCTAATGCCAGATTTAAATTTGTAAGCACAGGCCATAGAGCTAACAAGTGTGGAATGTCGTTTACATACAATGCAAGTAGTTGTGGCAAGAAACACAATCGACTGTTACATATTGAACCGGTAAATGAACCACAAGGTAACACTGTACCAAAAATAGTTGATTCAGGTGATACCTAATGCAACACTCAAGCAACAAGGGTTGGTGTTCAAAGGGTTGCATTGCCAATTGTTCCAGTTAAGGTCACGACCCTAAGTTGACGTAGATCTATTACTACATATGCCCTGTTAGACAGCAGCTCAGATAGCACCTTCTGTTCTGCTTCATTAGCAGAACAACTTGGAGTCAAAGGTAAGAAGCAAAAGGTATCTATGAGCACAATGAGCTGTATACACAATATCATGGAAATAGAAACAGTGCAGATAAAGATCAGTGATGCTGAGAGCAAAAGGAGCCAGATTGTACTGCCAAGAGTGTATGTAAAACCCTAGATGAAGCGTGTATAGCTCACGAGGTAGATATAGTAAAATGGCCTCATCTTGATGAAATTAGGCTGCCTGAGGTACAAGCAAGAGAGGTAAATTTACTTATTGGACAGGACGTCCGACATGTAATGATACCAGAGCAGGTTATTTCAGGCCCAGATAATGCCTCATATGCAGTCAAGACGGCACTAGGCTGGACTCTCAATGGCCCACTGACCTCTCATCAGGGGTCATCAGAAATTAATTCCAATTATCTGAAAGCTGAAAACCTAGATGCTCAGTTACATAGGTTTTGGCATGTAGAAGATGCAGAAAAACGCATATAGCAGTGACAAGAGGGGATGGTCGATGGAATACCATAAAGCTATTTCTGTGTATGATAAATCCATCAAGAAAGTTGATGGACATTTTCAGCTAGCTATACCATTCAGCTCGGAAGCACCTCAATTTCCAAATAACATAGAAGCAGCCAAGAATAGGCTTAGGTCTCTAAAGAAAAGAGTCCTCAAAGATGAGTCTTTTATCAAAAATATAAAGTTGAAATGCAAAAGCTTTTGGATGAGGGCCATGCAGAAGAGGTGCCTGATCATGAGATAAACGGGCAAGACAAGAAGCTTTGGTATCTTGCTCATCATGCTGTGGAGCACATTCGTAAACCTGACAAATTAAGGGTCGTATTCGATTGTGGTGCTGAGTTCAAGGGTGTGTCCCTAAACGAAAATGTTTTACAGGGGCAGGATCTCACAAATAATCTTGTTGGTGTATTATCGAGGTTCAGAGAGCGTGATATAGCAATAATGAATTACATTTCTAGCATGTTTTTACAGGTGAAAATAGCACCTGATGACCGGGATGTAGTTAGATTTTTGTTCTGGCCTGATGGTGATCTCAACCATAACCCCAGAGTGTATAGAATGACAAAACACCTTTTTGGATCAATATGGTCACCAGCCTGTGCAAATTATGCTCTGAGGAGGCAGCAGAAGGTTGTCCCATTGCTGTCACAGAAGCTATATGTAAAAGTTTCTACGTGGAAGATTTTGTGAAGAGTGTTGATAATGAAAGTACAGCCATACAATTGACTCATGATGTATCTGAAGCATTATCCCAGGGAGGTTTCCATTTAACGAAATGGGTTAGTAACTCCAGGGAAGTGTTAGAAGGCATCCCTGCTTCTGAATATGCAGGTAAGTTGAAAGAAATTGATTTAAATGGCAATGATACTCTTCCTATTGAGTCTGCCCTAGGGGTTCACTGGGAAGTGGAATCTGACCAACTGGGGTACAGCGTAAAAGAGAAGACCAAACCATTGACCAGGAGAGGTATTTTAAGCATAGTCAGCTCGGTGTATGACCCCCTTGGTGTGGTCAGTCCCTTTGTATTGAGAGCAAAACAGCTCCTACAACAGTTAACACCAAAAATTTTGTTTGGGATGAGCCTATACCCATGGATATTGCCAATCGCTGGCAATCCTGGCTCACAAACCTTCCAAAACTACAGGAAATGAAGATACCAAGGTGTTGTGTATCTAATGCTGTTGATCGTCAGACTGCTAGATAAGATCTGAACCACTTCATGGATGCAAGATTACGAAGCATATCCACATGTAGCTACTTACGAGCTGTTGATAGCCATGGTCGTGTGACCTGTGCTCTGATATATGCTCGTTCAAAGCTGGCACCAATCAAACAAATGACCGTTCCTAGACGGGAACTGGTTTCTGCTACAGAGAGCATAAAATTTGACAAAATGCTAAGGAGAGAGTTGACCCTCCCATTGCAGAAGTCAAGTTTTTGGACAGACAGCATGATTGTGTTATCGTATATTGCCAGTGAGACTAAGAGATTTCATGTGTTCGTGGCAAATAGGGTGACGCAAATAAGAGACCACACAACTCCAGACCAGTGGTTTCATGTCAGCACTTCAATCAATCCTGCCGACATGGGGAGTCGCTGAGCATCTGCATGTGATATATTAGACTGCCAAAGTTGGGTACAGGGGTCGGCGTTTCTCACCAAGCAGGTAAGACATGGCCACAGCCTGTGCCACATAGGCGTGTTCAGCGTGACGATACTGAGGTAAAACGAGACACAGCATCATGTAACGTTGTAACCTCACATGAACCATCTGTCTTAGAAATACTTATTGATAAGTATTCCAGTTGGTACAAACTGAGAGCATTATTGCTTGGCTGCTCAGAGTTAAGAAATTAATGAAATTGAAAGTTGAAGCAAAACGTGCTGGCACAAGATTTGAGCCAGACACAAGACTTGCTTCAAATCTTTCTGTGCATGAAGCAAAGTGTGCAGAACAAGAAATATTGAAATATGTACAGCATGAGTGTTTTGCTGAAGACATCAAGTCCCTAACAGACAAAGGCCAGGTTCACACAGGTAGTCAGATAAGAAAGCTTGATCCTATCATGGACCAAGGAATGTTGAAAGTTTGTGTTCGTTTAAAGAACGCACCTGACATATCAACAGACCAAATTCATCCCGTCATAATGCCAAAGGGGCACAAAGTTGTATCTCTCATAATTAGGGAAGTTCATGAATTAAATGGACATGTTGGAACCGAACATACTCTTGGTCTTTTGAGAGAACACTATTGGCCCGTTCATGGACTAAAATCTGTGAGTAATGTACTGAATGCATGTGTGACATGCAAGAAGGTACATGGTCCCACTGGCAAGTCCAAGATGGCTGATGTGCCTGCAGACAGAGTTACAGCAGAGCTGTATTTACTTGTTTGGTAAGTAGAGCTGTACATATAGAGATGGCATTTTCTCTGGAGACTGAAGGGTTTATGAGCGCCCTAATAAGGTTCATCAGTCGCAGGGCAAAGCCTCAACTAATTAGGTGCGATAATGCGACCTATTTCCATGGAGCGGAGAAAGCTCTTAGGGAGGCTATGGAATCATTAGATCACGATCATATTCAAGCGTCATTGACAAAGCATGGTATTGACTGGCACTTCAATGCACCTTTAGCATCTCGTATGGGTGGTGTGTTTGAAAGGCAAATCCGGGGCATCAGAAAAGTTCTGAACAGTTTGCTCAGGGAGCAGACCTTAACTGATGAAAGTCTCATAACTCTTTTCTGCCAAATGAAGCAAATCTTAAACAGGAGACCACTCACCCATGTGTCAAACGACACACAGGACTATGAAGCATTGACACCCGATCACCTACTGTTATTAAGGCAAAATGTAGGTTTGCCTGTGGGGCACACCACTTCTGCAGACCAGTACTGCAGAGAGAGATGGCGACAAATATTATACCTTGTGGACTTGTTCTGGAAAAGGTGGAAAATAGAGTATCTGGTCACACTACAGAGCAGGTCGAAGTGGACAGGCGACCCTTCAGCCAAGTTCAAAGAGGGTAATCTTGTCCTAGTGGTAAATGAATTATGCCACCGAAGCAAATGTCCACTTGGTTACGTTGGTAGGATGATTGAGTGCTTCCTTGGTAGGGATGGCAGGATTAGTATAGTCAAGGTAAAAACAGTCACAACTGAGTTGGTACGACCTATATCTATGCTGTGTCGCTTAGAAGCAGATAAGTGTACACTTGGGAATAAGATATGGGTTTTTCAGTTAACCCATTATAGCTTATGCTATTTTACACAACAGGAGGTGTGTTGGTTTATTTGCCAGATAACCATATTTACATTTTTTGTCAAGTGTATCAGAGTAGAGTAATAATCATGCAGGAGTGTGAATCTGGAACACATATTGTGCGTAAAGGTGACATAAATATTTCTACATAACATATGCATCTTTTATTTGGTTAACAAGTCGTAATTGTACAAGAATGAATTCTTTGTGTGTTATATGTCATGACTGTCATGACTGAATTTTCAAAAAATTGTTATTGTAAGAAATTTACAACTGGTTCAATGTAGTTTAAGATCGAAGTTTTGTTACATGAATATGTGCTAGTAATTTTTAATTTTTGTGGTTAAAAACAGTATCTGTAGTGACTGCTTTAGGGGCCGGTATGTTACTTTGTTTCTGTTAAGACAAAGTAAATGAGTGTAGTCTTAATGGCTTCAGCAGTTTCTTAGTATGGTTACAAGCAGCCACTAGTATCAGTTATTAAAATACACCCTAGTATCAGATTCCCTAGCTTAGGTGCCTTGTGCACAAGTAAGACAACAGGGTTTATTCCCGCCAAATTAAGCAGTTGGAGCCTAGATCTGGGAGAATGCAGACCATGTTTCTGTCCTGTCTATAATTTGCCGGCCAGACACGTGGATTTATATCATTTAGCCTGCTTGGAGAGCCCACAGTCTGTAAATTATCATCTTGCATTTATGAATTTGCCATTTCACGTGATTTGTACTTTAATTGCTAAGTTTGTATGACTTTTATTGCGGTTTGCTGTACCTATATGCCTACAGGTCGAACCGTCATTGGTCATTCATCATTCTACATTGGTCATCGTTACTTACACGTTTATTGGTGGTCATTACCTGATTATGGGACTTGTGTGATCTATGATTAGCATCATACAACTGTGAAATGGTACCATGCTGTGACTGATCCAATAAAGAATATGGCTCCACTCATTGCAACAAGATAGCGTCCTGTTGAGTTGCTTCTCCCATGCTTGCCGTGAAATCCTTATCACATCTCTCCATTTACCCAAGTAACAAGTGATGCTTGCATTTGTTACAGGCGGCAACTGGTAAAGGCACACGAGGAGGCAACTGATTTTATGTTGGAAAACCAGCGTGTTCTAGTTCATAAATAAATATGGAGCTAGTTTTATATGATGTTTGCACTGAAAACATGTCTGGGCTTTTGAGGCACTATCTTTGGGATGCCCTTTTTTGTTGCCATCGGACGTAAAAGTGCCGGGTCTTTTTACAAAGCAGCAGAGATCACCTTTTATCTGTGATATGTTTCATTGCAGGCTGTTGTCCTTCATGTTGGCACTATTAACATTCCATGGGGGGGGGGGGGCTACAATATTGTTGATGAGTATCAGATCCTTGTGTGGAAGATATATTTTTCTTGCGTTTTGGAATATGTCTTTTTTAGTTAGTTTCATGCCGCCCTAAACATGAAGTGTTCATCTTTACGAGCATCATAATTGATATTTGATTACAATTTATCTATTGCGTTTATGGAAAAAGTGAAGGAACCAAACCTGGATATGACTACGAAGTTTCATTTTACAAATTGTTGAGTTTTTAAGCACTTTATTTTTCAAAAATCCCGCGAAAAAGCTCCAAATTGGACCCTTTCACAAAATATCCATTTTTCGCCACAAAACATGATTTTTAAAATTGTTCTTGGTGTAATTATAATCTAGAGACCATAAGCAACAAGATTATATATAGTTTTATGGGTCTAAAAATAAAAACCCAAAACAGGATAGCGGGTTGAAGACAGCGCTCCTCTAAGTGCCTAGCTTTGTTTGTGCCACCTTAAACCTTTCTATGAACCCCATTCACAGATATATTAGCCCTGATGTGGTCCTTCCAAGTCTCTGAATAAAGCTTGTCACTTTGTTGACACTTTAAAAAATTACTATCTCAAATTTATTTATTCATGAGCAATTTTTAAACTACATTTGGAATCCAGCAGCATGGAATATCTTCCATTTGGTATGGCCAAGGAAAGGGAATAAGATGTAGGCAACAGCAGTTGGACACTTATCCTTGAAACCAATTATTGCCAAGCTTTTTGTCATTTTTGTCACGTAGGTGACAGACCCATGGGACAGACCTCGTGACGTCATTTGTACATGTTTAAGAGCAATTTTTCACATTTATCCACCTTTCAGCCATGTAGCAAATTAGGCTACAGTAAATAGTATGTATAAATTAAAGATTTGCTATTTTGATAAAGAAATTTGGTTTTTAACATCAACAATGGGACATTGCCATTTTTCAATAAAACACCATTCCCTGGTACTGTAAATTGATATACTTCACGAAATTTATATAATATTGTGAAATTTTAAATTGCTAAGAGGTTTGCTTGCCAGAGATGGACTCCACCTTGGCTGGAGGGGTCAGGTTGCTATTGCAGAAGCCATCGGGCAGCTGTGAAGGTATAGCGTCATAGATTATACAGCACTATCATATTCCTAAGATGTTATTATTCAAGATCTGGCATATTCTGTACAGGTAATATGTGACGTTCAATGAGGATCATATCTCGCGTGCCGCCATATTGTACAGTTTTCGTGTAAAGTAAAGGAATTCGGCATGTCATATAAGTACTGTTTCTGGTGCTACCTAACGAGAAACAAAAATGATATTTTTTTTCTCTGATGGGAATAATTCACCTGGCAGTGATGCCTGTGATACACTTTATAGAATAGAAGCATAAATAAATATATGTCAATATTTTGATCTGCTGTGTTTCTTCATAGCCAGAATGTCCACCAAGTATACATGTATGAATAGGATAAAAATAATAATGCCTGTTCCATATCAATACTCGCTATACCTCGTGCTAATATGAAGTTTTCCGTGCTAATACTCGTACTGATATGGAACAGGCCATGCATTGTTATATGCGTATAGTTGTATTGCCAGCCAAAAGTGGTCTCTTGCAGATGGCCTTTCAAAATCCAAGACAGATAAAAGTAACAGAAGTATAAGCAAGTGTCTTAAAATCGTGGTTTCGTTCTAGTGTGAACTCAAAAGGGGACACTTGAAAACACTGTTGCAGCTCTTGCTTATATAGCAAAATGTATTGTTGCTCCAACACGCAAGACAACGTCATAAAAATTGAGCCTGGGCTTCAAATGGATCTACCGGAGTTACTGCCGTGCTGTCAAATTAGTATGACATACAATAGTTTGGCATGTCATAAGAGTCTCACGTATCCACTCTGGGTGACTTTCATGTAATACAGATTTTCCCCTCACGATCAATCTAAGAATATCGTAATCTGCTCTACTGTCAAATAAAGAGGTTTTGGGGGAGTGTTTAGCAGGCAAAGTAGCTACATACACACATGTTTAAAAATACATATTTGTAGTTCCGGTAATATGTGAGATCACGGATTGCATGGCAATAAGTAGTCCTGCGACCATCATTTTTGTAGTTATTGACAATGTAGGTTTGACCTTTCAATGTCATGCTAAAACTCACCAATAAGTGTTTTCCAATTAATGCTAGGAAGGGTGGGGCTAGGATCTACTATTACCAATAAACAGTGGTACCTGCTGTGTGCAACCACTGCCGTCAGCAGCCGCACTGCTTTTTGTGGTCACTGGGCTCAGACACAGGAGTCAATTTCTTTGTAAAATTTTTCTGTGGTGACAGGTCACCTGCTGTATGTGGCCACTTTTTCTTGGTAGAAGGTGTGGTCACATACAGCAGGTACCACTGTACATGTCCATATTTGATGAATGTGCTATGAATAAGAGGGGCTTGCTGCTGGGTAGGTGGTGAAAGAGTCAACACTCTTCTGGGTGCAGGTGCTACAGCATAGGAAATATGGCGCCAACAAGCTAAAAGTTGATGGAGGGTCAGAGGTTAAGGTCAGGGTACATAAACAGCAATACAAAACAAAGTGTTATCCCGCAAAATGGGACATGTATACATTATACTGTATGCTATGTGCACCATAAAATTGAACTATTATTATCCCATAATGGCGCCCTTGAGGATAATACAGGTATGTGTTACGACAATCACATCTGCTTTCTGTATCACATGGTACTAGATTACATTTCTAGAAAAATAGACTGATTCATCCGTGCATGGAAGTGTTGGGTGGTTATGCTTTCTACATATTGCATACTTTTTTTTTACATCGTTTGCGTGTGTTTCTGGTTGGGACCCCCATTATTCTGTGCAAGGAAACCACTTCGCGGCTCATGGTTTTTCTGCTGACAATCATTTCATCCCAACCAGAAACACTAATTATGACAGTTTGTATAAATATGTCATGTCTTTGATTATTCGTATTTTCCAGTTGTTACCTACTGAAGGCAGTGTGACGGCTAAGATGTTCCGTGGGAAGCCGATCCAGAAGGTTTGCGAGGTTGTGCATGGTGTCACTTTCGCTTCTAAGGCAGCAGCAACTTTGAACAGCACCCGTGTTGTCCACCCTCCACCGAGAGCAGTAGAAACCCGTTCTTCTTCCAAGGTTGTGCATGGTGTCATCACTTATGCTTCAAAGGTAGCAGCAGCTTTGAACAGCACACATGTTGACCAGCCTCTACCGAGAGCAGCAGAAACTCGTCCTTCTTGCAAGGTTGTGCATGGTGTCGTCACTTATGCTTCAAAGGCAGCAGGAACTTTGAACCACACCCATGTTGTCCAGCCTCCACTGAGAGCAGCAAAAACCTGTCCTTCTTCCAAGGTTGTGCATGGTAGCACGTTTGCTTTAAAGGCAGCAGCAACTTTGAACAGCACCCACGATGTCCAGCCTCCACCGAGAGCAGCAGAAACCTGTCCTTCTTGCAAGGTTATCCAACCTGCAATAGCCATTAGCCAGCCACGAACAGAAACTCGAGCCACCAGAAGCTTTGTGCATCAGCTGAATGGTTACACAACACGTGGGAATGTGGCTATACGTAACCACCTAATAGGAGGCTACAGAAACGTAACTTGACGCTACCAGGAATTAATTTAATTTGGCTTTCTTCTTGCTGTTGATTATTTTGCTAATAATTTGAAACTGTGGAACCATGAACCCAGTGAAAAAGTTTTTCATTTTTCACGGCATTGATTGGAAATACTGTATAACAAATACAGTTAATAGGGCCAATGATTTTCTGTTTCCAAAAAAAGAGGAATTCCGCTTCATCATGATTTTTTTTCAAATTCCGTTTCACTGCCATATATATATATATATATATATAACTCATACAAGAAAAAATTCAAATTCCGTTTCAAGGATGGAAAAAATTCAATTCCGCTTCAGTTTCAGAAAAAACCCGGAAAATCATTGACCCTAAGTTAACGGAAAGCAACATACAAGGGAAAGGAAATGTTACCTGATTTTGACCTTGACCTGTTTTCTGGATAGGGGATCGGGCAGTCGATCCGTCTGTCCGCCAGTCCGTCTATTTGTCATTTTCACTAGCATCGCATACAATTGCAAGATATGGGTCATAAAAAGATAGTGTGGTCGCGAACATTAGGTTACATATAGAGCATGAAAAGTATAAAATTTTTACACCACTTGGACCAGGCTTTGAAAAACAGTAGATAAAGAAGGCTTGAAAAGTATGGAAAATTGATTTTTTTGTGGAAAAAGTGATATCTACAATTGGAAATTTTTCGGGGGCGCATTGCAAAACATCATGGGTGGCATTTTTATCAACTGTAACACCATACCCATAAAACTCCAGATGATTCAAGTTCGAACTGTGGGAAAAAATTATTCAGAAAGTGCTTGAAAAACAGAAATTATGGCTTTATCATGCTGTGTGAACTCTGGACAAGTCATGCATACATTGGATAATACTTCAATTTTTGTGTTTACAGTTCTCAACCGGCCAGGTAACAGTGCCTTCATGTAGGTCGAGCATGCACAAAGATGACAGCAGACACAATGGCCAGAGGAAAAGACATATTCCTGTACAGTGTCCCTTCTGTTCCCAATCATTTTCAACGGAGATGAAGATGTTGAGTCATTTTCTGCATACTCATCGGGTAAGAAAGATTACTTATTGTTAAGGTGCCACAAACAAAGCTAGGCACTTAGACGAGTGCGGTCTTCAACCCGCTGTCCTGTTTTGGTTTTTATTTTTAGACCCATAAAACTATATAAATTCTTGTTGCTTGGGATCTTTACATTATACATACACCAAGAAAACATTTAAAAATCCCTTTTTTGGCCGAAAAACGGACATTTTATAAAAGGGTTCGATTTGGAGATTTTTCTCGAGATTCTCGAAAAAAATATAGTACTTAAAAACTCGAAAATTTGCAAAACGAAACTTCGTAGTCATGTCCAAGTTAGGTTCCTTCACTTTTTCCATAAATGCAGTAGATAAATTGTAATCGAATATTAATTATGATTCTCGTGAACAGGAACACTTCTTCATGTTTAGGGGGCATCAAACTGCCTACAAAAATATTCCAAAATGCAAGGAGCCACTCCATCCACAAAATCATTTTGGTATATAAAGGAATCTTCTGCATACCACACTACCAGAATATGGAAATAAAATCGTCCATTTTCCAAAACTTAGAATTTTATGGCCAGTGTATAAAATACCTGTTATAATTATTCTTAAATTATAACTTCCAAGAATACAGATTTTATGAATAAGAAATTAAATTAATTAAATTATATATATATATATATATATATATATACCTTGAAAATGGCATGCAACTTATTTTTGAATAAAATTTGTTCATAGCAACTTCCACAGGCAACTCCGCTTATTAACAGAATTTATGTGTTCAGGTTTTCACATCATAGTGGTCTTTCGATTGAACATAAATCCATCTACATGTTTCTAATTTGGCCGGTTTAAAATTAGAACCACATGTTTAGTATTCCAGAAACCAGTTTTATACATTTATGAGTACGTTTCTCACCCAGATTTTAATTTTTCCCATAAACATATCTTGTTACACAAGAAAACACAAACTAACATATATTTTTCTCTCTTATTGTATTCAACAATTCTTTTAAAAATATATTGTAACGTTTTGCCAGTCTGGAACCTGAATTTGGATAAAAGGTTATAAACCTTTAGTGCATATATAAATAGCATCTGTGTCCATGAAATATATATATATATATATATATATATATATATATATATATATATATATATATATATATATATATATATATATATATATATATATATATATATATATATATATGGGTTTAAACACCCATCTTCAAAATTCATGCCTACGGAGATCGAATTTTAAAAACTAGTTCCCCAAGAAATTTACCAGTTATCAGTTTTACTCATCTGTCAGTTATATTTCAGTTCTGAGCCCAGCATTTCTTCATTTCATTTCCATTTTTAAGAAAAAACGAAACTGAATCACTGACAGTATACTATACTTTGAGCAGGGAAAATTAATTCCATTCATGAAAATTTTTCTGACTACCGTTTCTACCCAGCATATATGAATCCCAATAAATACAATTCCCATTTCTTTCTTTCCTCTCATTATTTTTTGTGAATTATAAGGGAACAGTTTTGGTCTAATCAACAACGCCTACAGACGTGACACCACACTTCTAGTACACACCCAGTCCCCTCGCCCCCTCCCACTCCCGGCAACCTCAGGAACAGGCCGAGTATACAACTCATTTGCCCATGACCGAACGTTGCATGATTATTATGACCCGTACATTTATTATGCTAATTAGCGCAAACTTGAACAGCCCTAGGGAGCTCCAAAAATAACCTATTGTACTCAGCCCCTATAACTCCCCAGGTTACATTTTCGGCTTCCACCAACATTAGTCATCCTTGCTCCATAATTGGGTGGCTAAATTTATTAATTATGTGCTCTTTTTAGATACCAAATAATTCCAGAGAGTATCCAACTGTACATATCTAGAAGCCATTATGCGCTCCATAAACCAGCATTTGGAATATGAAAAATTTTACCTCCTCCGTAAAACTCTCGCAAGTAACTACTTCTCCATATAAAGTTATAAAATATACATTCAAGAGTTTTATATAATTTGGAATTCGGCTGAGAACCGTGACTACGTCGCTCAATAGTAACGCCCCAACACACCATATTATTTTGTGGAAAGTCGTACAACTTGGAAATCTGAAATCTGACTTCGCCGCATGTTATAAGAAAACGTGAGTGTACACATTCTCATAGCAAGAAGAGAGACCTTTCACAAGGCCTAAAATGTATTACATTAACCCTTTCTCAACAGCCTACCGCAGTCCTGTAGAATTTATAAAGTCAACGACCAATGGATCCCCTTTTTCCAACTGACCACCTCAAATACCCAACAGGAAAAGCGACGCATCTGTATAGCTCTCAATATAAATAGCCCCCCCCCCCCCGCAAACAATTGACGCACGCTCGTGACACATTGTAGTCACATAGGCATTAATTCCACATTTTACCAATTGGTGTCTCTGCACAATTAACAAACTCGCATCAGCATTCTATTCCACACGGGGAAAGACACCATAAGATCACTACAACTGAGGCTGTTATGGTCATTATCATTGTTGTTGTCACAGAATAATAATTGTAATAGTGTTGCCCGTCCTTTTTCTGTAGGGACAAAAATCCTGCCTTCCTGAGAAGTACATTGGTTTCATGATTATTTATACCCCCTATATATATATATATGATGATTAGACCTTTCGCATGAAAACCTTTTGAGAATATGGTGTGTAGCCCACTGGGTGCATTTATGAAGAAACGGTAAAACAAAATGCGGACAATCGACAATCTATCCTTTCCTGGCATTCAATCAATGATCATATTGATAAAAAGCAGTGTGTCGTTAATATCAGCATAAGATGGAGCAAACCTGTGTTGCGAGATAAGGTCACAAAGTGGTTGTGAGAGGGTATAGAGAGCAAAGTTGGACTTGAAAGATGCAGTATGGCCAAACGAATGGCATCTTAGGATCTACATGGTCATATCAAGGGAATGGGAGTGAACATAAAGAATATTGGTTGAGCACAGTGCTTAATTCGGTATGCGTTCATCACCCCAGTTACTTGATACTTTCGGTGCAGGGCTTCAATACATCATGGAAAAGATAGGTGCACCTAGCATAATTAGATATATGGACGTTTTTTCCACGGTTGCGGCTTCTGAAGCCGAGTGTAATCGTAATTTGCAAATTATGTAAGAAGTGTGTTCTGAGGCAGGATTCCAAGTACAACTAGTAAAGGTGATCCCGGCCACCCCCTGTGTAGAATTTCTAGGCATTCTGCAGCTGATAGATAATCGTAGCAAGGATCTCAAAATATCGGAATAAAGAATTGCTGCAATAAATAGATTGTTATGTGAATGGATTGGTGTAGAAAGATGTACAAAAAGAAAACTGCTTTCCCTCATAGGGAAGCTCAGGTTCTGTGCTAAAGTGGTAAAATGTGGTAAGACCTTCACTCGCCGACTTACTGAGCTTTCTGAAAAGGTTAAACATCTCCACCACAAAATTCATTTAAATTTGGCAGCACATTCAGATACCAATTGCTGGATAGATTCCATAATGGTATAAGTACATTTCCCAACACGTGGACCGATGCCAACGCTTTACATATAAATGTGGATGCATCAAATAAGGCTGCAATTGCTGTTTTTGGCCACTGTTGGTTCTATCGCTACAACATAGGATGATACTGCTCTGTTAAATATGAGCACGTAAACTTTAAAGCACTATTTGCCCCACTGCCAGATGTGGCTACATTTGATGTGCAACTCAAAGGACAAAGACTCATTTTTCATTCTGAAAATTGCTCCATAGTACATATTACAAACAATACATGGTGTAAATATGTAGACTTTGATGTATAGTTGTAAATACGTTCAGTTTTATTTTGTTGTGCCATGGACGGCAGTCAACATTTTTTCCATGTATCGCACATCTTATTTATGAAGTCTAGTGGAGTGAACCATCACTCAGTAAATATTGCCAGTTTCTGTCTGCCCATGCCTCATGGTCTAAACCTAGTGGGATCAAGTGCTTACCCTTCACATTTATTCATCAGAGATGGCACTTTTCAGGATTTTACCTCAATTCAGGTAATGTACCTTTTCCTGAACCAAAAGGTACCCCAATTTTGTCTGAACAGCTCAAATTTGATTTTTAGAAAAGCTAGGGTATACATAGGTTTCAGGTAATTTTGTTCACATTTCAGATAAAATATGTGTAAGCGAGTGGCATCTCACACCCCTTGATTGGGTTCAAAATTTTATTCAGTCACGAATTAAAATTTTGGTTCAGTGCACAATGAAACATTACTAAATAAACATCATAATGGAGCAGACAGATATTTGATGAGCCTTCTCGTTTTTCACAGGGCTGTCTAGCTGGAGCATTGTAGCAACAGTCTGCTCCCCAGTTTTTAAAACATGCTACGAAATTTATTCAAAATAAGTGTTTCGCACGTGAAGAAGTTTACAAAATGCTCCAGGTAATCTAAATTTTGCTACACAGATTTCCAGTTGGACAGCACTCTTTCAGATGATCATACTCACACCATTCTCACACATCATTACATCATCAGCAATTCTGGTGAAATAATGACTTCTAAATATCATTTTCATAATGTGGAAAGTGAGTGAAATCAATCCCTCCATAAAATATACACATACAGAGTTACATTGCTTATTGTGTATATATGTTAATAAAATATGTATATATTGAAAATATGGCTTAACTTGTTCAAATGTTTATATTTTCGTGAAAAAATGTTATAATACTGAAACACTTTAAACTGAACAAACAACTTCATAAGAAGGAAATTCGTGAAAAACTAACTAGCAATTATATCGTTTTATGTGACATCAGTCATAGGCTTTGGACCCTGAATTTATTTGGGCTAATACAGCCTATGTCAAAATTCTTTAAAAGAATGTGACAACAGTACCTCCATGTGTATACTGGTTAGACAGTGACAGGTTAGCTTATGCAGTGTATAGAGTTTGGAGTACAGAATAGGGTAATGACTGCCAGGAAGTGGTTCTGGACAAAAATACACAAATACCGGGTACAATCAACTGTTTGTGAGTCATGTTTATATTTAAGACACCCTTCACGTATTTAAAACTTTTAAAAGAATAAGTCTTCTGTTTCTTAAATCAGGCATCGAATATACTAGCTAAATGGTTAGGATTACTTGTATCTATTGCATAGATACGCCATAACATTAATTTTACTTAATGGGGTTACAATAGTCACCAGACTTGAATCCTTCAATATAAAAATACGTGATCATCTGATCGTCAGAGTTTAGAGGCAAGTGACCTGAGTTTATTCCAAGTCTGATACATTTTGTAAATGAAGGAGTCCCAAGATATATATATATATATATATATATATATATATATATATATATATATATATATATATATATTACTCCATCTGCACCTGGGTTCCATTTAAATTAGACAGTGTCATTACCATATCCAAACCATAGTCCTAACGAAACAAATCCAAGTCAATTCCGACCAAAGGCAATGTTCCTTGGTGTGTATAGCTGAAACATATGAATTTATAGTTCGTATTTACCAAAAAGAGACCAAAACGTAAGTGCAAAGGTCCATAGGGGGAAAAAACCTTATCTAGTTTTCACATGACAGAATGCAAAAAGTTTTGTTTGAAATTATAGGCCTATTTCAGTAAATTGGCTTGAATAGTTGCATCATTCATGCACATACAGGACCATACAATTTATGAAAAGGGACCAAAATTTGCAGCACATCAGAGAATTTGTAAGCGGAGGTTCTTAACTTGTTGAAAATGTCAATAAAATTCAATATTTAAAAAGGTACTACTTGCAACCACCATCTCAACAATGATCATCATCCATATAAGTCCACAAAGCGACACCAACACCAACATCAATCCATCAGAAAAGCCCTCTAGGCCTAAAATGACCATCAATAAGAATCTAAACAACATGATTATATAATTCGATGTGTTTTAGGCATGTAGTTAAAGACATGATGTTGTTATAAAGGAGATAAACTAAGAGTATTTCAAAAAGAAAAGTGTTTGAATTTCCAAATATAGTAAGTACATTGGTTCAAATGTTAAACATCAGCCAGAAGCAAGTGACATTAGGCCTCAAATCATTAAAACGTAGTCAAAAATGCATTACAATAGTCAAAATTTGTAAGGATAGCAGTCACATTTCAAGTTGGTTTCCAGAAGTATTTTTGAAAGGACATTTAAGTGTTCAAGAAAGCATATAATCCCATAAATCATCTAATAAGTCAATTATTAGGGTAATAATTTAGAATTCCAAAAATGTAGTATGCCATTGTAAGTCATCTGTAAGTCAGCCAAGCATAATGTACATCTAACTCGTGGTTCTATATAGTTCAAAAGGTCAAATTGTAAAACAGACCTAATTATTGTAAAATTCTACTACCTTTATCAGAGAAAGAATTCGGTTTTATGGAGAGAGAGAGAGAGAGAGAGAGAGAGAGAGAGAGAGAGAGAGAGAGAGAGAGAGAGGAGGGAGGGAGGGATCATTTGAAATTCCTAAAGGTAGCTGTAAGTATAACTGTTTTCCTGTAACAGTTTTAAATTTTTTCATTTATATATCAGACATAGTTCAACTTGTCAGTCAGTTGATTTAGATGCTAATTATTTATACAAGAGAGAGACAGAGAAAGAGTACATTAAGCACTTTGAGCCAACCTGACATGACTTTCACAATAATAAACTATATTCATCAGACAATAATAAAAAAACAACATCAGTTTCACTACACTTGGAACACTTACTGCACTGTAATATGTGCAGAAAATGCCTGAATGTTCAAATTGTTACCAAATATATAAGGGCTCCATGAAAAGAGAAGTGGATAACAGTTTTCAGTGATAGTGATGAGACCAAACCGAATACCAGTTTAACCTTGTCAGATCCAGGATCATTTACGAAATAGTAAGACATGCTAGTGTTCGTCGTCAGAAGGATCCATGACCAACAGTAATGAGATTTAAACGAATGAGAGTATCTTCTACCTGACTTGGAACAGGTTACCAACATTTTGGCAGTGGGTTAAACCAGTTTTACGGGATCCCAATCCTCCCACTTTGAAAAACACTTACATTCATTTAAAGTAGCCCTAAAACAAATGTAGCCGTTAATGTTAATGTACAGTTATAAAAGGTAATTACCTGACCATAGTTCACAGACATCATCCAAACAATGACAGGAATATTAAGAATTTTAAGTCAGACTACTATGTGTACCTTAGAATTGCGTAACATGTCAAAATTGAATTTAAACACCAAAAAAAGTTTCCACGTGAACACAGGATAACTAAATTTGATACTAATATTATATTTATTATGAAACATGGGAAAGTTCTTCCATGTTCCATTCTCACTAGAAAAAAACAGCACAATAGGCCTAAAATTCGTTACAAAAATATTACTCACATCAGCTGAGTAAGCATTCCTTACATTTTGTCACTATATTCAAAAGGATGAGAAAATAGAAGGCCTGTATTGTTCAACATGATGCCTGAGAACTTAAATGGTCCTTATTTCATTTTATATTTGTTGTAATTATAATAAATTTTATGTTCCAGTATTGAAAGTTCGATCAAGCTCATGGTAAAACAATCTCAGCTACAACATTAAAATACATAAACATATTTCTATGTGTTTTACTGACACTCAGAAAATACCTTATTGACATGTTCATATAAATCAACATGATATTTCTGTAGAACATATTGATATTTATCTTTAAAGTTAAGAAAAACCTTTTTTAATCTGATTTTGGAAAACCCATGTTTAATAAGTCTTCCAAAAAGTGATTTATGTCTATCAGCAAAATCTTTAAAATCAGTACAGTTTCTTGCGAAAGCAGTTAGTCTTGAGACATAGACACAATAAGCAGGATTGATAGGAATATTACTACTTATGTATGGATAATTTATTATATCAAAATTGAAATCATCTTTTTTATCATACACTTTTGATGTTAATATACCACCATCATTGAATAGGAGTAGATCTAAAAATGAGCATGTTATGTTCGATTCAGTAGTTTCTTTTAGTTCCAGGTCACTAGGATAAATTGATGTAATGTAATCTTTTAAATGTTTGTTGTTGACACTTAATAAATCATCTATATATCTGAAAGTTAAATTAAATGATCTAGCATGGTGATTTTTATCTTTTGCCATTTTCATTAGAAAATTATACTCGTGATAAAATAAATAAAGATTAGCCAAAAGTGGCGCACAATTTGTACCCATGGGAATTCCTATGACCTGTCTAAAGACACTATCACCAAAACGAATGTAAATATTATCTATCAAATATTCAAACAGTTTTATAAACTCATCATAGTCAAATGCATGTTGACCATTCTTAGCAGAATCACCAAAGAAAGCATGTTTATGACCAATTATAATTTTCTGAAATTTATTTTTCTCAAAAACTTTAAAAACCAATGTTTGAATGCTACGTTTCAAATCTGCATGAGGTATTGTAGTATAGAAAGAAGAAAAATCCCAAGATGATATGTGCCTGTAAGGTGAAACATTATCTGTTTGTAAAGCATCAAGTAAACTTACAGAATTCTTTAATATCCAAAACCTATAAACTCCTGACGTTGATTCAATTCTTTTACAGTAATTAAACCAAAATTCCTGTACCTTTTCTAATCCTTTAGCTAGTAGAACTGACAATTTTTTAGTAGAACAGAACTTAGATCCAGCAATAAAACGGAATTTATATGGGTTTTTATGTAATTTTGGAATTGCAAAAATCTTTGGTAAGTTACGGAATTTATCACTGAAAGTTAAGTTGTACTTTTCTAAATATTTAAAGTGACCATCCACTAAATGTTCAACAGAAAAGTTAACCTTTTGATAGGTAGTAGAGCTAACTGTAGAGTTGAGTAACCCTAATTCTGTGACAATTACATCAAGATAGAACCGTTTACAAATGATAATAACATTATTGGCAGCCTTGTCAGCTGGAGCAAATACATATTTTTCATGTAAATCATGTAGACATGCTTTAACATCAGGTTTATGAAGGGCAGGATCAGGTGGTTGTTTAGTTTTTTTCTTCAGTTTATCAATTTTTCTATCCACTATACTACCAATCTCGTTAATCCACTCAGATAAAACTGAAACATCACAATTTTCTTTTTTAGCCCATGTTTTAACACAATTCTCTATAGCTTTCATAACTATTTGTTTATCCCTTTTCCAATATATTTTGTTCTGCTCTCTAAATTTAGCACCTTTTGAAATTAAATCTCTAAGTGCTTCATTGGAAATAATGGAAAGATTGCCTGTAATGACATGACCATGATGAGTTGATAAAAATGGGGACTGACTACATTTAAGAGTTGTATATCAGTCAAACATAGTTTAGCTCTTAATGTAGTTTTGGCTCGGAGACATTATCATTGGGTAATTAAAATTGTCTGCCCAGAGACGAAACCTATCGTGACTTAACTTTATTTCAGATTATCACGTTTCACATTGGCTTTCCTAACATACAATGTATCCCCACCCCCCCCCCCCCCCCACTCCACCAAAAAACCACAAGAATTCACCTGCCTACTACAATAACATAAGAATCAATTACAGAATAAACCATTTACGTATTAAGGTTCATAGTCATTATACATGTTATGGTCATATCATGATGTATAATCATCATGAACTTGAAATGCTTTACCATGTTTGCCTACCAGTATATAGCTTCCTAAGGAAGCCATGTGGTGTCCCTGGGAAGTGCACTTTTTTGTCAATCAATATGGCCTGAACCGAAGGGTCAGTGTCAAAATACCTGTCGATTTTTCGCCAGTATCTGTATATATTTTCATTCTCCGTAGATTTTTCAAAGGTGTTGATCCCCTCTAAATTACCTGCATTGAATCGGGCCCTGCATATTTGCATAAGATTATCCTCATTAGTCACCTGCATGAGTAGTTTTACTTGGTATTCTAACTGCTTCTCATTGAGAGGAGACACTTTGGCTAAAACTTTATTCTGGGATATTTTATTTCTCAATATATGGAGCTAATTCTGATGACTTTGCTTATTGTAGCATCATCATTTGATCAGGGGGTTATGGGAGATAAAACTTTACTCTTCTCATCCGTAAGCTTTATAGGCTTTTGGCAGTCTGTTTCAGACTTCGCATCCATTGAGTTTTGGGTTTTTCCCCAAGGGCTTACTTCTGTTTCTCTTAATGGGTCATATTTGCTCTTTTATTTGATGCGTGTGTATGTAACAGGGTTTCAGTCTATTCTTATTATAAATGTCGTGTAGAACTTCTCCTTTTAGCGTGGCTAATATGTGATACACCCTGTCAAGGACTTCGTGATAACTAACAGACCAACCCATTCCGTGGCAATTTTTCAAGAATTCGTTGTCAAGCCTGAACTTGTAGGCTTGTACAAGTATTGCCTTAACAAATACATCAGATTTTTTATTCAGCTTTTGCGCTATTTCCATGTTTTGCAATTTTGTTTCATTCGCTAAAGTTGTAATGTAGTTTGCAACACATGCTGGAATTTTCCCTTCAATTGGTTCACATATTTATTGTACTATTGTGAGACAGTGGGCATTGGGTTAAACAAGAATTTGCGATATCCAGCAGTACTCTAAGACCACAAGATAGAGCGGAGAATAATCACCGAAATAAAGCGATGCAAATGAATTGTACGCATATGTGGCTGTAGAAACGAACCTTACCCATTCTGTGCTGAAATAGACATGCAGATAAAATTCTTTTTGTTTGATGTCATTGGTTCTGATGCCATTCAGTATTATATGTCTCTACAAGCTCAGACACAAGACAGATTTTGTAAGACAAACTTTCAATTTAGCACAAGCAGCCGAAACACTTATTATCGCTTGTGGTTTCACACACCATAAACGACAGAGAGCCGATTGCTTCTCTTTGTGCTACCAAGCATGAATTCACCATGCAATGCAAGCTGGAAATGGAAGGGAACGATTCTGGCAAATTTTCCTGGCACACAAAAAGGGGCGAAACACACTGAACTGTGGATATTTCATCATTAGAGCGAAACCACATCTAACTGTTCAAAATAGTACAGAACTGACAATGGAGACAAAGAAAGAACATGGCAATGTTGATGTTCTAGTTTGTTGCATGATACAGTAGCACTCCCAGTGACACACTGGTAGTGCTTAGACACGTTTATACCATGCCTTTTTTGTTTTCTCAAGGGATATATATGTCACCTGCTAACATATATATCCCTGCTTTAAATTTCTATGGCTAAATTTCAACACAGGACTGACTTGCTTTCGTGAATACATTTTAAAATGCATTTATGTTCATGAAAACAAAGAAGACATGGTATAAAAAGGATACATCCTTTGTTCTCGTGATTTATCTGGAATCCTGCATTTTTAAATGCCTACACTTTGCTTCGGGATTTAAAAAAGCAGGATTCCAGATAAATCCCTTGAACTTGGGATGTTCCCTCTTCATATATGTTGTGACCAATCATTGAAAAACTTTGCGTTTTTGTTGGCATTTGTTATGCTTTGGCGCTAATTCTGTTTCCAAATAGACATTCTTTCATCACGGTCACGGAAACCAGTCATCCATTTTCCCACTGCCTTTGAAACTTCATGTTTGTTGTTCTTAGCTGTCAGCGTATTGCGCTTGACTGCACCTGGAATGACAATTTTATGTTAACAAGTTGGTTGTTGGGTCATACAAAAGAAGTTTTCAGGTAGTAGGCACTTATGTTTGTGAAACAGAAGCGTAAAAGCAGGTGGTACTTTCTCAACAATGAAAGAAATATATAATGATGCGTAATTTTTTGTTTGCACATATTTTACATTGGAATTATTATTTGGGTTCATTTTAGTGTTCATGATGGAATTATAAAATCACGATCCTCAATATATCTGGCCAATTAAAATCTATTAGTTAAAACTCAAATTCTTATTAATCCTATGAAACGGTTTTCAAATGAACCACATACAGTGTGTTATGTATATTCCAGCATCAACAGAATGTATCTCCTTTATTCACTTCAACCTTACAGGAGACATTTTTCATGTAATAAGGTTTTTATGAGATGTGTAATTTCACAGAATCAGTATCTCAATTCAACAACTCACCATAAACAGTTTTAAGCAGCCTTGACTCGCCAAAAGCCCCTTTTTTCTGCCAGTGAATTTGAACTCCAAAGCAACATCATTGGTCATAATAAATGCAATGACCCTTTTGACCATCTCATCCAGGGTCCTACCTCCAATGTCACCAAAAACTAGTGTCTGACAAAAATAAATAATAACAAATAAAAAGTGTTAATGTTAAATTATTTGTTCGTTTATTTTCATATGCAACATATTAAAACTAGTATGCACATTTGCACGAAAGTTAGTCTTGGGGTATAAACTTTTTCAGAAGAAGTTGAATCTTAACTCACATTGATGTGAGTCAAAACCAAACAAGAAGTCTCGATTGTAGTTTTTTTGGAGTTTAAGTACTTGGGAATGGGAAAAAAGTTAATAGGGGACAACTGGTGTCTTGTTTCGCAGAGAAAATATGTATGATTGTTCAAACCGTCCAATAGCATCTATATAGAAAAATCATTTTATTTTTATACGCAAAATTATATAAAATTATTTAAATAGCAGGAGCTTGAAACTTTAAGGACTTTAAGCAACAGCGTTTTCGAGACATAAATAGCAGGGTGTAACCCCACCCTGCCCCCTTTCCAGATTTTATCCAAGGTGAGGCAGGAAAGTAGGTCAGCTACCCTGCCCCTTATTGCCTAGCGCCCTGCGCCTTTTCAGTGTCTGTGGGAAAGACTGAGCCAGTGCAATATGGAAGCCCTATGCTCAAATCTGCCAGTTGTTGCGTGAGAAAACTGGACGGACACCCGTACACAGATGAATGGACGCTTGCATGGAAAAAGTATTTGCTCTATACCCCCTCTTGGGGGGGGGGGGCATAATGATATTCACAATTCAAAGTGCAGAGCATCAGTATCACCATCATGAGTGGTAGTTGAACGATGCTAATTACTACAGACACACAGAGACAAGCAGTAGATTTGAATTAAACATTAAATACTATCTAACCAGGAATAAGACAAAAACTGGAAAAAAAACATTGAATATTAATGTCATATTCCAAATTTTGGTTTGAAAAAGGCATAATTATTGCAAACTTCCTTCGAGAAGATACAACACATTAGCAGTGATTTTGCTAGTTCTGGTTGTTTCCTTCAATTAACACCGCAAGTTCTGTCACAAAGTACCATAAATTAACCATGCAGTATATATTTCTGGAAACAGTGTAAACTTAAATTAAATTTTGTGACATCGTGACTTTACAGTTTCGTAGGAATGTTAACACAGCAATCATCAAAGTGAACGAAAGTAAAGTTTTTTTTTTCTTCAGAACCAACCTCGGTTCACCTTTTACATTTATAGAGTTTTTGATATCACATGTGAGTATATTTTATTAACTGGCACATTTTTGTTTACGATATAGATGTTTCAAGTTGAAAAGATGACACATCAAAAGAACTTGAACTTTTAGCATCTGTATTTGACAAAATGGACCAATTTAAACAAATTTCAGATGTATGCTATTTTAGTTTATTGTACATATAAGCTTTAATCTTTTACACATTGGTGGTTTTAATTTTCATGATTGAAGAATACAAATCATTAAATGTGTAAGATTATGACTGCTCTTGTAATTGTTGTGATAATAATGTAGATCATTTATTTCGGATGGTGCAATAAATTATTAAATGTTGAGCTTTCTAGCTTTCAGAAAGTATATACTTAATAGCATGGCACTTTATTAATGAATCTAATGCTTTGCACAAAAATCCCAAGCCACTCTCAATGTGCCCCATATCCTTAAATATCAACACACTTTGTCAGTTCAATATTTGGCTGAAGTCAAACATTGACTATACTGTTGCTTATCCAAATACATAAAAGAAAAAAAAACTACTGAGAAAGTAGCTTGAATAATCGCAAATATGTGGTGTTTGTCATTTGTAGGCCTATGACTGAACTAGGCTGGCAAAACTCCTAAAAATATTATGAAAATTTCCTTATGTTATGATCAGCAATGAGCAATTTAACATGTCATTTATATGTTCACAATATATATATATATATTATATATATATATATATATATATATATATATATATATATATATATATATATATATATATATATATATATATATATATATATATATATATATATATTTGGCTGCAAAGCAGACCAAGTTCCGTGTTTCTACACTTGTGGATTAGACGAAATACGCAGCTTGGGTCTGTGTTGGAGGCAAAAACAGTAGTCCCTTTCTTGAGAGGCCATCCCAAGAGCAGCCCAAAAGTGGCCTCACAAGACAGCGACCACTATATATATATATATATATATATATATATGTATATATATATATATATATGTATATATATATATGTATATATATATATGTATATATTTATATATATATATATATATATATATATATATATATATATATATATATATATATATATATATGACTTCTGGAAACAGGTACAAAAATTGTGAAAGAAAGTATGTAAACTGGTGCTAGACAACCACTTTTCAAAAACCATAGAGCTGGAAATGTTGCAAGTAAGTTGTCTGTATAGTTCCAATTCATCTTGGGGGATCTGCTGTATAATTTTTGTTTCCCAAAATGGACAGGACTTTCACAATGATTTACATACCTTCCGCAAAAAATTGCGATTATTTGCAGAGAAGACAGAATATGTGCCTCTGTAACTGAATATAACTGCGCTACATACAAGAGTTAGGACTGTATACTGTCAGAAACTAGGGTACACGCGTTGAACCTTGACCTCTGGTGACAGGTAAAATATATGTATATGGTGAGCTAGATTAACTTGAACTCAAAGTGATTATGTCTCTTGATGTTGTTGGCTGAAGCATTGCTTATTTTACAGCATACATTGATTTTATATACCCATGGAAGAAAAGTATGTTTTGCATATATATATATATATATATATATATATATATATATATATATATATATATATATATATATATATATATATATATATATATATATGCACGGTTATACCTCCTTTTTGGCATTCACAGTTGTGATTAAATGTTGGAATCATTTTAAGGAAAGATGTGAAACCCTTTTAGTTTACATGAGATGATTGCTTGGCAGAGGCATGTCATTCAGTTTATATATGTTCACTCATTTTAACTTATCCAGTAGTTTTTAACCAAATGGCATTTGCTCATTTAATTTTGTTCAGTTTTATCATTCAGGAACCTGTTTTGAGAAACCAATCCTCTGGAAGACAACCTGCCCTTTGTGACTAACAGGACCTTCTAATGAAAATTTCCCTTATTTGGAAATATCCTGCTGAACATAATCAGTGACCACATAAAAGGGGCCCTTAAGACCATTTACAGTACTATAAATTATACCTATGTTATAAGTACTGTAGAGGGCATAAAAACCAATATACAAATGAATTCCAGTATATTGTACCGACACTTTTGCAGGGAAATAGTTGCAATACAAGGAAAGCAGATTAGTAAATTTTTCTTTGGGAAGGTCTTTGATGATGCACCTGTGTGGATTGTTCTCTAAGGCAGAGGAAAGTTCTTGACTAAGTGGGTCAAGGGTCAAATCTCCATTTGGACACCACCTGCTTGACATGACCCTTTTTTAAGATGTACTTTGGGAGGTCTGTCAAGACAGGTTTTGCGGTATGTTGCTTGCAACAACCAAGAAAGATGTAACCTGTCATAAAATACAAGTTGTGCTTAATTCTATACATTGTGTTGTTTTCCTTGTTGTTGTTTTGTATCTTTTTTCCCCTTCTTTAATTGTACTCATAGCCCACAATCCCCTGATTCCAACCAATAGATTGCTAGGAATGATTGAGAAACAAATGCAATAGCTGTGAAAATTAGGCAATCTATCTAGAGCAATTAAAAGAAGGATACATTTGATTTAACCCAATTGGTCGCCTGTTTCTGATAGGTGTCACATTATATATATATATATACATATATATATATATATAAAGATATATATATAGATATATGTATGTATATATATATTTATATATGCTGTAAGTGGCCATCCCTTCTGTCAAGAAAGAGTGGTCACAGCAGGTGACCTATCACTGCAAGAAAATTTACAAAGCAAGTGAGTCCTATGTCCTAGCTAGCCTAGTGGCCGCAAAGCACAATGCAGCTGCTCCCAGGAGTGGTTGCATGTAGCAGGTACCATTGTATAACGTTCCATATTAAAATAGGTGTGATATAATTCCTTGTTAATACAAATCAAACCATGTGGGACCCACTTAGAACCCAGATAGGCTCTCAAAAGGGCATGCCCACTTGAGACTCTGTTGATGCCCATGGCCAAATTTGAGTGGGTCCCAGATGGGTAGCCCACGTAGGACCCAGGCTACTGCCCAACTGGGCCTTAGGTGGGGCCCAGTTGGGAATGATGGCTCGGATGGAATATATAGGGTAAAAAGTCCATCTCCTCTGGTGGATCTTCTGATTGATCTGGCATTTTGAAAAATACTGTAGTCAAAAATATATATATCAAATTTGGTAGAAGTCTAGGTATTTTGTACTCAGAAAAAATAATAAAATCTGTTTTCGAAATTGGCACCTATGTATGAAACAAAAACATATTAAGTTGCCATCCACACACGCAAACACAAACGGCTATATGATGCTGGTTTTTCCACTTACCCTCCTCGTTATCACCGATTATCTGTTACAGTCTCTTCTACCTATATCAAGATGTTACATTACAGTCAAATGCAAAGTGGTGTTAAAGTCAAATGCAACAAGGTTCCGTAACAACTGTTTTGCCTATAAATCCATAAATCATATGTAATAGAATGTCAACATAGGCTGCATCTGTCCACGGTCCCACTGTCACACAGTGTATAGTGTACTGGTCTTGCTGAAGGCATGTTATCAATTGCTGGCTGCCAAGCACGCTAGACTTGTTCCAAACAAAGCGAGTTCATTACTATAAATTTTCCACTAAAGTATTTTTTCCTCATCCCTGACCCTGGCATGCTTGTGAATATAGGTATATCGACAGTATCCCAGATAGAGGAGATATAATTCAGTGCGCTCAGGTGGCAACTTCAGTGTGGGCAATTTCAGACCAATATTTGAAAACGTGGTTGTTGACTGGTACGAAACAGTCGTTGTACAAGGTATTTGCTTGGCTGACTCCGCACAATATTAGGCTGTGTAAAAATTCTCCAGGGTTGTCAAAAACAAAGTTAGCATTTCCAAGAGTCCATTATATGGACTAATCTATATCTACCTGTTCTTGACAAGAAGCGACAGTTTTATAATGTAAATTGCACACATTCAGATGCTTGGAAACTGTAGGTTAAGATATCAATACAGTTCCCTTAACTGAGGTCAAGTCTGCAGCTTTCGTCCCTGCATGTTGGTCGGATCACTCTTAACCATTTCTCTTTCTGTCCATTTTTTCCTGCTCTTTCGGGTTCGTTATTGATGACTTCTCCATAATGTATGGTCGTAAATACAGTCGGTTTTAGTTTTGTAACCATGGGCGCAAGTCTATATTTATTTCATGTATCGTACATCTGATATATGAAGTCTAGTAGGGTGAACAATCAGTAACTAAATCTTGCTAGCTTCTGCCTGCCCCTTGCGTCGTGGTTTCAACCAAGAGGGGTCATGTACTTACCCTTGATGTTTATTTCTTACGCTGACCTTTGAACCTAAGAGGCATAATTTTGGATTTTCTATATGACAATATGATGGGTCTGGTTAGAATTCTCTACCTCCTGTTTGCTAAATATAGCATCGTATATCGTGCTATGTATATTGGGACTCGTGCCAATGAATCAGCTATGTCCTCAGTAAGCTTGGAGTTTCACGATTCAAATCTTGAAATCCCAATGCCAGGCCACTCATGACATGGCCAGCACCATGGGACTTAAAGATATCATAATTTGTATATTTTCATCCAATTATGATGCACAATATTTACCACGTCGAGAAATAAGTTGATTTATCATGATATTTGAATATTTTGGTACTAATTATATTTAGCACACCAAAAACCCCCTTCTCTTTCTTTTCTTTTTCGTTAACATATATGCAAGCATTTAAGATTTACATTCCCTGCTTCTTTTGAATAATTCCCGCCCCCCCCCCTTTTCCTTTATTTTTAGAACTTGATCACTTGGTGTAGTCATTACTATCATCTGCTCTGAGACCGTCCCCTCACAGGACTAACAGCTCTTTCCAATGCCAGTTTATTAATTTTGTACATCATATAACCTGAACTGGCCGCTCCCAGCCCACGAGCAGGTAAAACCATGCTGTATTGCAAATACCCAAGGTACCCCTTTGTCAAATAAGGCATGTTAGGTAAAATCGAACACGTTTCAAGTTTAGCTCGCAGCTGTACATTCCTTGCATATTGTGTCGGACTACCCACCTCCACCTGTGGATACACCACGTATCCCTCTTGTCTTAAACCCTGTAGACCAAAAGGGCGGTGGTCCAGTGCGCAAATCGCCTATAGATTATAAACTATAAAGTGACATATCTTCAACTCTGTCCTCTTCATATGACGATTATCTTTAGAGAGCCCACATTGACACTTGGATTTTTTTGAAGTTAGGAGGAGCGGAATATACCATAGACATTGATGGAACTGGATCGCTATCATCAATGCCAATGTTTTTAAATAATATAGAATTTGGGACCCAGATACAATAAAGAAATCCAAAGCCAAGCCTCATAGCTTTACTAGCGTCATTTGTTGCTCATCCACGGTGATCTGTAAGGTATGTTGTATGCTGTCTTACCTAACAAGGCCTCAAAATCAAAATTGACAACTGGCAATTATTTATTCAACTTTGCAAACATTACAGTACTTATCAAATCGTTGTTGAACGCTAAAATAAAGCACAACACAGCTAGTTTGAACTACAACGCATCAGGGTTCTTGGCCCACTCGTTGTGTGCAGGAGTGGCTACCACAGCCGGTACAATGGGATTCGCTGATTGGGAGGTTAAACTCCTGGAAGGCTGGTCCTCAGATGCATATGGGATTTATATCAGAAATAAAGAATTCCTGACAGGCTTTGCAAAAAGGTTAGCCACTAATTAAACACTTTACTGAACATTTATATTATTAAGAGTAAAATTAATGGGCTACAGCTAGACATTAGCTCGCATGGGCCAAACTGCGCCCTGATGTGTATTTATGTACTACATTACAAACCCTTTAGTGAAATAATAAACCTATAGCCCATATCATAAGCATTAAGTCGTGAGGTTACCCTTTTTATCTTTCAAATATTAAAAGAAGTATTTAAATGAATATTACTATTATGAGGTAACCGGGGTGAAATAGGTGAGCACGTGAGATGATTCGGAGTTCACCACGGGCAGGTCATATAAAGAGCCTGCTCTGTAAAACCGTGGTGTATTGTCTGTTTTGTTTGTCGAGGCGGCTCCCACTCTCCGTACTCATGACTCAAATTTGATAACAGAAGTCTATAATATCCGTATTGATCTGGTTAATTATGAATTACAAAGAATCTCTGTCATAATAAGTTCTAATGACTTCTCTTTATTCGTTTCCTTCTGCCTGTTTCTGTAACATCATAGTTTTTTGTATATGAACCATTTGTCATAATTACATCATATGAATTAATTGAAAATATGATAAATATATGGAGATGCGGGCCCTTATGTGAATTTATGTTCTATGTTGCAAACTGTTTATTGAAATAATAAACTTGTAGCCCAAATCATAAGCATTTAGTCGACAAGTTACCCTTTCTATCTTCCGTATATTAAAGGAAGAATTTACAGGGAAGCGAATACGTGATACATAGGTACACACACAGACACTGCACACAGACAAAGTGCGGCGTGCTATTAGGGGATCGTGTTTTCCGGGAATTGAAAATTTATGATTATCGTTTCTTGTTGTGAAAAAGTCATTGGTAATTTCGTTATTAAAATATGATTTGTACATTAATTTCCGCATTTATATATGTAGGACAGTTGATTGTTTTATCACAGTTGAGCCCAGATCTCCAAAGATACTGCTTGATCATAGCCTCGACACCGGTTTTTTGGCGCAGAAGTTGATCAGAAGTATGAAGGCTTTGGAAACATGCTATATATTGCTACTTATTACCGGTAAGTTTCTCTCTCTCTCGTCACATTAATGCTGAACTCAAGTCTGCAGATTGATTATAGACTTCAATACTCCCCATCGAGTCATTGTGGGGATTCTATGACTGACGTCGGTGCCATGACCGAGGTGCACAGAAGCTATAGATTACACCAAACACTCAAAATATGGATCCACATGAGATGAATTTCTTCTGCATTGAAACATTATGATTTTATATTCTGTTAGGGACTACTGCAGCTAGCCAAATGCCGAGGAATATGAAGGGATCATTCATTCTTGTGATACATGCTGAATCCTGTTCTGGATACGACAAATCTAGCATAACAAAAAAAAAAAAAAAAAAAAAAAAAAAAAAAAGAAAAGAGTCGCTGCATGGGTATGTGCAAATGATAGAATTATAATCTACCTTAAATCCCTTGGAATGAAGTGAAAATGAAAACTGCATCCTTTTATAAATATTGTAATAACAACTGCACCGGCAATTGACTGCAATATTGAGCAAAAGGATAATGGCATTTTCATCTCAGAAGTTAAAAATTCATTACCAATGTCGGTACAAGGCCTAGTTAAGCCAACCCCGATGGGGTGCTAATACTGTTTGTATGGTACATTTCTACAATTAGCAGCTCCTACAAAAGACATATACCCTTGACGTCCCGTACCCCAAAGTAGTCTAAAACCACATTCATTTGACCTTTGTATTGCAATTTTGATTTTGCCATATCTCGGTCACGTTTTGCCTGTTCGAAAAAAAAATCACCGCTAATACTTTTTACTAACACTTTTTCCATTGGCTTAGTTTTCGGGTCACCATGACCTAGATTTCCTGGACATCAGGCCATACTCTCCCTTTTGGAATTTTCACAGCACTTGGAAACTACAATCCGTTCCGGTCAACAAAACTATCTCACCACATTTTGTCTATTAAAACATATGGGTTTTAAGTCGAAGGTTAGGGTTGCATGGTCATCTTTCGACAATTTTGGCAATTTTCGAAATTTTGAATTTTGTATGCGTAGAATATCAGAATACATAAAGCCCTCAGGGGTGACCTTGCACTATGGAGTGTGATTTATACTGAACTTATGCAATTGGTATTTGGTTGGTGACCTTGATCTAATTTTCTCCGATCAGGCAGCCGTTTTGGAAAAATCCGGGTTCTTTTGCATAAATTGGAAAGTTATCACCCTTTAAGCTCTACGGCTAGCTGGCGTCAGTGCACACAAAAAATAATACAGACGTATCCTGTCAATTTCTAAGGTGAAGGTTATATGGCCGTTTGAAAAAAAGGAAAGAAAAGACGTTTTGTGCCTGATTTGTGATTTGCCATCTTGAACTATATTTTCAAGGTCACGACCTTTTCCAGGTTTATATTTTGTCAATATTTGGAAGGCTATAGCTCTGCGTCACCTGTCACATCCAGAACACTATATTCCATATTCAAATTATAGGTGTTGTATCACAGCACAGTATTGTATTTTACATGTTACCTCTAAAGGTCCAAGGTTAAGATCATTTTGCCCCATGAAATATTAATTTAGCCATAAATCAATCAATTTACATCCGGTTTGGGCCATTTTTGGGTCTAATTGTAGCTGATATAATACTACACAATTTTATAATATACATTTGACCTCTAAAGGTCAAAGATCCAGGTCATTTGGGCCTTTGAAATATTCATTAAGCCATAAATCAATCAATTTAGCTCCGATTTGGACCAAGTCGGGTCTTATCGTAGCTATTGTCACGCTGCACAATATTTTACTTTACTTCATGTGACCTCTAACCGTCAAAAGTCAAGGTCATTTGGCCCTTTGAAATTTTCATTGGGCCATTACATAGACAATTTTCAGCCGAAAAGGAACATTTTAGGCTCATATTGTAGGTATTGTATCCCTGCACCTTTTCATGGTTACACGTGACCCCTGAAGGTCAAAGGTTAAGGTGTTACAGTTGGTATGTGCGTTTCCTATTTCCGGTTAGGTAATTTGCGCTGAAGGTTCTTGCTTCGAGACACGGCTGTTCTGTGGTTGTAGAATTATCTACCAAGAATTCATACATATAATCCCAGTCAGCAAGCGGCAATGGTAGCGTGCCTCCTGACATTGTGACATCAGTTTTTCTTCTTCCCAAGTTAAAATTGTACCCCATCTTTATGCGCCAGTTTCCATGTCTTCTACGAGAAAAGCTGGGTAGCCCAGGTCAATTCTATATGTCGACAACAATGCCATCTCTGTCATGGGGATCAACAATTTCCCTACTTGAAATCCTTTGGCACATGATTAGGCTCCATTGTGGGAGACAAGTTTTATAGGTGCCACTATTTTCACAACTTCTTTTAAAAAGTGCCTGAATCAAAGTGCGTTTACATTTGTTTAGCAAGGGAATAAATATTTTAAATTGTAAAGGAAACGAGTATAAATTGCTCAAATAACAATGAGAACAACACTTTACAAAAACAAAACAAAACAAAACAAAAAAAATCTTTATTAAACTGATTTCTATCACTAGGTTGCAGTGCATTTCCCCCGTCCGTGGTTGTCTCAGGTTCCGACGTAAACAAGGTAGCATTTTGATTGGCTGATAGGTCTTGATAAGCATATAAACATAAAAGAAGACAACATAATTTTCGACAGTGAGATCAGTATGCACTCTCAGAATACCCAAACCAACCTGAAAGTAAACAAATGAGTATGTACAGGAGGTTCTATTTAAGAAAAGAATTGAAGCAATTGCCAAGTGACAAAGATTATTACTTGTGCCATTTGTGCCTATCTGATCCAATGTTAAATCCTTTTAAATCCCTAGCACATAGCTGCCTCACTGATTCCTGGGTCTTTAATCAGTTCACAAATTCACACCTCTTCATTCATACATGCATAAATGAGCGAATACTTTGTTATTCCGAATGAGCCATATATCAATATCAATGGGATGAGGTATGCTTTTGAGAGTCACCAGGAATCCAGACCTTACCAAATTTTATAAAAGTCACTTGTCCCCAGGACAAGGGGGTTTCAAAATGTACCTGCCCCTTTTAAAATCCACTTGCCCCCCACTCAAAATCCACTTGTTACAATTAAAATCAATATTCAGAAATTGCTTTTCTTACCTGCATGTCCATTTTATATACAGTGATCCCCGTACTAAAGGGTCGGGGTGGGGGACGCCAGAAAAGGACCACTGTAAAATACCAATTTAATCTACCAACAGAAACAACTACTTCTCAAATTTTTGTTGTATAATCACACACATAATGGATTGGCACATTCAGGAATTCAATAACTCTATTTGTCTTTTGCAGGTACAACAGATATAAAAGTCCTCATCCCTGCGATCACCTGGTAGACAATATTCACTGCAGTGCTTTTATGATCCGGATCAGTAGATAAAACAGCTGATCAGTTCAGTAGACATTAAAATTCTAAAGCTGTTATATTGATAAGAAGTTGCAGTTCTCTAACAGTCTCTTGGCGAACATACAGTGAAATAGAATTAAACAAAACAAATCACAGTATAGTGAAGTCCTCAGTCCGAATGACTAGCATTAAGCAGACAATGTATCAAGATTTTGAGTCTCACTTGGTAACTGTATACATAGAATGAGCCTAAAATAAAATTACTCATGCTGTTCAGTTCAGTCAACAATACCACTGAATGGCATTGATACATACATGTATCAAGATTTTCAAGTTCACTTTGTCACTTGATCTTTTCACAGCATCACAATTTAGCACACTCCTATAGTGACAGAACTACACAGTTTAAACATGTTAAAGCACATTTAATACTAAATGATCACTGTACCACACAGTAGCACATAATTCTGTCAGTTTTGAGGTCATTCTATTTGTATTTCCTCTTGCACAGTGCTATCATGATGATGTGTAGATGCAAGCCCCTGTGGACGACAAGTGCTCTTACCACTTGACAGAAAGTGACGTACAGTTGGCACTGGATCAATTTCAGCAACAGTTTGTTTGCACAGCTTAACACGCATCAAGTCCCAGAGGGTGGCATGATTCATGTTTGTCTTGAGGTTTGTTGTGACCATGTTCATCGCGCTAAATGAACGCTCTACCATAGCTGTTGACAGAGACAGAGTCCTCATGATCTGAACCATGCTTAACATATTTTTCACAGCCTTAGGTTTTGAAGCTAACAAAGCTTTGTATATATCACAAGGGTCATCAGACCTCCTTCTGTTAATATTTAATTATAAGTCCAACCACTCAGTGGGAATGGTAGACAACTCTTCTTGTGTAACCACAGGTTCAAAATGATTCATGAGAGCTGTAATATCAGTGTCTTCATACCTCACTAACAAGAGCCTGTCCATGGGCCACTGTGAGGGGTCAACCACCTCAAAAAAACTAAAAGGTGGTGTGTGCAATGTGCTGAAGCAGAGGCCCATGTAGTGTACTGCCTTGTCAAGAGGGGACTGCAAGTTTTAATGCAGGATTGAAACATTTCGTCTGGGATGTTTGAGTTTCACTTGACTGGATTGACCACACTTCAGCACATATGACTCTTGATCCAAGTCCTTCTGGGATGTCTCCTGATGACTACCAGGCTTTGACTTTAAATCCACCAGATGGAGCATCCCTTTCTCCAACTTTCGGGCAGCTTACATGATGAATAGCCCTTCCTGCTGAAAAGCAATGCTGATTTTGGACAGTACCTTCATTACATCCAGAAGAAAGTAGAGGGACTCCAAAAATGCACGGTCTGTGATCTGGTTCAGAAAGCCCTTGGCTTTAGCGCCATCCTCCCCAGGCAAACTGGCAGCAGATTCTAGGTGCATCACTGTTGTTCCCATGTGTTTTTGAAGGGCTGTAAAAGAGATAAACACTTATCACAGGTACATCCATGCCAATACAGATACCAATCTGGCCAAAATTGTTTAAGTCATAACTATTACAAGAAATTTCCATGTTTTTATTTATCTTTTAAAACTGTTCTTTAAAGATTTCCCACCATTCTTCCCATTTTGGTATCTTTATGTTTGCAGCTACGCGGTGATCCACTTAAGGATATCTTGTTTGACCTCTTTGTTGTCTTTCCATACTTTTAGGACTGATCATTTGTTTAAAGCAATCCCCAGTCCAATGGATTTATTTAACATTTACCACAACCTTGGCATCATCTACAAACTTTCTGAAGTACCGAAAATATAAATCTGTATACGTTTCATCTCTCTGTTTCCCATTTGTGTAGACCAACCACATAGCATCATAAGCCATTGCCATTTGATACTGGTTTGATGACAACACATTGGGCCATTTTGGGATGTAAAAGCATCCTTGAAGACAGACAGAAGTTCAGCCTTGTTTCCTGAATGCATGAATCCATCTTTGCTGTCTGCCAAGGAACCACGAAAGCGAGTCAGCTCATATGACAAGAAATTTGTCATATCAATATCAAACCATGGTTGACATTGCAGAATGCTATCCCTTCGCAAACAATGTATCTCATCCATCAGATCCTGAACACTTGCCTCAATTTTTTAAAGTTGCTTTGTGTTTCTGTTGGATGAAAATATTTTGAGTTTGTTATGTTTCATTTTCTTTCCTCCACTTGTAACATATGCATCCAAGATTTTTTCGCCAATTTCTGTAACATTGAGGAAGTTGTCTTCAACCTCTGGTGGTGCCTTTGCTCCAGTTGCTATATTGACAAGTGGACTTACATTGTAAATAATAGTCTGGGGCTGCGACCTCTCTACGCGTGTTGAAATGTCAAAGGGATTGATCATGTCATGTATTGCTTGATACAATTACTTTGTGTCTGCCATTTTATGGGGGTGTCACTGCAGGGGTATTTCATGATGTGAGACAGAAGTTTCAGTAATGACATGACTCATACCTTTAACTGCAGTGACAACATCTGCAGTCTGAGCCAATGTTAGATAGTGCCATTTGAGACTGGCTTCGTTTATTGTTATGCCAGTAATTCCACCTGATGCCTTGGCATCACAGTTTGCACCTTGTTCAAGTGCAAGATCTGGTGAAACCTGACTGAATTTCCCAGGGCTCTTTACAACAAATTTTCCCCGGACAAACTCTTCAAGCACCTCTGGTGCTACCTCTGCAAATGACTTCACATTGTTAAATTAGCATGGTAGGTCTTGAGCTCAATTGTGACCCACTGCAGTGACATGTGGTATAATGTCTGCTATTTTATCAAGGTAAAGTTGCCAGTTACCATCCCTGTCTGATTTAATGAGACTGCAGAGCACATCTATAAGATGCAAAAGCTGATCCCAAAGAGAAAATGTCTTTGAACTTACACACCCTTCCAGACGAAAATGTTCAATTTGCTGCATCAGAACAAGTAAGTCAGGCTTCAGGTGGTTAGCTACAGCTCTTGCTCAATCCCCATTATTTGTCTTTATACAGGCAATCATGGCATCTACACATTCTATTTCCTTTATAGGTAATTGACACTGCTCACAGTAGTCTTCAAACATCTCCCACAGATGCTGTCAGAGTGAACTTTTCAGAAGTTTGAATAAACGAATGCCACAACTGTAAGACTTTCCACAAAGAATCTTTGTGATTGTATTGAAACCGTAAACTCCAGATTTAACAAGCAGTTCTTCCAAACCTGACCCATCCATAATTTTGCCAATTGCACCAAGGAAGTTCATGGTTATGTGGAATCCACCCATCCTAAGAATAAGCTGGCTAAATTCCTGGAGCTTTTGCAGTTGGGTGTCCATTGCAATCTTATAGATAGCTTGATCAGCAATGACAACACAATGTTCCATGCCTAAATGCTCTGTTACTGCACAGAGCTCTTTTGACGTTGTATATACTGCGGATGTGTCTGTGGGTGGGGCACACAGTAATGGCATGTAGCCAATGTTTGTGACTTGTTGATTGCTAGTACTCTGCATTAAATGTGCTTCAACTGGGCATTTCAGTTTCAACTTGGACCAATTTTGTTGCTTGAAGCCTTGAAATTAACAAATGAAATAAGTCTACTTTTCACATAGCACTTTTGACTTTCAGGGGTTTTTATATCCTTAAGTTCGTGCTTACTACACAACTGAATTTGTGTAGAACCGACCTAAGTTTCTTGTCCACAAGACAACGAAGACTTCGCTGGTATATAACACTGGCTGATGCATGTGTCATTTTGCCCCTCTGAGAGTCTTCCATAAAGTCCAGATTGTCTGTTGCACATTGCAAAAGACGACCCACGATTGATGTTTGGAGGGATATACCTTTCATCTCGTTGAGTTCGCCTTTGCACATTCATTTCTATGGTAATAAGAACCCTTCTCAGTGTCTAATATGAGATAGAAACATGGGGGCCATGTGCAATTTTCAACAGATACTTGCTTCTAGTCATATTGTGGATACAAATTCCAACATGTTTTGGTGTGAGTGTTTTGAAAACAATGTTGATTAAATCTTGCCCAAGACTAACTGCCTTTCATGCATCCTCTTAACACAAAAAAGCCTGCCACAACCGAAAATGACCTTTTTATTGCTCTGAATGACCTAGACAAGAAAGTTGTACAAGGAATCTCCATCAGCTTTGCAGCCTCTTGCAAAGAGTATTGAGTACGTGTGCTGAAATTGAACGTTTGAGCAGACTTGTCTTTCAACTCTGATCTGATAATTGCAGCAGCCTCATACAGAACAGCATATGAGTGTTGCTCCTTTATATCTTCAGTCTTTTTGCCAGTGACGAAAACATTACATTTCTGCAAAGAGGGAGTGAAGGATTTTTCAAGCTAAACCATGACCTTCAGAGCCTCTCCCACAGTCAGGGAAGACCTACATATCATATTCTGACAACCCTCTTGTGGAAAGAAAGATACCTTGTCACCGTAATGTTGTATGAGGCGTTGTTTCAAAATAGCCATTTTTGGCTCGTCAGTATTTGTGTCATGTTGATGGAGTAGTTTATGGTATTTTCCAAACTACTAATGACTCTAGCCCCACCGAGTCTTGAAATAGAAGTATATCTAACAAATGACAAAGCTTTTTGAATGCATTATCGTACAAGTCATTCTCTACATTTGTTGCCATATAACTGGACTGCTGCATATCACTTGGCAGAGTTTTGGGAACCTTGGATTGTGACGTGCTCAGTTTGATCAACACCATCACCTTGTAGCCTACGAAGCATAGATGTATCATTCTTGTGTTTAGTTGGGTTGCACAAATCAAGAGAACGAGTAGAATTTTCCACCAAAAGTAACTGCCAGGAATCACTGCTGTCCCATATTTTTTTTCTACAAATGACACACGTTTCTTTCCACCTAAAAGATGGAACCGCAGACCTGCTCAAAAGTTTCCCACTGTGGTCACGGTCGTTTGGACACATGTTTTCTGAACCTTCTGGTGTTAATTTTGGCTCCTGGTATTCCAAATGTGACTTGTGTTGTTCATCATACAGCAATTGTATACAATGTTTGTGCCACGTTGGACTATTAGTGTGTAGGGAGTCTAAATTTCCGTGTATGCGGTCATAAAAAGCCCCTCCCTTGTGTGTAAATATTTCAATAAACTTATCCATGCTATGGTTTCCGCAGTGAAGGTGGACCGTCTTTTTGGCACACAGTACATTTAGAAAAATCTGTATGATGCTTTTCCTTCTTTGGTACCCTTACAGGACTAATGCCCTCCATGATGACAGGACAACAAACGTTTGCACCTTTGGAAGACACTAATCACAGACTATGATCTGTGGTGTATTTGTCTCTCTATTCTATCTTCTTGCAGTAGAGGATACTTTATATAGTAACTATGTGAGCTCTTTGGTTTTACCTGTGAATAATCTGACAGCCAACACAAGTAAGCAACCAAAAGACATAAAGGATCTCATAAAAATAAGTGAAGACTATGTATAGGAAAGTCATGTGTGCAGTTAATCTCTGACTGACATAAAGCAATATTCATACAGCACACATTAGTATGGAAAAAAATAAAACTCTTCAGGAGTAAACGGAAAAAGAATCTGTAACTCATATGCAGCAGGTCTCTGAATGAAAAGGTATTCCCCAACAAGAAACTGCAACTTCTAAAGTGAAGTCCCAGAAGACCAAAGCATGAACTAAAGAGAACTATGGACCTTCACTGGAGAAAATGCAACTTGTAACACCTGTAGACTAGGTAACTGAAGGCAAATTTCCCTGTAACTGGCCCCAGCCAGTGTGGGAATGAGATTCTTACAAAACTACATAGGTGTTAACAGACATACAAACCTGTAACACCTGTGCACTAGGTCTCCCAACATAAACGTTTCCTCACCAAGGCCACAGGTAGCATATAAAGTGAGAGGTGCCCCAAAAGAGAAACTAAAGCAGGAACTGTGCAGCAGTCTCCTGTGAAGAAATCAGAGAGATTATAGGAACTGGGTAATTGGCTCCTGTGACGAACCCGAAAAAGCAAGAAACCAAAGCAGGTATTGCACAGCAGTCTCCTGTAAATGTACCAAAGAAATATATGGTAAATCCATGATGAAGTAATAGATAGTAGGAAAAATTGTAGCAATTTTGCCAACAATCACAAGTGAAGAATATACCATAATAATGTAATATAGTTCCGAACATTTGCCAGTAAGAAAATTACCGTGTAAAGATTTAAACAGAAGAAGAAAAATTTTAAAAAGTATCTCAAATTGATATAATGTCTACTGTGATACAAATACAGTTGAAAATTATTTATTTTAATTCGATAAAATAAATAGTATTTTATTAAAAAAAGTAATTATTACCAAAAAACAACCCAAGAGCAGAATCCTTTGCTCAGGTTTGTAATTATTACAGGAAACAGAGGCTGCTAATATTTGACATTGTGCAAGGTGGCACATAAAGGCAGAGGACGCAAATGTTTGTTTTGTGCAAAAATTCAATTGTACTTTCCTCTCAGGAGTTACGATCAAACAATCAATACCAACTGTTACGGACGTCATTTTGACATTTAAGGAAAAAGAAAACCAACCTGCCGACTGATTTTTCTTTGAGTGTAGATGTTTCTCTGCATATGTGATTGTAATCCCAGCAGGCATCATATTATACACCAAGAGAAACCAGGTGGTCTTTGAAAGGGTATAAAACTAGCTCTACCCTTACACTTTACTGTTTTTTTCTGCAAAAGTCCATATCAGTGACCTTGCCCTTCTGGCAGAACATACATTCATAATCATGAATGATGAAATATGTGTGTTTCATAAACTATTTTTCTTTCTTTTTTAAAATTACGACTGTTATAACAGATTTGGACTGACATACTTGGAATATAACTGTGTTGCTCATTTGACCTATGACCTCATTTTTTTAAACTTTTGCTTTCCCAATTTAGGATGCAGCTATTATGGATTTGTGCATAAGGATATTGTCTATCGAAATTACTTTTTCCTTTGGACGACCCACACAAAATTTCACGATGAATTGAAAATAAAGCATTTGGCTAATTTTTCACGTTTTCAGCTTTGAAGGGCAATCGTGATGACATTGACCTGCAATAGAATGACTTTCTATTTATGTATCCTTGACTTCCTTATTTTTGTGAAAGTATAAAAAAATTCAGCTCCGTCTTTTAAAAAATCTAACAGTTACAACAAATTGTGTAAAATGTGGTGCATATAATATTTTTCTGCATTTTTAACCTTTGATCCCAAATTTCCCAACTTTTGCAATGATTTTTGTTTTTAAATCTGGCTGCATATTCATATGGACCAAAGTGTTGCCTATCAAATAAAAGTAGTTTCATCTCTGGGTCCATGCGAGTAAGATTAATTGAAAGCTAGGAGCCTTTTCGAGTGGGACTTTGAACTATATTGCACAGATTGGACTATGAATCGCATTACTCTTTTCTATGCATTTGTGTTGTATTGTATGTTGGTACATTGTTTTCGTAAACTTAACATTTCATGCACTAGAATCTGGAATTAAATATACATTCTGCAGGGTCATTAGTTATGTGCAGCTTGAATTCATATGATGACAAGGGTTTGCATTTCAGTTAGAGTATAGATTCAATTGTTGCTTGCCTACTCTCCAGTCGAAGCACACAGTTATTTCAATATAAGCTTGGTATCAAGTGAGCTGATTGGCCGTCTAGTTGACACAGACAAGTGTATATGAATAGTAAATACATCCCAATGTCACTGCTTGGTACTGAAGTTCAAAATCTTTAAACATTTGTAGGCACACTTCACTGCAGACAAGGAAGCGTTTTATATTTAAACATGAGCGCAAATATATATATTTTTTCAGTTGTTGACTGCATATTCTTCCATGAAAATACAGACTTACCTCACTTTTGTTGACATCATTATGTTGACCTGACAGTTGCACTCTTCTAATAATATAACTACATTTGGTAGCAGGCCGGGTGAGCAGGCGAACACAAGAGAAAATATATTAGGTCCAGTTAAATCGTTGACTTGATGCTTTTGACTTGACAATGCATCCAACTCATGGAAAGGAATAATGTAAATAATGTTGATGGTGTAGATTTGGTTGATTTGGTACTATCATAAATATGCATTTAAGTCCATGAACAGAAATGTAACTGTGTATATTTGGCCATGGATTAGCTGGCCTTCAAGTTCAGAGATGTCATTATGTGAAGAAATAATGCAAGTCCAGTTGAATTGTTGACTTCATGTTGCGTTAACAATATATATCCAGTCCACAAACAGGAATGAATTATACACATTTGGCCATGGATCAGCAGGCCTTGAAGTTAAAAGATGGGCGTAAATAATATATGTCCAACTGAATTTTTGACTCGATGACGGTAACTTAATTAAATTAAATTCAGTCCATAAACATATATAAACTATAAAATCGGCCCTTAGATGAGCAGGGCATTAAATTCAAAGATGTCATCATGTGAACAAATTATGTACGTACATTCGGCCACGGATGAGCAGGCGCTGAAGTTCAAAGTCCGTAATGTTGACTTGACAGTATTTGTGCGTCCATTCCATAAACAGGGATATAACTATGCACATTTGGCCGCGGATGAACAGGCCTTTAAGTTGATAGATGAGAATAAATGATACAGGTCCAGTAGAATTGTTGACTCAATGTTGTTGACTTGACAGTTCTAGTGCGTTTAGTGCATAAACAGGGACATAACTGTGTTCATTTAGCCGTTGATGAGCAGGCCTTCAATTTCAAAGATGAGGATAAATAATGCAGGTCCAGTGGAATTGTTGACTCAAAGTTGTGACAGTACCAGTGCGTTCAGTCCGTAAACAGGGATATAACTATGTACATTTGGCAGCAGATGAGCAGGCTTTAAAATGTATATGTGAGACTAAATAATGTAGGTTCAGTTTAGATTCTCGACACAAAAATGTTGACTCGACAAAATGTATTCAGTCAACAAAAAGGAATCAGTGATAATGTTGACTTACCCAAGCTTTCTGTCCATAAACAGGGGTAAAACTGTGGAAACATGGCCGCGGATGACTAAAACAAAAAGTTCACAGATGAGAGTCAATAGTGTAGACCATATTGAATTACTGACTCAATAATGTTGATGTATATATATATATATATATATATATATATATATATATATATATATATATATATATATATATATATATATATATATATATATATATATATATATATATATATATATAATCTGCCCATTAACATGAACCTCAATATTGAGTGCTTCCAGTCCTTGTATTGTAATAAAAGTATGTGTATTGGGTCCCATATAATCAAGCCTTTAAGTGCAAAGATGAGAGTACATATACTGCAGGCTCAATTGAATTATCGAATCAAAAATGTTGAATTTACAGTACATTTTCAGTCTTCGAATAGTAATAAAACATGATGTTGACTTAACAGTGACTTCTTTCTATACACCAGAATAAACCAATGTACATTGTGTTGCGAATGAACAAGCCTTGATGACAATTGATGATACAGGGGCAGTGGAGCTGCTGACTCAGTAATGCTGACTTGATGTTCAGTCTTTAAACACGTATAAATCACTGTACCTTGGGCTGCAAATGCACAGGCCTTTAAATTCTAAGATGAGGGTAAATAACGTAAGTCCAGTTGAAATACTGACTCCATAATGTTGACTTGACAATATATAAATTTAGTCTACTTACAGGAATGACACATGAGGTTGACTTGACGGTACATTCCGTCCATAAATAATAATACAATTATGTACATTATGCTACGGATGAACAGGCATAGTAGTCTGACTTAAAATTCTTAATTGTCCTGTCATTGTTTGGATGATGTCTGTGAACTATGGTCAAGTAATTACCTTTTATAACTGTACATTAACATTAAGAGCTAAATTTGTTTTAGGCCTACTTTAAATGAATGTGAGTGTTTTCCAAAGTGGGAGGATTGGGATCCCGTAAAACTGGTTCAACCCACTGCCAATACGTTGGTAACCTGTTCCAAGTCAGGTAGAAAATACTCTCATTCGTTTAAATATCATTACTGTTGGTCATGGATTCTTCTGACGACTAACACTAGCATGTCGTACTATTTCGTAAATGATCATGGATCTGACAAGGTTAAACTGGTATTCGGTTTGGTCTCATCACTATCATTGAAAACTGTTATCCACTTCTCTTTTCATGGAACTCTTATATATTTGGTAACAATTTGAACATTCAGGCATTTTCTGCACATATTGCAGTAAGTGTTCCAAGTGTAGTGAAACTGATGTTGTTTTTTATAATGGTCTGATGAATATAGTTTGTTATTGTGAAAGTCATGTCAGGTTGGCTCAAAGTGTTTAATGTACTCTTTCTCTGTCTCGCTCTTGTATAAATAATTAGCATCTAAATCAACTGACTGACAAGTTGAACTACGTCTGATTATAAATGAAAAAAATTAAAACTGTTACAGGAAAACAGTTATACTTACAGTTACCTTTAGGAATTTCAAATGATCTCTCTCTCTCTCTCTCTCTCTCTCTCTCTCTCTCTCTCTCTCTCTCTCTCTCTCTCTTCATAAAACCGAATTCTTTCTCTGATAAAAGTAGTAGAATTTTACAATAATTAGGACTGTTTTACAATTTGACCTTTTGAACTTTATAGAACCACGAGTTAGATGTACATTATGCTTGGCTGACTTACAGATGACTTACAATGGCATACTACATTTTTGGAATTCTAAATTATTACCCTAATAATTGACTTATCAGATGATTTGTGGGATAATATGCTTTCTTGAACATTTAAATGTCCTTTCAAAAATACTTCTGGAAACCAACTTGAAATGTGACTGCTATCCTTACAAATTTTGACTATTGTAATGCATTTTTGACTACGTTTTAATGATTTGAGGCCTAATGTCACTTGCTTCTGGCTGATGTTTAACATTTGAACCAATGTACTTACTATATTTGGAAATTCAAACACTTTTCTTTTTGAAATACTCTTAGTTTATCTCCATTAAAACAACATCATGTCTTTAACTACATGCCTAAAACACATCGAATTATATAATCATGTTGTTTAGATTCTTATTGATGGTCATTTTAGGCCTAGAGGGCTTTTCTGATGGATTGATGTTGGTGTTGGTGTCGCTTTGTGGACTTATATGGATGATGATCATTGTTGAGATGGTGGTTGCAAGTAGTACCTTTTTAAATACTGAATTTTATTGACATTTTCAACAAGTTAAGAACCTCCACTTACAAATTCTCTGATGTGCTGCAAATTTTGGTCCCTTTTCATAAATTGTATGATCCTGTATATGCATGAATGATGCAACTGTTCAAGCCAATTTACTGAAATAGGCCTATAATTTCAAAAAAAACTTTTTGCATTCTGTCATATGAAAGCTAGATAAAGTTTTTTCCCCGTATGGACCTTTGCACTTACGTTTTGGTCTCTTTTGGGTAAAAAAGAACTACAAATTTATATGTTTCAGCTATACATACCAAGGAACATTGCCTTGGTCGGAATTGACTTGGATTTGTTTCGTTAGGACTACGGTTTGGATATGGTAATGACACTGTTTAATTAGTTGATAGATGAGAGCAAATAATGCAGGTCCAAGTTGAATTGTTGATTCTAGGGTTGGGACGATATATCGAAGTACCGCAATACTAACCCTGGACCAAACCGTATCGTGATACGATCCTTGTGTGTCACATTTTCATAATACGATAAAAAATTCAATTTTATCATAACTTATGAGTTTCATATGAAGAAATTTAAGAAAATAACCCCTGTATGCAGATGAACAGCCAGGAAAATACATTTCATAGCTTACATCATCAATTCATTGCTTGTGCATTTAGACACAGCAGAATGATTTCTTAAAACACCAGCACAGAGGCTGTGATTTTGACTGTTGTATGTAAATCCAAAGAGTGTGATCACTTCATACACTCTCATCATATATGGTGATACAGAAAATAGTAAGGATAGCCAACCCTAATTGATTCGATGATGTTGACACAAACAGGTATGAAACTACGTACACAGGGCCACAGTTGAGCAGGCTTTCAAGTTTAAAGAAGAGTATATATAATGCAGGTCTAGTTGAACTGCTGAATACACAATGTTGACTTGACTTGACAGTGCGTTCAGTTTAGTCGTACACAGGAAATAAACTATCTAAACTGGGCCATGGATGAGCTGGCCTTTAAATCCAAAGATGAGAGTAAATATTGAAGGTCTGATTAAATTATTGACCCGATGATGTTGACCTGACTATATATAGAGAGTCAACAAACAGGAATGAAACATGATGTTGACTTCACATTGCCTTCTGTTTACATTGAGCTTTAGATGAGCAGGCAATTACTTTGAGATGGGAGTAAATAATGTAGGTCTTGCTGAATTGTCCCCTACATATATGCATTCAATTCATAAACAGGAATAGAGTTATATATTCAGTTTATAAACAGGAGTAAATCTATGTACATTGAGTTGCGAATGACTTCACATTGCCTTCTGTTTACATTGAGCTTTAGATGAGCAGGCAATTACTTTGAGATGGGAGTAAATAATGTAGGTCTTGCTGAATTGTCCCCTACATATATGCATTCAATTCATAAACAGGAATAGAGTTATATATTCAGTTTATAAACAGGAGTAAATCTATGTACATTGAGTTGCGAATGAGCAGATTAAGTTTTTAGTGATGCAAGTAACTGATTGAGTTGTTGACTGCATGATGTTTATGACCATGGCTATCAAATATCTCTGCCTACAATACAGTCATAGTAAACTTGTTCAAAGTCAAGTAAATTTTGTGCTGATCAGCATGTCTACCTGTAGAATCAACTATGGAGTCGAAGTTTGTCTACAGATTCTTCTGGCTGGCATTGATACTTCTTTACTTTCTGTTGCATTTATCTCATCATAACTGTGGCTTGCAGCAGGTCCTGCATAAATTTGTCTTATCTGTCGTTTTGCTGCCTTTTGTGGAGTATCTGCCTGTTGTCTCTCTCTCTCTCTCTCTCTCTCTCTCTCTCTCTCTCTCTTGTTGTCTTTGATTCCGATTCACTGCTGATATTTTTTGTGCTAGTATATCTTCTGGTACCTGCAGCAGTTCATTCCGGTAATCAACTGACAAACTTGTCCCAAGTTAAGCTTTATTTCTCCATCTTTAAACATTCTTTCGCAAATAATTAGGAGTTGGACGTTCTGGTGTCCACAGGGTGAGCAGATAATCCAGTTGATATTCCACCAATGTTGCTAGATTTTTCAGTGTGCACATCCACAATTGCCAATTTCTCTGCTGCTTTGCATTCTGTGGTTTGATAGACAGCTGTCAGATCTCTTCCAAAGTGAAGGCTGGGGATGCTACATTTGCAGAATACAGTCCGTTCATCAGTTGTATATACATGTCTGTACTGATGGTTCCACCACAGTATTTGCCACCCCCCGCCCCCAACTTGTAATTGTTAGAGTTGGGATGAGAAATGCACATTCCTGGCGAGAGTGTTGATCGCTTTGTCATGGGATACATTGTGCATTTTTGGAAGCAAGTCATTTCATCCAATGCACAGTCCCAATGCTACTTTGACGGCAATTTCCTCCACAGAATATGCTGTTTCCAACACATTAATAATTTTGATGACATTGTACAGGTCTGAATTTTGCTTCAGAAGTAGTACATACACTGGATACATGAATGTCCTATTATCTTTCCTTGGCCAGTGGATGGACAAAGCAAACATGTGAATTGGAATCGCATCAATGTCTCCCGATATAACAATGATTAGGATTGCATCTCTAGGTTGAAGCTGAGGCAAGATGTCTTTGAACCAGTCAACCTGGGACATTTCCGCTTCACCCTGACGTTGGTGTACATGGTGAAGGAGAGAAATATTCTTGCTCTTTCCGTCATCTTCAAATATAACATGGAGTGGCACACAGAATAGTTGACACTTACATACTTGGGCCCCTGTACAAGTACAACCTTCAAGTTTAAATTTATTGTCAATGTCCAGTATGACATCTCTGTTGATACAGATTTTGCTGATTTTTTTCTGCCAAACAGTGCTTATCATGCTTTTCCCAGTTGATGTTGTCAATCTGGCTCACTTGTCAAATAATTGTCCACTTAGCATTTCCTCTCCTTGCTTTAGATGAGATATTGAGCAAGTGGTGTCTAGCTGATGCTTAGCGCTGACTTGTGGCAGCCCTCAGATCATCGGGTGTGAATTTATACTTTTCAGATTAGCATTCTTTTGAGATGTGGTAGCTGTCTGAGGCTGGTTTTAAGTAGAGTGTGCTCTATGAATTTAACATATTCATCACCTGACGAAGCAAATGTTTTAAATATGACTCTGCAAACTTTATTGTCCCACCTTTACTTGTGTTGCCACATTTACTGCCATCTGGCTGACACAGCAATGTAACAAACCATGTGTCTGTAGGCATGCCTCTCTGTCACTTTTAAGTGACTGTTGTGTTTAAGGACTAGCTGGTTTCACTCTTTCTGGGTGTATTTTCTCAGTTCAAATTTGAAGCAAATTGATCAGTGTTTTTTTTTATTGCAGTTAATTTCTGCACTGTTCCTTTTGTGGAGTCTGGATTTACAACTGCCTGACAGGTGTTCATTTGGCTGCTGAAACACACTACAATTTTTTATCTTTGGTAATTTTTCGTTGGCGCTTGTTCTCTTTGAGTTGCTTTTCAGTTTTGTCTGTCTGTACAACGCAGCACCACATCTTGTGCACTACAGTGCTTTTATTTTGCTTCACCTTGGTAAGCAATTCTTTTGGACCCAAGTCTGCACTGATTGGGGACCAATCTTTAGCATTAAGATAAAAGAGACCAATTTACAACAGAAGCCTTTGAGGAGATAAAGGCCGACATTTGATGTGTGTTTGTCCAAAAAACTTATGGGTAGCCTTTTGTATGATCTACCATACATATTCTGTGGTATGCGATTCTTCTCCAAGGATGGGCTTTTCCTCCTGATGATCAGGGCTACTGTTGGCAGAATATGCTTCAGATTGTGTCTGTGATTGTCCAGCTTGTCTTTTCTGGCAGTTCAATTTGTGAGAAATGCTTGCACCATCTCTGCTCAAATACTACTTTCTCATTTCTTGTTTCTCTACAAACCCATCAACCATGGATATGTGAGGAAGAACAGACTGTATGGTAGCAACAGGACGAAAACTTTTCAATGCGTCCTGATGATCCATCTCATGTTGTGTGTCAAGACCAAAGTTGAATGGACTTCCTTTGTGTGGTGTAGTGATTAAAGCTACTTTTATATTCTGGTGAAAAATGCCAGCATTGCAGTACACATAAAGCAGATGCACACAGAATAACCCATATGCTGATGCACCATTTAAGAATGAAAATGGAAGTGATGACTTGACGCTTGACAAGAGCAGCTGGTGTCGTCTGTTCCCATCCACGTGCTCACAGACTGCAATGGCCAACATCTCATCACAGTATGTCATCATTTCAGCATGAAGGGCAAATGTGGATTTGTCTTGGATCCCATCAGCCATGACTTTTCAAAATTAGCATCCCACTTTGCTGCCAGTTGCTCTTGTGTGTTCAGCTTGTTCTCATTCAATAAATGGTATGGTGCATGTGGAGGCAAAGTTTGCAGGAAACAAATCATAAAGGCAGTATGTAATGTTGCAGAGAGACGCCAAATGTATTTTGTTAATTCATCAATGTTGGCTGCATTCAGGAGCTTTTCCCAGTCTCTTTGAACCTTGTCATCTCACATAGATTTTCTTGGACTGACGTAATTGGAGCACTGGAAACTCTGGTAAAAAAAAGCCGTAGTGTGGCTGATCATGCATATGTTTAAACAAATTGTCACCAATTTTATGGTCCCTGAGCCAAAAAGATCCTGTCAGCAGCAGTTTCATCTTGTGGTCTGTCAAAGGGAAAGTTTGAAGTTCTTATTAGAACATCATCCAAAATTTCTCTGAGCTTTCTTATTTCATCATCCTTACCAACAGCAGGGGGCTGGATGTCTGCACAGGAGTGGTGGGTGATGTGTGAATGGAATCCCATGATTGGCTTTGATTCAATGGATGTTTCATTTGTGTCATTTACAATGCATCATGTACGATATCTGGTAGGTCACTTTCATCACAATGGTTATGTTGGTCTTTGTTTGGGGACAACATTGCAAAATTACAGTGAAGCGAATTGTCTTCTGTGGGGCTGTATTCTCCAGGATCCTCGTCATTGTCAGACCATTCCAAGGGAACACAACTAAACCTTTCAGTGTCAAAGTTTTCTTCACTGATTTTAAGGTGTGAAACATCTGGAAACAGTCTTAAGCTTGCCATAATTTCCTCAACTTGATCAGGATCAATACCATCCTCAAGAATAGTGTCTGAAACACTGTCATTGCCAGGTTCCATTCTGGGCAATGTGATTTCAATTTGATCATTGAGATCAAGTGACTGAAAGTAAGCATTCAAAATATCATCAGTTTCGCTTTCAAGCTCTTTCTCAACTGCTGCCAGTAGAATGTCCTGGAATGTGGAATCTATGTCACAAGGGGTCCATATTGCCCTGTTGCCCCATCTCATATACTGTTCAAAGTGCTGAGCTGCCTTCCGTTCAGTCTCAGTTACGTTAACAAGTATGTTAAAATCACCTGGTGTAACTTTGGTGGAATTCTTACATGCACATGATTCGTATTATCACAGATAGTGGGATTATACCAATCCTGTACATCTGATGCATCCTTAGGAACACCTTTTATTGTTATCAGCAATATACAAAATCTAATAACAGCAAGAGTCCCCAAGGTTTGGGTCAGAGTGTGTTGTAAGGCGAACGAGATTGTCAAGCGCTAGGATCAAGTGGCGTTGTTGCAGATTTACCATATTTGTTGTTGGCTCTTCTTGATCATTTTTTCTACACAAGTGGATACTTTCTGATTTATGTATTATAGTACAACTGGTCTTGGTTGGACTGTTTTTTCTGTCTCCACTCTGCTGCATGCAAAATCGGGGTGGAAGCAGTGTTGGCTGTCACAGAAAACACAGTTATAAAGCTCTCCAGTATAATTTGTAACATTAAGGGCACGTGTAGAGACCATTTTTGTGAACATCCAATTGTCTCCAGTCAAGGGTACGTGTATCACTGTCAACTGAACATACTAAGCATTGTGCTAAATCTGATACTTGTGTTGACAAATCTCTTTTTTTCCAAATGAAAATTTTGTCGGCCAACTTCTTTGTATACACTGCCTTACGAAGATGGAGCCTCTGATATGACCCACTTTCATTTTGGAATTCAGCCATGCCACCAGGAATGAAAAAGATGATTTCAGATGTTGTCGCATTGTGGGCTTTAGATATAGCAGACTTTTTTTTATGGTGGCAGCCTTTTCAATCTGCTGCATCTTGAGTTCTGTTTTCATTTCACCAAATACATGTGTACCATTTTCATGACTTCAGAATTGTTTGATACAATCAAGGCAAAACAAGTTTTTCCATTTGGAAAGTTGACCTGCATCACACTGAAATCCAGCTTGCTAATGATGTGAATTTGGCCTAAGCTCTTTATAAGATGGGATGTATTCTAAACTACTCTCCACCTTTTAACTGAAAATAAAGCACCCACTTTAAATAAAATGTCTAAAAAGACAATGTATTTGTAAATTGCAAGTACCCTAGCACATAATCCATGAGTATTCACTTGATTTCAGATTAATGCTTGGCTGCACATGCACTTATTCTAAAACAAAGCTGAAAAATGACTTTGCAAAGAAGTGTTTTGCAGTGCATTACGTGTGTGGTTTCCCTGTCCCCATTTAAGCTCTTCCTAACATTGTTTTCTTTCACTATACAATGACACGAGTGGATGATTTTGACAAGAACAGGGACAGTTAAGAGTATAAATTGTGGCAGAGCTTGAGATCAGGTATGGGTTCTCCATCAGCTTGCAAACCTGCTGGACGAATCATGCCAAGACTCTCAACTGTAGACCGGGCTAGAGCTGTTGGTCGAATTGAGGCTGGAGAAAGCTGTCGTTGTGTGGCAAGGGCCCTAGGTGTAAACCATCGCAACATAAATGACCTGTGGCAGAAATTCCACATGCACTAATGATGTAGCCAAATTGCAAAGGCAGGCAAGATCAAAAGTGACTACCAGGCGCCAAGACCAGTTTATCATCACAACAGCTCTTAGGTCTCGAACAACTACGAGCACTGAGATTCGAGACACGGTCCATGCTACTTATCCACATCAAAGAAGAGTATCTGATCAAACCATAAGAAATAGGCTACATCGCCAAGGTCTCAGATCCAGATGCATGGTCCAGAAGCAGAGCCTCTTGCCTCGACCTAGGGAAGCCAGGATGGATTGGTCAAGTGGTCACCTTCGCAAATCCACAGCTGGGTGGGCTAATGTCTTGTTTACAGACGAATGTCGCTTCTGTGTCCACAATAAAGACGGGCGAGTGAGGGCTTAGAGAAGATCAGGAGAAAGACATGCTGAATGCTGTATCAAGCCCAGTGTCCTATTCGGAGGAAGCAGCATCATGGTGTGGGGAGGCATATCAGCAGACAGAGCTGGTGTTCATTGATGGAACCCTGAATTCCAGGAGGTACATTACTGACATCCTACAACCTCATGTTATCCAGTATGCTGGTGTCATCGGGGACGAGTTCGTGCTAATGCAAGACAATACCAGACCACATGTGTCCCGTGATGTCCAGGGCTTCCTTGCTAATGAGGGTGTTGAGGTGATGGAGTGGCCAGCCTGTTTCCCGGATCTGAATCCGAAAGAGCATGTCTGGAGTCAGCTGAATCAGAAGGTATACCCTCAGGTGAACGCTGCTTCAACTATTGATGATCTGCGCCATTTAGTTCAGCAGGAATGGGACAATTTGCCTTAGGCTTACCTTTGTAAGCTTGTATACAGCATGAGGAGAAGGTGCCAGCAGTGCCATAGCAACCGACGTGGTTACACAGAATATTGACTTTACCATGGTTCAACAAGCATACTGTGATGCGTTGATGATCAAATCATTGAGACAAGTCTTCTGTGATAAACAAAAAACTTGATTACCCACTTCAGGTTTCATTGAATCTAATGTTGCGAACTTCAAATTTTGACTTTTACGTAAAACCAGTCATGTGCAGTGAAGCATGGACTCCTTAAGATGGTCATTTTTCTGTTAACGCTGTACCAAGAGTATGAAGATAAAATATATGATACTGAAATTCCAAAATATTTGTTCATTATTGAATTATATACAGGCAAATAATTGGAGAGTTATAAGTCTTGAGTAGTTTAGATACGCTCATTTATAACTTTACAGTGGATTTTTTAAAGACTATTGAAGGGACTTGCAAACTTAGGTCTTGATAGAGAGGCCTTAATATGGGGAATAAGATACAAAATTTGAAAAAAGAGAGGATGGGGAAATGGTGTACCGTGTTTTGTATGGGGAGGTTTCAATTGAAAGGGTTTAGCATTTCTTGACCGTACATATTTATCATATAATAAAAATGGTAAAATGGATTAGATGTAAGTTGGCCTAGAATGTATTTAGACCTGTCTGTTTGATTATATTCATATTTTAATGAACTCAGTGAAACTGAGATATTAATAACTCAATTTGGAAAATCAACAGTATCAGTAGGATTTAAATTAGTTTTTTTTTGTGTGTGTTTAATTAAAGTATTTGAGGTAAAATGTGTATCATATTAATGATCATGTAAGGATGCATGTTATAACATATCAGATAAACATTAAAATGGGAGTGGTTTTAATGTGGAAAACTGATCTACAGTCTGTCACAATTCGTAAAGAAACCAATGCCTGTTAATTTGAAAAGGTGGTTTTGTAATGGCTGAGTGTAGGTTGGACATCAATGGCAAAGAGAATTGAGCCTACAGATCAAAATTGCAATTGATTACATAATACATAAAGTTGTGCTTCGTGACCTTCTTTTTGGGTCACTTTGACCCAGTAATTAAACTTGCGCTTGTCCAAGTTTATTGATTTTCGTCAATAACTCGAAAAGTTATGAACCGATTTGAACAAAACAGACTACATCTGGAAAGCTGGAGGTGGGGCGCATATTTTGAACATAACAATTCTTTTTTAATCGAAGTTGAAGGTTTAGGTCAAATGTCCAGTTTGAATTTAGGGGTCATCTCGTGAATGCTCTGCACCCCACAATTCTTGCGACGGACCCATATAACGTTTAGGAATTATAAAATTTATAAAAATCTTTGTCGATATTACTGTTGGTAGCGCCACCTATAGTTTTATGTAATATGCAGGTCAAAATGCGAAAATTATATTACCGCAAACTTTCCACAGTTTTCAAGTTAGCCCAACATAACTTTTAGGACTTATCAGGGGTATCAAAATCTAGGTTCTTCGCGATAATGGTGGCGCCACTTGCAATATAATGCAATATAGAGGTCAAAATATGAAAATCTTGTGAACCCTCTAGCATCTTTAATTTCTGGCAGATCTTCACCAAATTTAGTGGGGCTATGGGGGTGGCAAAGTCTAAGTTGCTAATGATACTACTGAGGCCACATGTAATTTGTTGGAAATTATGAGCCAAAATGTGTTTAAAGATATAAAATTCCATATCTTGAAAAGTAATTGGATCAGACTTGCCAAATTCACAAGATATATGGACAATATCCAAAGCTAGATTTATGCGATATCAGTGACCTTGATCTGTTTTTGTGAGGTCACCATGCCTGTAAAACTGCAAGAAGTGATTTTAAATGGCAGGATGTAGCGTGGACTTCAATGGCATTGTCAGTACCGCACCAGGCAGGCGTGTGGGCCTCTTTTATTACATAATCTGGGTGTCCTTGATCTCATGTGCGAAGGTCACTGAGGACCTAAAGATAAGGACTTACTCATTGTTGGCACATGCAACACTATTCATCACATGAGTTGCACAAGTAAGCTATGATTACATGTGAAGCGAAATGCCATCTGGTGGACAATTTGTACATGAAATGTACATAAGCTTTATATATTTAGAAGTCTTATATGTTCTTGAGGAGTAATAGCTTTGAAATGAACAGGTGCAATATAGCCCGGATGCCTGCAGAGCATTAAGCCCACAGATCTCTTGTTACAAACTGTCCTTGCCTATCATTCGACCTGCCAGAGCCGTTCATATGTCTTGCGTCTATTGAAATATTCATTTTTTCTTTTTTTCATCTCCTACACTACAATTTTAATGCCATCTTGAAATAGCATACAAATATATACGTATTTATATTTTGACCTATGTTAACTTCTCATTTTGTGACACTTTACTTTTGTTCATTATGAATCTTTTGAGAAATATAGTATTGTCTTAGTCATTGTCATCAACTTGGCTACACACACACCGACACAAACACAGGTGTTCAGCTCTATTTTACTCAATTTCCATGTCAACTTATACTGATTTTAGCTTTGTATATTTTTTCTCGGTCTAGTAATAACTAGTGCCCTGTTCCTAGGAAGAGTTTATTGTTTTATTATTTGTAGGGTTATACTGCCTTTATGAGTGTATTTGTTTGTTTATTTGTTTATTTACATATTATGCTGATCAATCACTTTTTCTGGGTTCAGTTCAGTAAAAACCGATGCTTTATTCTGAAAGACAGCCCTCTTTTTAATGCAATCTTTGTGACGTCATTATGGCTCCCTTAAAAATGCTGAGTCAGCCTGTAACATGTATAGAAACGGGGTTTCTTGACACATTGGTCTAGGGAGTGCTCTCTCCTTCCATTTAGTCCCCTTAGTCAGCGGTATTTTCATGTTAGAAAGGCTCCTAGGGTGATTAGCGTGCCACTGGTCCAGTCCGGAATGGGTCATTGCTTCAACAACCTAAATTTTGTTCACTCTGAGTCAACAATGCGATTGAACTTGCAATCGTAGGGCAAATGTGGATCTGTTGTTTACTTGCGTTTCTAACTGATAGTGATTCTTGCTGTTGTAAGGGGTGCATCCATGTTCAAAATATAGTCCCACATGGTGCCTACAATAAAACGTGGTAAATTTGATACAGGTTGCAATTTTGCCACGTGACGACAGTCGTGTGTCATATTGAGTGAATTTACTGACATTTAGAAATTTACAGGTTTTAGATATACAAGTTGGTTTGCCTTTTTGGACACCTCTTGCACACAGTGTGCTTTTTGCAGGGGTGGGGGTGGGGGTGGACGTTCCAAATGTGATAAATTAAGCTTATAAAGGCAAAGCTGCACACTATGAAATCATGGTTAAACACTACCTAGTAACGGGCAGGATTATTAATGGTCTAGATCTACAGCATTACTCGATATGCTCTGGGTGCGATGCGCCCAAATCTGGCAAGGAAAGTTTTTTGACTGATTCCAAAATGTGGCACTAGAGAGTTATGTTTCAGCATTTGTACTATCAAATCGCTTCCACTGTTTTCAAGTAAGAACTTTTTACTATCTTCTCTTTTGCATTCTTCTGCTACTATTTCTTTCTTCCTCTCTTCTTCCTCCTCCGCCTTGCCCTCTGTGTTATTTGCCAAATGTTTTTACCGATGATTTAAGATAGCGGTCCTAACGGGGGGGGGGGTAATAAAAAACATGTGAAAGTGGTTTTCAATTTAAATTTTGCGGTGAACCACACTGGTGTTGTCTTACTTGTACTGGTAACTATATTATATGACTATCGTCTTATAATATCTTTGTTCAGTAATGGCTTTCAAATTATTTTATAGGGTTGACCACAGTAAAGGGTTTTCGACTCCTGACTAAGCATATTTGGGGAAATAAGGGAACAACGCTTGGTATGACGTGTTCAGATAGAAAGCTGGATCGTGGAGACGCCGCACATGCTTCATGGTACAAGGGGAAAAGAAAAACAACTAACCCATTTGCTTCATGGACGGCTAGTGGAAAAAGTGTTGGAAAGGAATCGCGCTTTGTAGCAAACAAGCAAAATCTAACCATACATAACGTCACTTTAGAGGATGCGGGGTATTATAGATGCCTAGTTATGTTCCCGCAAGATGCTGTGGATATTCTGATTAATCTGACAGTATACGGTAGGTAATCGATACAAATTATATATATATATATATATATATATATATATATATATATATATATATATATATATATATATATATATATATATATATATATATATATTGTATTTGTGTCTTTTTGTCCAAAACCACTTCCTAGTAGTCATTACCTTATTCCGCAGTCCGAACTCTTTACTCTCCATAAGCTAACCTGTCCCTGTCTAACTTATATACATAGAAATAATATTGTCCATATTGCACATGTTTCTCTGTAATATATATATATAAGCACCTCTGTAATGTACATATATATATATGTATATATAAATATGTATGTATATATATATATAGAGAGAGAGAGAGAGAGAGAGAGAGAGAGAGAGAAAGAGAGAAAGAAAGATATGAAGTGTTGCAGTGTAAGTAGACTAGTTGCATCACATACTGCGATTCTTCTTCGTTGTCAATTTGAATATTAGTATAACATTGCGCCCGCACGCACACACAAATTTTAAATGAAAATATCATTGGTACTGCCATATACTGGTTGCAAATGTGACCAATCAAATTAGGGTACAGAAAAATGACTTTATTTCTAAAAACAGCGAAAATGTACTGAGACTTTCCTGATGTTATTGACATATCTTGAAGCCTCTTTCACAAACTGTGACAGTGGGCATCAAAATTTGCTCGTCTATGTCTGTACGTCCGTAGACTACGATTGCAGCACAATAACTCAAGTTTTTAGATGCAACTGTTATACTGCACAACTAAATACTCCTCTGTAAGGACTACATTAGATTCCAGGATGGATAACCCTGACCTGATTTCCAAGGTACAAGGCAACCGTTGTGGAAGTTGGTTTCCGCACACTAAACTCAGTAATTTGTGAATTACAACTCTCATATTGAACTGGTTTATGGTCCCAGTTTCCACAAATGCTGAGTCCCTTTGCTGAATTCAGTTTTTTTTTTCATGATGCGTGTTTTTGCACTTACAAATTTCATATGATACAAATATATGGTCCTGTAAAGAAGCTAAATTAACTTTAAAGAACGGTGACCTTTATTCAATTTCCAAAGTCACAGTGCGCCTCCCGCACTTGTATATTTTCTTCAATAAGGGCCTCGTTAAGTTCTAACATGGGTGACTTTTACGTACTTCTTAAGAACCTAATTTCCAAGGTTACAGGGCCACCTCAGCTGAATTTGTTTCTGCAGATTATCTTTAGTAATTATTGCATTGCAGGTTTCATATTGTCTATGCTGATGGGCTTCAAGGAGGTAAATTAAGTTCATAAATGGATGTTCTTGACCTTATTCTCAAAGTCACAGAGCCACTTTGCTTAACCTAGTTTTTAATGATGAACATTTTTCACCTACAGTCTTCATGTTGTCCAAGTTTATAGTTCTACATAAGGGCTAAGTTCAGCTTAAAGAAGGATCACTTTTACCCATTTCCCCAAGTCACAGTGTGGTTCTCTTAGCACTACTGGTTTTCACACAATAAACATTTCAAGACGTTTTTCATCTAGATTTTTGATACTGTACCACTACATATTCCTCTATAACGGCTGCGTAAAGGTTCAAGGCGGGTGACCTTCACCATATTTCCAGTGTTGCAGAGGCACTTGGTTGAATTTAGCCTTTGCATGGTGCATGTTTTTCCGACCCACAACATTCAAATTGTACAGGCTTATGGTCCCGTATGGGAGCTGCGCAAAATTGAAAAATGATGACATTCACCCAGCTCCCAAGGTCACAGAGCTGCTCTGTTGGTCAGTTTTTCCTGAGTAACTCCAGATGCTTTTGATGTAGGTCTTTATAGTGCACATTCATATAGTCCTCTATCGGGTCTAAGTTGACACAGTTTGGTAACCTTGACTCGATTTCCAACATAACAGAGAAACCGTAGCTACATTTGTTGTGCTTGATCTGACATGGATACTTTAAAATATGTTGCGACTAAGAGTACGGAACTCTCCCACGTTCATTTTGTCAGGTGCAATTACCAGCAACCTATTAACAGAGCAAAGGACTATTTTGGTTCCCTTTTTAGAGACCTGCATTAGGCTTATGCTTCAGGCACAAAGTATGTACGGTAATTAGATTATTGGCTGGCAGGGAAGGCATTGGTTCCAACTGGGAACGGTTATTTGATACCTGCCCAGTGGCGCTGCAGTCATTAAAAAACCGGAAGTGGAGGATGCCTACGGTGCACTTTAAAACGGATCAACTGCCTGCATGAAAGAAGCACTGGATGGTTTCACGACGACAGGATAGTCCAGCGTTTTAACAATTTTGGTAACACGATAATTTCTAGCTCATCAGATGGCCCTGTCCTTTACGACTGGAACCAAGGCTTTCCCTCTGGGTCAACCGCCTTTTGCCGTACGATCTCTGTGCCTGAGCCGTGTCCATATTGGAAAATCACATTCGCATTTTATCGGGACTTGGGACAAAACATCCATAGGAAAGGACTTCCCCAATGCTATTGTTTACTGTTTCTCAAAATGCGTTGTTTATTTGAAGATGTCTTTAATCTACATCTGGAATATCATGGATTAATCGAAATATCACTTTACACATATGATTAGATTCACTGAAGGATGTTACCATTCATATTTTATGCCTTTAGTCGCAAAAAGTACAATATTAGTCATAAAATGCTTATGACATCCTCACACAATATTGTGTCTTTGTAGAATCGGTAACACTTCAGTAGTTAAGACGCCTCCGTGTGCTGGGTGCCGGGGGGGGGGGGGTGTATTCCCATGCAGGATTGTACTGGGTATGTGCCGCGGGAAAAGCCCTGTTTTCATTACTCCCAGGATTAGAAAAGCCCCCAAATATGTAAAAGGCCGGATTAGGATAGGGATAACAATGATTTGAGTGAACTGAATGTCTTATTTAGTTTTCAAACAAATGTATAGATCTTGGATATGGGCTGGAGATATAGGATATAATCAGTATTATTTTTTTTTGGGGGGGGGGGGTTGTGAGAAATAAGAATATGCTCAAACCGAAAGCTTTCGCCCAAGTATCGCGCTAAATGCTAAAATAATTAAATATAGAGCTATAATGCTAAAATAATTAAATATACAGTGCAATGCACTTCTAAGAAGTTTATGCATGCACTGTGATCCACGGAAGCTGGAAGTGTACTGCACTTTCTTGATTGCTGAGACATATACTTGTACAGAGCAAATAACAGACTAAGGAGCGTATAGTGAGTATATAGGCGCACAGTACATTCAGATCTATTTAATTAAACCATGCAGCTCGATATTATCACTTGATGTATAATCTGACCTACAGAAAAAGATATGAGGGGCCCCAAGGAGTATTTGCGTGATACGTAATCATCTATATGTTTTTCTCGTGAACTGTGGAATCGAAGATTATTTTAGCCTGACTCGTGATTATCTGATTATATGTATTTGCGTGATTCGTTATACTATAGTTATTTCTCGTGCATCCACTGTGAAATGAAAGATTATTTAACATGATTCATGATTATAAGTATGTATTCACGTAATTGTAATTTTCATGATTTGAATGTAGCCGTGAAAGTACATTTTAATTATCTGTGAATCGTGACCACCCCCCCCCCCTTGGGGGCCCTCAGATATAAATCATGTTAATTTTAAAAATATTTTGTTGAACTTGATAATAAAATATTGCGTAGCCAGTGGTGTTGTACATCCCTGAGGGCACCACCACAAGAGTATTCTGGTATAGAAATTGCGTAACATTTAATCTTATCCTTGCCCTTATAGAAGATGCTGATCATGCAAAATTTGAAAATGTTCCAGTTTACAATCTGGAAACCAAAAACACTGAAACTTACCTGTTACCTTGGCAAGTGAGTCAAAGTCACCCACACGCCATTCAATGCAAGCCCATTACATTGTGAAGAAGATTACAATTGTGCACAATTTGGGAGTCCTAACTGAAAAAACTTTTCCTTTGAGTCATGATCCGTTGCAAAAATTACTTTAGTTGACTCGTAGCCTAAAATATTGGATCAATGTTGCCCATATACAATCCCATATAGAGCACTATAACAATGTGCAATTTAAAAGTTGTATCTTAAAAACATTTCTAGTTATGATCCAGAAACCAAATTTCACTGGAAGAAAGACCTGTAAGTCGGCCCATACGCAATTTCATGAAAGCCCTCATAAAGCTCAATAAATATGTGATATGGAAGTTGCATCTTAAACACTTTTTGACTTGAGATACCGAAACCAAATTCACTATTTAAGTTGACCTGTGACCTTGGAAAATGCGTCAAGGTCATTTAAATGCGAGCCCTTCCAGAGGACTATAAACATCATCAATTTTGAAGAAACCGAATTCGCTACCCCTTATTGTAACATGGTACCGGCCATAATGACCCAGCTTCATTGTTAGGCCTATAGTCAGGGCAATATTTGGATAATCTGGTATGTCATGTAAAAATGTAATTCACGTACATACACGCTTGCCCGAAATGACCCAATTTTCACTTGAAATCTAAAACGTCCTGAGTTCGATAAAAACCTGCAGACTCCTCTCTTTTTGTACGTGAGGCCTATGTGAAACTATCAGATAAGTACTCATCCCGGTGTGTTTAGGCCCATAATGTAAAGGTCAGGTCTAGCTTTTCGTTTCAAATCGATGCTTTTAAACGAAGATAAATTCATATACCAGCATAAATCTATACTTGTAGACGCCACCGTCACCATCAGGGAAATGGTGCACGTGTATAATGACGGATATAATCATCAGTTCCAGGTAAGAAATTGGGGTGCAAATGGATTTAGGATATTTGACTTGTTGCTTCCGTTTAGAACAGTTACGCATTTGGCTTTTTTCTCGATTTAATTTGCCATGTTAATTAGAATCTGCTTAAACCACGACCGTGCAGAATTACGCCTATCAGGGTTTTGATTGTCCTCGGGCCTGGTGGAGCGCGGCCATCAAATTCTTGATAATTTCGCCTCGTCGTGTATGGCAAGCCAACAGGGCCATAACGAATAGGTCTTACGCGTAGCCGAGCCTCCACTACACGTAGTCGAGGCTCGGCAACGCGTAGTCGAGTAGACCAATCAGATTGCAGTCTCTTCTATGCCTAGTCGAGGCTTGGCAATGCGTAGTTGAGCCAACAAATAAGATTACAGTTTCCACTACGCGCAGTAGAGTCTTGGCAACGCGAAGTCGAGCCAACCAATAATATCACAGTCTCCACTACGCGTAGTCGAGGCTCGGCAATGCGTAGTCGAGCTAACCAATAAGATTACAGCCTCCACTACGCGTTGCCGAGAAAATGTTCTTCTAGAACGCGTCGCCGAGGCTCGGCGACGCGTAGTGGAGAAACTATGCCTCCAATAGCGTGTAGCCAAACTATCCAATCACTGATGCTCTTGTAAACTGTATTAGACCTGTTGGCTGTTTTAATGTCAGTAATGATTGTAAGGACGTAAATGATTGGTTTGCTTTTCTTCATTCAAAAGGTGCCATAAGTTGCTCCACTACGCGTAGCCGAAGCTCGACTACGCGTAGTGGAAAACATATTCTCGGCAACGCGTAGTGGAGACTGAAATCTGATTGGTTGGCTCGTTTACGCGTTGTGGAGGCTCGACAACGCGTAAGACCAATGAGTTATGGCCCTGTTGGCTTGCCATAGTCGTGGTGTATTTTCGTGTGGAAAATCTTGCTCAATTTGGCCTTACCATGGCTTGATAAAACGCTTAGATTTTAAGAACTAGCAGTAGATATAATAGCGAGCGAAGCTCTCTCTTACGGTGTGGGGACAAGAAGTTAAGAAGAACATGACTCACAGTCACATAGTGTTGCCAGCTTCGAGAAACAATACCTTCAGAAAAGCACTTTTCCAGAAACATGACTTTTTTGCGGTAGTTCAGCATTTAAAAACCCCGGAAGTTGAACAAGTTGTTATGAAAAACTGAGATTTACCGTTTACAAAGATTGAAAACTTCAAAACTTTGCTGCAGTAATGAGCACTTGTCCAGAGAAAACATGACAAAGAGGATCGCTGAAGATAGACGACAACTTGAGAGCGTAATCATAACAGATGATAATTTAGTCTGAATGTTCAAAGGTGCTGCTACCTGTCAGAGAAATTAGGTCAGTATTAATTATTGTTACACTCAGGCAGATTAAAAGTATGAAAATCATTGTTAATGTATTTATATAGTTGAGAAAGTATAGGTTAGGGCTATTTTGGCCATGATGAAGACCAAAAAGTACCAACAATTGGAAAGTGACACTAAAGCGGTCCTATATTTATCATTCACCAATAATAAGTAGTTGGGTAGGCAGGATATTTTTGCTTCTTAATGTGACCGAAAAGCAAAATTGTGTTTGCACAGAAATGACAAGTTTTTCATGCTTGTGGTACAAAGTCATGCTGGCCCACACAGACAAAGCAGAAGTATACTGCCAGAAGTCTGTTCTTATTACAGTTAAATCTTCGAGTGCCAGCAACTTCTTACATAGTCCTGACCATTTGTAGTGCCCCAATGAAATGACTGTTACCACGTGTGATTGATTTCCACAGTATATGCAAGTACGTCATATGACGATCTTACTACATCACCACCCAATAGATAACGATCGTCTGCATAACAATTTGAACCATTGAGACGGTGGGGTTTCGAATCGATTAACTGCATTGAAATCACATTTAGCCAATGAGAAAGAATTTTACGGATGTAGACGAAGTTCTAAACTTTGCAATGTTACCAAACATGCAATGTTTATCTGAGGTGATCCAGTCCTACGCATGGGGAGAAACGAGTGCAATTTTAACGCTATTTTTATATTGTTTCGCCAACTTTCATCCATGGGCGAAAAAAAACAAAACAAAAACAAAAACAAAAAAAACAAAAACAAAACAAACAAACAAATAAAATCAAATAAAAAAAAAACATCGCGCAAGGTACATTTGCCCTCAGTTTAATAAAATTTAATATTTTTATGTGGCAGTTCTTAAAGACATCGACTTGAAAATACTGCAACATTTTGTCAATCATATAAGACCAAGTTATACCCTCTTTCTCTTGGCATTGTGTTTTCGTTGGAATTCAAAACATCACAAAAATTGTGGGGATAGAAAACTGATTTGGCTGAGACAATGTATGTCAACAAAAATTTAATGTGACTATTCAACAGTTAAAATAGCGACAACTTCACAAGCTGTCGGGGAGAAAGGATATGGTCGTCAGTATCTGAGTAAAATCTAAAAATTTGAACGCCCTATTTTAAATTTCTGGCAAGCGGCAATGAAGAGAACTATACTGCAGCAGCATTCTTTTGATATTCTGAATGAATAAATGACCTGTATGGGAAACGGGGACTGGCAGAAAGCTCCAATACAGTAAATCATTTGGAGGGAAGGAAAGGGCTAAAAAAACCTCTTTCCGTCATCACTTTTTTGGAAAACCACTGATGATAAAGTGGCATATTTTTTTATGTAGTCTTACCATTTACAGGGTCTTTCAAATTTAGACTGGGCCACCAACTAAAATTTACAGACTCTGTACATGATGGGAGATCAGCTCTCAGTGTTTCTACATAATATATATATATATATATATATATATATATATATATATATATATATATATATATATATATATATATATATATATATATACATACATATATATGTTACACAACATAACGAAGCCCTAGCAGCAGATATATGACTATGGCTTAGGAGCTTCACTCGCTTTTCACTTTTTCACCCATATCATATTAGGATACCACACTGAGAAAGTACTGCCTGTGTTTGCAAACAATTATATGTTATGGATTTACATCAATAGCTTAAAATGTTGACATATGCTGGACTGCGGGAGCCTCGATTTCATTCAATGACGTTGCTAATTTTCAAAATGGAGCTCAGCGTTACAGAAGTAGATTGAACTCGCGATGAATCCCCGACCACCAGTAATGGCTGCAGATGTAAACAAAACGTGCAAAATCGTTTTGTTTTGTGGAAAGAATTGAGATGTTAATAAAACCAGTGTTTTTTTTTTAAATGTATTACTTAATATACTTATTATTAGTTGAAATAGTGAATAATTGGTTTCTTTACTAGGCTACTTACTCGCAAAAGTATCAGAAAAGGCGAGTGGCTGAGGGGCTAGGAATATGACGTACTAAATTGATATTTTTGTCAGACTGTACGCAGTCTGGCAATGTTTTAATTTAAGGGATTACGACCTCCGCACTCAATGATACTACTAAAATTTTCATACTTCTTTGTCAAAGATACAGTGCCAAAAATTCCACTTCAGCCCATTTAGAAGTTTTGGTACTCCATCGCGTATATTTTCTCTATATTCCCAATAAAAATGCATCGTTTTTTTACACATATCTTTCTTAGATTTATGGTAATTTCAGCCAATCACGACACGAAAAGTTACCTACGGCATCCATGTTTGTTTGCCATGCGCAGAACCTACACATGCGATCTCGCGCACATGTATGATTACTTCATAATCACGTTGACCTGCAGGTTTTAACCATTCTGTTCGTTAATCAGATAGTCAAAGGATGTTCTCCCAGGCAAGTACTTTTCAGAAACTTTTTCATTTCCTGGGATAATCACGTTGACCTGCAGGTTTTAACCATTCTGTTCGTTAATCAGATAGTCAAAGGATGTTCTCCCAGGCAAGTACTTTTCAGAAACTTTTTCATTTCCTGGGATAAATCTAAACACGTATCTTCTAAATTACTTGGCCACTTATGGTGTCCTCTAACTGTGGTTTCTTCTCAGGTAGTGCAGCGATTTTCTCTAATTTTAATGTATTTTCATGTGTATTTCCTGTTTTTCACTTCTTCAGCTGAGCCATTACTTAGGTTGTGCTGAATGTTAGTAGAAATTTTCGTTGTGTAGTGTCAAACAATGTTGTTGACAATATAATGGTATTGCTAAGCCCAGATTTTTTTTCCAATTCGGTTCTTGCCAGATAACGGATGCATTCATATTGTTTGCAGTGCAAGTCTACATGGGGATAGCGATTGTAATTGATATTTCGACTTTTCCAAAAGCGTTGGTCAGGCACTTCAAAATTGGGAGGGATGTACTGTGGGTGTGTCTCTACCAAGCTCGTTCAAACGCTTATGCTCCAGTGATTCATTTTCTAAAATCTTTGCCACCAAAATTGCTTTGCAAATTGCTTTTTAAAAGAAATTGCACTAAAATACTTTTGAGGACCTAGACATAAATCTATGTACCAGGTGATGCTGAAATCGCTCTATTTTTTTTGTGTGTTCCCAATATTTGTGACTCCTTTACTCAACCTGCATGTAGATTCTCTTCAAAGTTTGCGAGAATGTACTTTGACTGGATCTACACTATGCTCGCTGTCAGCATGGTGCTGCTGGTATCTCCTGATTTTGAATGGATTGTGGAAAACAAGAATCGCATATACGCTTGCATGGTCAAAGGGAAAGCAGCCAAACTGAGTTCTTGGCTCATATCTTGGTAATGGTGGATCTTGGTCCCATTGTAAAAATTCAACATGAATAGGAGAGTATCTATGTGGTTTCTTTTGGTATTATCAATTTTGCCCTTGTGTGAGCTCAAAAAGCTAAACCGACTTATTAAATGATATCATTATAAGGGTGGATCCAAAGCCCAAGATTACCATTGGACACTACTAGGAGAATACCTATGAATATTTTTTTGTTGCTGCCTATCTTAAGCGAACTTAAAAGGTCAAACTAACATGTTTGCTTTTATCTTGGTAATAATGAATCTTATCAATTTTCATTAAAAAAAATGACCCCTGATTTATGTGAGTGAAGACTAATTTTGCGAATAGGGATGTAGCTCTTGAACAAAGGTGGCCTTGATTTATTACAAGATCACAGTACCAGTTCAGTCTGTGCATCCAAAGTCATGATTAGCTGTCACAGTCTTTCTGTTCTGCATCCGTAGTGAAAGCTCTTAAAATATAGTCCCCTTTAGACCTCAATGGACTATGTGGAACGCCAAGTTCCACCACTAGATGGCTCTTTTGTATCTACGAGTATCTAAGTTCTGGAGAAGCATGCTTCTTTCCATGGTGTCACGATGCCCACCTTCAGAAGGTTCTAGACCATAGTGAAACTCAACAAACAATGACAAAGATGATGTTACTTTATCTATAAGAATATATTATCAAACAACTAATGATACAAAGAACGTGAATTATAATATACACGTAGCTGTGCTGATACTCAAATAGTTAACTGTCTGCAGATAAACTCTAGTCCCTGCTGGGAAATCCTCCGCAGGTAGTGTCCCACCAACCCAAGTCATATTGTAATTGACAATAGTCTGGTCAAAATCCGACCAAAGTACTGTATGGTTCCATTATGACATAGTTTCAATATAACTGTCCACACAAAGGCAATGTCCACAGGCATTATCCTTTCCATAGCAATAGCGCTCAGTCCTAGTGGCCTGATGACGCACAGCTCCTGTCAGACCCTGGTCAAACTCAGAACTCTGCTCTCTGTATTTCTGAAGGGAGCTGCTTCATATGCCCACATCGAGAACTCTCACCTGTATTCCAGAGTTTTCCAATTAGTCACACATTTTCAAAATTTGCAATAGATGTTTTAATTACAACTAGACATTTGTGGATATGAATAAGAAAATTCGGCCTAAGTGTACGCCTCAAATTCCAAGCTTATGTTATATTTGTACCGGGCCTACTTTAAGAGGAGAAACAGTGAAAAATTGATAAAATGAAATTTTGTAAGATGGGATAACAAAGGTTATAAGTGATAGTTATTAAGTTATGAATAAAGGAAAAAGAACGTTATAGGCGAAACAAACTGGATTGATTATTTTAAAATTTATAGGAAAGTTGGGTCTCGTTTGCAGGTACATATAATCATTTCATTAATGTCTGCAAAATAAAGCTGCCTTTGTAGCAAAAGTATTAGAGCAAGGAGATGATGCCATCTATTGAGAAAAGATGAAGTATCTTTCGAGGCCCCATATGGGGTATTCATCTTGTTTAATTAATTCGCAATTAAAAAAATGATCATTATACATTCAATTTTTCCTCAGTTTTGTTCAAGTGCCCATATTCTTTTTCTGTTGTTTCTTGCATGAACACGCCTTTACTAGTTTGAAATATTTTTGGACTGAAGGGCCGCTGGTCCCTTATGACCCCCTGTCGCATTTTTGTAGTCCTTTCACTAAGCTCAAGATATTTGATACCCTCGGAGCTCATCTTTAGTTGCACATCCCCACAGAGCATTGTTGTGTGTTCTTGTTTGGGGTGTAGGGGTACGCCCAACATAAAAAGGGGGGTGTGGAGGAACCCCCAACAAAAGAAATGGCCATTTTTGCCAAGTGAAATAAATAAATAAATAAAATGACCCGGATCAAATTGTAAACAAGCTCCTGGACAGGATTGCACCGTCATAGAATGGACTGTAACAATAGTTGGTAAGTTAACTACTTGTGTATCTATTTCTCTATGTAAAATTAAAAATGCTGGGTTGGACAGGGCTCTAAAAGATGCAAATGACAGTTGGCTCGAACCGTGTATGAAGCTAAATTTACAAAGCTACGTTCTCTCGTTTTTTCCAAAATATTGACGAATTTGCATCTCTGTACTGGTATCGATCGATAAAAAGATGCACGTTTGGAGAAAAATACATGCTTGGTTCTAATAATTTTAATGGCATTATATTGATTTAAACGTATTTTATTTTGACAAAGTACACAATATAATACATATGAAAATTATATGCAATTGGGAAAGAGGGCGTGGCCCTATATAAATCCCTCTCGCAGAAGACGACGATCACAGGACACTACAGGACGTACAAGACGCACGGGAACAGAGAGAAGAGGACAAGCACGGACGAGACATACAGTGGGGCATAAGGTTGTATTGTACTGGTAGTATTAGGATGTCATTTTATCTGCAATTTGGACCGGGGATAAATTGATTGTACCGTATAGCAAAAACAAAACGAAAATAGAAAAATGTATTAGCCAACACCAGAGGGGCTGAAACGTTGAGTGGCGGAGATGAAGTCATGAACGGATGAAAATATTTCAATATTTTCAATAAAAGAACAGTTAGGGGACCCATAAAGAACTGTTTGTAATGTAAAGGGAGCATACTGTGATATAGCAGTATGTAGGTTAGACCGAGGAATTGTGTATTTAGAACAATGAAAAAAATAATGCCACGTATCTTCGTTAGGTGAGCCACATGAACATTTCGCAGTGTTCTTAACACCAATCTTGAAGAGATGTGAATTTAACTGACTGGCATCCAAACGGAGGCGTGTATGCTGAACAGCTAGGAATCTATTACCAAAGTTATACAATTCATCAAACTTTATAGGTCGGATCACCGGTTGAGTTATACTTGATTTAAACTTTTGAATAGAGTCAGAATTCCGTATTTCTAGAGGTAGTTGATTCCATAACCGAACAGTTGAAGGAAAGAAGGATTTGTCAAAAAGGTCGGTCCGAGCTCGGAAATGAGGAAGATCAAATTGCTGGCATGTGGTATAATTACCTGTATCAGGAGAAGCGGTAGAAAGGATATAGCATAGTGCGTCCGGTACAAGGTTATGGACCAATTTGTACATAAGAATCAATTTTGAAATTTCCCTGCGTTTGGATAAAGTTAACCATCCAGTTTCTTCATATATTTTAGCGGTGCTGGTCCCATGCATTGCTCCAGTGACAATACGTGCAGCATTTAATTGTATACATTCTAGTTTTTCTTCATCTTGGACCGTACAGCCACTCCATACTTGACTACCATATTCCAGAATAGGCCTTATGAAAGAAGTATAAATGGTTTCCAGTGTTTTCCTATCTAGAGTGAATTTCAAACTCTTCATGATATTGATTAATTTGGAGGATTTGTTTGATATATCAGTAATATGGTCAGACCATCTTAAATCAGAACGTATTGTCACTCCAAGATGTTTATGATGAGCCACATCTTGCAAAATATGACCCTGGAAAAGAATTGGGGGGTGAAAAGGTGGATTACTTTTTCTGGAAATAAGCATAGAATCAGTTTTCAAGGCATTGAATGTGACTAGCCAATCTTTGGACCACTGGTCAATTTTAGATAGGTCCATATTCATAGTTTGAGCCGCAGTGACAGGATTATCAATAGTTAGATAGAGTGAGGTATCATCAGCAAACATTTTAATGTTAGATCGAACAATGTCCACAATGTCATTGATGTAAATAAGAAACATCAAAGGTCCTAAAACTGAGCCTTGCGGAACGCCTGCACAGACTTTACCCCAACTAGACGACTGGCCTTGGATGACTACCCGTTGGTGACGGTTATGCAAATAGTCTGAAAACCATTCAAAAAGAGCTCCCATAATACCAGCTTTCCTTAGCTTATGGAGCAGACCAGCATGCCAAACTTTATCGAATGCCTTACTGATGTCCAGAAAGATAACACGAACCTCTTTTTGCTGATCCACAGCTAGACATAATTCGTGGTACAGTAGTAGTAACTGATTAATGGTGCAATCTCCCGGCATAAAGCCAGATTGATGGGCAGATATAACAATATTGTCTCGAAAGAAATTGAAAACATACTTAAAAACTATTTTCTCAAATACTTTTCCGGTACAACTAAGTAATGACACCGGCCTATAATTGTTGCATAAATTATCAGGGCCTTTTTTATAAAGAGGAGAGACGTTTGCTTGTTTCCAAGCTGTAGGGAATTTCTTTGTCAACAGCGAAAGATTAAACAATTTTGTGAGTGATGGAGAAATAGCAGGTGCCGCTTCCTTACGAAGTTTTGCACTTATTCCATCGGGACCAGAAGCTTTGCTCGTGTCAAGACTTAAGAGTGTTTCAAGAACTTCTGTTTCCGTTATGGTTATGGACTCAAGGGTAGACTCTGGATGATCAGTGATTTCAGGTAAAGATGCACAGGAGAAATCAACTTTAGATTGTTCAAGAAAGAAAGCATTAAATATTTCGGCTTTTGACAAACTGTCTGGAATATTTTCACTATTGTGAAGAAGAGAAGGTATGGATTGTGACTGGTTTCTATTCATGAATTGTTTAACTGTGCGCCACCAACATTTACTCGATCGACTGGAACTATTTAAATCTGCGCGCAATTTATTATTATAATTTTCCTCAGCAAGTTTCAGTTGGTCTTGATAATGATTACGTAATTGGCAAAAGGCATTCCATAAAGCAGGTTCGAAATTTTGACTCTTTGCCTTGTCATACTGTTTTGACACGACGCTTGAGTGCCCGGAGACGGGAATTGTACCATGGTAAGTCGGATGGTCTAACTTCAATATCTTTATTGGGAATACAACGTGTAGCAGCTTCCATGAATAATTTAGACCAGGCATCACAACATACATCGATATTATTAAACACGAAACAAGAAGTCCAGTCGACCTCTGTAAGATAGGTATTAAAATGATTAAAGTCTGCTATGCTATAGTTCCATATACGACGTTTGAAACATGGATCTTTCTTTTTACGGAATAATAGATTAGCTGCCACAACGCAATGGTCACAATTTGATATCGAAGGAAGCACGCGAATTTCACGTAGATAATTAGGGATATTTGAAATTATCTGATCCAAACAGGATGCTGAGCGTTCGGTTATACGGGTAGGTCCATGTACATGCAGAGTCAAGAAATTTGTTCGGGAAAATTGATCAAGTTTTAATCCAGACTGTGTCAGAAAATCATCGTTTAAATCGCCAGTCAATATAATATTTTTGATACCTGTACTATTCGCTAAATCAAGACTTTCCTGAAGTTTATTCCAAAAGGAAACCATAGAATTTGGTGGTCTGTAAACTACGCCAAGTAAGAATTTGTTATTGTGAAGTCTAATCTCGCTCCACAGGAGTTCTATATCAGGTAGCTCCAGATCATTTCGTCGAGATACATGTAGAGATTTGGAAACATAGAGAGCAACGCCGCCACCAACAGCATTCGGGCGGTCTCGTCGAATAATCTCATGGTAGCCAGGTAAAGTAAGATTGTCAGCAGGAGAATTGGGAGTAAGGAAAGTTTCTGAAAGGGTGATTATGTCAAATTCTGGTGCAAGATCTGTACGAATGCACCTCAACTTGTCTACAGACAAACTACGAATATTGGAATGACAGAAAGAAATGTCACATAAATGCTGTCCAGGGCCAGGGTTCAGGTGAACATCGCCAGCTAGAAGTATTAATAAGGGGCTTAAGGCTATAATATTAATAATTCTAAGTTGGCGCCGGTAAAAAATAATGTAAAGAAGATAAAACAGAAGTATTTTCTTCTTCCTACCTGAAGAATTCAAATTCAAGATAATTGCTGCAAAAAATAAGTAAGAAAACACGTGGAAGCTGAGATTCACAATTGGAACAAATCGCGTTTGTAGCACAAGTTCAGTGTCACAAGTTGCAAAAATGTAAGAAAAAAATAAAGAGTCCCACATAGTATGATATAGATATTTGCACAACACCTTGGACGTATAACGAGCTAGTTCCAATATGACATTTAAACTGATAACCCATGTCAGCTCGAAACATAAGAGATATAAAAGCACAATATTTACTATGAGCATTAATCTGCAATATATAAACACGGTGAATACAGTAGAGGAAACATAAATGATGACACATTTTTCAACGTAGAACCAATGAACTAGACAAAACGTATATGTAATTACAGGAATATACACAAACACCGCTCCAGTGCTTAAACATGAAAAATACAAGTAACTGCTTGACATGAATTGTTTTGCAGTAGTTGCGGCGGTGGACAACATTTTCCTCGTAGCTAGACACACTGGCCGGCGTACCACGTCAAAATGAGAGTAGACAAAGTTTGACATATTTGTGTTATCCCATACACAAATTTTAGACATACGTAAAGCATATGGATAGGAAATATGCGTGTACATTGGACCACAAACATCATATGCAGTTGTAAGCAGTGTGTAGTCCTCTAATATAATCATAAACTTCGAATTGAAGAAGGCGTCCAACTCAAGCACAAGTATTTGTGTCCAAGCGGATTGTGCAAAAGTGTGTATGATTAGCAGATAAACAACATAACATTTGTATACCATTGTTTGGTCAAAAACCAAGCAGATCCACCCAAAGTACAAAAGCAGTAAAACCCAGGCTTGTGAAGAGAATACCCCAACACATAAAGATGACACATAAGACACAAAAACAGATCTTAAATTAGAACATAACCTAGAAGCGTATGAACTTCCAAACACGTATGACAAAAGATCAAGGCAATTCAGCATTTCTCAAGGAAATACTGAGCCGTGGGTACCCGAAGGTGTGCGTTGACATAAACTCATTTAACAACGAATAATTATTGTCTGGCTTAACATGAAATAGTCCACATATTGATGGTAACAGAGCACAGAATTGTTAAACTTGGATCATCAACAGTTCAGGTCAAAGGATACATCCTCATAATAATCACATGTTAGGAGTGAACAAGTTAGGCTGAAGTATGAAACAAGTAAGTACATCAGCGAAAGCAACAAGACAAGAGGAAAAAAAAACCGTGTGTGACGTAAGCAACATGATAGTCAGCATGATTGAAATGTATATATACAAAGCATTGGTAACATACCGTCGCTCGAGGAGGTTCTAGTGTTTCAACATTAAGGTCGATTCTGGACAGATCAAAACAGTTGCTTGCGTAAAATAATGTTGCAGATGACCAATTATAAGATAATACAAATTTCACCAAACGGTTATCAATGTAAATGTGTAGCATGAAAATATGTAAAATAGCTCCAGATAACAATATACATTTACCTGTGATAACCTCCCAAGATGATGCTACGGAGGGATATAGTTTTCCATGCCAGTACTGCAAGACATGAAAGTAATTTGATGAGTAGATTGATAATGCGTCAATTTGTGATTCAAATTAGTCATTTGCGAAGAAAAGAGAAAGATAACAATTTGACAAGCTGCCTCAAATATTACCTTTTGAACAGTTTGGCAAGCTGCATTAAATATTACCTTTTGGGTCATATATTATTGTTAAGATCAATGTTGACCTCTGTCACAACAACAAAAATATAAACAAGGCAAGACAATGCTTGTGACATAATAATAAACCACTATCATGTTTGGACGGATGTGGTGTCGCTGCTTTGTATTTTTACTTCGTATATGTTTGTTAGCACGAATATCCAAATATGGCGAAACCAAAAGAAAAAAATTGTTAAGGGTAGAAAGGTAGGACTTAGTGAGACATGTAATAAGAAGTCACATGTTTAAATCAGTGGCGAGAAAAGTCAGTATGGATTCAGCTGGTAACAAGACTGTCAATGTCGTCAAAGGCGTTCACTTGAAGCTTTTTGCCTTGTTTTGTCTTGGCCCACACTTTACCCCGTATTAGCCAGGTACTGTCTATGGCACTGTGGCTTTTCAGCCGGTTGATTAGCTGTCGGTTGCGGTATGTGGCGTCCTCAAAGATAACAAATCCCGTTCCCTTCAGTTTTTTACGGACTTCGACCAGTGCATCAACATAGTCCCTGCGGTGGAATCTCACAAGAAGGGCCTGTTTACCATTGGTTTTGCCCCCAAAGCGATGGGCACAATCAATTTCATTCACTGGGATAACAAGATCCACATTGTGTTGGAAAAAATCAGAGGCAAGTTGTTTGGCATTTTCTTTCACTGAGTCAGCAGGGGCATCAAGACCATATATACGCACGGCCCACCTTCTACCGTGTTGCTCCAGGTTGTTATTATCTGCACGTGCCTCTTTTAATTCACCCTTAAGTGTTTGTACTTCATTGCGTAAGGCATCCACTTGTTTGGTCAGGTCATCTATTCTACCTTTGACCCCGTCGTGTTTTTGTTCCAAACAAAAAACCCTTGATTCAATGTTATCGAATCTAGCATCAAAATGATCAATAATAGATTGTTTCTGATCTTCCAGTTTTCTTTCTAGAACTGATTCCATGGCAGCATGTATCATTTTGAGCAATGATCCCTTAGACATTTCGCCTATATCAGACTCACTATCATCATCTTTTGAGCGACTAGTTGCCCTGGTCTTTCTATCTTTTGATGGGAGTCCCATGGTGTTTAGTGCACAGTAAGCTAATACGGCAGTTTCAGGTCTTCGATCTCCAATCAAAGTTCACAATAGAGCAGTATACCAATACTCCCTACCTGCTCAGTGGCGCTGGTCTTAGATACAGCTCATCGCACAGACATCAGCAGCAAAAACGTACAATATCCAAGAAAATGAAGATTTTTTTTCGAGAGCACGGCACAGTGATCTTACCCCGCCATGATCGATCACGTGTCGTTAGATTAAAGTTTAAAGCGCGAACTGGGTGTCTCGTCTCGGCCTTAAGGATGTTTTGTGTAAATGAAAAGTGACAACTGATACTAAATGTGATTTATGTAAAGGTGCCACTGAAGATTTAATTCATTTTCTGTTTCTTTGTCCTTCCCTAAATCTTATCCGAAACAAGTATTATTACCTGCTGGAATGCACACTAAGGTCAGAAGGAGCACTTGATGTATGGCACAGATTTTGTAGTTCATCCAGTTCAAGTAAACTATGCTTATTTCTTGGAGAACATGCCTACGATTCTGGTGAAACCCCGGGTAAAGTATTTGATGTGATTTCGAAGCAGTATTTGATGGAAGCGTGGGAATGTCGACGTGAGTCTGTAGCAGACACGTCAGGGTAAAACCGACCTATTTTAGATAATGTAAATATTGTAATAATTGTACATATTTTATACTGTATTGCATTGTATGTAATGTTTTTATCTGACGCGCCGCAGGTTCTGCCCTGCCTGCAGGCGCCCCAGCTGTAAAGGGGTAGCTTCAGTAAATAAATAAATAAATGAATGAATGAATGAATGAATAAATGAATGAATGAATGAATGAATGAATAAATAAATTAATTAATTAAATAAATAAATAAATGTAACGTCGAGCACAGAGTTGGATCGAGTATTTCTGCAGAAGCGATTGCCAATGGACAGCGTGTCATCTGCTGGACATAAATATAACTATTAAAACAAACAAGCAGACGATAAATTTGCCCGATCACATACCTGTGCCTAGCACTTTTTTCTCCAGAAGTAAGGCAATATCTGATTGCGTATGAACCTTGGGTTTATTTGGAAGGTTGCCTTTGCCCTGGGCTTTGAGCAGTTCTTGCTTACGTTGCAATACTTCTCGGCAGTGAGCAAAACTGGTGCAATTTTGAGATCTTCAGGGTACCCAACATCTCTCAAATACAGCCCAAGACAGTTGAATTTAGAGATGAGGGAACTTGGCCCATACTCCTCAGCATGACCACCAGTATCTTTCTGCACACTCACAATAAACATGGCAGTATGTTTATCAAGTTCAGCAGGACTGATTTTCGCCATCGGGCTTGGTTCATTCTTTGTTGCTTTTTGTCAACCACTTCTGGAACAGGTTTACATCTGCCATCGTTTTTCTCCTGGTGTTTTATTTTTTTTTGTTCCTCAATTAGTTGTTTTGTTTCACATTCCTGCACCTCAACAAAATCTGGCCCATATTTTTTCTTTCTGGAAGTTTCTTGGTCATCAATGAGTTTCTCCATGGTTAAGATTCTGTTGCCAATTGAGTCCAAGACTCTGTCCCTTTGGTAGCAGCTATTATGAGGCCGATACAGGGTACCTTCCATAGGTTGCCTAAGAGCTAGCTGCTGACTGGTTGAAAGTAAAGTCGTAAATTAAGCAAGGATGGATATCAATGGCTGTACAAAAAAGTGGCAGACTCTGGTGATATAACTGGTACTGCCCTCAGCATACCTCATTATGGTATCTGTATCACAGCAGTTCAATTTGAACCAACATAGCAAAACTGTCTGTTGTCTAGGTCTGCATTAGCAACGAGTGGTAATATATATATATATATATATATATATATATATATATATATATATATATATATATATATATATATATATATATATATATATATATATATATATATATACTGCATTAGTCTATTAGTAGCCAATCAGCTGTCTCTATTTGTACCACGTGTCTCCCCTGTAAATGTTATATTGGATCGTTATATTGGACAGCTCGAGAAAATCCCCGTGCGCGCGTGACGTCATAACGCAAATGACGTTCAATGGGGCTTTTCCCTAGCTCCAGGCAGAATGTGTAGAATGTCAATGGGATATAAATTTTGTGATTTAACTATAGAGTGTTTCAGACTTCTGTATTTATACAAGGAAAACATACAAATTGCAGAATATAACAGATGTTGGATGGCAGGTCGTCCAATATGAAGTTTACGGGACTCTGAAACGTTATATTGGGTTCGGCTTCGCCTCACCCAATATAACGTTTTATCGTCCCGTAAATTTCATATTGGACTCCCTGTCATCCAATATCTGTATAATATATATATATATATATATATATATATATATATATATATATATATATATATATATATATATATATATATATATATATATATATATATATATATATATATTAAGTTTGTTTCTGTTTAGAGGCTATAGTGACTACGCTCACGGTCCACAATGACAAATAGTTCAAAGTATATAAGACTCCTGAAACATATAATATGTGAAGGAAAATGCGATCAGATTCATCCATATCTAGCAGTGAAATTTATTTGTCATCACGAATCTGATCCAAATAATCTCTAATCAATTAAGCTCTGACTATTGATTGTTTATCATTCGCATTGTTGGAAATTATAGTTTGAGTTATAATATTACCCTCCTATTGAAGAAAAACTCTGTGTCTAAATTATACTTCTGAGGAATGAAATTCGGTGACTTCCCTATGCTTTTTGCCATTTGGCCATTCACTTTTGTGTACACCTTGATGATGTGTACAGTATGACTCTCACATATGAAAATTGTTGCTCCTAAATAGACGTATAGAAAGCTAAAATGGTCCTAGGGTAGTACTCAGGGTCATATTTTAAAAGGTACTAAATTATAGTTTTTAACTGTACATACAGAATCCACGGTCAAAGAAATTACCTTATGTTAGTTCTGCTATGCCAGTAAACTAAGGCTACCATCTCCTTTTGGGCTAATTTATAAATTATTAAATATTCATATAGATCTCAGCAAAGTAGACATTTCTGCAAAGGCCCCGAGCAGCAGATCCTTAACAAAATGGATTTATAATCCTTGGTTAATATTTGGTGTGTAAAACCCATCTTGTTTGATTTGAAATTTTGATGTGACATGCGTGGAAATAAATAGTGACGGCCTCAATGAAATCTGTTTTCTACTGAATTACTGGCAACATAAGTGGCTAAAACACCTTCAATATTCTTTATTGATGTTTGTTTTAGAACTATGAAGTGCTGAATTTCACAAACCAAAAATTTACAAACGCACCAAATTTGAAGCAGTGTAACTTCAAAACAAGCACAGATAAATCACTTGTATGGGAGGCTTTCATAGCGACGAATGCGGCGTGTAATTATACAAAAACAGTTTGCAGTTTGATAAATCACTAAGGTCTTTCCACTTTTGTTTATCCAGGTCAGACGATGTTTTCTAATCGTTACACATCAATATAAACGAAATGGTTATAATTTTCCTTTTTTTGCAACCAATTAATCATGATCTTTCCACAAATGTATACTTTGCTTATTTTTATGTGGATATTTTTCACTTTTGGTGGCTAAAATGAGCAGAAGACTTAGTTTTTAAAGGCAAAACTTAGTTTTTCAGGGCACAACCTATTTACCTTAAAGCGGTTTCAAATTTAAATATGGACAAGGCAAGTAACATACTACAGCTGTGACAGTAGATGAAGGAGGAAATATCCAACCCTCCCCACCACAGAACAACGACGTTTTCCCACGTAATTCAGAGAACAGGAACATAGTGAACATGGTTGAAACAAAATTAAATCGTGCATTTCACCTCCACGCTGATCATTACGCGGACGCAAAAAGAAAGAAAGATAAACAGGGAAGAAAAAAGAAGGAAATGATTTTGAGGATATGCATGCATCTACACATTGAAATATACAAACATAAAAGCGTCCTCATTATTTTTTCACACTGAAAGGGGTTAAAAATGTGCAGTACATAATAGCTTCTTCATTTTTCTTTTATTTCGTGTACTCAGAAGCACAACTTATAATAAATTTGACTACACACACGCACGCACATGCATACAAGTATATGGTCATAAAAGTCAATTGGTTTACCACATATCATACGAATGTGTGGATGTTCATTAAGTATTTGGCAAGGGCATTTATCATATCCCCAGTCAGAAATCTACAAGTACGTGTCTATGTGATTTAACTGTATCTTGTGTATATTATTCATAACGTAAATTAGCACTGTTTATACATTTTCTGTATTATATATGTGGTTATGGTTCCTTATTTGATGTCGAAATCACAAACAACTATTGTTCTTGTATTTTAGAGCATTTTCGCCTTTCGTGGTGCAAATGGGTAGGTCAGTCTAGAAAAAAATATTTTAAAAAAAGAAAGAACAAAAGAAAACAAAAAGAAAAAACAAACACACAAAAACTAAAAAAACAAAAAACAACAACAACAATAACAGCAACGACAACAACAACAACAGGGGACCTTTCAAGCTCGAGGTCGACGGTTGAATGGAGTTTATTACGTCTGTCTCTCAGTATACCCTTTTGCCTTTCAACATATTAGGTGCACATGAGTGAGTATATAATATATATTTACAAAGTAGATTTGTACAAAACTTACCGACCCTAATGCGAGGTATATCTTGCAACAAAACAAAATTCTAACCTATAAAAATGGCTGCCATACCTAACCTGCAGCAAATACATCAGATTATTTGTATATCTTTGTACAGCTCATTACCAAATCTGGGATGAAAGCTCCACAACATGACTGTGTTGTACATTCCATACTATAGTACGTATTGCTACACCACACATCAAACTGTGTAATATGTCAGAGCCATCTTAAATGCAAGTGTAAAATGCAAACTCTCCCCGTTGTATTAAATCAGCAATAATCCACTGTAGACTTGGTCTTGATATTTTGTAAAAGTACTGATATGATAAAGATAATTACATTTCACAGAGGTAGCATCTCATGAGAAGACATTCTATTCCTTTCATGAACAGAAAAAACACCTACAAGCAACACGCACTATATGCTCCGATCCGTCATCACATCTGCTCGCTAGTCTTGCTAAAAGACGTATGAAAAAAATTGCGGGAAAGCTCACGGTTGAATGGCAAGAAACTAAAGGGATTAAAGGCGAACGTGCCGACTTTGACCAACCAAAATTTAATTGCTGCAAAGAACACCAAAGATATGAAATTTATGCACATGTGACTCACTTTCCGGTATTAATACTGTTCAAATGTCACGCAGTTCAAATACAAAAGATTTACAATATGCTATGGTAATGGAATATAAGAATACAATATATATATATATATATATATATATATATATATATATATATATATATATATATATATATATATATATATATATATATATATATATATATTAATATATATATATACATATATATATATATGTGTGTGTGTGTATGTATGTATGTATGAAAAATGCGCGGAAAAAACAAAGAAACAAGACATGGTTGTAAGGCATAGACCCCCCCCCCCCTCCTGCCGTCATAATGTTCGGCATAATTAACTCTTGATAGTACTGAATGGGACACTCATGACCTTGGGAAGTGATTGAAAGTAATCGATTTGCAAACCTGATGTTACCTTATAGGGGACTTTAACTTTGAGCAATATGAACGACCTAGATCTTAAATTCTGTTGAAAAGTTAGGCAACATAAAGGTAAAGGTTTTAGCGAGTTTGAAAATAAGTATAGTTCTCACGCATACTGTATGATGGTTGTTTGCGTGACCTTATCAAATTCGGCCGAATATAGAATCCCCGTAAGTACGTGACCCTTCCTTTTTAGGTCAGCAGGTCAAAGGTTTAACTTTCAATGAGCTTCCTAATGAATATCGTTCCCCAACAACTTATTATACAGTCAGTCACCTTGTGACCTTGAAAATTGCGTCAAGGTAACACATCTTCAAAGCTGACTGAGTCCTGGATAAGAACTGTCATCCCGCGCAATATACAGGTCCTGTCATAAAAACTGTTCAGTTAATCATGCAGGAACCAAACCTTATTGTAGTATATCTGTGACCTTGGAAATCACGTCAAGGTGAACTATTTTCAAACCTCATCTAGCCCTTATTAAGGAGTACATAATTAGGCAGCATTAAAGTCCTATTTCAAAGAAAGGGGCCTTTTTCTTTGCCACCAGTACATTTTTTCAATTTTTCTTCGGTTTCATTCATAACGAAAACCAGATGCTCAAGTGATATATATATATATATATATATATATATATATATATATATATATATATATATATGTATATATATATATATATATATATATATATATATATATATATATATATATATATAAACATATATATATATATATATATATATATATTCCTACGCAGGTGGATATGTATTTGTATTCAGAGGTTATCCTATACACGCCCCCTTCAGTATCTTGGGCTGTATGGACCCCACTGACCCTGTACCGGGAGGATGATCTACTTATCCTAAATGCCACTATCCACAATGTGGTGCTACAAGAAAAAATAAAATTTAAAAAAAATGTAAACTTATTCCATATTGCTCAACATTATATTGGCCAAATCATGTGCAGTTTATAAACAGTTAAATCAGTCAGGGCCACAACATTTTAACAGGCCCATGTTTTTACCAAATGGTCAGAATGTTCAGCCGTCTTTCCTGTCCAGCAGCCATTGCTGGTATGTGGTTATAAAAAATGAGGGATATTTCGAATTTCAAAACTTTGTATCCAAAACACAAAAGGGGAAAAGCAAAAAGAAAAAAAACAAAAAAACACGACCCCCCCAACCCCCCCCCCCCCCCAAAAAAACATCAAGCAGTTGCAAGCCTCGCTTTCAGAGGTACGGCCATGGCAGTTGGGGTCATGTAAGATGCATGTTTGTAAGACACTATAAAAATAAATTTGACCACGGTTAATGAGCACTCAAGAGCCATGGGACACAGGAGTATAAAATTAATTGGCTTGAAGTTGCGTTGAGTGCATGTTTATGTAGTTCTCAAATGTAATAATATATTATCATAATTGACCCTTTCAACGCCTGGGGTATCCAGGGATGAGTAGAATTATTGCACCACACTGATATGTCGTGAAATTTCGTTTCTGCTAATAATAAGCGCATGTTGTGTTTACGAAAAAAGCTCTTAACTTTCTTCTAGATATTTTTTACGCACTCTTACATGATGGTCAAGCATGTAGGCACTGTCTTTGGCTTGCCAATTTCTGTTTTTGAATAAATTGTGAATCCCAATATCATGAACAGACTGATGCATCTCTGTAATTGATACGGACTTCAAATTAATACCATACATATGAAATTGAGCTCGCAATTTCGGCACTGGAAGTATTTGACGATATGGTTTGTTTCAACATTTTCAGTATTAAGATTCATTTTACCACAACTTTCACCAGCATTTTGACTTCAAATATCACAGTTCTCGATTTAAGGGAACGTGCAATGCTGATTGCAAAGAAGCATTTAAGGTATTCTTGTGAGCCTAAAGCTGTGCGTTGCTTAAATTTCACATCAGTATTTTGAGCACTCGGAAAATGTTTACCCATAAACCTTATACCCCGTATAAATTCCTAGACAGGAAAGCACAATCAAAAATCCCATTTTGCAACATATTACTCCCTCACGAACCTGTGTTTCAAACGAATCATCTTTCTGACAACACCCTATTTTATTTGAAAGCATACAAAGCAGAGCAAAATTGATATATATCTGACAAAGACTTTTTCTTCCTCCTGTTCGTCATCATTATCATCATCATAATCACCATCATCGTCTTCGTCAGCATCATTTTCTTGCAAATTTGCCTTTTTGGGGGTGGTGGTGGTGGGGGGGGGGGTATGCTTGCATATTCTGACTTCAAGAACCCGTATGCAAATTGTTTGGCATTCGCTACCAAAGACCAACCTCTTTTTAATTCATTGGGTTCTCGTTGCAAATATATGTCCATTGATCTTTACTCTAAAATTCACAAAATGAAGCATGTTGTGCCAAACAGTATTTGTGTAATCTGTCTTCAGATGTACCAAGTGCTGTGGAAATACATGTTGAGACAACTGAACAAGCCGAAAAGGTCACACTCGTCTGTGAAGCGGTGGATGGAAAACCAAATAACTATTCCTTTAAGTGGAGAGGGCCATCTCTGCTACCTGTTGCTGGGTCTACTCTGCGGGTTTTGCCAACGGAGGCAAGCTTACTTGGAATCAAGTGTTATGCAAGCAATATAGCCGGGACAAGGTCCGTTGTGTTGACAACACAAAAAGTACAAAGGATTCTACAGAGTCTGAACACAACTGGAGGTTAATTTCTTAAATCTTTAATTGCAAGAATATTCGTACCTAACATAGAGCTTCATAATTTCACATGGAGCTTTATACCTTTTGCTTATGTATAAAATAATACCAGCGAATACTTCCCATCAAAACGCACTATAAATGAAGGGATCAACTAAGTCGCGAATGTGCCTCTATTACGGGATTAAATGAAGTAATAAAGGCCCTCATCGTCAGGCACATACGTTTACTTGCCCCCCCCCTTTCTGCTGTTAAAATTACTAGCCACCATAAACAAGCTGCATTAAACCCTATTCTCATTTTATTGCGTGAATAATTTTATAATTTCCCCAGTAATAAGTATGGTATTATTGCACGCGCCGACGTTTATTTTTTTGGCACCTGTCATGATGGGCTTGGCCCAATTTGCTTCTTGATTAAAGTAGTTCCGCCGAGGAGCACTACAATTGGGTATTATTATATGATACTTGGCAACAGTTTCGTACTTACGCCATGCTTGCAGTAGTGGAACTACCCACTTACTAGGACAAAATGTGTTTTTTTTTTTTTTTTTCAGCTTCGAAAATCCCATTTGCAGGTGCAAGGTAGTGTCGATTACAACAAAAAATTCCAACAGTAATCCGTTTTTTTGTTATCAGCATCAATACAGAACAAGAGGACTATGATAGTCCTGTGCTCAGCTTACTAAATTGCCCCATGACCTTGGAAATGAGGTCAAGGTCACTGACCCATTCTGAATCTAACTTTCATAGAGGGTCATCCCCATATGCAAGATCAAAGTCATGGTACAAATAGTTCTCAGGTTATCACGCGACCAGTAAATCCATGGTAATGGCCCTGTGACCGTGGGAATGAGGTCAAGGTCACTAATGTAGAGTCTCGATCTTTCCTAAATACAGGACCACAAGGAAGTTCAACATCGAAGTTCAACATCAAAGTCCTACTTTCCACAGTTTTTAAGTTATAGAGTGAAAAGCAAAATTCACGTAAGTGTCTGTGTCCCAGTGATCTTTGGAATGAGGTCAAGGTCACTCACCTACTGTACATGTATCAACCTCATACCCACAAGTACCCCTATGCAATTTCAAAGCAATTGACCGAGTATATACAAGGATAAAGATTTTAGCAGTTTTGGCCCAAAATGAACACAAAAATCATAAAGAAATCCAAAAATCCTAGGACTGTGACCATTTGAACAAACGTGGTATATACCCACACAAGGAACACCCCCACCAAGTTTGAAGTGAGTCTAGCTGATTATTTCGCAGAAGAAGTCAAAAATTGACAATTAGCATTGCAAACCCTAATGACTTTGCAATCCCCATTGACTTCCATGGTAATCAATAGGCACGTGAAAGCAACAAGAAAAATTCCTAAAAAAAACCACCACCCCCCCCAGAAATCACTGAACCGTGAACATTTGAATAAACTTGGTAGAAACCCAAGCGAGACACATCCCCACCAAGTTTGAAGTGAATCTGGTTAACGGTTTTTAGACGAGGTTGAAAATATAAACTACCATTGCAAATCCCATTGACTTACATAGTAAACAATTGGAATGTATGCATTGACCAACAAGTACCCAAATTCGTTAAAAATCAGGGATCCACAGCAATGCCATCTAGTGAACAACCTTGTGTGACCCTTTCACAAGAAACATATCCACCAAGTTTCAGCACAATCTGAGGGATCGTTTTGGAGAAGTTGAAAAAAGCAAAAGCGCACAAAAATTCATAAGAAAATAGAAAAAAATCACAGCACCACCTGTTGAACAACTTAAGGTCTAGGGGTCCCCAGAAGTGTTCCTGTCCAATTTCAAAGAAATTGGCAACGTGGTTTCTGAGAAGAAGATTTCCCCCGAAAATGAACCAAAAAATTCATAAAAAATAAAAAAAGCACTGAACCGTGACCATTTGAAGTAACCTGGTAGAAACTCAGCCAAAGTACATTGCCACCAAGTTTGAAGTCAATCTGGATGACGGTTTTGGAGAAGAAGTTAAAAATGTGAATTAGCATTAGAATGTCCGTTGACTTACATGGTGATAAATTGGAAAGGTGCATTGACCGACAAGGACCCGAATTGAAAAAATCGTAAAAAATCAGGAATCCACAGCAGTGCCACCTGGTGAATAACTTTGTTTGACCCTTCTACAAGGAACATATTCACTAAGTGTCAGCTTAATCTGAGTGACGTTTCAAGAGAAGAAGTCGAAAATAGCAAAACCACACAAAAATTATACAAAAAAGAAAAAATTGCAGCGCCCTCTGGTGTTCAAATTAAGAACTAGGAGTCCTCGGGAGTGTCCCTGTGGGATATCAAAGCAATTGGGTGAGCGGTTTCGGAAAAGAAGATTTTTTAAGATCCCCCCCCCCCCAAATGAACAATGAAATTCATAAAAAATCCAAAAATCACTGGACTGTGACCACTTGAACAAACTTGGTACAGAACCACGCAAGGCACATCCCCATCAAGTTTGAAGTGGATCTGGCCAACGGTTGTGGAGAAGAAGTCGAAAATGTGAATTGTGGACAACGGACAACGGACCCTCACAAGAGCTCAGCTGACTGACAAGTCAGCTGAGCTAAGAACTGGCAGATTGTGTGACACCCTTCCCCGACATCCTAAACATTTCCTAATGAGTTTCACTCCCATTATTACGTGACCAACTCATATAACCCTACAAATTGAGAAGCCAGATTTATGAAAGCCAAATGGGACAATTGAATACACCGCGTGTCAAATTAATGATTCTCTCTCGAAAAGTTCACGGCATGTATGTGTCTGTATTCTTGAACACAATGCAAGTTTTCAGCATCACAATAATGTTTGTGTTGCCCATTATTCTCATTTAATATTTACCCACACACACACACACACACACACACACACATATATATATATATACATGTATGTGTGTGTGTGTGTGCTTGTGTGTCTATGTATGTGTGTGTTCTTGTGTGTGTGTGTGCGTAAACGTTATAAATGTTGTCTCAGTCTTTTTACATCCACCAGACATTGGTACGGTGCATCTGGTTTTAATCGCAGTGGGCAGCACTACGCCATTAGTTCTCCTGTCAATCGGTTTTACAGTGTTTTGCTGCAAAAAGATTAAGTGTGCAGCCTCATACCCAGGTAATTTTTTGTGCGTTCTTGATTTATCGGTTGGAGGCTTGATCTTGAATTTATCGTAGCATGTGTGGTTGCGTGTGGTTACTATTCAGGTTTATAGTAATACAGGGGAGATACAATTTGATTTAAAGTTACGCCTTTGCACAAATTTTAAATGCAGAATAAACTTACAAAATGTAACTAAAGTGTGGAAAAATGAAAAAAATGAGGGCGGCTCTGTGTTTTACACAAAGGCTACAAATACATGCAGATATATCATACTTGTGTCAAAATCTTAGTATGATCTTCTGTTCATAATAGCTCTTGGTTTATAAAGAGAACAAGTTACTCCTCCCCCAATTATATCAAGACTGGTTTTATGACCGTGTCAACAGCTCACTTGGCACGATTTGGAACGCACAGACCACGCTATTAAGAGCGGCTAACCCAACATATGTTATTATTACAGATCTCATCTGCAATTCCTAATGAAATTGTTATTTTTTAGTATTCAAATTAGTCAAAAACATATAAACGGACGGCATTTGGCCACCAGCAAGTTTTGGATAATTTTAAGTGAAATGAATAAAATGAGGCATTATTAAAAAATGTTATATTAAGTGGGCATAATACATTTGTAACCGCTGCTTGATCACATTTGTAACTTTATTTCCCCTGGTTATAATGTATGATTTCATGTCGTCCGACCATGTTTCCATATATTGTAGCATGACATTCTTTTCGTCAAATTTGCTGATTAGGGAGGAAAAAGTATAATGGCATGTCTCTTTAGTTGACGGCCTACAAACCTGATGTATAAGGACCCCGTAGTGATCAATATTCCATATACACGTGACAATGAAAGCTTGATTTGTTCCTAGCATATGTGCATAAACGGCACTATGTCGTTATCTCCAGAACAAGCAACAAAATCTGCACCTGATTAAAACTATTCATAAATGTGCCATAGAATATACGACAAAATAGTGAGTGTTTTCTCCCCAAAAATTAGAAACTGTAAATTGGCCATTTTCAGGATTTTTTTGTTAGTACAAGATTTACGACCTGTCGCAAACCTTTGAAATGGAGATATTTTAACAGGGTTTATAGGTTTTGACAGCAACTCATTCCTTTTACTTATTATCATGTACTCCAACTTAAAGGTTACTCCGACAAAACCAAGTATGTCAAGGAAATACAATGCATGGAAGAGTGCAAACGTTTGTCATATAATCAATAGTTCCAGTAAATCTTGTATTGATTGCTTTTAACAAAATTAAATTATTAAACAGACATATCATTTTTTAAAGAATTACATGACGACTGTGCATAGAATGACCATGCCCTGCTATTACAGATGTTGCACAGATGAAAGGTCTCTGATTAATTAGCCTTAAACATAATGTTATTAGGAACCCCATCAATTTTGAAGACAGCAGACACATCATCTGTACCATGCATTGGGCCCCCTATCCCCCTACGACCATTGAAACCTTTACCTGACAAGCACAAACATCGCGCCCCTTCGAATCCATCAACCCCCCTCGTCCGACAGAGTATTATCAGCATTCATAGCTACCTAGATGTGTTATCAGTACTGAATGGAGCGCAACAAGGTCGGTATAGTCATAATATCCGAATTTGTACATGCAAAACATAGACATTAGTTAACGTTTATAATCTACTGTTTCACTTGTAGTTAAATTATGAGGAAGTTGAACAAGAAAATTATACCAGGCTACAATTCACTCTCGTTGAGGAAGCCGTATTAATTGAAATATGGATTTTTTTTCTCAATGAACGAAATAAGCAGTATTTACAAAAGATCATGACATGGACAAAACTGGGATTCAGTCGCAACTTTCATGACAGAAAAACAAAGTAATGTACATGTACTTATATTTCCGTCTTTGTATCAATTCACAGGTCAATCTACGACACTGACAGACGTCATTGAAGATATCCCTTTACGCCAAAGTGAGGAGGCCCGTGTTGATGCCATTCCTGGTGCCATAAAAAGCAATTGTGTTTGTTCTGAAATAGGAGATACCAGTACCTACCTCGGTCCATACCCTCACTATTGTAAAGTGCCTGCCACTCTTCCCCCTCCCCATCTACCTTATGATATTGTAACAGCGACGGACTCTCAACAAATAAACAGATGTGACAGGAAAAACTGCTCAGGTCCCAGGTTCCAACAAAATGGGCCATCCTGTACAGTTGTTGATGTGCCCAACGTCGGTCATGGGACGTCTCTCGTGACTCAATCGTCAGACAGTCCTGATTTTAATTGTATGAAACAACAAATGATAATGACACTATTGGATGATTTTGACTTTGATCTAAATAGGCTGAGTCCAAGCATGCTTCAACTACTGGAAGCCAAAATTAAGAAAACACTTTTAAATTTTGGCGGAAGAGGTTCTATGCAGGGGAATTGTGGGCATCATCCTACAAACAAAACAGCAATTGGAGATGAGACTATCAGAAAAGGCCCATTACCAGTTACAAATCGTGAAGGAAATAGCCCAGTTAGCATTAAAGGGACTCGTGAGTACAATACATTGCATACTCTCTTTCACCAAGAGTTACAATTAAAATGTATATACAACTGTTTTTTCAGTTAAATTGAACCTTAGAAATTGATTCTGGATGAAAAATCAGTTACAATATACATTTATACATATAAGTGGCGGACCATCATTTTAAGCTGTGCGACGATTTTAAGTACTATAAGACAAGTATTTTATATGCCATTGTCGTTTGGCAGTGCAGAAACCGAGTTATGAAGATTCTTATCTCCTTGAAAATTTAAAAAAAAAACACAAAAAAAAAAAAGAAAAAAAAAAAAAAAAAAAACCATCCTTTTCAACCTTATTTTGTGGGCATTATGTTCAGGCAAAATTTTTTACCCCTTCAATGCCAACTTTTGGCTGAGTCAAAATCCTCTCTCGGTGCACTTTGGGCGTATTGCCGCATGCGCACTGAAGAACAATAAACACCTGGACGAATCGTGTTGTGTCTGCAGCTGACGTCTTCCTCGCACTTGTATGGACTGTGGCATTGCAAAGAATGTGAAACTAGTATCGTCATGTACCATGTGTGGGTGAGACTTCAGTTCATATTTGCTAGTTCCTTAAAACTTTACAAACTTTGACAGGATCCTCCACAAACTTATACTGGGGGTGAACCTTGAGTAGGTCTCTACCAAGTTTGTTGAAAGTATCATATTTCAATGATTTTGAAGGGTTCCTATAAGCAGTTTTTTCTCCAAAATTACTGTGACAATTGCTTTGACGCTGCGTAGGGACAACCCCGGGATTTCTCGACCCCTTAACCCCCCCCCCCCCGCCACACACACACACACAAGCATTGTCTAACCCAGGGCACATGATTTTCGCCTGCCTTTGGTAATTTATGTTTTGCATATTCATGAAATGTATGATGAATTCTCATGAACCACAATGGCGGCACTCTTCAAACATGGAAGGAATGTGGCTTCAGTCGTTGTCCATGGACGTTGTACAATTTGTGGGAGTACTTGGGGGGGTTGGGGGAAGGCGCCATGTCCATTCTGTTGGTCTTTGTTACGTGCTGTCACATGGTTATGTTCTGGAAATGTATGCATGTCATCTCATCTCAATTCAACACCACTAAACCTCATTTCTGCGGAAAAACCCGTAGATCTTCTTGGTTAATTGTTTCAGTGCCAACGTTTGGACTGACTCAACAGCTTCCCTGGGCACGCTGGGGGCGCATTGAAATGTTTTGTGTGTGGTCATAACCTATTGTATTTGTGTCTTTTTGTCCAAAACCACTTCCTAGTAGTCATTACCCTATTCTGCAGTCCGAACTCTTTACTCTCCATGAGCTAACCTGTCCCTGTCTAACCTTTACTGAACCAAACAAGTAAGGCAACTTTTTCATTTGGGTGTATTTTCACATTGGAACTGTATTTAAAGTTCAGAAATATACGAACCGTTGTTAAATCAGTGACCTCAAGGTCGAGTACCCTGACCTTGCCATGGGGTCATTGTCATGAATCAAGAGTGACTACAGCAGGCTATTTTACGCAAGTCTCTCACACCTGAAATTAAGGTTGCCAAGTCTTTGATTCTGGGACATGAAAAGGCCACATTGAAATCAGCCCAAGCGTAACTGTGTGCGAGGATATGAGGCTTTCAAAGTTTGGTGGCTGTGCTGAATCAAGGACAACTGCAGGATTCAGTGTTACCCACATGACTAAAACATTCGCACCTTTACTGGTTGGGTGTAGCCCCTCACGGACAATAAAAGGGCAGCATGGGATTCATTTGGCACAGTATTCCAAGAACTATGGGTCGATTATCAACAGTAGATCGGGAGAGAGGAATTGGCATGCTACAGGCTGGTTTATCTGCAGCAGAGGTGGCAAGAAGACTGCAAGTCCACAAATCCACTATATCCAGACTTGCTACAAGATTCCAGGAGACTGGGGCCACAGCTGATAGACAGCGTCCTGGGAGACCAAGAGAAACCACACCTTGCACAAGACAGACACATCAGGGTGTCACATCTGCGGAACAGAACTTGACCAGCCACTAGAACTGCACAACAGACACCTGGCAGAACCAATAACAGAATATCTGTCCGACAGTCCGTAATAGACTACAAGAACACCATCTACACACCAGGCGTCCTTACAGGGGTCAAATTTTGACACAGGCAAGAAAGCAAGCCCGACGACAATGGGTTACTGCCCATACTCGCTGGACCCATCAACAGTGGAGGGATGTGCTATTCACCGATGAATCCCGCTTCACCCTGTATCATGCAGATGGTAGGACACGTGTTTGGCGACGAAGGGGAGAATGCTACTCAGATGCCTGTGTGCTGGAAACTGATCGATTTGGAGGTGCATCAGTGATGGTGTGGGGTGGAATTTCATTCACAGCCAAAACCCAGCAAATCTTCATTGAAGGCAATCTTAACGCTGCCCGATACAGGGATGAGATCCTTCAGCCTGTTGCTGTCCCTTTCATTAGACACCACCAACTCCACTTGCTTCAACAGGACAATGCTTGGCCCCATGCCGCTAGGCTGACGATGGATTTTCTGCAAGGAGAAGGAATTAACGTTTTGCCATGGCCAGCCTTCTCACCTGATATCAATCCCATTGAGCATCTTTGGGACTACCTTGACCAGCGTGTTCGGAGACGGGATCCAGCGCCCGCAAACCGCCAGCAGCTTCGCCAGGCTCTTCAAGAAGAGTGGGATCGTGTGCCCCGGCAGATGGTGCAGCGGCTAGTGTCATCCATGCGCCGACGTTGCATAGCAGTTACAGATGCTGATGGTGGTCACACACAGTATTAGTGGACATGCCAATTTGTGAACTTTACAAATCAATGTTGCCCTGTTTATTGCCAGCTGGTCGCGCCCTCGTTGACAGTTTCAAGTTTTTGTTTTTCACATGTTATGCCAAAAAGACTGCAGAATATGGATCTAATTTGTTTCTGTGATATGAAAGTAACAATAAATATTTAAGTTAAAAAGTTTAAGGGTTGCGTTATTGTTTGGTTCAGTATATATACATAGAAGTACTATTGTCCTTATTGCACACGTTTCTCTGTAAAATTTTGACACAGTATGTAACCAAAGGCCAAGGTTGATTAAAACCTTAGATGAAATATGATTTGTACAATTTTAAACGTGGGTTTTGAGAATCTAAATATGGGAATTAGGAGATGTACAAATTATTATTATTATTATTATTATTATTATTATTATTATTATTATTATTATTATTATTATTATTATTATTATTATTATTATTATTATTATAATCACATCTTTATTCGCACTTGTATATGTATAAGTACACTGTACATATCATAGAAAAAAAATCCCAATTGTCATATGACTGTATCAGTCATAGAGAGGAACAAAAATTCACAAATGTGTGTCGCTGCAAATATGGGTTGCCAATGCTGCAAAGCACAGCAACTCCGATTATTCAACTATTTGTATAAGCATGTTAGGTCGTACACAAGTGGGTCCGAGAAAAGTTACCATGCAGTTAACCATCTAGAATTAAACATAATATTCTTACTAGAGACGCTATTGCATTTGTTACAGAATCTGGTGTACTTTTTACACTCTCTAGCAACTCTCCAAAATCATATAAGTGAAAATTAGATTTGTAAAGTACATATTTTGACAAGATAAAATTAAGGGAGTTACAAACTGATGAGCGGCTTCCACCTAACGCTACCCTGGCTAAGAAATTTGTGAGAGATTTGCCACTGTGGTATAGTTTATAGCAAAAATTTAAGAAAACGTTTATGGAGTTGACATTCAATGTCTAGATCCATACATATCAAGGGTAACAGAGGAGGATGACTATTGCACGGCAAGTTTCGAATGTATCTCACTGCTTTACGCCAAGCGGTAAAAAATTTGACAACTTCCCTACCAGAAATGCAGGATATCTGCCAAAAATTCCAAACAACCTTTCGTGATTTACCCTGACCCCACACCGATAGAATACAAAATATTATCAGTTTGAAAACAAAAGGCGTAAGAACTGATAATATATCAGATTCACCTTTACACAATTACAATAAAAGTAATCTGATCTATGATAAAGATTATCCTGCGTCATGAATTTGGGTATGCAAATGAAATAGACTTTCACCGCGTACAGATTGTATGCAAATTGGCAACAAGTTGTTTTTGGATAATTTCTATTGAAAAAAAAAATCTGTACCGCAGAAAAAAATCTCAATTATTGGCCTAAAATCTATTTGTGTAGGTCATGACCTCGAGATTTAAATCAACGGACTGATGGCGCACTTTCCTAACCTTTGATGAAGACAGGAGGTAGGCTTAAGTACTTTTTTCTGAGACACTGAGCCGCGTTGCCCAAACAAATCTGTTAATTGCTAGGAACCTTCATCTATGGGGAGTGGCTTGATTCACCCAAAGACGTGCCATTTGAAATAAGCACTTTGCGAGCTAGGAACGTTTATGAAAGTGTGGTAATTCATCTGGTGGGAGAAAAGACATGGTAACTAAACCAGGCATATTCAAAGGACCACACTTCATAAAATTACACAGTCACAAAATAATGGGAGGAAAGGTGTGAAAAGTGCATAAACACGAATGTCCTTGAGTAAATGTACTGTTCTCTTTTCAGGAATTAGCCGTAATTTTGGTTCCAACAGTGATTCGTTTGCCCATCATAAATCAGCAGCACCGGCGCCATCATCAGATATATATCACTGGAATACTAGTTATGCACAGGATGAACCTGCGTATGGGCCCTATGAAGATATACCGTCATACGGGCCCTATGAAGAAATATCGTCATACGGGCCCTGTGATGAAATACCGTCATCACATTTCCAAAGACTGATGCTTGAGGATTGAACATAAACCATGGTTGCAAATGAACGAATGTATAGGAGAATGTCGGATATGCTGTTATTTCCACGGAATGTTAGTAAAAAAACTTATATTATAATGCACACTTGTTCATAACAAAAACATATATACGTAAAACAGCATACTCTTTGTGGCAAAGCATGTTATACTACCTGTGTATGATAAAAAACATAAGTAATGCAGAAAGTTTATTCCATTGGCAAGTATTTATTTCCATACAAAGCTACACGAATGTGTTTACCGTAGCACCACATACATCGATTACACAACGACTGTGTGGATAACACAGGCTAAACTCCATGGTAATGTCACTGTATTGTTATAGCTCATCTTGAGTTTCCATGAATGAGGAGTTAGAGTGGATGTACATACACCATGCTTATGTGATCAAAGTTTCAATTGTGAATCTATTTCAATATTTTTTGAATGCAACCAACAGATTATATATCTGTTAAATACTTCGGAACTACGTCATTTATACACGAGCTTTGGCCTGATGCCTGGGCTTCATTATTGTGACTAATAATGGGTGCCTCGGTAATTAAGTTGTATGCTAATTCAAGTGAAATTACTTGATAAATTTACATCTTCATACTGAAACCAATGAAGCTATTCAAATGCAAATAATACCTATCAAGCCAGCCATATCCCATAAATGTTCAATGCGGCACAGGTCAGATGGTCGGCGCTGTTCATGCCTGTACAGGGGCTCTAGCTTGCTATATATGTATTCAGGAGAAACCTTCGTAAATTCATACAGACAAACAATATCTCGAGCATGCCCAGGTATATTGTTCCACATTTGTGAAACATGATATAGGGGAGGATTCATATGCAACGAGTTTGGCATTTGAGGAAGCTCGCAAATATGGGAATTGTATTGCTTAATAATTCACAAAACCCAGAGTTTCATGATACAAAACCGAGGGTTTTCTTATGAAACTGGCCATTGTGCACGTAAGCATAGGTTTCGCTACCAAACCTCTCCATGAGGCGAGGACTCGTATTAGCCGATGGCTTTTTGGCCAATCATTATAAAAGAAATAATGTTCATGACACAAACCCCGAATTTTATGCATATAATGTAAATAACTCAGCAAATCACACCTTTGCATCCTTTTTTCCCGAAACCCTGGATTTATTTAATGAGTCATTTCTTCCATCAACTATGGAAAAGTCTCAGGATTTAATTACAAACCCTGAATTTTGTGAATTTGGAAATAACAGAATAAACACAAGAGTTTTGAATTTTACAAAACTGTGATTATTGTGACATCGATGACCATGGAATTTGTTAGTTATTATTGAGAAAGAAAGCTCAATATTTTTGAAGACCCAATCAGCACACATGATCCATAGACTACCAGATATTTCACCGTCACGCAACCCCATAGTACAGAGTGCAAGATTCATTTCACTCTGAATTTTGCTGGCTTTTTCAGCATTGTCACAAACCCGTAAAACATAACAACAACACCAGGATTTTGTTGAAAGGTCAAACAACTGAAGCATGACGGAACCCTGGGTAAAATAATCAACAAGAGACTGTTTTTTTTTTCTAACTAAACATTGAGCCCAAAACTCAGAGTCTTTTAAAAGATAAAAATAAATAAATAAACAAAACAAAAACGTAAAGTGCACAGTAAACGCAAAACTTGTATGTCAAAACCTTAAACCTCGGGCTTTGTGATAATAGACTGTTGGGTTTTGCCACAAAACCCCGCTCTCTCTCTCTCTCTCTCTCTCTCTCTCTCTCTCTCTCTCTCTCTCTCTCTCTCTCTCTCTCTCTCTCTCTCTCTCTCTCTCTCTCTCTCTCTCTCTCTCTCTCTCTCTCTCTCTCTCTCTCTCTCTCTCTCAGAGAGAGAGGATATTTTGACGCAGATGGAAGTTTGTTTTCAAGAAAGAAGGATCTTTGTCATTTACCATCGTCAAAAGAAGGATATGCAGGTTCAACTGCAACATCTGTATGACATTCGTGTGCTCAGCATGTCTCCAAGACGTGCATTCTTGGGTCAAATATAGGTTTGATCTCCTTGAGGTAGGGGCTCTGGTTTACTGATAATGGCACAAATATAAAACAGAGCGACGAAGCCAGGGGGATAGGGGTAGTCGTACCCCTTTCATGCAAAGAGTAACTTGCAAAACAAAAGTGTTCTGGTGAGAGTCTGGGTCGTCATTTCGTCATTTAATAAATTCATATCATCGCAAATTTTGACCCTTGCTGGCTAAATGTAGCATTAAAGATATTCAGTGAATGAACACAATTTTTGTTGACTGTAAAGAAACTCATAACAAAGTTTTTCAGAGTTTAGTAGAACACAAATATGCATTTTTACAATTTTTTGGATCTAAAGGGTTAAAAAAAAAAAGGGTGTACATTTTATGTTTATGTTTCTATCGAAGGACCAATGGTCATTTTCACTGAGTTTACAACTTGGAATGGAGGTACAAACGGACCAACATAACTGCACGTGGACATATTTATACGGCAATTGATATGACTGTGAGGATTCATGACAGTATGTCAGTCACCTAGAGATATGCACAAAGAAACTCTCTGGGGCAGAGGGACAAGAGAAAAATTTAAAGCGCCCCCCCCCCCACGTTGGTGGTAAGCAAGTTATCAACATATGACATGCATAAGTCTCACAAATATTTGCTTTATTGGAGAAACAATATACGATTTCATTTTTTACACACCATGTACGATATATTGCTGATAACTGTTCACTGGTTCATCAAGCCTTGTCATTAACTTTATATATATGTCACTGAAATAAATTGCAAGAGATATTTAGGTTGTTGTTTTCTTTTATCACCTGGATTCAAAGATGGTGCATGAATGTTAAGCTTACCTCTGTAAAGGTACGTCTATTTCAGATGCAAGTGAACTATTACAGGGTTGTCCTCAGAAAAAGTTACAGCTTAACAAATTTGCGGGATGTGGGAGGCCCAGTCGTGCCTAATAGGGCGCAGCGAGGCACTGCACAGAGGGCCGCCTAGGCCCCCAGAAGCCCTAAGTGTCAAACAATTTCTGTGGTGAATTCTGAGCATCTGAGGACACTAAATTCTCATCTATTTCATTGGGTGGATATGTGTAATGTATGGGGATTTTTCACTATATTATTTTTTTTTTTTTGCATAACTTGCATAGTACACCCAGGCTTCAAGCACCAAAGCCAAGCCCTTTGGCACAAGGCCTCTCCTAGTACACTCCATCCCTTTATTAGAGGCTTTTGTAGTATTTTCAAATTACATTTACTACAGAATAAAAACTGGCAATTTTGTTCTTTTTCTTACAGAAAGTCAATAAAACAGTTACACTGATGATTTTCCTTGAACAGACGGTGCAAGAATTATATTTGTTTTTCACTAATACTGTTTATTATTGGTAGTTGTTGTGATTTCACACCTGATTTTCACTAGTTAACATACATGTTTCGTTGTTCAACTTTGTTGAAACTTATCACTTTACTTTACCAAGCAGCAAGTTGAGTTTTAGGCATTCTTCGCTTTTGTTGCCATGTTCCATGTCAATAAACTTGCTGAACTAAGACATGATGGACAGCAGATAGCAAACATACGTCTGGAAACTTACAAAATTACGCGGCAACTCTGGCTTTCGACAGCGATGAAACCACAGCGTCACGTAGTGAGCGAGAGTAGCAACAATTTTGTAAACAGAGTTCTGATTGCCGACTTAGTACATGCGACTTATTTTTGACGTAAATACATGCAAATTTTACAATCGTTTTAATAGATTATCTTACGATACACAGTAAAACGTCAAAATCTCGGGTAATAATGAAAGATTCACAATCAAAAATGAATATTAACGGGAAGTCTAGATAGCTTTACGGGAAAACGCATACATTGTCGGCTAAAATCAAACCTTAACGGGACCGTAAGCTATAAAGCTTCAGGGACAACCCTGATTATTGTTGAAATTAAAGTTCCTTGTCATTTCTTATGAAGTGATAGTAGCGGCTGTAGTTCTGTGACTAAATGCGTAGAAAAATATTTACCATCAAGGTTAGCATATTTTACAATGGCCTCTGTATTTTGAAATGGTGCTGACTCGATCTCCAAATATAACTGTTTGAGAATTGAACATGACGACGACTTAATGTAAAATTTGTCTCCTGGCACATGCTTTAATATCTTTTAAGTCTTAAATAGCATTTGGAAAGAAGAAGCGGACATTGGCATTATTTTAAGTTACAATGTGTATGTGTGTGTGTGTGGGGAGGCTAAGCATACAAATACCTTTTCTGTCTAAAGCTGTACGTGCACACAAACCTATTTACGCATATCTATTCAAAGTAAATCAACGTATATATATATAATTACTTATCCCATCCACAGTTAGTTATGTTAGTCAGGTTGTTACGTTAGTTGGAGGATCAATTTTCATCATGTATCTTTTTAAACAGTTAACATTTTTACGAGGTCCGAACTACGCAGCCAAACAACAATGTAAGGCTTCCGCTGCTCAATTGCAGCTGTGGCCAATGGACTGCAGACACTAGAAACCTGTTCGTATTAAGCCTGGGCTAATTATTGATTTGGGGAAAAATAATATTTTCTCACAAAAACAATGTTGCAAAAGAAGCGAAAACGGAAAGCGATTTGAGTATATCATAGAAGTGTGATATGGTTGGAACGTTTGAGACATAGGGGGAAGGGGTACCATGACTTCATGTCATATCTCACAAAGTTTATTAAATGAAGTGTGCAGATGCTGGTTGCATGAGGGTGCACTGAGAGGTATATTTGATGGACGAGTTGGGTGCACTCTCAATTTCACTATGTCGTGTCAGGCCTGTGCTCTTGCATGGTGGCTAACAAAATATAGTCCTTCCAGTAACTTTACGTGTTTTCCGCAATGAAACTGAGATGTAATGAGGTAAAGTAAAGTAAACGCAGGTTTTGGAGACTTTAAGACAGAATTTACCTTAGAACTTCACGTGCACCTGTAATAAAACAGACTCAGATACTCTCAATATAACAATATTTTCGTGTTTTTCTATGTTTGCGTGCATATTTTTGGTACATATGCTCAGGTTAAGAGCAATTTTAAGAGACATTTGCTAATTTGCTGTGATGTCAGGAATCGTTCAACCTGCTGGCTTTGAGTGAGGTATGTCCACCGCTGAGTCAGGCTTTATTTCAGTACCATATATTTATATATTAAAATCCACAAGTGATGCATATTTGTATTACATAGTATAAATCATGGAATTAGCACCTGGTTATCCCCACCTTTTTTGTTATAAGTGCATACCGAGCGGTAGGGGATGGTAGGCCAGGATAAGCTATTTTCTGCTGCTAAAAATGGGTCACATATTTGTCAAAATCTGTTCTTGGGCTTGGTTGGAGGCACTACAAAAATTCAGATTTTAGGGCAAACATCTTTTAATTCTTTTTCAGCAGCCGGTGGGCCAGGGCTTTATAATGTTCCAGGTTCACAAATATAACAACAACAATGTAGGCCTACTTATTTTGATGTCAATTAAGGTGACTGACAAACCAGAAGAACCTAAAAGTAGCACGCCAAACATGTCTCTGTCTCTTTGGCGCAAGTGACAAATTTAGGGATTTGAATGGTCAGGCATATATGTGTTGGCAAACTCCCTCCCCCCCCCCCCAAAAAAAACAAAAGCCCCCCCCCAAATGATAATAAATGAAAATTAAAAAAATACCCCCCCCCCAAGTCTGCAGTTAAGGAAAAATATTCAAAGGTTGAGACGACCGACTTAACACCACCAGTTCCCCTTTATTGGTAACTACCTGCCTCAAGTCAGGAGTGATTTATTTCTCTACACATTGGTATCGGAAGATGTACCTTAAAGTTTTACTTATTCGTATGGACAGTTAAGACACCAAAAACCTCTGTATGGCCGATTTTGACATTTTAACGGTTTTTACAAGATGAATGTCCTTTCTATTAGTTGTCAAAATTTCAAACTTTTAATTATAGTAGAAATATGAGAAAAACGCCAAAAACCACACAGACGTGTGGACATCCATCATCCATGTCTCATGCTTTTGGTTTTGAGCCGCCAAAGGAACAATGGCACCCTTCAATCATACTTAGCAGCCTGTCACGTGGCTGCAGGTTGCAACGGCCCATGGCAAAAGGAGAATGGTATCAGGGCGGCAATGCGAAATAAGGCAGCATGCCGAAAGTATGTTTGTGGGCAGGGAAAAGATGCAAACATGCTAACATATCACAGCCTTGGTGGTTTACTTTATAGTTATGTTTTGCGTTCTAATGAAGGGAGACTTTAAATGTTCAAGAGGAGCGGGAATCGTCAGACGATGTCCCTTCAAACTTCAAAGGCCGTGCCGCGATGGGTTACCCCAGTGGTCCTTCATATCAAAGACAGGCGGGCAAAAAACTGGCACCTTAATCAACAATACCCACGTACAAAATAATATTTTGTCGAAACCCAGGGATCAGAAAATAAAAGTGCAAATAAACACATCGAAATAAGCATAAATGTGAACAGCAGAGAAAACACACAAAATTGTGTCACAAATCTCAGGTTGGAAAGAGAAATGAAACTCATTGAGAAAATAACTACAAAATAATGACAAGCCGGCTAAGTAAAGTGTACAGACAAGTCTAACAAGCTAACTACATAAAGCATACAGATAGGAGTAAATAAGATAAAATAAAATACTATCCCTAATAACGGGATGAAGAGGTAGGTGGCGGAAGAAAAAAACAGCCATCCGTGCACTGATCACGAGCGGGCGCAGGCCGCCCCACCGAAGCAAGGCAACACAACTTTCGTTGCCAGGCTTGAGGTCACGGAGCCCGAAGGGCTGCCTCCATGACGTCACACTTTGAAACCAGACTTTCGCTGTCGCCGTTTGACAGATCGCTGAATAATGTTTTCCGTACTTCAAAGGCTCTTTCATTTATGTCATTGGCCAAGAATTGATTGACAACCTCCTCAAATGTTAAGGCACGATGTTTACTACGTTTTGTACAAATATAAGCTCCACTGGAGCAAATAGTATTGTTTTCAGAGGCAAATGATCAACGTCAAAGGCCTTTGAAGCTTGTTTTCTCAGAAAAGATAATAGGACGAGAACCCCACCTAAGAATTGTTATTCCAAGAAAACGACTGGGCGAAATTTAATCCAGTTAACGGCTTCTGATTCTGTAATATCTGAACTGCAAAAACGATTCAGCGATTGTCTAAATTTTGTCTCGTTCTTTTTCTATGAAATGAAGAAAATGAACATCCTGAAAATCAAAGGGAAAATTGAAACTTTGAGGATGGATAACAGAAAAACTAAACCAAACATAAACAATCGCAGGGTCGTTTTTTGTTGCCGATATGTCACGATTAAGATGCAAGTGTAAATATCATTTTATCAGAAATAATTAGTGACTTATATCGACATTAATGGGGTGCATGCTTTGCAGTCAACTTTCAGTTGTTTATTCAACAATCAACATCACAGACATCCAAATACGGGACATATGAATTCTTTGGAGCATGACGAATACACACATATATGATATGTTATCCTAACGCAAATACATTTTGAGCTAGGATTAACCAAAGTGGGATTTATTTTTGGTGTCTTACCTGTCCTTAAGTATCTGCCTTTTCTGTCATTAACGTTGGAACTTATGAATATCGGTAATGTTTTTATGAACTTTGGTCCTACTAAACTATTCTTCCTGCATTCATTGTCAGGATACACCCCCACACGTAACTATATGCTGTAGCCATGATTATGCAACTGGAGCGGTTGTGAAGCAGATATTTGTGCGGTCTCTCTTTCAATGACGAGACAGAGCCACGAAAGAACCTGAAGTGACATTTTCATAGCTGACATGCCCTTCGGTTAACGTGACACTTCGTTACTCAAGGGCGTTCCTTGTCGGCTGAGATATATTTTAAAATTTGGATTTTTTTTAATTTTTACAGTTTTTAAGAGGACGGGATGCCCGTACTTAACCCCTGACCTTAATGCCTATCATACCTGTGTTTGGATGCGGCTGCCGCCGGCACAATATTACTAAACAAGGGATTGTGACTGGCAGCTTGTCACTACCTGGATCCCAATGAAAAATACTGACCGAAATTCCGTACCAGTAACTCACTTCCTGGGATATAAGAAAGACTATCGCTGCTGGAACTTAGACAGCTCTCGTAAATATTTTTTTTCTTCTCTTTTTTGATGAACGGTATTCAGTGCAAGTGGGTGTATGATAAATCTGGTAACTTACAAACCGTTATATGGTGTCGCAAACCAACTAAGGCCTACATCGGATTGTAAGCCTGACCTGGAAAATGACACTAGAAAGACTGTCAGCCTCTGATAGGGGCACTGAGGAGTAGGAGCTCCTTTTCAATTTTCATTTTCTATTCAATGATTTGTAACTTCTTATAATTTATTTTATGTATCATTAGTTCATCTTTTGGCCACTTTGAGTCGCCATATGTATGTGGCTCCACAGTGGGTACTTAAAACAATAAAGTTACATCTCTCCCTGGATGTCCCTCCGCTGCAACGAGAGACACGCCGTCTTACCGTGAATATCAGCCACGTGACGCTGACAGCGAAGGTTCCCTTCAAAATTCCCAGTTGATTCTGAATCTTGTTGCAGCGGGTTTCACATTTACCCCCAATACATGACTGTAATGGGAAGTGCCGTGTGTAGAGGAGGTGGACACAAATCGTATTTTTGGTTTTCGGAATGCAGTTACATGTGTAAAACAGGAGGTAGGAAGCTGAAAGTTAGGAGTATCTAAGAGAATAAGTAACAAGGAACACAAAGACGTATGGTATGCCACATCACATGGGATATTTGGACTTTATTAGGCACCTTTCAACAGACGAGTACAGATTCGGAAAGCCAGGGTCGCCATAGTTGTGTCCCTTGTCATTTATCCATGGGGCCAGAGTGAAAGCCGAACACAATTTTACAGTCTTCCTGTGATCGAGAGGTATTGGAAGTTGAACGTTATGTCCACGCACACACAGCCCAATATACAGCTTGGCAATTAGCTTATCCGCAATATCCCGACTACTTGCCATTAACGCCCAGCTGGATGCCAATTCTGGCTACCGTTTACAGCAGATTTTACTTCTGGTATACCTATTGTATACAGTGGAATACACGGTAATCTACATTTTCATATGCAGCAAGGCATATGGAGACGGGTCTGGGGATTTGTTGCAAACTTACGATTCCGAACACACGAATCAGGCATCAAACTTTTATTGTGTTAGTATTACGTCCATGCTCAGTTCATCATCATAGATTGGAAAAACAGATAATTATCTTTATGACAATGGAGTTCAGGACACACACATTTTCATACGGATTTATCAAGGTATTGCCTGCCTAGCTGCTTCTCATGTGATTTTTAAAAAAAATATTCGGCCCTGGGTCTGCTAAGGAAGCAAATAAAGGAGTAATATGTCCAAGATTAGTGTTGTTTTAGTTTATAATTCTACCCCTAGTAGTGTCATCTCCATGCCACGGTGACTATTATCATATTGATGTGATTTTGAAAGGTTTATAACCATGATATAGTGAAAACTCGTTATAATGACACCACCTGTTTCCTAAGAAATGTGTCGTATAAGATATATATCAGATAATTGAGTCAAAAAACAGAGAAAATAAATCTTTTTCCTTGAAAATTTGTGTCATTATATTGAATATCTGAGTATCATTATGATGAGATTTTACTGAAAATAAAGTGGTGAATACAGCTGGACCTTAAGCTGCATGAACAGAATATAAATGCTTTCAATGGAATATTATGTGAATACAGCTGGACTTGGACCTGTGTAAACAGAAGAAATATGATTTGAGATCGAGTGGAGACAATATGCAATTTTCAGGGACAGTGGTTGAAACAAATGTTTGTTATCCTAGCTTTAATTAGTGTAAGTCAATATTACATTCATATGGTTTTCATTTGCATATCTCCCCCTCCCAATGCTTACCATCTGTACTCTTGCCCTTCCTGGGTTTCACAGTTGGCGCACCCTTCTTTGCTTTAGGTAATGAGAAACTGTATTGTTGCTTTCCCTCTTTAGTTTCTAAATTTTGATTGTAAAGAAGACATGCCAGATACAGTCTGAAATATAATCTGAAATATAATTGATAAAGGAATTTGAACATAACTCCTGTTTGTTTGCGTTGTTATATAAACTATAAGGTGATTGCAGATCATATTATAAATTGCAATTTTATTTATTGTGCGGTTTTATTTGTGAAGCAATGAAATTAAGAATTATTTGAGAGTGTTTTCTACACTTCTAGAAATCATTGCTAACATGGATGTTTATTTATTTATGTCTGGACGATTTTCGCGAAAAAAGAAAAAACAATGAATAAGACCCATTTTTCTTTCTTTTTTCACCCTATGGACAAAAGTCAGATAGAAAGTTTGTTTTCATGAGTTTTTTTTACGTAGCACATCAGGGTGAAAACAAAGATTTTGTACATGTACTAAATTTACAAGCTTGGCAACCTTTCAAATACTCACCTGGCTCCCATCGAAGGAAAAGCAAATGCGAGGCTTTGGGTGCAAAGAAACATAATTTATTATTGAAAAACTCCAGGACTGAGGTCTGGTGGTTTCGAGATAATTTCATGGTGTCCATGCATAGAAAATGTGATGCAACTACTAATTCAATCTCCTTGTGAATTTTGGACCCTAAAACATATAGCATCACAGCTCAATGGATCGTCAAAAGTCTTTAAAACAAGTAAAAGTTGTGAATTTTGGACCCTCAAAGCATATTACATCACAGCGCAATGGATTGTTAGAAGTGCTCAAAACAAGTAAAAGTTTTCAGTTGTCCCCAAACAGCAAATTGCATTTACTTTCAATTGGATTACATGTGAGTAACCGCATTGCATTTTGTGGCAACTTAGCTTTGGCATAGGAGTCCGTTTTGTTTATAAATATATATTCCTGTGTTGAAGGGTCACCTGCTTCATGTGGCCACTAATTCTTGGTTTGTCATTGCATCATTTTTTTTTTTAAGTTTGGCAAATTATGTGCTCAAGTCAAATCTTCCCATATTTGTACACAAAATTTTGCCTTTTTTTCATTTTTTTTCCTCTGTAGTGTTATTACAAACAACTACAAAAATGCAATTTACCTGCTAAGATCCATTCGACATGATGTTCTTCTATCTCCTCATGAAGACTCTCGGGAAACTCGGCTCCATGCCCTGCATGTTTGCTGACAATTATTTTAGTACTGACAGCCACTTTGCTAAAACTTCAGTGCTTTTGTCATTACTAGAAGCAGCACAGCAGTAGAAATGATTGGAGATTGACTGGACCCATTCGGCAACAGCTTTGCATCCTTGCTTTTTTGACAGAGCTTCCAGTTTCTTGTAAACTCCTACAAAAGTAAAAAAAACAACAAATAATAATTGTGAACTCTAATGGGATTATAAGCGGATGATTGGCAGCATTTCCAGGAAGATCTAATTCATCAGGGCTGTGACCCAGAATATATATTCACTCCAGAATTCTAGAGGTTGACATTCAAGTGTACTATTTTCTATATGACTTACCTGTAGATGACAAAGTTTATATGTTATTTTGTAAATTAAACACCATATTTGGGCTGTTCAGCACACACGTTAAGTCATTTGTGCCACGTTTAGTTGAAATTTGTGTTTATCATTCAGACTAGGTTCTCTCAAGATGTCTCGAGCCCTACAAATTGTTTGGCTGTTATCCTCAAATCAGGGCACTGATTTTGGTTTAAAATTTTTGTTTTTTTACATTCCAAAACTTCAAATGTTGTAATTCTAGGAAATCTCGCGGTATTGATGATCCGATGCAAAACCTGTTCAGAGTGCCACTGAGAATGTATAATAGTAACTACTCCATGTGGTCCCCCTTGTGCAAGTGACCTGTCACCACAGGGCAATTTATCAAGGAATTTACCTTTGTGCCATAGCAGAAAGAGTGTGGCTGACCATTGCAATAACCACATAAGACAGATAACATTGTAAGACACATACACAATAAAATGAACAAATGTCTCAGCCTTCGCGCAATGCCACACACTGATCCAATGTCAAATTTCTGGTTGCTCTTCCCTCATGTACTTTTTAACATTAGAATGGCGATCAGCTGTTAGTTCATGAATTGTGATGTTTTTCTTCTTCATGTCAGCAGTGCCTCTCTTCAGCCTTTCCAGTTCCATGGCATAAGGATTTTGACTTTATTTAACTACAACATAATTTCAATAAACAGGAAAAAAACCACACACAGTTGATCTGTAAATGCAAGTAATTTTTGAAAGATATGGACTCTTGTTCTAGCAATATGAGCACAAAAAAAGCAGCCTGGTTGCTTACAGCAGTGATTGCATACATGCAGTAACAATGTATTATGGTAATCTGCACAATGTATTTAGATAAAAATAGCTTGCATGAAACTTTACTCCACTCTCCCACGAGATTGTGTATAACTACCTGGTTTATCTTTGGTTCAAACATAAATCCCTTGCCCAGTCAACACAGTAGCATTGCATGCCTTCCCCATTGAAGCTTTGCGGGCAAACAATTTCAAGATTGCACTCCACACATTCAAGCTGAAACAACATACTGTTCGTTGTTCACACATTTCAAATAAAAAAAGACGTTATTCAAGCCAGATCGACATGCAAAGACACTGGAAATTTGTAAATTTACACAACTTGTATACTATTTTACATGTATAAGTTGCATGTCGACAACCTTCACTAGCTTCATATCCATGAGGGCATAGCTTCCATATTTTGCTGCATGTCCAGGTGAACAAGACCTTGCGCCTTCCCCCCAGATAGGCTCCTTGTGCGTGCAGTTGCTAGGGCAAAAGGGCCTGGCTCTGTCGCCACACACACTGGACTGCTGGTGCCAGGCAGAACTTTTGCATCCGAAAATACGTGCTCATGGACATGGTTGCAATCCAAGCATGCATCAACATGATGATAGCCTTCACAGGACTGGCAGCTGAGAAAAAGATGTCACAAATTATTGTGCTATTTCCCCTGGGCATCCAAGTCTTTCTACCTGGAGCAGACCCCTGGCTGTTCCATTTATCTATGTGGCCTTTGTTACATCTTTGAATGAGTGAGATTCTGGAGCCAACTCTCATTTGCAGAAAAACTTCACAACACTGTAGACATGTCGAACAATTTGTCACCAGCTGCTGAAGCTTGACTTCATCCACAAGGAAGCCACGACCACCTTTTCCAAATTTCTCTTGGCTGAAACACAATACATCAACATTTGTAAGGATTGATGTGCACCAATTTTATATGTAAATAAACAAGACTTGTGACGCGTTAATTTGCACATGCCGAGGACAAAAGGGGTCAGACTTGTTTAGCACACTATATTGCTATAATCAACTCCTTCCCAGTCTCTCTATGATACACCATAAGGTACAAGCATCTTAAAATTCTATTCAGTCCTCACTTTTCGGTTTGTAGAAAATAAGATGGAAATATCATGAATTTCAAAAGAAATATTTTCTAGAAATATAACTTTATGAAATCATGTATAAATATCTAGAAAGATAACAAAACCAGTATTCATGAGCGGACACAATCATCATTAGAATGTCACATAAGTACAAATATTCTACATTTTGAAAGTAACATCTATATATGTGGCCACCCCTTCAGCGAAGAAAAGGTGACCACATACAGCAGAAGACTTTTTCACCACAGGTAAATTTATCAAAAAACTTGCTCCGGTGTCAGAGCACACTGACCATTCATGCCAGTGACCCCAAATTGCAGATACCACTGTATATCAATTATACCTTGTCTTATGATGATCAGTCTGGGCAGATCTATTGGACATAGTGTAGTATGGTTTCTGTTTCCCATAACTGTGTTTTGGACTAACCGGTATTCAGCATCTTCGTCATCATCATGATGACTGTCGTTGTTCATATCCTCCATGGATTGATCCCGGTGTGGATCTAGCTGAGGGTCCTCTTCAGTGAGTGTAATTTCTCCATCTTCCTCTTCTAAACGTACCTCATTCTCTTCCAGTTTCACATTCTGTTCATTAATAACTGCCTCTAGTTATTTCACCCTATCCTCTAACTCTTCAATTTTTGTTTGTGCTGCAGCTGTGTCTTGCAAGGGTCACGGCAGTTTGGAATGCACTTGAATAATGGCGATTCCTCAATGTGATGTTGGCATCGCATTGCACATCGTCTTCACTGCTCTAAATTGAAAACAGTCATATATATATATATATATATATATATATATATATACATACATACATGTATACATAACTTTCAAACAATTGCCATGAAATAATAATAATAATAATAATAATAATAAACGCCAAAGTGAACAAACCATTTTCTCCTAATTAGCATTGTACATATATATATATATATATATATGTTCACTATATATATATATATGTACACTATATATATATATATATATATATATATATATATATATATGTACACACACACCAAAAAACCATGTATTTATTTATTTGCAAGAAATGCTTAAACAGGATGTTGACATGAAACTTATTGCTTTTCTAGGGCAAATTTCAAAAGGGAGATTCTCCCTGCCTTCATCATGTGGCTTCCTTCCATTTTCTCCTACCCCCCTGATTCTTTTTTCATGTTTTTTTTGTTGAAAATAAAAACTGCCTTTGTTAAGGTATAAGCCCCTGACACTATGCAACTTTCCCTGCCTCAGCAAAAATCCTGGGAGAACCACTGAAATATATGTTGGACAATATAACAGGAACAAGCTAATGTTTCCTGTGTTAAAATAATTTGTTGTTTTAATTTCTCAAATTCTCTTTCAGATTGACAATATTCCGTTATTCTTTTTCTCCAATTATTGCATGCCTTGTTCAAACTCGCATCAGCATGCGCCTGAAGTTTTCCAATTACACTAACATCAGGTCCAATGTATGCATCTGCAGTCGACACGTCTGGCTCAGGGTCAGGTTGCAGCAAAGAAAAAGTCTCTGTGATAGTGTTGCATGTGTACTGTTACCATCCTCATAATCTTTGATAAGCTGCAAGCAGAGAATGTGTTTACCCTATTGTGCATTGCCATGCTGGAAGAGGCCCAGTGAAATTTGGGTATATTTCTATTTGTCCACTGAATTTGACCATGTTGAAGCTCTACATATCTCCCCTTTTCACCAAAAAGTACTAAACTTGATTATCTGACATATCAACAGGCTGCATTAGCAATGTAACCATACGTTCGGAGGCCCAATGCAAAATAAAGAATGGAAAAGCACTCTCTCTGATTTGGCATTATGATTATTGGCACAGGTTACCACAGACACGGGTAGCATTTACATCTCATTATGGTTTATGTATTTCAGACCGTCTACAGCAACACTGTCAACAGCCTGAACAGGTCAATGTTCATGTTCTGATGCAAGAATTTTCATTCATTTAAATGGGACCTGTTGTCAACAAGCAATGGCCGTTTGCTTTTTTATTTTTTTCCGAACTTCAAAACGATCAATCATATCACACACACAAGCTGCATTTAACAATCACGATACCCAGCTGTGCCTGCTGATAACGAGGTGTCATAACTAACGCAACCATGGTAGCGTGTTCACTCATCTGTATATTGTAGCATTTCACCACTGCCTTGGATGTCAAGGACCGCTTTTGCGTCGATGTCCTTGGCTGGAGAGGCAATTCCACTGTACAAGCATCTCCTTTTGGCATAAGATTTAAACTTTGTACTGCAGTTTTCTTTTGTGAAACACTGTAGCCAAGACCTTTACATATCTGTGGGTCTTTATCAAAAAATTCAAATTCAAAATGTTCACTGCAAAGCAATCACTTACCGTTGAGATAGTCGTCCGGGTTGAAGTTTTCCCTGTTTATTTTCGCAGTCCACGCTTTCCGTCTGTGCCTTTTCTTCAGATGTTTGTGGAAACCTTCTTAGTAATCACTGTTGGTGCTGTTCTTACAGCCAAAAGCAACAAAATACACCATTTTTACGCCTTGTTTGCGTGCGAATACCAGCAATGAAACCTCAATCACGGTTCACACCAGGCCAGTCAACAATTGTTAGGCAAATTAGGCTGACTTTGCAGCCAATTAAAAACCACGTTTTTGTGCATGCAGGAACCCTTTTTTTTTATGTCAAATGAGAAGAAATAACATCTATCTTTGCATATAAGAGTAAAAAAAAACCATTTAAATGGGATATTCTCCTTGTCATATTACCTTTAAGCTGAAACTTTGCGAATCTGGTTATTGTGGAGGGGTCAAACAAAGTTGTTCACTAAGTGGCACTGCTGTGGGATGGTGATTTTCAACGAATTTTTTTTTTTCAATTCGGGTACTTGTGGGTAAATGCACCTTTCCTATTGATTACTATGTAAGTGAATGGGCATTCTTATGCTGATTCTCACATCAACTTCTTCTATTAAACAGTCATCCAGATTGACTACAAACGTGGCGGCAATGTACCTTCGGAAGGTCTCTACCAGGTTTGTTCAGATGGTCTTGCTCCAATGATTTTTTTTAGATTTCTTGATTATTTATGAATTTTGTTTTTTTGGGGGGAAATCTTAATAAATCTCTTTCTGCAAAACCGCTCTCTCAATTGTGTTGATATCACACAGGGACACTCCCGGAGACTCATAGTGCTTAATTTGTGCAGCAGATGGCGCTGCATTTCTCCCATTTTTTTATCATTTTAGTGTGTTTTGCTATTTTTGGACTTGTCCTTCAGATCTATTACTCAGATTAAGTCCTGTTGTCTATGTTTCTTCTGAAACGGTCAAACAAGGTGTTGACTAGGTGGCACTGCTGTGGATTTATGATTTTTAATATTGAAAAAATGGGTTCTTATCGGTAAATGCACATTTCCTGTTGGCTACTTTGTAAATCAATGGGCATTCTAAGGGTAATTCACATTTTTAACCCATTCGAAGAGCCTGTCAGTCAGATTGACTTCAACCTTCATGGCGATGTACCTTGGGTGGGTCTCCAAGTTTGTTCAAATGGTCACTCGCCAGTGATGTTTGGATTTTTTCATGAATTGGGGGGGGGGGGGTGTCTTTAAAAACGTTTTGATCGGTAACTTCAACATGGAGATTTCTTTTAATGGTTATTACTTAAATAATTTTGGCCATATTTGTGTCAAATTTGCTAGGGATGTACCTGTGATAAGTGTCTATCTATTTTGTGCTGGTGGTTTTGGTACATATATGTATGTATTTATGATCCAACATTTGTATAATATACTTCTGATTAATATCCACATAGAAAAGCTGCAAAGAATTGTGGTCTTTGGCTTAAACTGTATATATTTACGGGGTTCATTTAGGTTCATGTAGGTGTTGAAACAAAGGAATGAGGGCAGATGGTCTGATATGTCAGACAAAATTATTCCTGAAGTACACATTTTTTTTTTGGCATGGAATAGGTCACAAGAGTATGGTCTACTAAAGTAGCAGTCCTATCTGTAAGACTCATTGATGAAGTTATTTTTGGTGGAGACATGAAAGGGTAGACATCACACAAAAATCCCCCAGAAGGTCAACCGACACACTCATATTAAGTAACACAACATCAGAGACAATTTCTTTGTTAACGTGGCATGAATATCTGCAAAAGATGAATGTCATAACACGGCAAGTGTTCCCAAAAGCTGTTTTGAAAGTTCCCGGAGCTTCCAGTCATTGTTACTATTTTTGTATCTTTCGAAGGTTAAAAGTTAATAATATGCAAGATGTCGATTATTTAATTAAGATGTACAGGATCAATCATTAATGGTCTTGGATGCCCAGTTTTGATTCTATACGTGTTAACTTTACTCCATTTACATTGAAGTACATAGGCATGATGAGCAAGGGGAGTGTCCATCACACATCACACAAAATTAAATGCAGCAATGACACATCACACACAAAAAATGTTCTCTGTGTCCTTTTTGGTCCCTTCCATAAATTTTGTTCATAAAATGTTTAATAAACATTATTATGTACAAATAATCATAACTTTGCAATATATGTATCGATTTGAAATTGAAAATGTCCTCTGTGTCGCAAAATCTGCAGTCCAAAATAGAGCGGCAAGTAAAACTTTCTGGAGTACAAATCCCGTGACTGTTATGTGACATTTTCCGATCAAAACAAAATGCCACGCCCATCTCTTTCCGTAACAACGGCGCACATCGCAAGCATCAACAGCATTTTTCGTTGCACGTATGTACCTTGATCACTTCCAACACATCAAAATTTAACGAAAACAGATGTTTTTTACCTTTTAATAGTCAAAAAGTTACTATTTATTGGAATACTCAACCATGAGCTGCAAAACAAAACAGCTTTGTTAACATTGCGGCAGATACACGCCCGCCATTTCGGAGGTCTATCGTCCTCGCTACTCTTGCTGACGTGCAAGCCATGTTTCCTGATCGTGGAAACACGTATTTTAAACAAGATGATTAGTGAAATAATTGTCGGAGTGTGTCAGATGTTACAATTTAGGAGGAAAAATCACCAGGTTCTGGTCAATATGAAACTGGATAATGGGCGATAATACGTATTTCAGCATGTACCTTGTCTCTGTTGATTTTTAACGCTTTTTTCTTTCTTTCTTTCTTTCTTTCTTTCTTTCTTTCTTTCTTTCTTTCTTTCTTTCTTTCTTTCTTTCTTTCTTTCTTTCTTTTTGCAAAATCACAGTATCATTCCATCTGGATTCATTGTACTTCAAGAGGTTTATTAATCTCTCTTTACATCAAGTAAACAATATATATATATATATACATATATGTATATACATATATATATATATATACATATATATATATATATATATATATATATATATATATATATATATATATATATATATATATATATGTATACACACATATATACACCTTTTATTATTAATTTTTCAGGTAGCGCCAGTGAAACCATGTGTAGGCTGTGTGGTCAGGGTGTCAATTTGGGAGACTACCCAATTGCAAAACAAAGGACGGCCAGTGAAATAAAATCTGCCTTGAACATCGATGTCTTTGCTACACAATCCGTGGTTGTGCAATTCTTGTTATCTGAAACTACAGCTGTGGCGAAAACAACAAAATAAGAGATGCGAGAAGTCTAAAACTTTAAGTGTAAAGTTGCAGAGTTATGAAGGGTGTCAGGGGAGCTCTCCAGAAACGTATGCTCATATGTCAGCAATTAGAGATATGGGTGAAGATAGGAGTTGGGCCTCACGGAAAAAAGGAGGAAAATAACTATGCATGAAAGTAGACAATGAAACAATACAAACCTCATTGTGTATTTCAAACACAGCAGGTGAGTGGACATTGAAAGTTTCAGGGGAACTTGTGTTAAAGGAGCTACTGAATGCCCTAGACTGTATCACGTGTCTGGGTGATGTGAAGACAGTGTTATTTTTATTAGAAAACATGAATATATGCCCAGAGAATGAGGGTTTTGTAGACCTCTGCACCCAGAGAAGGCAAAATGGATCTCCCCAAATATTTTCTTTGACTGGAGAATATGTAGCCAAAGAAGAGGGATGTGAGGCAATTAGGCATATGAAATGTGAACATTTGTACTCTTACGGCGTAGAAAGATGTAGTGTGTGTTCTCTTTAAACAAGTAACCTAATCTACATGCAAAATATAGTGAAAGAGACTCAAAGTCAAGAACTATCAACCAGTTCCTTATTTCCAAACGAAAGCTTGTCGCGTGATCAGTTGAAAACAAAACTAATGGATGCTCAGAGTGAACACCATATGATGAAATGAAAAATTAAATTACTAGAGGCTAAAGTAGCTGCAAAGTGTGTGCAAGAAGGGCCAGCCTGCAATATGGAGGAAAGTATGGGTGATAGGTTTAAGAAAATTTTACAAAACAAAGCCGAGTCTCAGTCAACGGGAGAACTACTATGGCATGAGCAATAGAAACATTGGATGAAAGAAATTAAATGTGCCATGCGATGGCAGCCAACAGTGATAAAAATGGCTATAGCCATCCATATGAACAGTCTCACGGCATAGGAGTACCTGCATGATTGTGGCATTTTGGCTTTGCCACACACAAACAGTCTGAGACTCTACAGTAATATTGGCAAAGTCAGCTCTGGTTTCAACAGACAACAATTAAACAGAATTAAGAATATACTGGATCAGGAGAACGCCCCTGCCCACAAGAGGAAGGTCAGCATCATATTTGATGAAGTAAGAATAAAGGAAGGACTTACATACTCAACCAGCACAGGACAGCTTATAGGATTTTGTAGCTTAGGAGATGTCAATAAGGAGATAGAGCAAACAATATCTGAAGAAGAAGACAGTGATCCAGCACTGGCGTCCCATGTCATAGCTTTTGCCATGTGCGGGATAACCGCAAACTTGGGGGTGATGTTTGTTCATTTTGCCTGTGTAGGATTTGCATCACATCAGCTTTATCAGACTGCTTGGTATGCAGTTGGCTTGCTGCAACAAGCCAACTTTGATGTACATGCCATTGTTTGTGACGGGGCAACTCCAAAACTTTTTATCGGATGCACACAATTGATCCTGATCGGGAAAACCCCACAAATTAAAACAGTAATCGTTTAAACCAGGCAGCAGAATCTATCTCTTCTGTGATGCACCTCATCTCCTTAAAACAACGACAAACAATTGGGAGAGTTCCGGGTGGAATAAAAAGACCAGGTACTTGGAGGTTTAACAATTGAAGCTTGTTATATTCTGCTTGATTATGTGCATATCGTCACAAAAAATATTGGAACATTTATTAAGAAAATACATAATGAAGTTGTGTAACCAAGTTTCTCAGATGATGTAATTAGAAGTTTCCCACAATTAAAATGACTGAAATGTAGCAAAGTAGAAAAACAAACTGCTGTAACATGTTGTCATGGATGTTGTAAACAATAATGTAATTGTGAACTTTTTCCATACTGCTTACTTCTTATATAAAAATTAAATTTGAATTTCTTCTGGAAATGGAATACATTTATTTTTTTATCAACCGACCAGACAAAATCATTCGTCCTACCAAGTTTTTCCTTGCAGTTGACTGTTCCAGATCAGCATTGATGACATGTGAATTGGCAAATGCATGTTTGTCAAATTATATATATGTTGTACTGATATTTTACCCCCCAAAAATGTGTACATAATGGATTCATGCCCCTTTTATCATAAAGATAAAGTAAAATTAACAGATTAAATTTTAACTTCAGTTCTTTGCAGCTGCATGGTCAACCAATCATATGGCCACAACCAGTGTCAATAACAGAAGATGATATTGGATTTAACCAGCCAGGACCAAATGCTGTAGGGGGTCTCTGGCTGCGTCCACGGCTTACCTATGATCACCTCCATTTGAATTCATCACTCTGCATGAAAGTTAAACTGGCTGCCCAGGATCTTACGCCAACGCATAATTTGGATATGTGATATCACGTAACTCCATAGTAATGTAACACATACTTTACTTGATTACAGGTATGCCTCAACATTTGATAGAAAATGTGTCAAATTGATGTAAGATGAGGTAACCTGTTTAAAAAAAATATTAAGAACATTGTTGGTATATATCAAAAAAGCGACTCAATAAACCCAAACCCATGGAACACCAAACTAATGTTGGGTTATCATTTGAAATAAATTAAGTGATGAACAAGTGACATGTATGCCCAAGCTGATATTCTGTCTATTTCATATGTGCTACAGGTTCTGAGTGAAAGTGGTGCTCGTACCATGGAACTGTCGGGCAACTACCGTGATGCTACTGCCTGTACTACAAGAGTTTAACCAATGTATAGACAAATGGTTTGGTATACTTAATGTATCCAGATTTGGACAGAAAGAGAAGCCATTCACCTCTGTGGATGACCCAAATTTTACGGTAATTGTATTTGTGTCTTTTTGCCCAGAACCACTTCCTAGTAGTCAATATCCTATTCCGCAGTTCGAACTCTTTACTCTCCATAAGCTAACCTGTCCCTGTCTAACCTGTATATATATATATGGAATTACTATTGTCTATATTGCACACGTTCCTCTGTAAAATTTTGACATAGGATGTAAGAAGAAAACAACTTAAAACCGGCATTGCTTTAGACACATCTGTGGTATGATAATGTACAGTGATATCTCATTATAATGACCCTCATATTTCGCACATATACACTTAACAACAAACCTTTTAGAGGACGAGAAGTATATTATCCATGTTATGTGATTCATTTATCTGATTCATGTTCGGAAAGAGTGGGACTCGAACCTGCAACCTTTGGCACCAGTCGCCTAGCTGAAATGGGAAACGCACATACCCACTCGACCAAATCCCCATTCCTAAAAAGAATGGTTCAATGGAGGTAGTTATGTGCGAGTGCCATATCAACACGGTAATGCAGTATATTTACTGAGTCGGCATTAATTTCCAGAATCGGGGACTTAAATCCACCAGCATTAAGGAAATGCCGAAAATATATGTTTCATGTTCGGAACGAGTGGGACTCGAACCTGCAACCTTTGGCACCAGTCGCCTAGCTGAAATGGGAAACGCACATACCCACTCGACCAAATCCCCATTCCTAAAAAGAATGGTTCAATGGAGGTAATGACACATTTCAGAGACTAGATGGTATAATTATAATGAGTTTTCATTGTAAACTTTTGAAAATCTAAATTGTGACCACAATGTACATTATATTTATTTATTTTGTAGTGGCTGATTTCCGGGGATCTCTTAACAGATGGGAACAAGAAACAATGACAATCAGATGAATCATAATAAATCTCTATATTCACCACTTTATATATATATATATATACTTTCTAGTGGCTGACGGAAGATTTCCTGGGCTTCATAAACAACATGGAAACAAGAATTTGAAAGACGAACAGAACTAACAAAGGATGAAAGACAGCGCTTGTGTCTGAGCAAAGAGATCTTTGAGGGATTTTGAATCACAGTTTTTAATTTTGAATTACAGTTTTTGCTCTCTCTCTCTCTCTCTCTCTCTCTCTCTCTCTCTCTCCTTCCCATCTCTCTCTCTCTCTCTCTCTCTCTCTCTCTCTCTCTCTCTCTGCATAAATAATTAGCATCTAAATCAGAAGACTGACCAGTTGACCTATGTCTGATTGTCAATGAAAAATTTAAAACTATAATATGGAAGACAGCTGCACTTACAGTTACCTTTAGGGATCTCTCTCTCCCTCTCTCTCTCTCTCTCTCTTTGTATAAATAATTAGCATCTAAATCAGATGACTGACAAGTTGAGCCATGTCTGATTGTCAATGAAAAAAAATGAAACTGTTACATAGAAGACAGCTGCACTTACAGTTACCTGTAGGGATCTCTCTCTCTGTCTCTCTCTCTCTCTCTTTTTTTTTTTTTTATTTAACCTACCTCTTACTGTGATAAATGTGGTAGCTGTTTACAATAATCAGGACTGTTACAAATGTTGACCTTTTGAACTTTATTGAGCCATGGATTAGATGTACATTATGCTTAGCTGACCCACAGATGACTTACAATGGCATAATACATTTTTTTAATTCTAAATTATTACTTTCATAAATGACTTATTATATGACTTGTGGGATTCTGTGCTTTCTTGGACATTTAGTTTTCCTTTCGAAAAGATTTCTGGAGACCGTAGATGAAATTTGACTGCTATGCTGACAATTTATGGCAACTGTAATGCAATTTGACTACTGTTCTCGCAATTTTTGACTTCTGTTTTCCGTTTTGAGACCTGATGTCGCTTGTTTCTGACTGATGTTTAACATTTGAACCAGTGTAGTTGCAAATTCTGACACTGTATTGAATTTTGACCACTATATTTGCACATTTAAAACCTTTCTTGTTAGTTTATCTCCTTTAAAACAACATTATGCCATTGGCTACATGTCAAAAACACATGAAATTGCATAATCATGTTGTTTGGATTCTTGTTGATGGTCATTTTAGGCCTAGTGGGCTGTTTTGGTGGATTGATGTTGATGTTAGTGTCACTATACATGTGGACTTGTATGGATGGTGATCATTGTTGAGATAGTGGTTGCAACTAGTACTTTTTAAATACTGAATTTTATTCATATTGGCAACAATTTTGAAACCTGTGCTTGCTAAGTCTCTGCTGTGCTGCAGATTTTGGTCCCTTTTCATGAAATGTACGGTCCTATATGCACATGAATCATGCGCCTGTTCAAGCCAATTTACTGAAATTGGACTATAGTTTTAAACAAAAAGTTTTTGCATTCTTGTCATGTTAAAAATAGACATAGCTTTTTGACCCTCTGAACCTATGGACGTATGTTTTAGACTCTTTTGGGTACAGATGAACTATGAATTTATGTGATTCAGCCAAACATACCAAGGAACATTGCCTTTGGTAGGAATTGACTTGGATTTGTTTTATTAGGACTTCGGTTTGGATATGGTAATGATACTGTCTAATAGGGAATTATACGTGGAGTTGGCAATTTTGTAACATACAATGCAGTACAATTGTCGATTATTAGTTAGTCAATGGTTTGAAGTGGACTACGGCTTCCTGAGTGTGAGCTATGCTCTAGCCCATTCCAAACCATTGATTGACGATTTTATCCCATTTTTGGTGTTTTTTGCTGTCCACATAAGTCAAACTGAGCTACAGCCGTGACTCTGTTAAATCTTCAAAATTATAAATCTCCAACCATGAGCATGGGATTTGATTTTCTTGTTGCGGTTGATGAAACATCGACCGGGTCACCGTTGGGAGTTCGTTGTTTAAGTTTGTGAATGTACTCGTTTGGCATTCTAGCGGCAAGATTATTAACTTTCTGTGTGCTCTTGGGCACAACTTATTTTTTCTTTTCATCCAATTTGGCCATAGAGTGACGGGCAAATCGCCGTGTGTAGCTAAAGAGTCGGTGACTGGGCATCACTCACAATGGAGCCCGCCATTTTCTTGTCTTCTGACAAGGGGAAGGCACTTTGCATTATGGGAACAGTCATTAACTCTAGCTGCTATCTTCAATGCGCAGTATTGAATATGCTCTCAACAAATCAAATGCCGGGATATTTACCAAAAAGGGACAAATAGTCTTCCATTACTATTTTATTATCTGATAGGTATTTATATATGCATTTATTTGATGAATTATTTTAAATTATGTGCATTGCGCCGTTTCCTGCTTTTTGTAGTTGTAGCCCATTTTTGTCATTCTTTGCAACTTGTTCCCCCAAACAGTTTTAGTCTACATTTGGAACGCCTTCTTGCCGCCACTACTCTTTTTCTACGTGGGGTTAGACGTTTTAGGCATGAAAGCATAAGAGTCAACCCGCGCTCTCACAAAGACACGTCTGAACTGTTGATTAATTCTCTTAATTTTGGATAGAAACAAGGCTGGCAGCCTGCATAATGATTTAAAGTTCTGCTCAGTAGTAATGTATGCCCCACAGACATGTATACAACACGCAAATCGCCTGCATTATACTACTCACGTTCACTTCATCTATACTCCTTAGAAGCGAAACAACACAAAAAAACAAAAAAACAAAAAACGCCCACACACACACACACACACACACACACACACACACAAAGAAAATAGAAAGAAGCAAAAATAAGAGGGCACCCCATTGGATAAACATATGCTGTTTTAAATAGTGATTTGCTTTAAATACGGGTGTCACATAGAATGCTATATAGTATGACCAGAAGAGCTAGGGGTATGAATAAGCAGTCTCGCCAATAGAAAATGTCCTGGAAGTGAGATAATGGCCAGAAAGTGTGCAAAGTGTGCCTGTTTTTTGTTTTGTTTTTTTGTTTTTTTTGTTTTTTTTTTTTTTTTTGTTTTTAAGGTGGGCGGGGAGCAGCAATACAGGGATCATTGTCAATCCATAATGCCATGGCGCTCGAGTCACTCGCAGCTCTCTCAATTCAACAAGGGCAGAATAATCTATATGTTAAAGGCTGGTCTTTCACGAGTGACATTGCCAGGAGACTGGAGTGGACCTTCGTTTCCGAGGAGCATGTATGGGTAGCTGTCGAACGCTCACAACATTTCTCCATCGCTGAAGAAACACATGTTGCGCTGCCTTTGTGCGGGCATTTACACGTCCTGTTGACCGTCTCAGAACTGCTTTTCAGTGCGGCTCTGACATTTGGCATCGCCTTTGTGCTGCCAGTGGAGCTATTGTAAAACTGAGCCCTTCCTAAAAGCAGAAATGAATGGAGTTCATTAGAAGTAAGGTGGAGCCATCATCGTTTCTATTGTGTTGCACAATATTCAATTTCAGCCATTTTGCTGCTCGTAACATCAATTTGTCACTACAGGTGGAGTCGCAATCTTGATGCAGTTTGTCGTGACTATGAAGAAAAAATGAGTTTAGATTTAAATATAGAGACATTTTCATTTGAAAACAGTGAGAGACATAATGCGCTAGTATTTTGCCAAGCCGCATCTGCATCTCAACTGGACATGCTCAGTGATATCTGACCAATTCTGATGTTACTGGGCACCAAATTAACCATTCTCTCCCGTAACTTAGAAATACACACAGGTGATACTTAATATTAGACTGGGAGAGTTCAACAAACTAAAGAATTAGGTAGTGTTTTTAATGGGAATAATTTGTAATTTGTTAATTGTTTGTATGCAATTGCACTCAGAAAAAAATGAAAAGACGCTTGAATTTGGTTACAAGGAGAGTTGATAAGCCGAATTTTTTATGTGGGAGCCACGAAAAGCGTAAAGTTCAGTCGAACGAGAAACGTTTTGGAACTACTGTAATATATTATCAAAAAAGGTTAGCTTCAAATGCATAATGTATAGATTATTGCAATGTAATAGTTAACCCCCCCCCCATGCACATTTCTTTTTCATTGTCATTTCTGTTTGAATCTTTTCACTCAAACCCCGCAGGTGTGCCCGGACATACATGGTTGCTTTTAAATGCTTTTACTAAATTTCCCATAAATATAAATCATTTTTAGGGAAAATTATAGATAAAGTCAGACATGATATCTAGCCTCAGGTGAACCATGAAGCATAGATCCTTTCCTGAAGCATAAATCGCTTTTTGGGCATCTAATGGGTATATGAAAGTAGAATATAAAATTGTGGTTCTTTCACAGTTTTGTGGCAATGGATACTTTAAATACTGTGGATACTTCTGACGTCACAGATGTCAATCATGATTGACACCTGTCAATCATAAACGATGCGCAGTTGTCAAGCAGAGCAACCAATCAAAAATTGACGGAACCACTTATTCATGATCAGAACTTAACAATCATAAACGATCGGTAGTTTTCAAAGAGGGCACCCGTCAATCAAAAATAACGGCAATCCTTAGTCATGATTAGCACCGGTGAATCGTAAACGATAGGTTAAGGAACATATGTACCTACCGATCAAATATATAGTAAAAGGACAATTACCTATATTCGAGTGATGTGTGCTCCACTGTGTGTGTTTATTCCCCCCACCAGCACAGATTTAATGCAAAGGGTATATGTATATTGCACTGAAATGCGTACTTTTGGAGGTTCAATAGTCGTTCAAAATTATACATTCTCAATATTAGCGTATCATTCAAGACAATTGTCGGTGTTTTGACTGGCGTTCACTCCAGTAAAATGACCTTCGCTCCATGACAAAACCCAAGGAAACACACAAAGCTTTTCAGATACAGTTTCCCGTGACAACAAGAGCCAAATAATTGAAAAAATGGGTTACGACCAGACGTGTTTTAGTTGTCCACCTACCACAGAAATAAACGACACTAACCTTTAATATCCGATACAATCACCACAGGGCAGAGAAATGACTGGGGCGGGACACGATTTGGTTTAAACGTATTTCATTCAAAAGAGAAACAGAACAATTGGCCAACAGGCTCACCAGCTTATTTAGGGCCTTTTTGATTCTGGATTCTGGATAGATTATTCCACCGCCTTGAAGATACTTATACAAGTACATACACGTTGAAAATAAATGAAGAGAAACTATTGGTCAGAAGACACATATTAAGATCTTCAGCAGATCGCTATCACGTGTGCCACCCTGACGTGCACATTATAGAAACATATATGTAGTCATGTCTGACATGATAGAATACATAGTCACATTGCACTAAATGTTACTGTTAAATACAAAACTGTCAAAACGAAAGAATAATGTTAAACGTATTCTCAGGCTCTTCCATACTGAAAGAGTTAATACCGTTATAATTGGTTGAAGATGTATATTTAGCTAGTTGAATGACAGATGTGATAATTTGGGTTGTTACAAGACACTGCATTTTTGTCAATGGATTGTACGTACAGGACAATACAACAGAAGCTGAAAAGTAAACAGATGCATATACAAATAGAACCACAGTTAAGAAAAAGAGGGGATAGGGTTATAAAGTAATGTGTGAACTAATGGTACAAAGCAATCTTTGAAGTAGAGAAGATATAACAAAATATTTCGACATCCTGTTTCAAACCTGTTACAATCCTCAATAAATTTATGCACAGCTTAAAAAATTTGCTGATTTTACTTCCTTTTATTTCCTTTACTTTGGATACCAAATGATACTGTTCTCAAAGTACAGTTCCCATGCACTATTATCTTTGACTGTAAGTCATTTTTCAGAAGAACACATTTGCAAGTGTTAGTTGAGGAGGTCAATTTTCAACTGGATACAGTCCATCCACATTCTAGAATAAATAACAGAATTTTTTACCCAGACCAGAAAGATCGTTACGTTTAGGTTATTTTTCAGTTCCCCTGTGCATTTGTCCAGATATTCCAAATCTCTAACGGACCGTAGTAATATATTCCATTCCTATTTTGCTGATGGAAAATGTGATTAGTATAATGCACATTTCTTGCCATCAATGGCATGTATTTTATTAGTATGAATCGAAGTTTTTTCCAGGAAGTAGATTATATTTAGGGGAAAATCCATTTTAAACTTTGAACATAAGCAACAATTCCCGATTTTTCCTACGTTCAGCAAGGGTTTCCTCACCCATCTCAGAACAGATGTTTTCAAAGCTTATATGCGCGAGTGCAACTGTTTCCACACGGCCTGCATCCGGTTAAATAGCTTCCGACCTGTCTTTATCACATTGCGTGCATCCATTCCAACCTACATTGACATATTCTAAACAGAAAAGTACGAATAAAAAGTAGAGCGCTTCTAACGATATTCTGTTTAGTTTGCATTGTAAACATTTAAGGATTCCAGCTTTTTCAGATTTAGCAGCAATGTGATCAATGTGCGTTGACCATGAGATATCTTGACAGAATATGAGACTCAAGTGTTTATGTACAGTTATATTTTTAAGACGATTATTGTTAAATGTAAAAGTATGATGATCTCCAGTATTAATTTTCTTACTTACTACCACTGACTTGGTTTTGTGAAGGTTAAGCAAAATCAGTAATTGATCAAACCATTGTGATAATGATATTAGGTCCTGTGCTGTCTCGATAGGATCATTTACTGTAATATATAATGTGTCGTGCAAAAAGTCGAATTACAGATTTAACAATTTCCACAATATCATTCTCATATACAAGAAAGAGCAATGGTCCTAAAACTGAACCTTGCGGGACGCCTACTCTTTTGCCTCTCCCCCCCCCCCCCCCCCCCAGACGAAGCCTGGCTATGACTGACTACTTTGGGTTCTTTCATACATATAGTTCTCGATCCAATCGCTTAACCGACCTTGGAAACCTGCATTTTTAACTTATGTATCAAGCCCGGGTGGTGTAGTGTCACATAAAACCACACGTACTTCCCTCTGCAAATCCACAGCTTTTGAAAATTCATGATAGAGAAATACCAACTGGATGAATGTTCCGTCTCCAGTCCAAAAAATGTTTTTCAGACAGTGCATAATGTTGCCGTAAAGAGTTTAAGATGTGCCTAAAAACAGCATGCTCAAAGACTGTACCCACACAAGGTAATACTGATATGGCCCTATAGTTACTGCATAATTCGGTTGTGCCACCTTTAAGAATCGGTGTGAAGTGTGATTTTTTCCCTATTGATTTAAATTTACATTCTTGGAGAGAAAGGTTTAACAATTTTGGAAGGGAAAAAGCAATGCTTGGCGCATATTCCTTCCGGAGTATTGGGCTAATACCGTCCGGGTCACTTCCTTTGTCGATGTAAATAACTTCAGGATATCTAGTATACTCTTTTCATCTAGAGCCATGCTTTCCAACAAAATTTGTGGAGATTATGATTCTGTGGGCAATGTGAACCCACAATCATCTACTTGGCAGTGTTTAAGAAAGAACTCATTGACACCGTCAACCTCGGATTTGCTGTCCGGTATGACCTCGTCGTCATCATCAAAGAAGGCACGGACATATTAGAATGACTAGATAAAAAGAATTTTACAATTTTTCGCCACTATTTGCTTTTAAGCTGTCCATTTGTCACAGCATCGCACTGCTTTGCATGATACTCCTCTTCAGCTTTCCTTAAGTGGCTTATATATTTTGTGCGTAGTTCCTTACTTATAAACTTTCCATTATTCAAAGCATTGCACTGCTTCGTATGATACTCGTACTCAGCCAGGGAGAATCATTTCGCCGGATACAAAGATTTTTACTGGGGATGCGATGCCCAACTACATCCAAAAAAATATTGGTCTAAGATAAACAGGCCAGGTCGACATTCGGTACATCTATTTAACCTGTACACTTTCTATACGGGGCCACACAAGGAATAGAAAAAAATCGGACACTAAGGTTAAATGAACAGATATACACGGTAACAATGAATGTAAATGGGGGTTGGCCCTCTTAAAGGAACCCGCTCTTAAAGAGACCGCCAGTATGAACATATATTGGGATAGTTGCCTTATACACACGTCCTGGATGACATGAACAAATAGGCGACACATGGAACAAACTTTGACGGAATGTTCACAATGGTGTGTCACCCGTATTTCTGCCCTGAATGTTACAGCCTACATTTTGCTCCCTTCTCCACCTTATATAACAATTTTTAAACACTTTCCCTCACATTCTGAGGTCACCTTCGGTGAGCACGGCGGATACATTTTAATTGGCGAGGCTCTGGCCATCGGTGCAGGTGCAAACAACTCTTCCTCCTCCTCCTCCTCCTCCTCCTCCTCCTCCTCCTCCTCCTCCTCCTCCTCCTCCTCCTCCTCTTCCATGAAAAGTTTATAAGTGGACTGAAAGCTAAAGTAGTCTGTTTTTTAATACCAAGCGTGTTGTTTGTTATTGCTTTTGTTTCTTTTATTTGTTCTTTCGTTTGTGTTCTTTTCAACAAGTTCCCGAGTATTATATACATGATGTCTGTGTTTGCAAGATACTTTATATTTTTTCTAGACTTGTACTTTGAATGCAAGTAAAAGTTGTGCTGCGTATTGTTGAAATTAGAAAATATAATGGAGGGGAAAGGTTTGTCTCTTTTAACAAGTATATTTTTTAAAAGGGAAAGTCAGAAACATGGACATGAAAACAGTGCGTGAACTGAAATGATGCTATCAGAGAATCTTTGTCGCCAAACAATTCCGCCACCCGTTTTTCATGACGTACATAATGGTGATATGCTGATAGGCAGCGAAAACTCGTGATCATGCAATCGGGACATAATGTTCCTAATGTTATAAAAGGACCCAGGATTCTCTCTCTCTCTCTCTCTCTCTCTCTCTCTCTCTCTCTCTCTCTCTCTCTCTCTCTCTCTCTCTCTCTCTCTCTCTCTCTCTCTCTCTTCTTTCTTTCTTTCTCTCTCTAGGTTATCAAGGTTTCACATTTATATGGTAGCAGTTCATGGTGTAGAATTGTTCGTGCAAGCAGATTGGAGGGTTGCTTTGCTGTATTACCCAATTGGTTCTGAATTGACCTTTTTGGGAGGTAGGTATACAGGTTGGATTTGAGGCAATCCGACGAAGGTGCTTGTCTTAACTCCGTGTCTTATACCTGCATTTTCACGCCATATCTCGACAGGGGATGGATTATATTTTTATAATGTAAGAGAAATTATATTTTCCTCGTCTCTGCAAAATTTTTAATCCCCTCACTGTAAGAACCAACTCGTGCATCTAAAAAAACCCACCTGCCATGGGCATCGGTGTGATTTTGACTTTTCCTACTGCTGGACCATCTCATTCTGTATATGAGCATCTACAACTGCGTTTGCCTGTTTGCCAAAACAAGTAGATGTACCAATTACGCAGCGTGGACTCTGTGTCGAGCGAGTATACAATCTCGCTTTAACAAGGACCCATGAAAAGGGTTATTGTAAAACAAGACTCTTTAAACGCATATGTAGTCTTTTCTAAGCTGCAGCCCTCACATTATTATGAAAAAGCGCAAAAAACATATGTTAATACCTCACACTATAATTCACTTTTCGACTTCACATTCAAAAGCGTCTGTTGGATTCGCTTGGATCTTGGCAGCGTGTACCTCAGGTAAAATGTTACTGAGGTTAGTTTTAATCGTGCATAGTGTCGCTGGCACTCTCTGACTTGTAACTAATTTTCAAGCTTACCAATTAGTAATGGTGCATACCTAAGCATTTTTACAAATGACACAGCAGCATATCTCACATAGTGACTTATATCTCGGTGATGGTGGATCCGAGGCCCACCATAAGTACTGGACACTTACAAGAAAGTACAAACGGAGTTTCGTTGATATTAATTTTGTCCCTGAGAGACATTGGAAGGTTACGGTAAGATATTGATGTATATCTGATGATGGTGGATCCTAGACCCATGGTTGCCATAAAAGTTTTTGAAAAAGTACGTGGTTTCTTTCGATGTTGTTAGGTTTAACCCAGAGTAACTTTGATATGTCAGATTGACATATTGGCTTATAACGGTTCCTGTTATTTAAAGCATCATAATTCCAGAACTGTAAAAGTAAAGGCTATTATATTGCAGACAGACTGATGCTCTGCCAAAGAGACCAGCTTGATAGTATGCATGGATGATGTTGATGTCATATGCGCTAGGCTGTTTGGCATTATAGTTACTGATACATTGATATTGGGGAAGTAAAATCTGCTACAACTTTGATGTTACACATGGTGCTGTCGCTTTATTAGATGCGCATGGTTGATCCTGTTCCAAAAACCACAAGGCCATGTAGTGAATTTGGTGTTTTGAGTTCCAACTTAATCAGTGAATTGTTGTTAAGAGTGATTATTTGAGAACTGTTGAGGTAGTGTTTAGATATTTGCACGTGCTGATAGTGTAAAAAATGTGATCTGGCTCTTTTCGGAAGGCCAAAGGGTCACCACAGCCTTTTCACCCAAGGTCAGGTGAGCACATTACTTAATAGCCTTGTTTTCTTTCACAATTGCACGAACGCGTCCTTAGTAAATAAAATATTATCAACACACGAGTTTTCCTTAAAAGAGCTGCAGTTGCGGTGCTATGATGTCCGCACGTGTATACCACCCATTATAAAATTGGTATTCTTTCTTTCAGACATTGCCTTTGTTTGAAGTGAAATTAAAAAAAAAAAAAAATGAAAAATACATACCGGTAAAATACAGTTTTCCAGAGCCCTGGCAGTAGGTGCACTTACAGCACGGTCAATTAGCCTAAAAAATATTTGTAGCTCCGCATGTTTTTGAAACTGTGTCGTTATAAACCATTTTGCATGGATGTAGATTATACAATGAGCTAGGTATTTACATGCAAAAGATGAAAAATTATGCCATTTTCGTATTCATATTGTTAAGATTTTGTAGTTCAAGTATATGTAACATGACCTTTTTCCACAAGAAGGAAAGGCTTATCAATTTATATAGACATTTATACATTATTTTAAGTGCCCACTTTACTTTTTATGGTCTTACATTAGGTGTTATGTCAGCATCCAAATTAAATATTTTGCAGGCAAAACAGTAGATATCAGAAGATGCTGCTTAAAGAAAACAAAACAAAAAACAACAACAACAACAAAAAAAAAAAAAAAAAAAAAAAAAAACAACCCCAGAGGTGCTACATTCTCAGTTCATGATATATTCTTTACATATGCTTTATATGTACAAAATGCAGATATTCATTTGACTTTTGCATTACGATACAGCAACAAATTGTTCACAATATGACTGCGCAAGAGATTTGTATTTGACTTTTGCATCAAGAAATTTCAACAAATATACTTTTCTAACTTTATCACGTAGAATGGTGCCACACTTAATAAATAATGTCTCTCATAATGCATATATTACTTTAAATATTGGTATTTATACTTACTTGAAAGTCGTAACTAAATTTTGACATATCGGTATATTGACACGTGCATTAAATGACGTCTTTTTTTATTTACGAGTTGAAAAAAAAATGTATGGAAAAACAACCGAATTTCATGAATCAAATAATCATGACTCCTGTGAAACGTCACAATTACTTGCACGAAAATATAATCTCACGTTTGTACGACACTCACACGTTTCTGTCTATACGTATTCATGTGAAATAACTTAAGTGACATAAAGTAAGTCACACGCTGTGAGAACGCGTGAAGTTTGGCTTTCCTTTGTTAAAATGAATCAGTTTGAAGCCGTATAATCCACTTTACGAAAGAGGAGATACAGAGCGACTGGCTTTGCAGCGTTGTCATCAACAACTCGCACCTGAATCCCATAGACTGGACTGCAGAGGTCATTAGATACAAGAAGTATGGATAGCCTTTCATCCGTTCATTGGAAATAATGCAAATGATACTGATTTAAATATCACACTGTAGGAGCATGTGAATCTGGAGTGAGACTCTTAGCTAAATTTAGTATATACTGACTTCCATTCAATGATGACAACTATACTGGTGTACAATAATATCAAATTTAAATTACAACATAAACTATGAGTATTCACCTTGATATATGTATTTCTGAAAGAAACACAATCCTGAACATGAAGCTGTAGCGTTCTGAGCTTGAAAAAAAAAACTCAAATAGGATTTTATCCATTGAGTTAAGATTATAAAAAATAACGTTTAGGGAAAGGATTTCTCTCGGCGCGCACAATATTTTTTTTACCTCAGTTCTACAATTCATATAAGTATATGTACGTAACCGCTATTTAGGGAAGGTGCTATAATACCGTGTAACTGCAACAACAATTTGGGATATTGTGGTAACATTGTCCCCTTTTTGACACTCAGACGGCCTTCAAATTAATACTTCACAAGTTTCACAAGTCTAAAAATAATAATAAGAAACTGGTTTTCAATAGACACATGGTCTATTATAATGTGCATCTCTGATAAAAATTGGTGAAGTTGCAATTGATCCTCGTTGAGATTTATGGTAGTGTCGTCCTCTTGTGCACCACGCAGGCTTTCTTGAAATGAATACTTGAAAGTTTCATAAACAGTTTATAAATACAAAGAGGAGTCCGGTTTTAAATAGGAACCTGATTTATCATAAAATGCATCTCACACAAAAACTTGAGAGAACTGCAGTCAACTTTTTTTGAGATATCGCTGGAGCGTCGTCGGGGTTGACGCTCCTCAGATGGCCTTCAACTAAATACATTTAAAGTTTCATAAAATTTGAAAATAATCAGAGAACGCTGGTTTAAGACAGGATGCTGCTGTATCATTAGGTTCTTATGTATCAAAAATTGGTAAAGCTACGATGGATATTTTGGGGGATATTATGCTAACGACGTCCCCTTATGCGCCACTAAGGTGGCCTTGAAATAAATACTTTAAAAGTTTCATATAAAAAATGAAAATGACTAGGGGAAGCTGGTTTTCGAGAAGAACCTGGTTCATTGTAAGGGGCTATCCCTGACAAAAATTAAGTACAGCTGCGGTGAATATTTTTTAAGATGTCGCGGTAACGTCGACAAGACGGACTGCTTCATGTACCGAGGTGTAAAAAAGTAACTGAAGAATGACTGTAAGTTGTGTAATATACCAAACCACACAGTGATCACATTAAAGTTCTTTTTCTGTCTGTTTGGCTGTGCAGGCACTGCAAAAGCATTGCATGCACGGCTCACTGCCAGTAGCATCGTGTTCAGGTTTGTTTCATTTTGGGGGCTGAACTAGCATTCAATGTAGACATGGGAGTGGTACAGCAAAACATTTGGCTGGATAAATGAACAGTTAGTTACACCAACTTAATTTGTATAAAATCACTTGGAAGTGGCATGTATCGTGTGTGCATTAAAATCTCATATGAAAGTAGACAGATGTGTTCAAAGTAAAACAGAGACAGCAACTGTTACCGACACATGGTCAATTTTGAAGCATTAAAACATTTTCATTTTGCCTATGGGTCGTACACAAGATGCCTTGCAATCTTACAGTTGCTTGAAATACTTTCAAAAAGAAGGGAACAAGGAGAAAGAAAGAAGGAACAAAGGGACGAAAAAAGAAAGAAAGAAAGAAAGAACGAAAGAAAGAAAGAACAAGAGAAAGAAAGAAATAAAGAAAGAAAGAAAGAAAGAAAGAAAGAAAGAAAGAAAGAAAGAAAGAAAGAAAGAAAGAAAGAAAGAAAAAGAAAACCCTTTCATTTGTTGAACATTGAGTATTATAGCTCTATGTTTTATACACTTAAATGCACCACGGTGCACGAACGGTATTCAGTGCAGTACAAAGAATTGTCCTGCAAATGGGATACAGTTCAGAATTTAATGAAGAATCTGTATGATATTAGGACCCCACAGGCTGTAGAATAAGCTCAGTGGCAGCGTGTGAATGCAATTTAAGCAATGTTCCGACATTCACCACGTAGTAATCACTGGAAGCAGACTTCACATTTTAATAGAGGGAGGATCCTTGGAATGGTAGAAGCTGACCTTTCACATCATGAAACCGTGAGAATGCAAGTGTCCATACGCAGTAACAATGTTTTATTGATTTACAGAAAGCCTTCGATACTGTGTGGCATGATCGTCTATTTTACAAATGTCTAAAATATGAAAAAGGAGGATTTATGTATAAAATTTTGAGAGACATGTATGACAAGTCGTCTATACAGATAAAATTCAATTCAGGATTATCCGAAAATATATACCTTACCAATGGCGTAAAAGAAGGCTGTGCTCTTAGTCCAACGTTATTCAATTTATTTATTAATGATTTACCAGAAATTTTTACAGATGATTGTGATCCAGTTACATTATACAAGGAAAAGCTGAGTTGTCTTCTTTATGCAGACGACCTTGTACTCATTTCGGATAGTCAGAGTGGTTTGCAATATTGTCTTGATAAGCTCTATTCATATTGTCAAAATTAGAACTTAAATATTAGCGTGGAAAAATATAAAGTTGTTATATTTAATAAGGCTGGCAAGAAGATTGTGAGACGATTTTTTATCGGTAACCAAGAATTGGAAATATCTAACAAATTTACATATCTAGGTCTTGAATTGACGTCAAGTGGAAATTTTGCTGGAGCTGTCAGACAATATGTGAAAAAGCAAGGAAGTCTCTTGGTCGCTTAAAGCGAACTTTATTCAGTGACATTGTATATATTTGATTGCATCTTGATTTCTTTGATAAACTTATTGCTCCAATCTTTCTTTACGAGTGTGAAATATGGGGTGCCTATACAATTTCTCCACTAAAATGTATTGGTAGGGATGATATTAGTGGATATTTTAGGACGGAGTTTGAAAAGTTACATCTGAGTTTTCTTAAGTACACTCTGGGAGTGAATTCAATAATATTGCTGTACTGAGTGAGCTCAGAGCATATCCATATTCGTTAAAAATAATGAAAAGTGTTTGTAAGAACTGGCACCGCATAAGAAATTCTGATTCACATGAAATTTTATACGATGCTTACAAATGTAATGTTGCATTGCTGGCATCGAATAACTCGACCTGGTTGAACAGTATCAAAACTACAATGTCGCTTATTAGCTGTAATGATATTTGGAACAATGACAGTGATGAATACGGGGAATTTTCACACAATTTAATAGAAAACTTATTAAAAGACAAATTTATACTTCAATAACAGAATGACTTCCTTAAACAAGCCTATCCAGATAAAAAGTTGAGAACCTATTCGAAATTTGAATCAGATTACAAAATAGAAAAGTACCTAATTGCATTAAAGAATTTGAACGAACGGAAAAACTTGACCAGATTACGAATAAGCGCACATAATCTGAACATTGAAAAAGGTAGACATAGAAGGCCAGTTAAGGTTCCCATTGATGACAGAATTTGTGATTCGTGTTTGGAAGTCGAAGATGAAATTCATTACGTTGTAAATTGCCAAAAGTTTAGAGATGCCAGAAATAAATTATGTGATACTCTGAGTAAATTTATCGTAGATTTTGACCATTTATCGTCCGAAAACAAATTCATGAATCTTATGAAATGTGGCGAAATTGAAATTATATTGCAATTTACAAAATTTATATCGGAGACAGTGAAAATCAGGGGTACACTATAGTACTCTAAAGTCAGTTAAAACCTACAATACTTTGAGCTGTTTTTTGGGGGGAGGGGGCGGGGGAGCTGCCCCTAAGGCATACATATCAGGGATTGTTGTAATGTACTGTGTTGTATTGTACTGTTGTGGTAAAGTGTATTGTTTAGTGTATTGAGTTACAGATTACCATTTATTGTAATTATGGTGCAGTAATAAAGTCATTCATTCATTCAAGATGTGGCGAGGCACAATGGCTACTACTTATAATCCACCAAAACACACCTTCAGTGAAAGAAAAATTTCCTTTTAAGGACGACCACGCTATTCACACTATTGAAGAATAGTGGTTAAATCATATGGTATCACAGGTCAAATACAATTTCAACACATTATTTCGCCATATGCTATGTTATTAGTGGGGTTTTAATTGCTTTAAGCAGGATACATGCAGCTTTTATGTCGTCCTTAGGTAGGAGCAGAGGTAAAATGGCAACCGAAAAAAATGAAACTCTGCATTGGCAGCCAAACATAGACTTTTATACGTGAACCTGAATACCATCTGTTATTACACTACCCTTTTCATGTATATGTTTTGTGACCACAGAACAATTGTCAAAGCTAATTCTGAAAAATACTCCTTGTCTACCAAGCAATTAAAGCAATCAATGGTAACGTAAATGAAATCATTAGTACTACATGAAATATGTTAAAACTTTACACGTTATATTTTTGGTTAATTGTTATTCTTATAGAGTCTTTAAGATAATGCCAGTTACATAATGATGATAGTATATACATGTATGTATATATATATATATATATATATATATGTATATATATATATATATATATATATATATATATATATATATATATATATATATATATGTGTGTGTGTGTGTGTGTGTGTGTGTACACTACTCATATACAGATGCATATACAGGTGCATCATTACAAACAATTCTCAGTGCCAAGCAATCATTGTGGAAGGGCCAGGCGAATATGATTTAATGCGATTTACTAATCCCTCGTTATACAAGAGCGTTGTTCAAATCAATATTGGTATGTAAACCATTAGGTAAAAACACTATAGCAGGCAAACACCATTATAAAATGAAACTTACCGCAATGTCATTTCAATTGCATATCTGGTACAGTCTCAAATTCACCGGAGTTTTGATTCCTAGTTTAAAGTTTTGTTTCTTTGATCAACTGGAATATCGAGTTGAAGACTTTTATTCGTTTCAAAGCTATGCTTCAGTGTCCAATACGTTGTCAATTTATGTTGCTCTTCGATATGTGTGCCAATTTTAACTTGTAGCCAGCCACGCCAGATTGATAATGTTGTGTGGTGTCTCTCTCAATTTTAGTGCCAGTGAATTTGCTGCTCTTCCTCCAAAATTTATCTAAGTTTCTCGAAGACCGTTAAAATGTTATAGCTCTTTTGCAGGTTTCAGCCGAGAGTCCTTATCTAAGTTACAGAATCGATACGTTTCCAAAGGTATTTATACCGTTTTATTTATGATCGCTGCTTACATGGTATAGCCAGTATTTTGAGTACAACACAAGATATCAACCAGAACTTGGGAGCTTTCAGATGCGGCTCTTACTGCCATATTTATGGCTTACGTGTGTACGCCTTATACAAATTTGCAAGGCTTAGTGTGGGCCTCTTCAGAAATAGCTTCCTCACATAGCAATACAAGGTTGTAATTATTCGGTTCTTTAACCACAAGGACAATCTATGCTATAACAAGACACATGTAAAATTGCCGTATATTGCAATAATCTTGTAGCTTATCCAGACAGTCCCATTAACCAGACGAGACCAGTTATTTATCACAGGGAAGGGGAAGTTGTAGTGAAAGCAACAAGGGTTAATATCAGTAATAATAAGCTACTTTACCTAAAGCCACATGTTGTGCAGTCAGTCAACAAGCTTAAAAGTCAAAGATATGTATCAGGACAAAGTAGGCACGGACTTTGCTTGATTCCGTTCTAATATTTTCAGGGTCAAATTCATTGAGGCCACACATTACGTTCACATACAATACGTAACTAATATCGCCATATATCACATAGTAACACTTTTCTAGTGGCCTATCAATACTTACTCTCCACATTGACTCGACAGCACATTTGGAATACTGAAGTATATATATTATTTTCTGACTTGTTCCAAATTCAAGACATCATCAGGAAATGTTTAGAGATAAAATGTGATCTGCGGTCCTAGTTTGATTTTTCAACCCGATCTGATCAGGCGGAATGATGTTATAAGTTGAAAAAAGCTATACAGTTTTGCATTAATTTTACCACAGAAAGTTTACAGAAGTGGCCAGATAATGCTAACCCCTGTATTTTGCTCTATTGTAAGTATGCGGTTTCTTATGCTTTGAGAAGAGCACGTTTTCTGTCCATAAATCTGGGAATGAGCCATTTCATACACTTCTGCTTGACATATTAGCACAAGAGAGTGCTAGAATACCCAGGAGATTTCTGAACTCTTTCAGCATGCCAAGCTAGTTATTTACAGCTTTCTGATGGCCACCATAACCTCATGCATTTTCAACATAAAGCTCACTACTTTGAGGCTCATTTAAATAAATAAAAAAAGATCAAAATTCTCATTGTCACCGAGGTTAGATTAATTAAAGAGTTTCTGAATATGGGTTATATCCAAGTGTATGTGTTAACTGGATCCACTTTTCCACTAGATGATTGCTTATCAAAATCATCACATAGTTTCCAGAATGTGAGAAAGTTCTTTTTATTCTGCTTTTCCAAATTGTGTGTCGAAGTACTCTGTAAAGTCTAATGATACTGATTTGCCAACCGTTTGTACTATTTTCGATTACGTCTAAAATAAAGAAGTATTTGCACATTTATAGGCTGTTCTATCAGACTGAAGCTCAACCATTTCAGATCGTTTTAAGCCCCGTGTACAGTCAGTATCGTATCATTTCTTATCTTAGAGCGATTCGTCGACTGTTTACATTGAATATACATACCTTTGATACGTTCTGTATAGGCTGTTTGTGCAAATAAATTTGTAACAATGGAGACCATTCATACATGCCATATCTGACTTTTTAACTTGAGTCTTTATCGTTTTTATATCATTAGTATTTTGGATTTCCTTTGTTAAAAAAAAGCATTTCTCATCAACTTTGCACCATTCAGACTTCTTTACCCGTTTTGTGGCAGATATTTTCGAACTTTCCGTGTCATATTTGAAAGCATATTCTTTAATCATTCATCAAAGTGGGCGTTTTGTCTAAAGCATCCTGACCGGAACACTATATACATATATATATATATATATATATATATATATATATATATATATATATATATATATATATATATATATATATATATATATATATATATATATATATATATATATATGTATATATATGTATATATATATATATATACATTCATACATATATATGTATGTATATATTTCGAGTGGCGTTCTTGTTTTGAAGATTTGATCTCTGGAGACGCATGCAGTACTTTACAAATTATTTATATGGAAAAAAACTTTCGTACAATTGTATCATATATTTCCAAATTTTTAATGGATTTTAAATCTAGAAATCTGACAGCAAAGGTTCCTGGAGAGTTGAGCACTAAGTTAGTGACGCCATCGTAAAATTATGCAGCAAAGAAATAACACCTAGTTATGTCATGAGTAATTCTGCTGTGGTAGAACTTTGCTGAAATAAATACATAGCTGTTTGACACCTCCAGCAACACTATTCATAACTTTAACAGAGAATAGAATAAAATTTATTGTGAACAAGATTCTCTATTTAGAAATCACCAACAGGTATGAAGTCTTCCAATTAGTTAAATGTTTGAGTTGATCACTTTCTTTGCGACATATTATTCTGGGACGCCTTTAAATATGTGTCATCAAATTTAATAACCGACAGGGAGGACAGAAGAACTTTTATTCTACGTTTGCACTTGCAAAGCTGATCCATGTACTGAGAGTGTATTTTTTCATGGATCATTTAAAAATCCATGACGAAACCAACGATCCCTATTCTATAGTTAAAGAACTTCAAATGAGCATCCTTATTTGGGTTTTGCGATACATTGCTGATCTTTTTGCACTTGTTATGCCAAACGCTTAACAATAACACCCACACTTTTTGTCGCTCGCCCCCAATGCCCGCTGCGTGTGCATAGTGATGATAGTGATAACCCCCTTTGTTGCTCCGCTCGTTTCTATTATCCTCCCGAATATAGGGTAAGTATTCATATGGATACGGTATGACTATCCTACTTGTTTCTACCCTCGTTTCTGTTATCTTTTACTGCCTTGTGATGTAAGAGGAAAGGTGCCCAAAACTGCGAATATGTTCTCAACGCTTCCATCATTTATGTCACATCAATCACAGAGCTCCATTCAAAATTTTAACTACAGGGTGTTATCATGCACATAGGACAAAAAATGGGCTTCAAAGACAAGCGCAACCCTACTTAACTAACAAACTACATTCACTTTGAACCAACGTAAGAGTGACTTTCCAATTATATTTTAGGTCTGGGCTATTTACTAATCTCGTATCTACTAGCAGTAATTTGAATCTTTCAAATCGTACTGTAACGTACATTTGGTTCTTAGTTCCGTAATTTTGATCAAAGACGTACAGTTTGCGCTGTTTGTTCTGCAAGTGGCCTACGCCAGGTGCCGGTCTGTGGCCCAAAGTACACCAAGGGCAGCTGTGTTAAGTTTACTTTTTGGTTGTAAGACAGTGAAGACTTTTAAGGATGGGTCGTTGATGAAATGATAGATGTTAGAAAAGACCTATCAATTTAGCATAAGCATGTGCAGTTTTCTTGACAGAGGGGCCTCTGTCGGTTATTTTGAGAAGCAGAGACCAACAAGTTGGCTTTGTCTCAGGGCGAACACATGGAGTAATGGAATATAGTGCTGTGTGTCAATAGGCGTGAGGCCGTGTTATGCGGCTTGAGTACTGTTTGAGGAGCCGCCGTGTAAGAATATCTACTTACCGATTATCGCCTGAATTTCTTCAACAAGTTGCAGATTTAAAAAAAAAAAAAAAAAAAAAAAAAAACTTTTCTGTGTTTTCGCTGTTTTGGACTTTATTCCAAAACCATGATTCAGATTTTTCTGAAACTGTCAAAATGTAGGTTATTTGAAGGTTAAGCAAAGGTGTTTACTGGCTGGTGATACTCTAGGTCCTTGATTTTTAAATTCAAAGGGGATGGAAATGGAAGCCAAATCCAAGTTTGTCAATACGGTCATGTTCAGATAATTGAATATGTCAAATAAATGAATCAAATACCAAGGAGAGTAAACTTTTCCCCATGAACATTTGTACCATTTTATTGAATATGTTGGATTTCTGAGTGTCGTTATAATGAGGCTCACTGTACCAAGGGACATGTTTGGAGACCTATAAACAATAATTTGGTCACCTGATACTTCTGCGACCTTTCTCTGTTTTAACGATTTTTTGTGTTTTTGCTATTTTTGACCTTTCCTCCAAAAACCGTTACTCAGATTGTTCTGAAACGTGATGTGATAAAAATGTTGTTTATGAGAGGGTAAGCAAGTTGGTTTGCCGGGTGGTGATACTCTAGATTCCTGATTCTAAAAACAATTTAAAATTCGGGTACATGTCACCATAATGCACCCATCCCTATGTAAGTCAAAGCAAATTGCAACCAAAATTCGCACTCTGTGTATGTAAGGTCAGCTGAGAACAGGACTATCACAGTCCTGTTGTTGCTACTCAAGCTAACATGTTCCCGCCTTCCCTTTTTACTGTTATTAAATTTCGGTCACTGATATGTGCAATAGGATTTTGAAGTCTCAATGGTGTGTCACTATTTCACCAACAAAAAGCCATTATATATATATGTATATATATATATATATATATATATATATATATATATATATATATATATATATATATATATATATATATATATATATATATATATATATATATATATATATATATATATATATGCTGGTGAGCCAGTGAGTCAACTGTTTTGAATAAAATGTGTTTAGGCGAACGAAAAGATTACAATTAAAGCCAAACAATGTGTAAAGTGCATGGTTTGAACTTTTTTCTTCAACGTTCCCCCTGTTTGTCAATTTATATTCCAGGTGCTGAGTACGCAAATATGTTTGCACATCCAAGTAAACGCAGTAGTTCTCAACACGTGGTCTAAAATGGATGCACAAGCGTAAAAATCTTTGAATTACTTTCATTTGTCATAAACAAGGCTGCCTGTTCAGGTTCAGACAACCTGCTCAAACGGGCTTCGGATTCTAATCCAGGGCATAATGTTTTGGGTGAAGTATTTCCTGATCTCGTAAATCTTTCCCTGCCAACTCCGATTAAAAGTCGAAGTAATTAAGATAAACTTCCCTGACATATCAAATGGATACAATATTAACAGTCTTTGCAAAATGCTCTCTCTTTCAAGGACCAGTATGCCTTTACTCCCACAGAATATGGTAATCAAGGCGCGGCCAAAGAGGGCCAAGGAAAGATGCTGACTCAGTCCAAAACTCCGCACTGAAAGAGTTAAGTCCTAACTAATCTACAAGAGTTGGCCGAAAATGTCTCGGCTAACCCAATAACTAACGCATTGCTGACATAATATTTTCATCAGGCATGTCTACTGATTTATGATCTCGGGAAAAATGTAAGATGCACACTTGCTTAAACACATATTTGTTTATTCATATTTAGGAATCGTCTTTGCAGCCACAAGAAGCGTTGACTTCCGTTCACTAACCGCCATATCTATTGGCAGTTCCAGCGTCAATTGCTCTATATTTGTTGGAACTGTCAAGAATAATTTCCTTTCTTGATGATTACATGTAAATGGACCATAAGTGGCTTTTATGACATATTTTTTATGTTTCGTGATTAAAAACTCAAAATTTAAAGTTGCGTTTTATGTTATAAGATCACTTAACATGATGGACACTTGTACGAGCCTTTGTTTTACGAGGACTAGCAGCCATCAGGAAGCATTCTTTAATAACTATCAATATTATACGGTGATAATGCTTAATTTAATAGTATCAGCATAAGTACTTTATACTAAAGACATTGGTTCAAAATCCAGATTTTTTTGCTTCAAATGCTATCAAATTATAGAAATAGTTAACAGACATGGTAATAATAAAATACTCGTTACAAATTTTGAAGCCCAGGAATTGGAGCGCAAATGTGTAGATATGTTTTTCTTTGATATAACGGAGTGTCAATCATATTTTGACCTGAAACTGTTTCAGCACATCCACAATGTCTGTATACATACACTTACTACACTGCTTAACCATTTAATGTATACTCAAATATAAATCGATGTCCGTTTGACTGGCAACAACACTCAAAGATAGCATTTTTAATGACGAAGTAAGTAAGTGATAAACCATCGACGCCAAAATTACCATAATTTAACACTTAGTTCCGGTTCAATTTCCGTCGAGTTTTAAGTTGGAAGTTCTGCAGCAGCATACGTTTGCAACAGAGTGACTTGTGCCTAAAAATAAGTGTAATATTTAGATCTGTTGCATCAGTTGTTTATAGATATACAGATGTACAACTGACCATTTTACTATGTGATTGTTCTCCATTTATATATCAATTATGAATATCAGTGGATGCATGTCTGTATGGGTGAAAAAATATGTAGACATACAGAAAAAAAATATAGCGAAACCCAAAATATTCCGGATTTAATTTGACAACTGAAACAGGGTACCTGGCTCAGTCGGTCAAAAACAGACCTTATTATCAATCAATTTCTACTTCCTATGAAAGACTGAAATGTTTTTGTATTTCTGTGCCTGGTTTGAAGTGGCTCTTGTCAACATTGTTCAAAAAATCCCTCCACGGCCTCATTTACTTGATTTACAGTGTATTTGAGCGAGTTGAAAATTTTGTATCAGAATCAGTGCGTTTTCATTGCTCTTTGCGTAAAATTGTAAACTTAAATGAACATAATTCATTCAGCCCGGGAACAATTGAGCACCCTTTGTTGATTTGTCAATTTAAGACTTTCATTTTTTTCAGATATTACCAATTGCATTTGCGGATCTTGTCTTATATGATGCAAAACATGTACATGTAGCATGTTTTGCTATTTAGTTGAATATGGGTTTTGTAAAAAGGAACTACCATATGCCTTGACGTAATTTCTATTCCATTTAAGTCACTGAAAATACGAAGATTATCATGAGAGACGTACTTTTGGCTTGATATACAATTAATGAGTTTGCTACGGGCAACATAAATGGGACGATATATATATATATATATATAAATTGTATTTGTGTCTTTTTGCCCAGAACCACTTCCTAGTAGTCAATATCCTATACCACAGTTCGAGCTCTTTACTCTCCATAAGCTAACCTGTCCCTGTCTAACCTGTATATATATGGAATTACTATTGTCTATATTGCACACGTTCCTCTGTAAAATTTTGACATAGGCTGTATCAGCCCAAATAAATTAAAGGGTCTTCAGCGGGTGACTACTCAACATGTTTCGGAGCCTTTTATATATATATATAAATATATATATATAAATATATATATATATATATATATATATATATATATATATATATATATATATATATATATATATATATATATATAGTGAGCCTTTGGCTGATACATTTTTCATGCCTTAAATCCTATAAAGTGGGGTCCTGTTACGACGCTCTATGAAAACTTAAATATAGATAGCAGAACACAAGATCAGTATGGCCATATTCCAAGCAGTTTCTGCTTACAAGTTATATTAACGGCTTTTTGCATAATTGTAGGACAATTTGAGATAACAATTATTTGTGTAAGCTGAGTTAGGTCTAAAATCCAACTGGATACAATCTGATCTTTTTAAGGGTATCATTCCACCAAGAAAGAAAACAATGAAATCTATCGTTTTAGAGATAAACGATACCCTCTCTTATATACTGTGCCATGGGAGATAAAATAGCACATCATGCAATATCAGATATGAATGTTCTCGAACGAACACACCTGCTGAAGGAAAACCTTAACCCTTTAAAGTACAGAGTTCTAGCAAAGCATATTGTAGCTGAGCATCTGTTCTTGTCTTAATAATACTGTTTTTGTGCTTCACACAGGAACATAGGCACCTTGTTGCGTTCACTTCGACGTTAAATAGCTGAACAGGCAAGCCAGCATAATTCTTAATGTTACATCTTGGCTACATGTTGGTTTTGGCTTAGAAAGTTTGTGACTTGCCTGCCCAACTGTGAGTTATCAAATGTCCGTGGTTTTTTTAGGGACAAACTGTGCCATCATATTCTCGAAATGTCTTCAAAGTGTGCAAGGGGCATGGGTTAGAGTATGTCTATGGAAGTTGTACTGTTCCATAATTCACAAAACCGTGGGTTTTGCTTTTCCAAACCCTTGGTTTTGTAGCAAAACGGTGAGTTTTGCTAACAAAACCATAAGTCTTATCACAAAACTCTAGGTTTCGTTAGCAAAACCCAGGGTTTTGTTACAAAACCTTGGGTTTTGCTCAGTTATTCAATTTTGATGTCATTTTGGACAAAACCCTGGGTTTTGCTACAAAACTCTTGATTTTGTGTACAAAACCCTGGGTTTCATGAACAAAACCGTGGGTTTTGGTGCAAAGCTTTGCGTTTTGAGCACAAAAAAAAAACAGTTTAAGCGCAAAACTCCGAGTTTGGATTACAAAACTCTCGGTTTTGTTATTTTTTGAACAAAACCCACAGTTTTGTTCCTAAAACCCTCGGTTCAGCCACAAAACCGTGGGTTTTGTAACACTTTGAAATAACAGAACAAAACCGTGGGTTTTGTGAGATTGCAAAACTCTGGGTTTTGTGACATCACAAATCCCAGGGTTTTGAAAAGGTGCAATACCCAGGGTTTTGTGACCAACCAATCATGACAGCTGTTACTTGGTAGGCCTTGCTAGGCTACTCAATTTAAAAAAAGCGTCAAACTACAAGTGGCTCAGTTATTGTGATGAATAACATCATCATTAGTTACCACGCGCAAAGTCTACCTCTTTGCGACACGATGAGAATAGAAGTTATGTATTAGTTAAAGGACGAGACGTTGTGCATCCAGTGTTCAAAATAATCCACACGCAGGCGCGAAGAGCCGCATGTACTATTGAATGCACAGCCTCGAGCTCTCTAATTTGCGTAAAACATTGGAGCCGTTGCAAATAAATAATTTATCGCACGATATATAATGGAGCCCTGGAAATTTTTATCGAAATAGCGTGTTCGGTCCCATTTTTCAACCATTATTGTCTGAAATATTCAACAGTTATTGGTTGAGGTCATCTTGGCTTTGACTGGTGTGACCCAGATGTGAAGGAGTAAACAAAGCCGTGTGCGCGTGGTTCGACCACGATCGAATATGAGCCAAGGTAGTTCCAGCTAGGGTGGCCACATGCCTTGCGTGTTGGGCTACGGACTGAGGGGTAGCTGGATCGGTCCCGATCAAATCCTTTTTCATTTTTTAATTAACTGATTTAATCGAGTAGAAATTTTGGACTTGAATATTTCTCAATGTTGAAGTTGTTGGTAAAAGAACGATACTGTGACGCCTGAAAATGTCTAACTGGCTTTAGATTTGTTGTGTTTATTTTGCTATTGGTGGACGTGCGTGTGTACTGAACCATTCGACAGTTTTTGAAAAGGTACCAGGCTGGCTTGGCGTTATTTGCAGTGCCTGTCAACAAAAAAACTTTTACAGTACTGGGAATAGGTAGTTTGTATGGGGGTAGTGGCTGGCACAGGGACATGCCGTTACAGACGGGGTTTTCACCCCTCCGGTTGCAGAGCTCCCGGGGAAGAGATTTAGTATCTTTCACCAGAGCTGACCCAGAAATAAATGCAAAATTCTGAATGGTGGGAAAGAAGGTGGAGTTAAAGAATACCATGTAACAATTTGAGACTTAGTCGTGTTGAGATAATAATCATCACGATGTGATGTGGCAGTCGTTTTGTAATCAACGGTCGCATATTTACTGCAGGCAGCGGCACAACGTACGGTGGATTTTAACGACGCGGCAGATCAGAGGCCGTGTTCTGCTAAAACTTCAGCCCGGTCGCAAGGTTCCAGAAACTGAAAATCAGTCTTAATCTATTAAATTTTTTAAAAGCACATACATGATATACATCTAACGTGTTTTTTCTTGTACTACCTAAAATATGAGCTCATGAAGTGCACAAAGTGATAAAATACACGACGTTTAAGTCGCGAATCGATAGAAGTTTTCCCAGATCCGCCATCTTAGCATGATATTGGTTTGTACAAAACCGTTGGTTTTGTATTACAAAACCCTGGGTTTTGTACACAAAACCCAGGGTTTTGGGAATTATTGTACAGTACAACTTCCATATATGTCTATGGATGGAAGATGTCACCACCATATGTAATGATCTTTATGCAATTTGCAAGGCTTTCCCAGATATAATTTTAAAGGCAAATTTGAACCTCATTGTAGGGCCACAGATCCAACTCCTTTCCAAAGTTACATTCCATTGTGCACGACACCGTTATGTATATATTTGGCATGTTCCAACACATGTATGAATGTATGATCATTGAATTTTCTTCACAACAAGAGGACTGTGACAGTCCTGTGTTAAGCTTACCTTAAATGGACAGACCGCAGTGGTGTACAAAATTGTGTCAAGAGTTCACCTTTGTTTCAGCCTATCATCACTGTTGCTCACATTAACATATCTCCGTAGCGACTTTTCCTGATTGTGACAATTTAATTTAACAATCAGATTGAGGCAGCACCATCATGTAGTGAACAAAGTTGGTGAAAATCAACTCTGCAAAGGTTTGCAATGAGTCTGTAAAGGATCCAACTTACCGTTTGTGGGGAAAAATAATCAAGAAACGTAAAAGCACACAAAGATCATTTTAAAAGCGGAAGATAATTACAGGGCCGCCCATTGAATATTTTTTTTAGGTCGAGAGACATCATCAAGTGTCCCTAGGCAATTCCAGAGCAATTTGCTTGGCGGTGTCGGGAAGATTTTTTTTCTCAAGATTTTATCAAAAATGAAAAAATAAAAAACAAGCACCCAAAATCACTGGAGCATGACCATTAGACAAAATGACCACAAAAAAACGTGAATCCCAGCCAAGTTGGAAGTATATCTGGTTGACGGTTTTGGAGAAGTCTAAAATGTGACTGACCACTGCAATCCCTATTAAAATAGATTGTAATCAATAAAAATGTATGCACAAAGCAATATGTACCCCAATTTAAAAATTCGTTCAAAATCAGAGATGCATAATAGCATCACTTAGTGAACAAGTTAGTTTTAACCTTTCGCATACTACATTTCTACCAAGTTTTGGAAGAATATACTTGATGTTCGGAGATGTTGAACATTATTTTAACACATAAAATGGGTAAAACAGTAAAAATAATCGCAATGCTACCTGGTGAAAAAATTAAGTTCTAAGAATCACCAGAAGTTTTCCTACACAATTTCAAACCAATTGCATAAACGTAGATTTCTTACGATGTTGCCAAAAATGATCAAAACATTAATAGAAATTCCAAAAAGGGATGGAACGTGACCGTTTTATTATAATTGGTAAAGATCTACCAAAGGTACATCTGACCATGTTTGAAGATAATATGGCCTGTGGTTTTAGAGAAGACGTAAAAGTGTTAAATCTGAAAAGTTAGCTGAGGTAAAAACTAGGAATCGGGCTCTTTTGTAAACATTAAGTTTGTTGCATATGGCAAGCTACGCCTGCAAATAAGTAGAGATACAGATATATGTATTTCAAAATCAGATATCTGCATTTTTAATTCAGATATCTGAATTCGGAACAGAGATATCTGTAGTTTTATTCCAGATATCTGAATTACACTAGAAATACAGATATCGCTGTTAATGTACAGATATCTAGATTAGTAATACCGATATCTATGTTAGAAAACACAGATATCTGAATTGGAAGTACAGATATCTGTATTAGAAACACATGTATATAAATTAGAAATACAGATGTCTGTATAAAATGGCAACATACAGATATCTGTAATTCTATTTCAACAATACAAGGTAGAGAGGAATGAATGCTGCCTTGTGCAGATCTGCAACCGAGCTATGTGTTGATTACACCACGTGAGACGAAAGGACGCTCAACCCAAACGAACGTGGGTCTGCTTCAGCGTCACTGTCATGTGCAGGGGAAATGACGACCAGTTCCCTTCTGGCGCACTGTGACACATCCATCGTATTTGAAACTAATCCGTTAAGTTCAAGGTCATGGAGGTCGAATCCCAAGGAATGACGATGTTTATCTTCCTGCGCAGTTATATGTCTACGGCCCATAATATGTGAAAGGTCAGGGAGCTTGAATTGCAAGGAATGACCATGCTTGTCTTCCCGTGCAATACTATGTCTCCGGCCTCTTTTTTTGTGCGAACCTGCTTCAAATACTACCTTATACAAATCTTTGTGAAATACCACAAATTTGACGTATTATTTCGATCAAAAAGGAGAAAAAAAATGGGAACGGTCTCGGTTTGATCCTGTAGGCAAAAAAATTACAAAAGGAGGACACAGGGGAAGCATTTTGGGATCCATCATTAACTGCACTTTCATCACTTGGCAACACAGATGGAGATATCTGTATTTCTAAAACAGTTATCTGAAATACAAACACAGTAATCTTTATTTAGAATAGAGATATCTGTATTTTAATGCAGTAATCTGAATTACAAATACAGATATCTGTAGAGAATTAAAGGTATGTGTTTTCAGAATACATATATCTCTATTTTTCACTCAGATATCTCTATTTCTAATACAGACATCTATATTTAAACACAGAAATTTTGTATTTAGATGTAGATATCTGTAGTTTAATGCATATACATGCATTTAGAAATATAGATACGTTTATTCGTGAATATTTGCAGTTTTGGCTTGCCATTGTTACAACGTAAGTTTGGCCACCGGAAACATTAGCTTCCGTCAGGGAGCTTACCCTTTTGTGATAACTCTGCATCAAAAATGCAGTCAATCGCCACAACATGATCCCAGAAGTGAGGAATAGGACAAATCGCAATAATAGCTATTCACAAACATTACAAATTAAGACAGTGATAGGAATATTTAAGCCCACATGGAATTTTTTCGTTGGCATTTTGAAGGTGTCAGGAGCGATTCTTACTTCTCCAACTATATATTTCTGATTTTAAAAGAAGTAAACATTTATTAGAACAGAGGAGAAACACATACAATAATGCCTCACAGCCGCCAAAGTATATCAGAGTGTTGATTCAATAAGCTTTCAGAAGTATTTAGAAGTTAAACTTTTTTCTTCTTGGTAGTTCATCCTGATGATGACAAAGGTAACTGTCTTTAAATCTCAAGAGAATTTTTCAACCGTGTTCGAAGAACGTGGCAGATAAATAGATTTATGCAAAATGTATAATTGCAGAAGTTGGGTGGACTTACATATTATGTACAGTCCCCAGTCTGGGATAACTGCGAACACAATTTACATGCCTAACGTACTTGAAGTGAATTCTTCACAATTGGAATGTACGTTTCCCATGTACGGCCAGGTAATTGCTTTCGAAGGATGCTGGTTACGGTTGAAGTAAATCTGGCGGACATTTTTTGCTAAGAAGTAAAAAAAAGGTAAATTACCATTGCGATCCCCATTGACTTTTTTACAGTAAAACTTCATTATAATGACACAATTTGTGCTACCTATTTAAAAGCTCAAGAGTAAAAGGGTCCTCAGAAGTGTCCTTGTGAAATTTAGATTATTGTAGATTTAACAAAACCTTTCAAAGTCGCAAAACACCCAAATGATCTTTGTTTCGGTCTACAATATATCATAAAGTAGCATCAATATGTGATGACATTGTACTACACTACACTGTACATGTAAGTTTCCTAACTGGATGAAAACAAAAGACTGCAGATCAGGGTAAAGACAAACGAAGATGATGACGACTACGACGACGACGTTGACAGCGATGACAATGATGATGACGGCGATGACGATGATTAGTGTTTCAAATTTTCTAAATGACCGTGTGGAAAAAAGAAACAAGCACATGTCATATTCGGGAGTCCATTGAAAATATTAGTGCTTTAAAGGCAACAGGCCTGGGTTTTGCACGCTACTGCATGACTCGGGTGGTTACCTGTCCTGCTTTTGACCACTTATCAACCTAGCTCTGATCGGAATCTCTTGCATTTTTGACGGAGACAGCAAACACCTAGGTTTTCATGTGCTCGTACTTGCGTATAGGTAATGTACGTGGGAAATATACTCACTGAAATCTATCATTGATACCGCTATTCCTACTGACGGGTGTTCAGGTAATATTATCAATGTTGTAACTGAAGAGTTTGGGATGTGCGACAATAAAATAGTAAAGAGAGGTTGCAGTCAAGCAGGCAATCCGCCGTTTATGCGTTTTCATAAATGAAATCTGAAATGTCTGAGGTATTTTTAGTTTGCAGTCGTGGCAGTCTAAGCTCGTGGGACTGTAAATATTTTATAACACATGGGCCTTATTGCCCAACATCATTTTGGAAGATGGGGAGTAGGTTGTGAGTAAATCCACCATGAAAGGTATGTTGGTCGCATGTGGACTCGAGAAATAAGCCACTTGATCAAAATAAAACATAAACAAAAAACAAAACAAAAAAAAAGGAAAATAACAAAACAAAAAACAAAAACAAAAACAAAACAAAACAAAACAAAACAAAAACAAAAACAAAACAAAAGCTAAAATTGTACTGTCTGGTACTGCTCAACAAATGGTCATTGTAATCGTGACCAAGTGCATATTCGTAGCTAGAAGGTTTAAAGAGGAAGAACGTTATAAAAGTAAAAAAAAAATACGGATCAAAAGGGTACATATATAATCAAAGTCATTATCCACACATCACAAAAAGGTACCGTAAACACTTGGACATATTGACATCTGTTGAAATGTGATAATATATATAATGAGTACTGGCATGGCATTTGTTCGTAGAAGAGTAAAGTAAAGAAAACAATAGTAATAATAAATTGCTGAACAGACTGTGACAAAAAAGTTGAAGAATAACATGTATTGACTGGTGGATCGGACGGGCTCACGTACGATTCAATAGACTGTGGTAAAATTGCACGTTTCATAACACGGTTATAGCCAGACAAGACCTGTGGTGGGAAAAAATGAATGGATTTTTGAAGTGTAATGGGTAATTATCTAAAAACAGTTTGTTTAATTTATTTATCTATTTATTTATTTATTTATTTATATTTATTTATTTATTTATTTATTTATTTATTTATTTATTTATTTATTTATTGATTGATTGATTGATTGATTTATTTATTTATTTATTTATTTATTTATCTATTTTTATTTATTTATTTATTTATTTATTTATTTATTTATTTATTTATTATTTATTTATTTATTTATTTATTTATTTATCTATCTATTTATTTATTTATTTATTTATTTATTTATTTATTTATTTATTTATTTATTTATTTATTTATTTATTTATTGTAAGTTGATGGAAAGCTCTCCTGACTTATGGCATCAAGCTTTTGTAAAACAGTTGCATAAAGAAGACCAAAAAAATCAAAGTGATACAGAAGCACAATGATTACGCCACTAGAAAATTTTAGAATCTTTGTACTTCTATTATTGTGTCACAATCTACGTCAGATTTAGAAACTAGAGATAGAGAAAATAAGTATGGACGAAATTCATGGAGCGTACCGCCACGGTCATTGTTCAGAAAATCATTTTTAGGCTTCTCGCTAAAGTTCTTTTTTTTTTGATAGATAAAAAACAAGAAATCTTAAAACCTGGTTAAGTACCTTTCAAAACTTTTAAGGTTTTTGATACGGTTGATTTTCCTTCACTAATGGGAAAAAAGATTGCAAGATAAGGCATGATGCATAATGAAAGGTATTCATAGCAAGGGTGGAAAATTAAGTTATATTTGGGACGCCCGAGACCTCATTGTTCGTAATAATAAAAGTTCCCTTAAAAATCACTTGGTAGCGGTGCTAGTCGCTGCAGCGCAACGATCGTTACCCTATGTCGCTAGCGGCAGGTGGGCCATCTATTCCAGAACCGCTATTGTTGCCATTGCCACAGCGTACAACAGCACACACCTCTGAATTGATTCCGAAGTTTTCAACTGTTTATTGCCGCTACAAGGAAAAAAATGCCTGTTTACCATTGTGCAGTACCAGGCTGCATGGCAGACTCAAGGAAATTGAACAATCTTCAGAAATACAGTTACTGGTTCAAAGGTTATCAGTGCTCATGCGTGCGATTGTCGCGCTACACTTTCGGGTAGCAGGAACCGCCGGTACTAAGAATATATCAAGAGAACTATTTTAGTGAAACATTGATGTATTTTATGTATCATGCTGCTCTCGCCTGTAATGTCTGATAATTAGCACCTGTATTATGCAGCCATTATCTTGGACAGCCGTTAAGGAATGATGAAATTCGATGGCTTCTGTATGTAGATGATGTTTGTCCTTTGGGAGAAAGTAATGAAAAACATTATGTCGAATATCTCAGTCATGCTTGCGAAAATGTGTAATATGTCTGTCTATAATGATAAATCTAAAGTAGTAGTAATTAGTAAAGGTGTTATTATTGACAAAAAGTGGAAAATAAGAAATTTGTATATTACCTAATGTACTGCATAACCATACTTCGGAAAGTATATTTTCAAAATGTTAGAATGGCTTGGTTCATATCAAACCATATCTAAAAGACAAGATAGCACGATTACTTGGCTATATGCGTAGCATTCAGTCTTTTTCCATGAAAACATAAATGGAGTATCCTTTGGCAACAGTATTAGGAAGTATGTCATATTACCCTCAATCTGCCGTGGATGTTCTGGTTGGTTAATTAACAGTAAGAAAAGAAACGTTCGTCACTCCTTAAATCCTTTCCTGATTCCTTCGCCAGAGCTATTCTGCGTATAAATTCTACTCCTGTGGTGCCAGCTACTTTTGGAGGAATACGCTGGCTGCCAATAGAATATTTCACTGAACCCGTTATCTTAGAAAGTATTTTTCCGGAATAAATAGTGCACGGTATCTTGATGGAGAAAAATGGATCCTGGTCATAATACTATTGTTACACAATATACTTTCTAATGTAGGATTCGGTTATGCGGATCATCATCATCATCATCATCATCATCATCATCATCAGTATGATGATGATGATGAAGATGATAATAATAACAATAACAACAATAATAATTTAAAGGGCATTACCTGTATATTGACACCATAACAAAGGGCATAAATGCGTGGTTGCGAGCTACAAATTATGTTTGCACCCATTTTGATGGTACAAATTGCGAAGTTGCTTTAAGCATATTTTATTTTCAATAGCAATTGCCAAGGTTTACCATGTATTCAGCGTATGTTTACATTGTAATATGCATTAAATGATAATTGGCTTAGAAAATAATACGAATCAATCATAATAGTAATAGTTTTGTTTTCATGTCATTGTGGTCATTGTATATGTTGTAGGACCATGGGTATTGATTTTGCGGCCCTCCAGTGATAATTTCCACTCTCCGCTTTGCGTTGTCCGCAAATAACAACTGGGGGGGGGGGGGGGGGCAATCGTATAAAGGGGGCTGCAAATGATCCCAATGTTCGCAAAAAAAATTGTTATTTTATTGTGCATTTATAGGACATTACATACACATTATTACCATAACTAAGGGCAAAAATGACGAGGTTGCGGAATGCAAATAAAATTTGCGGACGGCAAAAAGTATTTGGGCCATCTTTGCGCGCCGCAAATGATATGCACCGACGGAAACTAGCTTATTCGAACCTAACTACCGATAATTGGCTTTGAAAGAACTACACATAAATAATATTAGTAAAGATGTTTGTTTTTATCTCATTGGGATTATTGTACGCCCCCTTGGTATTCGATTTGTCACCCTCCAGTGGCCATTTGCACCATCCGCTTTGCGCCGGGTGCATATGGCCCCTGTCAGCCCGAAAAAAGAATACTGCAGGCCGAAAAAGATCACAATGCCTAAACAAGATTGATGATTTGTATGCAACACAACTAAAATTTAAAGCACACATTGGCTGCGTTGGCATATGTGAAACTTTGACGCATTAGGGACTTTGTGTTTTAAAGTGTCTATTATGTGAAGAAGCTTAAAAAATATTTGACTCAGTTCCTCTTCTTCTGACTAGTTTTGAACAATATCCGAAAGGAATGCTATAGTAAATAACCATATTTCTAGAGGACCACGGTTAAATGCACAGTAAAGTCATTAGAGCTTTGTTTGACAACATCTGCACAGAGTTTTTAAGTGGAAGCGTGAGGTTTAAGGCTTGACAAGAAAACAGCCTATAGCGAGCAGAAATGAGTTTTAACTGTTTTAGGCAATGTATGTATTCATATTTCTATTTGCTTGACTATTTTGTATTTGGATACAGTGGAGATCTGCCCCGAGCCTTCGGTAACCCATTGTAAAGGGGTTGATTTTCTTAATAAAATCATCATTATCCTATTGGAATACCAAATGCTTTCAGGAATTCCTTGGAATTAAAAACAAAGGTCTCAAACAACCACTGCCATTGAGTAAAAACGCCTGATAGACAACCACCCAGGGTGCATCCTTTGGAACTTTCGTAGGATTCACAAGAGTGTCAACTATAATACAGCAGTTTGAATGTAAATAGATACCCTATAGTGTATATTAACCAATCAGTGCTATTTCAGCTCCTCAAACTCCTGTTTAAAGGAGCTGATGCATAGTTTTGAATAGGAATTTAGGTAGCTTGCGTGTGTCGCCATGACTAAATACTCTACCCCTAGACATATAGGTTATTCTCACCTGCAGTAATTTTCTAATACTACAAGTTCTGATGGCTGTTAAGCAGCTCCTGTAGTTGCGGTGAAGTATTTGTGTATTGCTTTATGTTCTTACAATAAGTCAAGAGTCACAGCATGCTTCGGTCAAAAATTTAATAACGTCATGATACTCTTTCGTAATAATCAATATGTAGAATAGAAGGGTCCCCAGCTGCCGATGGCAGATTTGGGTGCATGAAGACACAGGCATTTCATCAATCAAGTAACGGATTTCTACATCCAGATGAATAAAAAGGATACACGCATAAATTTCAAATGCGGACAAGACATCTGCCATGGAGTCATTAACACTTCTTATCCTGCTGTTATCAGCAAATTGCTGTGGTATTTCAAACTTCTCATACTTGAGCCACATGGATACAAAAGCAAGAAGGACACAGCTGACTGACCCTATGGTGTATCGGTTTGAATCATTTGTGGCTCAGTTCTGTTTGAAGATTAGCCTGTACAGCTCCTGCAATACCTGTTTAATTGCGCAGTTGGTGTTTTGTTTGGACAGACAATCAAAGGGAATTTATGAGGACATTGAAACGTTCGAGTACAAGCGTATTACTGTTCCTCTAGGAGTCTTAGAAACCCGCTCTAGTTATGATTCTTATGCCTTATTGAAATTCAGTGGACCATGGGGCAGCAAATGGAGAATTGCGGTGAATAATTATTGGTGTGACCCCTATGTTTCGTGCAATTTTAAACTTTTGGACCAATGCAGAAATATTATATTTTGGTTAAAAGAAAGTGACACAACAGAAAAAATTATGGGGGCTGTATTTATTTCAGCATTTCCCACACTGTGTGTTAGATTTTTGGGGATCGGCAGTCTTGTCAGATTTGGGTATAGTACATTTTACAGTTACAGCTCATTATGGCATGAAGGCCATGGCTTTAAACATATAATAAACCGTGCTCTTTTGGTCTGTCTCAGTATGAATCATTTCCTGGTAAGACAAGTTCTTGCCCTCATAAACATTTGCACGGCATCATATTTCCAAACTTGTGTCAAAGAATTTCCAAGAATAAAAAAATATCAGATTATGACTGGGCACCGTTTCCTAACCTACTATTGTGGAAAAATTTATTATGAAAGGGACTTACATCCTAGTGTTCAATTTTGGTTAATAAGTGCGCCACGTCTAAATTCCATTCAACTGATATTTACCTATTATGATATTGCCTTTTTCGGTATTTCATGTCAAAAACATCAAATTATTGTACATGATGCCAATATTTTGGGTCAAGCATGGAAGGTCAAATTATGCGGATTAAACAAAGATTATGTATTTACATCTCGAGCATGCCAAGTGAGCATAAGTCTCTTGAACAGCTTGAAGCTGTCTGCTACTCATCCTATTTTGTCAGTTGTGTACCAATCATTGAGTGCTTCCTTTGCAACCAGGATCAGTCACAGTCATTCCCATGAGAAGCGAACGATATGGCTGTATCCACACTCTCTGGCACGGGACTTCTACTATGTTGCAATTAAGTACACATGGGGAGCAAGAGCTAATACTGCCTTCACATTTGTAGTTCATTCCATAGGAAACATAAGCTCTGTTTCTGGTTTTCAAGTAATTATCCATGATACTCCTTTCTTAGATAATGGACCGGAAAAAACATATCAAAATGAAAATTTATTAAAGCATTTTCACAATGTGTTGATAACCAGTGCCTTTTGGGCTGCAGTCACCTTCTGGCATAGATGTGTACTCACACGGGGTGGATTCGTTGTGCGGCTTTCTCTCATACTGTCCACTTTTCATTTATCCAAAACAACAAAGCTGCAAACACACACTATTGATTCAGTGAAATTGGCATGTTGCGTTCAGCGAGGTGACCACTCACAGTTTATGAAATACTTTGTTTTTGTAGTAATGTACACAGCCTTTTTTGGCTATCATGTAAACGCTACTATTTCCTCGGTCACAACAGATGTAACTACATCAAACTGCACATGTGCCGGATATGCAGTTTTTTATGCTACTCCCTCGACTGAAAATGGATTGGGACCATTCTGCAATCTTTCCCATGTAGCTATTAAACCTACAAACTCCGATATATCATACATATCTACAACTGGGAAACTGACTGTAATTGTATATGTACTCCCGCCTGAATGTTCAATTCATATTACCATAAGTGCATGCATTTCGGAATGTCAAGGAATACCAAATGCCTGGTCAGCAAGCAGCAAGGCAGCACAAAATGGAAGTCATCTTGTGATTTCACGAGACACAATGTCATTTACGCACATAACAAGCAACGCTAGAAAATGTGTTTCATTCACTCATCACCCAACGCATAGGACTTCAATGGAGCAATATAAAATACAAGTGAATATGGCTAACACAAAGGTACAGATTAGCACAAACGTTGACAGGGCACACTCGACGTTTATGGAGAACACATGTGACACGTCATTCATACACATAGGAGGCCATAATGTCCTGTATGTCTTGCTTCTGTGGAAAGAAGTACATTTTTTACACACGTCCTATCCATGGCTTACATATGATTCATACGACTGTCTTAATTTCATTTTTCAGCTTGCCTTTCAAGTTAGACCATTTGATGGATGTCTGTCCCATACGATAAAAAAAGCAACATCTGGCAGCCACGTACTTCGTCACAAAATATCTTGTCTGCAGTTATATTTTAGGACTATTGGGCCAGTCGAAGAATTCACACTCACTATTGTCAGTTGCTCTATTAGCGACAAATTTGAGTCGGTGTATTTTGCAGCAATGTTAATAAACATAGAAGAATACTGTCCGATTGGCTACTTATTGAAAGTGGTTAGTTGTTACGATAAGAGACATACACATGAGAATATCCACATCCAGAAATGTGAGAAATTAGTTAAGTTGCACATGTTATCCAATCCATGCAAAAAAAGTAACTATACTTCTTCTTTCATATGGAAAGTCAAAAATGTAGAAAAATATAGCATGCGTTTCAGTATGCAGGAAAAAGTTGAACAGCCAACAAGTTACCGTATTTCATTAAAGCGCCCTTACGCAGTTACCACTAACTGTCAAACGAAACTTACACTAAATATTTCACATGCACCTATATTGCACACTCGTTTAGCATTAGATAAACAGTTTTATGGCATTGGAAGGAGAACAGAATATTTCTTGTCGTGGTCACCGGAAAAAAATAAGTATCTGATCACAGAAAATTTCCGGAGATTGAGTTGGCTTAATGCACAGAATGAATGCAAAGCCATTTCCAGTAAACTTATTGTAATAAATGAACGAGCAGAATTGGACCTACTAAGCTATATGGGCATATTTGCCGTGGTGACGCCGGTTTACCATCGGTTGCAGCAATCGTCATTTATCTATATAGGACTACTAAAGCAAGGGGTAAGAATTTTTGTTTATCGGATATTTAAAAACAGCCCCCAAATAATAAGGTCACGAAAACAAAGTAATTGTATTTGTGTCTTTTTGTCCAAAACCACTTCCTAGTAGTCATTACCCTATTCCGTAGTCCGAACTCTTTACTCTCCATAAGCTAACCTGTCCCTGTCTAACTTATATACATAGTAGTTCTTTTGTCCATATTGCACACGTTCCTCTGTAAAATTTTGACAGCGGCTGTATTCGCCCAAATAAATTAAAGGGTCTTCAGTGGGTAACTACTCAACATGTTTCGGAGCCTTTTACCCGTACATGTCTCTCTGAGTAGCGGCTCCTTGTCTAAGCTAAATATTCAGCAAAGACAACCCACATAATAATGAATAAATATGAACGTGGCAATTGATGAATTAGCTAAATATGTGAAGTTTTGCTTATAAATGCAGAGCTTCATATCATAGAAGAATACCTGTCAAACAAACCATAATTACCAAATTTTCAAAGTACAGGTTCAGATAAGAACAATTTGACTTACCCCTGAACCAATATGTACCCTTTCTAGCTGGACAGCTTATCCTAGTTAAACCATCCGCCAATGTTTAACTGAAGTGGAAACAAGCTGGGGCATTATGTTCAGTCCCAGCGATTGTAAAATAAACAGTTGCAGCTAGACCACCTGTACAAACCAAGGGAAATCCTAACAAGGACGGTAACAATGTACATCCTGCACCAGAGATGTAAAACAAACTCCATGATGACACCTACTCCTCAAACAATTAAGTTCTATTTAACTGCCAACCCTGAGTCAATGTGTCAACTTAATGTGTCAGGTTTGTGACACTTGAGAAAATACTGTCAATTTTGAGTAATTTTTTAATACTGAGTAAATATACATTTAGGCATATCAGAGAAGAATGGAAGTCATTAGCTTTAATGCCCAAAACATGCTATCAAAACAAATTTTCTTAATAGGATTTTAAGTACAATTAGGCAAACATGCAACTGTCGTAGGCCGCTTCTTGCTACCTGTAGCCCCTGGGGGTTTACCTAATAAAACAACCAATAAAAATCAGCTTATGACATCTGTCAACAGATAGATTTAAGTCCAGGTCACTCAACAAAGGACGTGTCCTTTACCCATTCATATTAAAAGTTTAATTACATCGATAACTGGATTCAATCTTCTCTTTTTTATCACCTTCATTGCAAAATTTCATTTATAGTTAAGGCTATGAAACCAAGTGACAATACAAACATATGAAAAACCTGTCATTAGCCAACCTCTCGCTTGTACGTACTTGTAAGTTTCACCACTGTACATTTTATGTTAAGTGGAAGAAATTTATATCTTATAACCTATGACTACATAGAAGACAAACCTCACTGAGCATGCTCAACGAAATGCTGACTTGGCATATTGGGGGGTCACGTTGCCCCACAGCTGTTACTGTTATTATTTAAATTGACCACTAATGTATATATTTTGTCACAAGGCATGTAGATCGGCGATTTGGTCACGTATACTCATACTCTTACTCTATGTAAGCTCACGTCTAAACCCCCTGACCTAAAACCGAAAACGATGGAGATTTTTTCCCCATGGTCATCTAGGGACACCGCTGCTATGATCGAGTGGTTGCAAAAATTTTCGTCCAATGATACCTTCCACAAGTATGGACTGATAGGATGTATAAAATTTGTATATATCTGATGACCCTGAGATGACCTTGGGATGACCTTGACTAAACAATAATAGTCAAGGCAAACCTCGTTGGAGCTATTTTTTGCTTTTTGACAGATTTTTGGTCCAAATTGAAAAACCTAAAAATGTTGTCAAAACTGTCCTGTAGATATTTTGAAAAGAAAAATTGGCATATGACCAAAAATGAGCGAAAAAGTACCAGGGATGGGATGCATAAAATTTGTATATATCTGATGACCTTGGGATGATCTTGACTAAACAATAATAGTCAAGGCAAAACCTCATTGGAGCTTTTCTTTTCTCTTTTGACAGATATTTTGGTCCAAATTGGAAAACCTAAAAAGGTTTTAGAACTGACCTGTAGATATTTTGAAAAGAAACAAAATTGGCATATTGACCAATAATTAGGAAAAAAAGGAACTAGCCATAGAGTGCTATGTTATATGCAATTTCATAACTTGATAATGTCGTAAGGAAAAATAAGAGTAAAACCAGCAGCTCTGGCTAATATAGGAGATATTATTTTAATTTTTAAAGATCATCGCAATATCTCAAGTCCAAGAGGAGCAATGCTCATTTAAGTAAACTTTCGGTTTAAACATGGGAGTCACCACGTTATATTTTGAAAATCCTAAACGAGGCTCTCTTTTTAAATCCATTTTATTTCGTCACATTTTCATCATTACAGATGAACTTTTGAAAAGAAAATCTACTCTTGAAGCTGCATCAACTGGTGTCTACCCTAGTAAACATTTTTTTTCAAAATTCACGTAGCTTGGTCATTTGTGATGACCGGCAAAATCATTTAATCGTTTCATTTCTTGCCACAGCGGGAGATATCATAACGGAAAGAGTAACTTCGCCTAAGCAAGAATTTATGAAACAAAATACTTACAAAAGCAATGGAAAAGCGTTATCAATATGTTTGTTTTCAACCTTAACCATATCGTAGGAGTGCTTCGTCCAGTTTTATTTGTGGTAAATTTCACGGATAGCGTCTCTTTGGACCAACTGCAGTAACCCTCCTCCATAAATTACCTTTTCAGACTTTCTTATTTGTACACCTCTTTTGACGAATGCTTAAATAAACACACCACTACCACCTCCATCACCCTCTTCCAACAAAAAAAAAAAAAAAAAAAAAGCAAAGGAACAAAACATAACATTTATAAGAAACACAGACATACACAGAGCCGCATTGAATCAATAAATGCTGCATGTACCTGTATCTTGTACCTTTAACGTGAAAGCATAATACTGTAGTCCTGGACATTTTCACGCATGTTTAATTTTGCTCAAACTCAATTTTTCTCAAATTACAGAATTTTCGCGTATTTTAAATTCGCGACATCAAATGCCATGCAATCTAGTGAAATACAATGCAACTTATTTTTGAGCATTTTAATTTCGCGCTTTGAGTAGTAGCGCGAAAGGCGCGAAATTAAATCGACGGCAAAATTTCTAGAACTACAGTATATATACATGGACCAATACAAGTAGTCGGTAAGTTGCTTGTGTATCTGCCACTGATCTTCTGATATGTTATGTATGTGCAACTTTATTTTGAATAACATATCATAATGTTGTTTCGGCGCTTACCATTCTGAGACCTTTAACGGACTTTGTCTGCTCGGCGGCATCCAAAATTAAACCAATTCCTTATTGCTAATCGCCAGCCATTTTAGTGCCATTGTCTCCGTTGTTGTTGTCTTTGTATTTGCGAAGGTAAATGTACGCATGATTTGTTCGGATAGTTACTCGCTGAAGGCCCATTTATAAATCATTTTGGCTTATGAAGCCTGTTTTCATAAATTATCTGTTGAACATGTTATGGTAAGATTAAAATATAAACAAATTTCTAAATTTAGGAGGACCGCGACAATCATCTGCTCAGCTGACGTAGTTGAACAGCACATGATTCCATGCGAGTGCTTAATACCAAAACCTTAGAAACATTTACCCGCACATAGGTCATACATGAAAAAGAGCCCAGTATTTCCTCATTTTAATTTAGATCTTCTTATGATATGAAGGAAATGCCTAAAACATTTATATTAAATTGAAATACTCCCTGGTAGTAAAATTTGTCCTAAATAATTTTTCACATTTTACATGAATTTGGAAGCCAGCGTCTCTTAATCGTAGGCCGTAGCACTATTTTAAAAACAACAAAGTATGCAGAATATACACATATTCATGTCAGGGTTGGGGGTGGGGGTGACGAGGATCCGGGGCTTATACAGAATGCATGCATATACACGCCAGGTTGGGGGCTGCGGATTAATAAAGAACGCATGCATACCCATGGCTGGTTGGGCCAGCAGACTAATACAGAATGCATGCATGTACATGTCGGGGGTCGGGGGATGGGGGGCAGACTAGACAATTTTTTATGCGATATAGGAATGCCTGAGTACTTCATTGGAAGGCAGAAAGACACCATTCGAACTACTGTGTAATAATTTATATTTCCGGTCCCAAAATTTCCCGAATACATCCCGATTTAGTATTTCACGAGTTACATTTTCCCGGTTTTATGCATGCTTGCATTCAACATTCAATGTGCTACAATTATCCAGTGTATTCCCGAGGTGGGCTTCCTCGGGAAAAGTCGGGAATATTTATCCCTCGCAAAGATCTATGATTATACAGTATGCTTTCTAACCAGATTTTCTCGGTAGGCATATTTTGCATCATTTAATGTACATATAAGTACCGCCAAATACTTCATGAGAAATAAAAGGAAAGACAACGAATAAATTTGTATTATTTTTAACATATTTCAAATCAGATTTTGACCATGGATTCCCTGTGATATCATAGACAGTATCCTACTGCGATATTGGGTGGTCACAACTGTGTATTTCCATTCACTCCCACGTTACATTAGCTTTTCAGGACGCAAGGCACTCAAAGATAGACATAGGTTTTGAGATGGAAATCACTGATACTTTTAAATACATGTATACCCCTTTCTATTTGTACCTGGGTTTAATGCGCATTTGGAAGGTGTCTTCTTGATTGTTTTATCCTTGCGTGTTTTCGATTTAATGGATGTAATGCCTGCACTTTCTGATTGGCAGTGCATGATGCTCACACTGTTTGATTGAATGACTCTGTAACTATAAAGTACCCGGATGGTGAATCCAAGAGTACAATTGATTAACGCGGTACAAAGATTCCTACATTTACAACACAAGATTTTCAAACGCAATGTTGTGAATCTATGCCCTTGCCAACCGTTGAAGTATTCCAGATTGACAGCGTACACAGTTTTCGAAGGCCATGTTGTGTACTTACTGGTATTGAAAACCACACAACGTGCCAAGATATAAGGAGACTTCTTATTCAAATACCCACAGAAAAGCAGAACACGGGCATTCACATATTTTCCCGAGCTATCGCCGAAATCAGTATTTTGACCTTGAACCCACTTTGGAACTGATGCCTGAGCTGCGCTAGCGACGCTCTGGCGTCAGACAAGAGCCATCGTCAATGATCTGAGGTGCCTGCCTGCAGTACAAGTGTCAAACTTTGAAATGGGAACAGAAAGTTTCGATATTTACATGCGTCTTCACATGCAGTAAAATTCCCAAACTTTGCTCATCCAAACAAACACCGGATGCAGCAGATTCACTGATCCTGTACTAGATAAACCCACAAAAGTTTCCCAGTGTAATGGTTTTTTCCCATAATGCTAACTGCGTGCAAGTTTAAGCGTGGCCTAAGAGAAAATTATTGTGTGTGTGCGAGAGAGAGAGAGAGAGAGAGAGAGAGAGAGAGAGAGAGAGAGAGAGAGAGAGAGAGAGAGAGAGAGAGAGAGAGAGAGATTTTACTATTTCGGAATCTATTTGCGGATCTATTGCTGATCAACTGGTACCTTGCACCCATCTGCAAAGCTTGTAGCTGCAAACAAACAAATTTCAACGTGCACAGCTCATTGGCTGGTACAAATGGAATGTCAGTGCTGCTGTATCATGCTTATGTAAAGGGATTTTAAGTTATTATGGCAACTTTACTGTATCATGCTGATATAAGGGAAATGTAAGTCATCATATTACCTCTCCTTGGTCTTGCTTATGTAAAGGAAATGTAAGTCATTATCAAATTTGCCCTTTCATGCTTATGTAAAAGAAAAGCGAGTCATTATATCAGCTCTGCTGTACCATGATATCAGCTTTGCTCAATCATGTTTATTTGAAAGAAATATAAGTTGTCATACCAGCTCTTCCGTATCTTGCTTATGTAAAGGAAATGTTACTTTATCCACTCTGCTGGATCATATGAGTAGGAAGGAAATGTACGCCATTATGTCAGCTCCCCCGTGTCATGACTATTTGATGGAAATGTAAGTCATCATGTCAGCTCTGCGTTATCATGCTTGCGTGAAGGGAAAGTAAGTCATTATGTCAGCCTTGCTTTATCATGATTTTTAAAGGAATCTAAGTTACGTAACATCTGTTGAACCATGCTTATGTGAAGGGAACATAAGTCATCATGTCAGTTCCGCAGTACCGTGCTTATGTGAAGGCATTATAATTCATTGTTGTATTTGTGTCTTTTTGTCCAAAACCACTTCGTTGTAGTCATTACCCTATTCCGCAGTCCGAACTCTTTACTCTCTATAAGCTAACCTGTCCTTGTCTAACCTATATACATATGGAAGTACTATTGTCCATATTGCACACGTTCCTCTATAAAATTTTGACATAGGCTGTATTAGCCGAAATAAATTAAAGGGTCTTCAGCGGATAACTACTCAGAACATGTTTTGGAGCCTATTGTGTCAGGTCTGCTGTATCAGGCATTGTGGAGGAAATGCATGCACTCGTGGTATAATGACCATCGTCCCAAACCAAGAATTATTGGTATGGCAACAATAGCAGGGTCTCTTGAGCGCAGATGAATCTTGAATGGAAACAGTGGATGGAATCACGTGCGCCGAGATGGATAAATATATCAAAATCAAAGACAGGAGACAGAAAGAGGAAAGAACAAATTAAATGAAGTTTTGAATTGTACGCTGTGAATTTTGTTTTTAGCTACGGTGCAAGTATAGTACCAAATAATACATTTGTATTATTTTCCAACGCGACGTTGCAGAAGGTTGTAACATATTCAAAGATGCAAAGTAACTGCAAAATGTATAGTTTTTGCTCTGTTTGTATGTTTGAATATGCAAAAACGTGTTCGCATTTACCTTCAGAGAATATAAAAACACACATCATATGAGGACATTTAAATTCTGCAATTTAAATTTCAATTAAAGGTATTGTCAGTATCTCCCATTGCATGGCAATAACTGAGGTTAGGTTTTCAACTATTTATAACCAGTTGGCCAGACCCTCATCTCATTTAATTAGCTGTGGATGTATCTGGGATGTCTTTATTCAGGTTAGACTTTATTTGCTTTTCATCAAGAAAAAAGTTTGGAGAAAAATCTACAATCTCTTAAACTACTTGGCTAGTTGCTTCGAAATGAGGGTCCATGCTTGCAATCAACGCATCAGGTGACACCATATATCGATACGTTTCACATACTAAAGGTCTCCCTTTAAACAATATGGTCCTGTCACTTTACGAGAGTTATGCCGTACATAAGCTGCTTTTTTTGTAATAGGAGGAATTCGTAAGTCACACTGGTCCTGTTCTTGTTACACATGTCGCTAGGCAACATACCTCCACAGAACAAGGGCACTCGCAGCAATTTTGTTTGCAGAAAGATATGAAAATTGCACTTTTTTCTGCTAGTCAAATGAAAAAATTCTGGATAGAACAAATACATTTATATGCTTTGAACCACGTGCATGACTTTTCTTAGGCTATTCTTTTCTCAGATTAGTATCTCCTTATAACAAAAATACCTTTTGCAGTGCTAAGTACATGAATCTGCCTTCCTTCCTTTCAAGTTTCTTGTTACCATACTGCGCATGACCATAGTTACTTATGAATATCTGCTATTGCTCTGGACAAGGAGTCGAGGTCACAACATGACGCATTGTCATGTAACACCGAACGTGGCATCAGAAATATATGAAAAAAATAGTCGAGATATATGAGAACTGTCGGGGTAGACTCAAGTTGAAGCATAGTTTGTTACAGGTGGGCCATTTATAAACTTTGTCATGTTTGGTATTGGTATCGCCTGGCAAACTAATATTTGTTCCACCAATGCATGTATCAAATGAAGATAAAGTTTTAAATAGGTGTTGTGTCATCAGCATATAAAAACTCAGATTGGTTGGTAAATATGTGAACATATAATGAAAAGAAATGGCCCCAGGATGGATTCCGTTAATAATAGGTAGAAGGTTTGAACACATTTCATCAAACGGTACGTGCTGGGTTCTGTTAGGTTACTTTTGAACAACTGAAGTGGAACATCATTTATACCATAGTACATAAGGTTATGTCATGTGATATCTAGATTTAAACTATGAGATGACTGTGAAAGGTCTAAACATATGCTAATGGGCATTTCACCTGCATCCAGATTTCGATAAAGTTTGTTCAGAAATTCAAGAATAGATGTTTTTGTTGAGTTGACGTTTTTTAATCCATGTTTACTTTAAGAAATCAAGAAATCATATGTTTATAGACATCTGTTCTAAGAGCTGGAAGAGGAGAAAAATGGGTATGTTATTGCAAAACAAAGTGGTACCACCTTTTTTCATTTAGTGGTATCACCATTCCCTCTTTTGAAATTATTTGGAAAAATACCAGTTGCAAGAGACTGGTTAATAATCAGTGTTTAAGGAGATGATATTAAAGTATATGCTCCTTTAAAGAGTTGCATTCGTAATAAATCATGTCCGGTACTAGTCTTGCGTCTCACGCTTCAAAATAATTTGACATTAGTTCTTGATATTTGAGTAAAAGAAATACAATGATCTATATTTGCAGTAAGATTTTTTTTCGAAGTCCGGTATGTTTTGGGGAATTTATTTTATTTGCCAGTTGTAGGCCTATTTGTGCAAAGAAAACATGAAAACTTTCAGTCTTTATTTAGTCATTCTTGTATGATTTATCGTAAAAAGGTTGGTTTTTAAAAAACCTTTGTATTAAGGTCACGGACTGATGTAAATGTTGCAAAAATATTTTTGGTCTTGTTTTTCTGTACATTAAGAATTATATGTGAAAATATTCCTCTTTCAGCTGTTTAAGTTTTCTTTCAAATAATATGCTGCACACGTTAAATTATATTTTCTGATATTGTAAAGTGTACATTCCTAAAAGGTAGGGTTATGTCCTTCAGTGAACGTCAAATGCCATTTGAAGTCAAGGGAAAAATTATATGTTTATGTCTATTGAACATAGCTGTTTTCTTGGTAAATGTTCGTCTTCAGCTTATGTAAGAACACATTTAACTTCTTTATAGTTTACATTAGGATCTCGAAATAAGTCTGTATCTGAATTAGGGGCTTCCTGTGCGTGTATCCTTGCGTCAGCAGGTTTCATACCTGCAACAGTTCTTACGTTCAGGAGTTGAAGCAGAATTACCCAGCACGAATGTTCCATTCAAATTACCGTAACGTATTTGAAAGGTATGGAAATCCACTTTTGTTTAGCATCGCGCGTCATACTTCGTAAAGGTGTATCATATATATATATATATATATATATATATATATATATATGTATATATATATATATATATATATATATATATATATATATATATATATATATATATATATATATATATATATATATATATATATATATATATATATATATATATACATCTTCATTTATTTATACTTTTTGCTGTGCCCAGGTCTACTACTTTGGCATTTTACATTCCCTGATTCAAATTTGACTTACCCAGGGCTAGTGGACATGCAAATTCCAGACCCCTTATAATATACAGCGTTCTTACAAACATGAACGCATACAGGATTCCATTAAAATGTAAAGTGCGTGTTAATGTGGGTGACCCGATTAATTCCAAGGTCATAAACCTAACAGAACAGGCTTAGTACCAAGATAGTTATATTGTGTAATCAAGAAACAAGAGGAGGTGGGCAGAGCAAAAGTTTTGGTGTTTGTCGTAATTCCGTCCATTCAATATTTGTTCCCACCATATCGCAAGAGCATCTCGACGGATTTTGCTTGAGCTGTCTACACAAGTTTCGAATAGACAAATCCATGTATTGACACCACGAATTGTTTTATACACAACACACACACACACACACACACACACACACACATTATATATATATATATATATATATATATATATACATATATATATATATATATATATATATATATATATATATATATATATATATATATATATATATAAAAGAAATGCCTGCCCTACAAAATGTAAAACAGTATTTAGACAATGAATGAATATTTCTACATATGTATTATTCTCACATTTAAAGATACATTTAATTGATTTAGATATCGCTCATTCAAACTTGAGATTTATTCAAATTATTTATAGATATCTGTAGCTGGGCCATTTTTTTTCGATTTCTTTAAACGCAACTGTCTTTGCAATGCAAAACTGGATGTTCCGCAGATTTCCACATTCTTTACACATATCTCAGAACATAGCCAACGTTTTACAACATTTAATATAATTAAATCTAAACTGGATGGTCCGTAGGTTTCTGCCATCTTTATAGATATCAAAAAATATAACCATCGTTTTACAATGTCACATATTTTGATACTACAGGCAAACGGTTTGGGATTCAAGATAAAAAACTCAATTAGAATTACGTTTTTTAAAATTGTTTTGCATATGGCAGAGCACTCAAATCTGAATATGCGAAATTTATGCTTCATTTGACCAGATTTGATAAGATTTGATACACACAAATGGTAAAATGTGCAACAATGAATTTGTATTAAAACGATATACAAAATTCAGATATTCGACCTAAGTTATGTGAAGTCAGGCTTCTTTCAGGTAGGCTGCATAACGTGGTAGTCGATTTCTGAGGAAATAAAAGGACCCGACAAGCTGAGTAGTAGAAAAATGTCGTTATTTCCTGGCAAATATGTTATAAAAGACGTACACAGAGTAGAAACATCATCATCATCATCATCATCATCATCATCATCATCATCATCATCATCATCATCATCATCATCATCATCATCATCATCATCATCATCATCATCATCATTATTAATAATATTATTATATTAAGGCTCTTTTTTCAAAACTGTGTTTTATAAGGTTATTATCTCACATTGAAGTATTGATGGCACCTTAAAGTTAGTTTTATAAATGATATTTAAGAATTCAAGAACAAGAAGACTCAACCTCTGATTACTTGACTCAAGTATCTACTGATTCAGTTACCACCTACAATGAGAATAGCTTTGGCCACCACTAAACAGTTCTAATAGGTCTACAGATAGGCTCTGAAGTAAGCTGAACTCAGTGATTATATATTCATAAAAAAATCAAGAGTTCACTGAAATATGCACGGGAGAATAGGGAAAGAATGAAAGTGCCACTTTTTATGGTCATACAAACGCTTACATATTAAAAATAAAAATGCATGAGCAATGTTGAAGGAAGACACCAATCCAAGACCATATTTCTTGAGAACGAGTTGCACCAAGACTAAAAAACAAGAATAAACTATTGGGTAGAAAATATAGCACAGGCGCATTGCCACCAGTTTTAAGAGAACGATCCCAGTTGTCGAAAAAGCATATTTTCAAAAGGGGTGATCTGGGTTGGTTTAATTTTTTGACACACTGCTCTTTGTCCCCATGATGCATGTTTGTGCACCTAACAACCCATACCATTTGAGGTCAGGTGGGTCAGCAAAGCCCATTATATTACAGTGAACCTGACAGTTTTACCCTGAATATGAGGACAATTTTTGGAATAATCATCTTAAAATCTATCTGAAGTACATATTATTATCTTTCAAATACATCCGGGTATGATAAAATGAAAGTTTATGCTTATTTGGCCACATATAGAGAGGTTAAATTTACATCTGCTAATTCCCCATGTTCATCTATGGAGAAAAAATGAGGGTCATGGAAAGTAACCACAATATGTGGGCGGACTCCCATGAACAGGATGGGCAGCACCCACTCTAGGCGAATTTAAAAGTAACCCAGATATAGACTTTGCGGCTTATTTCCAACTTTAAATAAAAAATAACAAAATAAAAAAAATTCAAAGGGGCCCATTGACACTATATCCCTAAACAGTCATGTGGATCTGATTTACGTTTTCCAGAGAACTACATATACGTAAATGCACGCTAATATACCTATAATAACCATGCTAAAGTGTGTGGATATCAATCATTGCATAATTTGAAAACCAAAATCATTTCAGATCAGCAAATAACTGTACTTCATACTAAAGAACAATTTTGCTGGAAACTGAATCAAGCTACATTCACACCAAGTTTGAAAAGTGTCGGTCTTATGATTTTATATAAGAAACTATTAAAAATATGCATCAAAATCATTTAAATGTAGAACAAAATTGCAGTGCCACTTTTTAAACTAATAAAGGTTGAGAACCACCCACAACGGCTCCTTTATAATTTAAAAATAATTGGCCGAGGAGTTTAATATAAATAGAATTCAACCTCAGCTGATGTGTCAGCCCTCTTAGGTATATGATGATATGTGGACACTCGTTCCTTTTCTGTCTGATTTTTGTCTTTTGGCTGTTGTAAGTCGTATTGCGTTTGTCCATTCACTTTTTCATTTTCGTCTTTTGCAAAATCGATGGGCGCATTCATTTCACGTGTAGTAAGAACATACCTTGTTGAGGTCTCTACCAAGTGTTTAACAGGTCGTGGTTCAGTGACTGTTATTAATTATGATTTTTTGTCTCTTTTGTTTGGACAATCTTAAAAAAAAATCAAAACCATTTGGCCTATTATTCTAAAATTGAGCAGAGCAAATTATAGGGACCCCATAAATTGTTCGATGACAGAGCTACACTTTTGTCGTCGTAACGTCGAATTCTTCAAAACTGAATGATGGATTCCCTTTAAGTATGATAGAAATGTAGTTTGACTTAATCACCACTGGATTTGATTTTTGAAATTAGTTAATAATCCGCCAGAGCACATGTTGGCATGGTCACTACAGGGATACTGGGGAGCATGCGTGCTATCATAGTTTTCCTCCAAAACCTGGTGAAAGATCTATTTAACACTTGGTGGGGATATTCTTTGGGTGAGTCTATTAAATGTCTTTAATTTGTCACGCTCTAATGAATTTTGTATTTTTCATGATCTAATTTGGTTAATTAATGGGAAACCGTCTAAACATCTTCATCTTTAACATTTGGTTTCAGTACAAGCAGAACAGTTTATTTTTGTGAAATGTCTGTCGGTTAAAATGGCAAGATAGGCACATTCAAGTTGACTCCTGTTAAAACTATGGATTTTCAAATATATTCGGGAGAGGAAATGTTGCACACAAAGACTCTTGGTCGGAAGCTGTTATGGGCAATTTACAAGATGCGCCAGACCTTTGTACTGACCCTGTGTATCATCAGCGGTCTGCCATCTTTCCGTAACTCGCAAGAAGATCCCTCTTCCATTCAAGCCTACAGAAGGCAATTTAACGAAATGCTTCAAAAAGGGAAGACTCAAAGACAGCATTAAGTAAGGTGCATTTTTTGAGAGTGGCTGACTATTTTGGGGATCTTGAGGAGGAGCAAACCACTATTCGTCAGCTGAAAGCAGAACGCAAGAGTCTCTGCCTGCCAAAGTGGAGCACCTTAGGTTCACTGACATGAATCCAGGATCAAGAAGTACTTTGTAGACACAGATATAATTACAGAAGTGAATCATGAAGAAAAAATATTTACCTTTTGGCACGGTGCATGATACATTGTTTATGCTTTTTACAAGGAAACACAGAATAGTGATCACCAAGCTTAAAAACTCAGAACTATTAATACTGCAGCCGAGTTGATAAAAATTAATGCAATGAAAGGATGTCTATGTAGATTTCACTGCAACACCAAGGCAATCTCATTTTTCCTTAAACCATTACAAATTCTTATGATGTTGCTCTACTATATACTGGTTGGAAAGCTGCATTAATAGGTCAACTATGATGCAAGTAATTAGACCTACAACTCTAAGATTTACTCTGGTCTGAAGATTGCTACTTGTATTCATCAATGAGCATGGTTTCACCAGCCCATACCATAAGATACAAAGATTTGAATTTCTTGCTGCTGTCAGTAAAATGACGGACATTGCAAGCTTTGCAACAGATGTCAACATGCTATATATTAAATTTGTCCATTAAAATGCCAGGCAGTGTGATAGGATACTCATAATAGCATTTAGTCAGCCATTGTGGTAAAAGGCTTAGTGTCATAAAAAAGCAAGCAGATTACAGTGACCCAAATGATTTCATGCCCAAATTAGGTGGTTTTTACACATGGATGAGGTTTTTTCAGGAGTTATCGGAAGCACCATGTCACAGTCCAGATTGGAGTGCCCTCTAGAGCCAATCAATGCTTTGCAACAGAGTAAGGTGCATGCTTCCTGGAATCAGGAATCAGGAACTTTTTTATTCGACCTAAGCATTACAATAATATCGAAAGCTTATGCTGGAGAAGTTAGTGGTCACACTTAAGTTTTTGCTGGACTTAACACCATTATGACTACAACTGCATTGGACATTCCAATGTTCATGGCCTCGTCTTTGTAAGTAGGGCTTTTAACAAAGGAACATCATATTTGCTTACTGTCTTAAAATATCAGGATGGGATATTTTTATTAAAAGTACTAACGTGGTGCCGTCAGTTTGCAAAATTACTGGTTCAGGGATTAATGGCACTGGAACAAGGCTTGCACTGGTTCCCCACTGATGACGTGATCCTATGTAAAGGTTAATAAAGCCTAAAACGTTATTCTGAATTTGAAATTTTATGAATGAGATTTGTTTCTTATAAAAACAATGTGATATAATGATTTAGAACTAGTCAGTGTTATTTCAGCAAGTAGTACGGAATAGGACTTTGCTATGATTATCAGACTTGATAGTGGTCAAACGGCACTTAGGCTTACATAATTGGGTTGGTTACGTTTCTCTTTTTAATCGATAGTCAAGAATATAAGCAAGCTGTTCTTCCTTGAAAGGAGCTTGAGAAATATATTAGAGCTATATAGAGCTATATCAGTCAAAATATTTGCAACTAATGAGCCTAAATATATGTGAGACAATCTAGAGAGAAAGCTTATGGTTTCCATGAATAGAGAGGGTAAAATGCGAGTTCAGTGATAATGTGATGATAACAGAGAAGACCTAGTTGAAAGATAATTCGTTCATCCTGAGGCGAGTGATACAGTCCATTTACATTAATTCATGGTTGGTACTACCTCAGCACCTGGCGTTAATCTAGCAGATGTTCGTACAAGAATACCTGCATGAATTAAGAATACAGCAGAATTACTAGGTCATTTTCACACAGCACAGGCTTGGCTACAATTTATAATGAGAAACATCATGTGATGATTTATCACAACAGAAAAAACCCAAAGATTGGGTACTGCAAGTCCTACAGGAAATTCCATACCTTACAGCTGGTGGCCTCAGCTTATACTCAAAGTCAATCTATGTCTACCTGCAACCTCTGGGTAAGCCCTACATAACACATCCAGAGCTACATACCTAATTTTATAAATCAACTTTTTCAAATATTACAGACAAAGACTCTAGTCACTCTTACACTGGATTTTCAAAGTATGTAAAATTGCAGTTTCTCAATGAATACTCCGAAATATGTTCAGTTGTAAATTGTTACATATGTAACAGAAATGAATCAAAAGTTTGATATGGTACATTTTTAATTTCCTTTATGTTTTTTTCAGTCCTATAATGGCCTGAATTACTTTTTTTGTCACTGTCAGGTAACCAATGTTTACATTATACATAACCAGGCGCTCATGTTGTGATCTTATGTTGTCTAGGTAGCTCAAGTAATAGGGGAATTATATATTACTTAATTGGAGTTTTCCTGACAGTATATATATTTGGATGTCCTTTTATGTACTGTAACTACTGTTTGTCGATGTATTTTTTATTTACCTTTATAACATTCTGTCTGATTTGTTCGATGTCATACAGTTGTCCAATACAGCCATTTGAGTGCGTGAGTCCTTACAAAAGCACTTTGAAAAGGGTAATTATACAATGTGCTGATCACGTCATTATTTGGGTGGCCTGTCAACCAGACCCCAGTACAGAGCAGGTGCTTGTACATAGCCTATAAACACGATGTGGTTTGACCAGAGGCCATAGATTGAGATTATAAATAGAGAAATGCAAAGACTTACATGGGTGTTACCAAGCCCCATTTGTGCAGACGTAAATCATGTTTTACAAAAATTTACATTCGAGAATTGCAATTCCGGTGAGCAGCACAAAGATCTAACCATTGCAAGACAGACAAAAGATGAGCGTGTCATTCATCAGGTGGTGACTTTTCTTTCATCATAAAGCTCCTTTTCGCAAGATTCGTTTCTTACAGCAATGAGTCAGGATTATGTGCTTATGACAATGCAACTCCAGACAAAGTATTCAATATAGTTTAGAAAATTGTAGCTGAAATGCTGACTCAACCTCTTTTGGACGCTGTGTTCAGAAAAGAAAGCCAAAATCATTACCATGGATAATAAAACTGTTGTCTTCTTTTCATATAAACAAAGGTCTGCAATGCAGGGTTATTAAACATATTCAGAGATCATTTGGAAAGGCATCAATGACATTAGTATTTTCACATGCATTATTGGGATGTGACTCTACATCAAGGCTGCTTGGTGTTGGAAAACCTGTGACTTTTCTAAAAGGCTTCAGTAGAGGTGTAACTTCCATCAGCAATCAGAAGTATTATATTTCCCAAATACTGGCAGATCTAGCATTGTAACTGCAGACAAAAATAACTTATCCGGTTCTATGGTGGTGAACCAGGTGGACCTTTAAACAGTTTATGGCCTCAATTGTTCCAGAGGAAGGTTTTGTCGAGTTTCACATTTGCAGAGCCAAGCAATTTACCACCAGCATGAGAAACTGCCACAGGTTGCCCGTCTACCACCACGTGCACCAACATTCTGACACAGATGTATTAGCTATGGAATTGGGATGGGCACTGTCTGATGGCAAAATGATACCTTTCCAAATGGAACTAAAGCTAGCCCCTTGAAACCCTCTTGCAGCAATACACTGCAAATGCAAGAATAGCTGCAGCATAAGGTGCAGGAAATGAAAGATGCATCTGAATACTCTCCAGCATGTGAAACATACAATGGCATCCACTGCAACAATGTGTGTCTGCCTGATGCAGATAGGGGTACTTCTAATGGTTTAACGATTTTCTTCTCAAAAACGGGATAAGTCACTGTGTCACATATAATACGGTTTACCTGCTGTCTTTGACTCTTTGAACCTTCACAAATTTCACCTTGGTACTTTGTGATGACAGCATATCTATTATGCCTTAAGTTGACAGATATATTCTGTCATAGTTGGTGCCTATCATCGAATTACTCATCATGGACAATCTACAGTTTGAAGTATTGACGTTCATGGACCAAACATAATTCTGCATTTTTTGGTATGTGAGAATATAGTTAAAGTGTCAGATCTTCTGAATTTTGAAATTTGTCTGTGGTAATAAAGGACACTAGGCATACTCAACTAAAATTTTAATCGGTACACTCTATTAGTATCTCAACATTGCAAATTGAGTAGAAAGTAAAAATGCTTTGAAATGATATGCTAGCCCTATCCCTTACTTTTCAAGAAAATATATCAGGAATATGTCCAATCATGATAAACTAAATTTAAGTATGTGCGAATGCTTCAAGTTCCCTTGACTTTCGGGATGTTGTTCTACAATGAATGGGTGTTGTTTTACCCTAAGTGCATGACTAGATCCAGTGGTTATAGTTTGTAGTATTAGATTGCTAGATTTACAGGGTTCTTTGGTATCGCAATTATGATAGTTTGGACAGGCACACCTCTAGCCGTAGCAGTATCATTGCTACAGAATTTACATTCCGGTCCTTAAATATTCGGTATGGTTCCAAACAAATGTGGTTTTTGCGTTTGGTTGGGTTATAAAATTACAATGATTGTATTCGACATTTTCCGTTGGCGGTTTGCATGATTGAGAAAGTGAAATTCAAAATCTGGTTTCATTTAAAGAATAATAAAAAATATGGGGTGAACAACTCTTCTTTTTTTAATAAGATTTTAGCAATTTTGAGTCAATACAAATTTTTTTTTTATTCCGTCAATGTTGCCAAAAGATGTGTTGCATGTATTTGTAGTATGCAAATAAAGTACCGATATAACCATCTGTATCTGGTGATATTGTCAACCTTATGTTTCTACGCAGTAACCAGCATTGCAGAGTTGACAGGTTTGATTAATTCACACTTTCGTCGAAATATGAAAAGTGACTTTGGAGTCAGGTAATGTGAAGCATGCTTAATTTGAAAATGCTGTCACCGAGGAAGTTAAAACACATGCACGTAAATGATTGATATCTTTGTAGGTAAGAAGCAACGATGTGAATTCTCAGCTGTTCATTAAGGTAATTCTTTTGTTAGAATTAGTCACAAAGTATCAGCTAATCATACTTGAAAGCAAAACGGGGTGCGGAATGATCTGCAAAGTGTTAACCAATTCAATTTTCACGAGACAGAAGCTGGCTTTACTTTGAGGTATCATAAAGGGTTTCCTAGCATGATAAGTTCTTTGGAAAATTTCGGTGTGGACACTAAGCTTTTAAAATGAAGATCGTCGAATACCAAACGTTGCTGACTGATACAGTAAACATGACATTACGCGTATCCATGGTTTCATTTGAATGGGCAACGGCGCATTTATCTTCTCTGTTTAAAGGTTTCGGTCACATGACATGTCCAAATTTACATTATTGTCATTTGTAAAACGTTTATATAAGGTTCTCGCTGCCTAAAGGTTTAGGTCACATGACATGTCCAAATATACATTATTGTCATTTGTAAAACGTTTTAATATAAGGTTCTCGCTGCCTCAGTAGGCCTGATGACCAAGTCAAGTTACCCGCATATCGAAAAATGAATGAATCATTGATTCGATTTTTTTTTGGAAAAAAAAACCTCACAAATGTTTATCTTTAATTGGCCCGAAACTTTCTGATGTATGTGCCCTTTCACCCAATATTTACTCACTTCTGCAAAAACATGAAATGCCGTAGAAATTTCGATTCATAGAAGGTTCCAAAAATTGCTGCACTTAAGAATTGTCAGTTTTGCTCTCTAAAGGCTTCAAAAAGTACGAAAATTTTGGTTCAATTACTGTGGATAGGTAGAAGCATCTTCCGATATTAACAGGTTTTGGATTTTATCTAATTGGAAGATCCTGTTGGAACAGTTAAACGGCACAGATACTCATTAACCTAATAAACAAATTTAATCTTTGGACTTCCACACAACTATTCCTCATCCGAGCTGCATGAATCTATCAAGCCGCTGATATATAAAACATATAAAGAAAAATAAATTTCAAAGAATTGTCAGATCTTATTAAGGCGCAAAGTTTGGTACTGATGTGAGGGATAGCCAATCTACATTTGAATGTGATAAGATTGTCGGGTTACTGAACTTTTTGGTTGATTATGTATATATGTGCATCGTGGACATTTTGTGTTTAGAGAGACAGGTGGGTATTCTACTGGGGTAATTGTGTATTTCTTTTCGTCAATTTAAATTTAGTGTACTATGAGTATAAGTTCTGGACAAAAATGTCAAAAGAAAAGACGTTTCAATAAAAATGTTTCAGGTTGACATTTAGATATATTGGTGATCTATCCAGCGTCAATAATAAATACTTTCGAGAATATATCACACACGTAAACCATGATAATTTGGAATTAGAACTACACAAAATGGACCGGAATGATCATCTTTAGTTACAATGATGTAAAATGATAATGGTGAATTTAAATTTAAATTATATGACAAACGTGACGATTTTGAATTTAACACTAAATTACAGCCACATGGATAGGCATATTCCACTTGGCCAGCTTATGGTGGCTAGGTGTCAAGGTTAATTGAATTTGCTATAGTATGCACCACGTTTTACAACTATGACTCCCACCATCTACGTGTATTTCAAAACAGGGACATTCAAAATTAAAATTAAAGCGAGGTGGGCTTGACGTGTTATATTAGAGAGTGTCATTACCATTTTCGAAACGTAGTCCTAATGAAACAAATCCAAGTCAATTCCGACTAAATGCAATGTTCCTGGGTATGGTTAGCTCAATCACCTAAATTTATAGTTTGTCCGTATCCAAAAGAGTCCAAAACGTTCATCCAAAGGTCCATAGGGCCAAAAAGCCATATTTAGTTTTAACATAACAAGAGTGCACAAAATATGCTTATAAAATATAGGCCTATTGCAGTAAATTGGCTTGAACATTCATTTATGTGCATATAGGACCGTACAAGTCATGAAAAGGGACCAAAATCTGCAGCACAGCAGATAATTTGCAAGCACAGGTTCCACATTTGTCGAAAATATGAATTATACAGTAAATATGTAAACCCAACAATTGTAGCTGACATTTTGTACAATGAGGCATGATTTTCCTTAAAGTTGAAAGCTGCTAGCACGGAGGGCGTAATATACTTTACAACTGTCATGTATAAATGTAAAATTTCTGTCAATGGTTACAATCTAATATCCTAAAAAGTATATTTTCTGAAAGTTTGCTTCTGGTAGTCAATGTTTAATTTCGGTATCGATATTGATATTTAAAGTGTTGCAAAAAGTATCACGGCCTTTAAAAGATTTGGAACTTTCGTTGGTCCCTGCCTGAAGTCAGCAGAGAGATGTTTTGCTTCATACTTCATTTCATATTCATGCACTGATATAAAAATGATTGTTAACTGTTGATGTGTCCTCTTTGGATTTTTTGGATTTTAACTTTGCATTTTTGATGACTGACAGGTTTTGGTCATCGATGGTTCTTTTTTGCTCGGATTTTCGGTGCAGTTCGTCTGGTATTCTTGAAACTGTTCTCTGCTTATATCTATCATTTTTATATCAGTTATTATGTTCTGTTGTCAATGTGATATGTTTAGATATTCTTGGATTGTTGAAAACCGTTTTTCACGTCTATAATTTTTCATGGCCGTTATTATTTTATGTTGTCAATGTGATATCTTCTGTTCTTTTCATATTTAACTCACAAGGTGTTGCTCGGTCGATATTTAAGTCGTGTCGTTATATCTGGTGATGCTTTTGTTGATGGGCTTGTCAAAATTTGGACGGATGTCAATTTGGACTGAATTAAGAACTTCGGTATTGACACGTAATTGTCTCATACTACTATTGTTTTCAATTGTTGGTCATATTGTTAAATTTTATTTTATTAACGTTGGAGGTGTCATTCTGGACCTGGTTACTGAACTTGGAATTTAAAAGCACGTAGTCATTTCCATACAGCCTTAGCTAATTTCAAGGCTGTAAAGGAACTTATACCAAATTAAGCCTATACAAGGGATAAGGTAATATTTTTATCCAATGCATCTTATTACAATACCGGAAATACTTATTCCGTGTCATATACTGTTGTTCCGAAGTTCAATAAAGATATCTTTTATAGATCGTTAGAATGTCACGGTGATATTAGCTAGAACAAAATACCTGATGGTATCCCCCAAGCAGATTAACGTTCTTTATCATCGTGTTTTATTAATGTGGTGTAGAAATTGTATTTTGTTGGCTGTGCAGCCCGAGGACGAGCACATATATGCTGATTTGTGGTCATTCAATAAAGATTTTGAATTATTATGCTGACCGGATAGTTTTAGAATTATAATGGTATTTGCAATGTCAATGTCTATAAAGAGACAATTTTTCAGACTGGAAAATTCACCAAAACTCATTGAAAAATATATTACTGCAAAATTGACTGAAATAAGTGAGAAATTCATTGCCACACGGCACTAAGTTTCCTTTTTTATTTTTGAACGAGTGGAAATAGTAGTGTAGCCAAGTGCATGAGGTCCATTTTATATTCAAAATATACAAACACAATTACACATGGGTGTGTTTTATTGGTACACTAGCCATCACGGAAGCACATGTTATTGATGGCTCAGATATATATGCTTGTTTTATGTTCAGAGTAATCTGTGATTGGGCTGTGCTTGTTAAAGTCACAATGTCTGTGAAGCTGGAACTACAAACACAAATAAAAATGAGGTGTAATTGTAGGCTTTAATATATATAGTAGAATGGAGGGAGGATGTCCATAATTGAATGCTACAAAAGCTAAGCACATCCATTGGGTACATTATGTAATAATTCAAAACACATGCAAGCAAGGCAAGCCATACTCCCGTAATTCCGTCTACCTGTAGACACAATGGCTAGTAGGTCTGGTATGACAACAGTGATGAAACATTGAAAAAATGAATGCAACCAAAAGACAAGATATTGTATCAATAGAGAAGTACTTTGAAAATAAAGAGCAGCATCAGGGTAGACGAGGGTCCCAAAGAAGTCTTTAAGGGTGTACAAGCCAGGCACGGAGAGTTTCAAGAACGACTGAAGAAAAGATAGTTGTGCGTTCAGCAGTTGAGAATATGGGGACTGTGAACAAACCAAGAAAGAAACACTGGACGGTTTTGATAACAAGTGACAGGAAAAACTGTGTTTAAATGTGTAATGTCTTGCCAATACTTATAAAAATGCAAAGAAACCTGATTATTGCATTTCAACTCTTCATTTCTCTTGAAGGGAGCTGGGTTTTGCTGCCGCGAAGCAACCGACAATAGGCGAAACATTAAAAAGTGTTGGAACAGAGGTTTTTCGGTAATGTATAACCATGAAACATGCGTAAACGAAATCATTGTAAGGGATAAACATGGGTGCCAGTTCTTGAAAAGTGTGGAATGTCAGCTGACAGAGAGCAGGGCACTCTTAGAGATGTGTCAAAACTACCAAATATACCTGCTGGTAATGGACAAAGATTGATAATACTACAAGGAGGAAGTAAGGATGAAGGGTTTAATTGTGACAGAGTATTTTTGAACAAACATATTGATGCAGACTCACATAGCGAAATGAATACCTATGTTTCCCTGAAATAGTGTGAAACCAAAGTCAGCCCTTCATTGAAAATCCCAAGTGTGATTATCCTAGAAAATGCAGTTTATGATGTAAAGCAGACAGTAAATTGCCAACATAAGCCACAGAAAGTTTGTCATTCAGTAATAGCTTCATTTAAGGGGTATAAGGTATGATCCAAAATGTGCGAAACCAATTTTTTTATCAAATAATTCCAAAAAAGCAAAGAAACAAAAACAACAAAAAGACAAAAACAACCCCCCCCCAAAAAAAAAACAAAAAACAAAAAAAAAACAAAAAAACAAAAAAAAAAAAAAACAAAAAAAAAAAAAAAAAAAAAAAAACAAAAGAAAAAAAAATTCACTGTATGTCACAGATGTCACTAACAGGCAATATGGACATGTAGTGTTCCATTTCTCTATCCGTCAGGGTGGATTTAGCACCAATGAACCCATATTGGCCATGGTGAAGCGTTTTATACATGATGGAAATAAGCTTTCAAGATTATAGATGTTAAGGAACTAGTGCCACTTGTCTTTACAACTGTATCTAGGAGAGATTAGGATAAAGCAGCTCAACATACAGAGAAAATATGAAATACTCTTGGAAAGTAAACAGTGGACAGAGTAGATGTACGAGGTGAATATCCATTTAGATTGTGACAGTTGTAGTCACAGCAGTTCCTCTGAAGAATAGGACGGTAGCAGGGAGGACTGAAGCATGGAATGATCGGTTTTCAAGTTACAAGATCTTCTCTTGTCAGTATTGCATGTTACAGTATGGCCCGGGGTAAATCCAAATGTGCAAGTCATTATAGCCACTCCATGGCCTTCATACACATAGGTGCTCACAATATTTCTCATTTTTGGCAGTTACTGGCTAGAAAAAAAAGCAATTTTGGTACACTATTAACTCATGTTGGCACATGTGGTATTTACTTGCACATCACAAAATATATTTTCTATCCTGATATTTGCTCAATGTGATTGTAGTGATTTTATTTCCATGAAAATTTCTAAATTAGGGATTTTTGTCTGGAAAGAAATTTAAATAGTTTCAGTTGCTTTGTCTTTATATACAGTGTACGGTTGTCAGTGATACCCCAATTGCATACATTTAAATAATGACATGTCAATTACCGCTTTGGATAAAAATCACCATAATATAATGTCGTTGATTTCGTGGGCTCGAAATTTGTACAAGTACAAACACAAGTTTTATAATTTTGTTATGCCGATACATGACAAAAATATCTGGCTTGAGTCAAGAAGACATGGCAATTCATAGCCATACATTTTGTGACAAAAGAGCCTTACATCCTGTATGATAAATTATGTTCGCAATTGGTTATTATTAATATTATTATTATTATTATTATTAGTAGTAGTAGTAGTAGTAGTAGTAGCAGTAGTAATAGTAGTAGTAGTAGTAGTAGTAGTAGTAGTAGTAGTAGTAGTAGTCGTAGTAGAAATAGTCGTAGTAGCAGAAGTAATAACAGTAGTGGTAATAGTACTAGTAGTAGTACCATTGTTTGGTTTCTGTTCGTTGTGTTTTTCTTTTTAACTTATAAGCCTTAGTTGATTGCCGTCACATGCAGCGTTAAAGGACACTGAAGGATATGTGTTGAACAACAAATTGGCATAACCGGTAATATTACGTAAAACTACCATCAAAGGTATCGAAAACACTTAATTTATTGTTTTGTATATATGTTGAGATGGCACTTCGAAATTGTAAACAAATACGCATTAAGTCTAGCCTCAAACATTGTAATAATTAAAGAGGTTTTGACTCATTTGCCAGGTCATTAAGGCAGTTTAGTCGAGGACGCCAGAGCTAAGCTTCCTGATAGCTTCGGGATTGAAGACGACATCTAAAGTTTAAATATATGCTGACATATTGACCTTCGCTTGCCTAGTGAGGTCACCGGAGGTGTAAAGTGTAAAATTCGAGTGCCCTTTTTTAAAAACTTTTTTACATTTAATTATTAATCTGTTTCAATGTAATATGACTGGTATATGATAGAGACAAAATGCCACAGCATGTAATGTCTTCTATTTTAGTAGATAAAAAATATTGAAGAAGTTGCAAATACATAAAAAAAATGTTTTATAACAATGACATATTTCCCATATTAAATTTGTATCAAATATGCCTCAGTTCAAGGCTCTGGTTTTCTCGCATATGTGGATATTCTGGACATCTTTTTTCAAGGGAGGTAGGTTAAAAGAACAATGGCGACATTGACACCCCTATGTACTTGCACTACGGTCATGGTGACAACAGAACATGAAGCCTGTTGGCCCCTCTACTGGTTTGATAAATATTGATAGGTATACTTTTTTGCCTTGGGCAGGTTGCTGACCCTGGTTATTCAATTGTCCCAGGGACACGCTGACACCAAAAACCTCAAGGCTTTGCATTTTGAGCTCCCCAGTGTCAGCGTGTTTCGAGGATGAAGGTGGGCTAGGGTTAGCTCACTGAAAGTATTGACTCTATATATATATATATATATATATATATATATATATATATATATATATATATATATATATATATATATATATATATATATATATATATACACATATATATATATGTGTGTGTGTATGTATGTATGTATGTAAATATGTGTATCGATAATCACATACGTTGCATCTCCATTGGTTTCATACTTTCCTTTTTTAATGTCCTGCAATAATTCATGTCATCAGCATAGTATCCCTAGATGGGTTGACGGAAGCCCTCTGACTTTAACAAGTTGGATGCCACTTTACCATGGAAGTCATTTGCTACGGTTGAGTCGATTCACCTTAACTGACTGGAGAGATTTATTTTTACCTCCAGAGTTCACAATGGCACTGATGCAACCAAACTGGCATCAGGACTTCAACTGTACTGCCAATATTTATATTCAAGCTGGACAATTACAAAATTGGGCAACTATACCCTGCTATAAACCTTATGATGGAGCTTCAGCTCTCTGCGAGGTTCCAAAACAGCACTCAGTATCACCTTCCTTCTATCTTATATTTCAACACGAGTGTCCACCTCAATGGTTTCGTTCTAAAGAAAAATGTATCCTGCCTTACTATTCTAAAACAGAAAACAAGGATTGCATATCTACAAATACCACATGTTCTAAAAATGGTGGTGCTATTATTTCGATGAAGATTGGTGGTGAAATTTCAAGCAAAACATTGTGGGACTTGGTTACTGTGGCAGGGGTTCCCTATTATGATAAAATATCACATTTTCATAGTTCTGCTAAACCAATCTATAACATTGTGCCTCTTTTAGACATGCTTCTTCTAACAGCAAGGGAGCCATATTTTCTGGCTTCAACAGTTGAAAATGAACATTTTTCATGTGCTTCTGTTGATGTTCGGCTTATTCCAATATATGAATTTAAAGATGTAATACCAACTGTATATCAGGAGACACTTCAGACTTCTGGCTTCCCTGAGTTAGTTGGACATATTGCTTTTTCATTAAGGAAAGGCATATATGGGCGCAAGCCAAAACGAGCCAAAGCTTTGACAATTTGTGAAATGGAAGTTGTTGAGCCATTTCGGGCCTGTAGATCTGGAGAATACATGTGTTTAAATCGCCAGTGTATCCTAGATCTGTATGTCTGTGATGGATTCCTTGCCTGCAGTCAGGGTGAAGATGAGCTTGAGTGTACTGGTTTGTGTAATGAAGGCAAGCAGTACCTCAGCATTACCTCCAATAAGTCATCGTGCCTTTCAAAGTGTCATCCTAGCAACTGTTCATGCAGTCATTTGTATTACCAATGCAAAGAGGGTGGTTGCATACCAGCATCAAAAATATGTGATTCTGTGTTAGACTGTGGCGATAATGCCGATGAAATGGTCTGTACTAATTCAAATAGTTTCCTTCACTCGAATAATTCTCTGCATGAGAACAGGGCGTATACTTCAATACATTGGAATGATGTATCTGTTTGTGATGACCTTAACTGGTTGTCTTGTAAAGAGATGGGAAAGAAAAGCTGTTATCATTTATCATCTTCCTGTTCATATGACTTGCACAACGATGGGGAGTTGCTAGGGTGTCCGAATGGTCAGCATCTGTCTGTGTGCAATAATTTTGAATGTTCAAGAAAATTTAAATGTCCAAATGCATATTGCATCCCATTCATAATGGTTTGCAATGGGCGCCAAGATTGCCCATCGGGAATTGAAGAGGTTAATTGTACCCAGTTAAAATGCGACTTTCTGTTCCTATGCAAGGGAGAAAGGCCTTGCCTACATCCTGATGACCGTTGCGATGGGCGCGTTCATTGTCGTAATTCAAATGATGATGAAGACCTGTGTCTCAGGGGAGAATGTTTGCCAAACTGTGTCTGTCGAGGCTATGCTTTTCAGTGCATTGATCAAAATTTTACATCCTTTCCGTTACTGTCCAGCTACGCACGAGTAATAATATTCAGAGGAAATACATTCCGCAAATGGCACGGAGGTTCGATAAACTTTGTCTTTATACATAAACTTGACATATCAAGAAACGAAATTCAAGTTTTGCCTTCACAAGGATTTGTACACTATTCTGCAACAAAAATTATGAATGTAAGTGTTAATCTTATAACAATGATTGTAACATATACATTTGAAGGCATGCGTGTCTTAGAGAAAATATTGCTTTATGGAAATCCCATAATATCGATTCATGCCTTGTCATTTTCCAAGTGTCATGCACTGCAAGGACTCAATCTATTTGAATTGGGAATTCGGATAATACATACTGGTGCTTTTGACAATCTTCTTAATCTTAATATGTTAAATGTTTCAAACAATTACATACGAATTTTAGATCCAACTGTATTCACAGGAATTGGACAATTGAGGATCTTAGATGTTTCTGGCAACGACATTTGTAATATGGATCTGGGTATTTTTAATATTCTTTTAAATTTGCAAACGGTCATCACCGATGACTTCAGATTATGTTGCACCAAGCCTGGGACTAACGTAAAAATTTGTTCACCAGTCCCAGATATCTTTGCTTGTCTTCCCTTATTAGGATACACAGCACAGCGGATAGTAATCTGGTGCTCAGGCTGTCTGTCAATTTTGTTTAATACAGCCACTCTTTTATACAATTTTAACAGGATTGACAATGTGAAATCCTTACTTAATTTAATGTTAGCATTTGCAGATATTTGTATGGGATTTTATATTTCGCTTGTTGTAGTAGCAGATAGTTGTTATAAAACTCAATTTGTAAACTACATCCCAAATTGGCAAAAAAGCATTTGGTGTCAAGTGGCCAGCATGATCTTCTTTTTCTCGCATATATATTCAATATGTATTTTTTTCATTATAAACGTACATCACTTCATTATTGTAAATCTAGTTTTCAAAATAAAGCTTGCAAACAGAAACGCATTTCTTGTGACAAGTGTAGTGAGTGCACTATTTGTATTTGTTTGTGGTTTATTCATGTCCTTTAGCTTAAATCAGAAGTGTACAGAAGTAGATTCCAAAATCATGCAAGGTCTCTGTTTACCAATCATGTTCGTATCACGTCAGCTTCTCTGGCGTCACGTATGTACCAGTTATGCATTTCTGGTTTTGTTACTGTGTACATGTGTTTTTATAAACCAACTACTGATATACAGAACAATAAATCTGTCACGCAAGCAGAGTGGACGCACACATGTTACTTACACGTTGGGTATACGTTTGAGTTTATTTTGTTTGGAAAGCTTCTTTTTCACATGCTTTACCTTGATGCTAATAAGCGATACAAGGCAATTTTTGTCTGTGCGGTATCAAGAACTTATCATTGTTATGATACTGTCTGTCCCATCGATCGTAAACCCTTTTATTCATTCTTCTGTTTCTTTTCTCGCATTATGGAATAGATTACTGACTTTTACTCAAAGTTATAAAGCAACTACTCTAAACATGTAACCATTACTTTTCCAAGATACCCAAACAAGGGTACTGCAAAGCTCCATTTTTTCTTCAGTTGGGCGAAGATTAACAATCCGACTTGTTGAAAAATGTTATTATTCTGGATGGGCAAACTTTCACACTTTGATATGGCTCTCTGGTTGTAGAGTAGACACATCAAAATTTATCATCTCAAGAGTACCAACGTTTTATAATTATGTACAAACATACTAATGTCGTACGTCATGAACAGGCGAAATGTATATTACCCTTTCATAAGATGAAATTGTAACTACATTTAATTCCACTTGGAAGCTGTAAACAGCCACATAAACTTCCCCAGCAAGCAGCAAAGTCTGTTCTAATGGTCAGCCAATGTACGTAACATTGGCCGAACATTGGGCCAACCTCCACTGTTTACGGGGTTTTCTTTATGTACAAACCTTCGTTCACACCGATACATAGGCAGTTTTCTCACATCAACTTCTCAATTTTAGAGAAACCTCTCCCTAGAAGCAATGGGAGTTAGATTGCTCAATGTTTGACCAATATCCAGCACTCGATTGGCCAAGTGTAACCAAAGAAAAGAAAAAAAAACATATGACAGCCGTGTATTTTTAACATGCCAGGAGGTTTAAATTCAACATTGAAACGCATTAATCACTTAAAATGAGATTGAATATAGGTTTACGGCCCCGGTCAATATAAACTGCAACTGTTGAACGTTTAAACACACAAGCAGGTGACCAAAGGAGTAGAAATTATTCCAAAACAACAGTATATCCTAATTCATTTGCTATAACTATTACTCTAATTTACATTTCACATATAAAAAAAAACTTTCAAGTATTTGCCAGTATGTTCAAATGCGACAGTTCAGGATATTAAAGAAACACTTAGAAGACGGAAAATTAATCATTTTAAGAACCTTTAGCACTGGATTGTTGCAGTTTTCTTAACTTGTGGTAGAAATGATGATGATGATGATGATGATGATGATGATGATGATGACGATGATGATGATGATGATGATGATCATCATCATCATTATCATCATCATCATCGTCGTCGTCGTCGTCATCATCATCATCATCATCAACATCATTACTCTAATAAAATAGCCATCATTTGAATGGAGAATGCTATCCCTTTGCAGCGGGAGCGTAGGCTTAGGTGATATGCACTCCCACTCCTTTTACAGGTGGGCGAGCCAGCACTTTGGGGGAAATTCATAAATTACAAAAGTACACACGACAGAATGGAAGTAGGAGATTGTAGCACAGAGTGTTGGGCAAATCAGGATCTTACGAGAAATTGTGATATTTTGCTTCAAAATTTAAAACTGTCATCATGTTCTTCGTTTTTCCCCAGTAAGATATAAAAATACTTGAAAACATAACAGAAAGAGTCCCCTGGGTGGTATTTATTACAAAAATTCTCACACTGTGTGTTGAATTCTTTTGTGTGTGCGTGTGTGTGTTTGTTTTCTTTTTGTACAGTTACAGCTCAGTACGGGATCAAAGCCATAGATATATACATTTGGTGCACAAGACTTTTTGGTTTGTTTTGGCGTGACATGTTTGCAGCCAAGAGCGTGCCATATGGCTGTATTCATATGTTCTGGCACAAAAACATATTATGCTGCATTTGAATATACATGGGCACTAACAGCTGATACTGACTTATGGCACATTCCACAGGAAACTCTAACTCTGTCCCTGGGTTTCAAGCAATTATTCTCACTGCTTCTTTTTCAAATGATGAAGCGAGAAAAGAATACTCAACACTTAATTGAATTAATTAATAGCTAATTTATTTAACTATTTATTCATTTGTCGTATTGATAAACATAGAAGAATGACCGATCTCATACTTATTGAAAGTGATCATTTCCTATCATAACAGATATACACATGAGAATAATCATATAGAGAAATGCGTGAAACTAAACTAAGTGAAAATTAACTCCAATCCATGCAAAAAATAGTGATCATGTTTCGTCCTTAACTGGGAAACTCTGAAGTGTAAAATATATAACATTCATTTTAGTATGCATGAAATAGGAATCGTTACCGTTTCCCACTCAAGCATCTTTAGTGAAGCACCAGTCACTGTCAAGTAACAAAAGACTGTTACAGTGAAAAAATAAATAATGGAGAAAAAATCTGTGTACATTTCCAATTGGTGTGAGGATGATGCAACCTACAAGTTTCAAGAAATAGTCAAGAAGAGTGGGAACACACAAATATACATTAAAAAGCAAAAAATATTAATCACAGCAAAACCTCCTGGAAAAAATGTCCAGATGCGCTTACAAGTGTCCATGTACAATTTGAAAGCAATTCATGTAGTAGTTTTTGACAAAACGGCTTTAAGATTTTGGAAAAATGAGCAATAATATTCCTAACTATTCCAATAATCACTGGACCCTGACTGAACAGGAAGCATGCAATTGTGCACATCAGTCTTAGCGGTCTTATATTCATCAAAATTGGTTTTGTGTCATTAGGTGTCCTTTTGCTGGAAAGTATTGCGATCTGCAGAAATTATTCTTAAGAATACCATTCACTCTCACACTTATGAATGATGTGATAAACAGGACGTAACCAACAGCGAGAACATGTGTAAATTCCAAAAATGTAAGAAAGAATAAATGAATAAGCAAGGATAGATAAGAAAAACAGGACGTGGCCAACAGTTCCAAATTGACAAACCAGACAAACCAAAAAACACCCCTCCCCCAAAAAGGAAAAACACCCCCCCCAAAAAAAATCATATGCACGCTCACACACACACACACACACACACACAAAACAAAAACAAAAACAAAAAATCAAAAACAAAAACAAAAACACCGGAATAGGCCACATACCCAAATGAACATACTACCGCATTTCCTAAAGTTTGGGCATTATACTAATAATTAGTATTGCCATAATGCTACTGCTTTCAGGGTTAAGCGTGGCTTCTGAATAAAATATGATAGAAGTACTGTTTTATAAATACAGTTATGGTTCAATTGAAATTGGTCGATCGTGCCCTATGCTTTCAAAATTTCACGAATTTAAAACACTAATTTTGACGGTCCTGGCCACGACCTTTGCACTCAGTTTATAATTCAATACTTGAATGAGCACTTTATTCACAGGCACACGCGAACAAGTTGTGTCTTTTGTCTTTTAGCAGTTAAGATGTGCTTTTTTACTATACCAAACCATTTAATGCTGAGCCTGATGTCAGTACAGTGGATTCTATTTCGGACTTACTTTGCAATGAAAAATGTCTTAAATTTTATACCGCCGAACACTTGCTTGTAAGACTGCTTATTCATGCCTTTTAAGCAGCCTGAGATTCTTGGCAGACGCGCTGCTATTCGGGTCTGGTGCGTGGGGCTGCAAGGCTATATTGCCCATTTATTGGCTGTCGCTCACCGGGTGTTGCCTTGCTTCAGTGGGGCAGCCTATGGCCCCTCATGACCAATAAAAGGGTGGCGGGTCCGGTTCTTTGCCCCCCTCCCGTTTTTAGCGATAAATTTTTATTGTATGTTCTGCTGTCTTCTGCATCATTCCCCTGTCGACAAAAACGTTTGGTTTCGGCATGCCGCCTGATTTTGCGGCGCCGCAATACCACATTGTTTGAGGCTGCTGCTGCATGTAGTCATGTGGACCGACCGTTACGTATGATGGACTGGTGGTATTGTTGTTCTAGGCAGCTGAAAACCAAAAACATGGCAACTGGACTTTCAGATGTCCACATTTCTCGGTGGATTTTTTTTTTCGTCATATTTCTCCTGTAGTTATGAACTTTATATTTTTCCAACTAATACAAAGGACATTTATCCTGTGAAAAATGTTTTTAAAAAAAACTCAAAATTGACCATGCAAAGGTTTTTTGTGCTTTATCTGTCCTTCAATGTCACACTCATTATTTGCTTCAAAATGATTACAGAAGCAGCAACACTTTCAGATGCGCTAACAGGTATTTTAGAAAATTAAAATTACTTTAAACGCACTACCAGCGGCTTCTAACGGCGGTGTTTTCTTTGGTAATTATAGGCATAAAAGATTTCATGATCACTTCGTTGTTGTATTTATACCGGTGCACCAAAAGGTTCTTTGCAAAAGACCAGACAGTGCCATGTTATGGAGCAATACACTTCCTAATTGCAGACCAGTGGTACTTTTTTAGATTTCTGAAGAACATTTGCTTGGATTTGTAAAAGATTTTGCAAACACTTATGTTTTGATAAAATACAGACAAGTCTGTAGTCTTTAGCTTTTGTGTGAATTAACGGAAAGTAGGCTTGACAGGAAACCCGGACAACTTCCATGTCTCTTGGTTTGAAACAACAATTACTCACTGAAGGTACAAAATGTGATTTTGAAACCCAATATTTTTCACTCACTGCGCTGAGTTCAGTGGGCAACTTGATTTATGAGGGTCAGCTTATAAAACAGCTGATGGAGAACCGAAAACAAAGGTATGAAAATTTAAAGGATTCCAAACCTGAATAGAAACTTTGGTTTTTACTCCCCCAAATTACATTTTAATCATTTCAGATGAGTGTGGATATATTACCCATTTAATCCATTATACCATCAAATTCAAATTATATGGCTGAAGGCTTTCTCAACGTGGCAGGTAAACAGAGATAAAAGCACTTTCCTATTCTACACTTTCATTTACTATAAAAAGTAATGATTCTTGGGACCCGACGTCGTTTCATCAATCGCACACATATGGTACAGACCCTACATAAATTTAGCCTAGATTGTTAATGCACGGTACGAATCCCCTATTGGCTACATGTATCTGGCATGAAAGGATAAAAGATAAACTTTAGAGTCCCAGAGGTCGAATTCGAACTTCCTCTCCTCACTCTTGCAGGATGATTGTGTTTCACCCATGATCATCAAAAATTCATGACAACAGAAGACCTATGTCATTTTACTATACTGCTGCTGAAATGTGCATATATCGTAAGCAGCATAACCGCTCAACAGCCTCCACTGATGAAGCCCCTATCTGGCATGCAGAAAGACGCCATAATTAGTTAACTTTAAACTCCAAAGAGGTGCAAAATGTGGAATCAAGCACCCTCTCACTACTACATCGGCTATTATTTTCAACCTGATCCTCAACAGCCCCGTCACAAGATTGTTTGGTCTTCTTAAAATTTAATGAAACTTTTACCGAATACCTGGGGCTTAACTATGGAAAATGTGTACTTAGCTATTATATGGCAATTTGAGCCGCGAAAAAATGTGTATTTTAGACAAGCCCTATTATGAACCAAATGACTAGCTCATGCCATGTAAATCTGTTGACAAATTTTTAATTCAAGAATTTGAGGTTCAGTGGTATATTGAGGCCACTAAAGCAAGTTTGTGCCATGGCAATTCATAGTAGTCTGTTGCCTTTAGTTTCTTTAGCACTAAGATATATTCTAAAAACCGGATATGGAAATGGACACATAAAAAGATATAGTTTTGCCAGTAGAAATTTTATGGTAACTGAACGACAGCTATAAACAAACAATGAATACAACATTCAACCATTTAACCAATATTACCTCTATCTAGCTACAAATATACGGCAAGATATGTAAACATTTAACTCTGATTGTTTCCTAATGTGAGAAATGTTTTTCTTGTTATTATTTTTTTGCCAACGAAACATCAGAGTTTGATTTTAAAATCATTAAACCATGGCCTGAATTCTTAATATCCCAGAATTATTTTGATATCAGAAAAAAATGTATTTTCGCTAAGTAGAACTCCCGACATTTCAGGAGGGGTGACTGTGCATTATATGGCTGGTCCCTTGTGTGTGGATCTGCTCCTAAGAAATACAAGACCAGCCAGAGCGATAGTACCGTAATTCTGTGCTGCATGAAATTAAAAGCAACAAATCAGCTGTTCTTCAGAGTGTACCTGGTTTCAAGAGATAGATGTTTGTTTTTACACCCATGAATGGTATTTGGTGTTTGATGGCAAAACATGTTAAACCTATTACTCTTCCTAAATACTTCACAGCATTTGGGACAAAATATGATCACCCATTCAATAGTAAAACATCTTCATTCATAGTATATTTCTATGCACCTAGACACGTTTAACAATGAATATTTCCAGACAAGCCTAGCAGAGATCATAGTGTCCTTGGGAACCTATTGCACAACAACAACAACAACAACAAAGAAGCCCACAACTATGCAGACCATATTATCTGATGAATGCTACATACTTTTTATTTTTGAACATTTTAGAAACATAAGGTTACTCGTTTGTTCAACTGGGGCGAATTTAAACGACTGAAGCTATTAAAATATTACATGACCAAACCTAATTTTACATTTCGGTAGCCTTGGGTACCATTCTTACTATCCCAGACCATAAGAACCTTGAGGCCCGAGTAACATGAGCCCAGGTAAACTTTGATTTTGGTCAACCCTTAATCACTTATTAGTGAAACTGCACCTTGTTAATACACGAACTATATCTTAAGTTAGAAAGTAACCAGAATTTGTATTTCATCTTTTGTCAAAGCGGCACATGTGATCCAATGCCTTAAGTACACGTTTGTATTCGAGCAGACTGGTGTGAAGTCTGATAATATCTCATTGTCAGGCCACAGTGTTTCGTTAACAAATGTTCAATAAAGGCTGTGTTAACTTATTCCGCGTTTAAAAACATATTTAGTTACAAGTGTAGATTCCAATTTGTTGACGCATACCACACATGCAGTTTCTTATATGTTTTGCTAAAGTAATAAAATCTGCCTTTTCAAAAGTGTTATATGCATCCATATTGGTATCCGTGTATATTTATACACTGTGTATGAGTGTTGCTGTGGTGACTGTTTCGCGAATTATGCTTTCATAGTGCATTATGCTGCCGTGTCTAATTCACCTTATGCCCCATCGTACAAGTGTCTATGGCATAGTTGGGATTGTTTTGTTTCCTTTTTCAATCTAAATTTAAATCTGATTAAAAATGGTGTCCACTTGTGTGATAATCCACAAATAACGTGTGACTCTCTGGATGCCACCGCTTGGAACCAGATTTTAATTTCTACATTATCTTGCCTATTTAATGCAGGCAATATGTTTCAAAAGGATATAAATCTAGGGCCTTGTCATGATGTGTTAAACTTGGGGTGAGGGTGATTATAGTCCCACATGGCTATAGTTCACATACATTGTTTGCCTTGTGTGGGAATAGTAGAGCATTACTCTATCACTCAACAGTAGCCCCTGCAAGAGTTCTAGATGATAGATTCCGAATTGTAATTTATGGATTGCCAATTAGGATAATATGCCAACGTGTCAGGAGGAAAGATCGTGACAAATATTAGACTTCAAATTTAGCATCCGTGAATAGATTTGTCTCTCACTGACAGATAAAAACAGATGTATCCCAGTGCTACGATAGGTAAGGGTTGCCAAAGATGGGCCTACTGAGATAGTATTCAAATTTACCCAAATAAATGAGAATTTCAAAAGCATCATTGACAAGTACATAGGCTTGGACCAAAATCGAAAAAAGACAACATTTTGTCCCTGTCAAGGTCGATGTTACATCTTCATTATAGTACGTGGTCATATTGTGATACCCATGCAGTGTCAAATTAGTATTGCGTGGATGCTTCAATATGCCCAATTTTAGTCAAAATAAATTTGTATAGTACAAGTTCAGAGAAGAACAATTAGACTTACCCCTGAATGTACTATCTATCTATCTATCTATCTATCTATCTATCTATCTATCTATCTATCTATCTATCTATCTATCTATCTATCTATCTATCTATCTATCTGTCTATCTGTCTATCTGTCTGTCTGTCTGTCTGTCTACCTACCTACCAATCTGTCTACTTACCTACCTACCTATTTATCTATCTATCTATCTATCTCTATATATGTGCCTTAATTCTGTTGCTTTGAGACAAATTTGCGATGGAATCATATATGTTATTTTTTTTTTTTAATGTGGGACCTTGACATTAAGATATCATGACAAGATTGATCTGAGCAATTATTGTGTTAAATACAATTTATATTACTTCATTCACTTGAGTTAAGGTATTGGAAATATAAATAAATTCCATGGAATGTTTGTAAATTCCTGATAAGATAAACATGTATCTGGACTTTATACCTGCTATACTCCAAAAGGGAGGATCATGCAAAGTGGCTACAAGATGTAGGCAGACAACCATGAAGAGGATGGGCAGCACTATCTTTAGGTTAGTTTAGAAGTAACCAAGATTTCTCCTATTCGACTGTAGTCGCCTCCTGCTATGAAAGAGTTTATGTCTTCTTGATGAAATATTAAAGTACGACTCAGTCGACTCCTATGTAATAAATGTTTTTACTGGATGGGGCAAAATGTAGGCTGGAACGGAAAGGTGAAGACGGTACAAATAAAGTCAGCACTTTATTCAAATTACCGAGGCTGTTTTTTCTTTTCTTAAAGTAGTCACCTGTATAATGTATATATTTGCAATACATATATAATATATATAATATTGTTCACTTGTACTTTCGTGATCGAAAAATGTAAATGTTGCACTTCAGTACACAATAGGAGAGGTTACAATTAGCTACACAGTGTGAACCTCAATGCGCAACTGAATACATAAACATTTATTAGTGTTCAAGTTGTGTATTGCCATTGGTTTATATGGTCAAGCATGGAGTAGTAGACTACATTATTCCCTCATGGCTCAAAAAAAAACAACTATAAAACGGTTACTATTGAAGCTGTTGTTTTATAATTGTAATGAACATTTTATATATTTTAACAGTGTTGGTAAAGTTGCAGGCCTCTGTTTGCAATAGTTTTTGAGTTATTAAGTTGTAACTTACAATGGGAAGTACCAGGAACACGCAACCCTAGCCCTGAAAGGATAGCACTTCCCTCGGCAGCAGGGGCTTGGAATCTTTCATTTTGTCATGTACTCTTGATCATTTTGCAGTTGAACAGCGGTCCATAATTTCATACATAATAATCAATTGTCACAATTTTTCTGCTTGTACAGACACGCCATGGAAAACCACAAAACTATCGCTATTAATAATGAATGGAAGACGAAGTAGGTATCCTTTTAGGTTTTTGCAGATCAGGATTACGAGTTTACCCGTATACAGCAACTTGCACAATTTCTTAAAAACTGATTTTTTCACGAAAATACATGAAGTAAAACCAAATGAAAGCTTTGCCATAGGGCTTTATATGAGTAATGTGACAGCAATACCGGTAAAACGCTGTTTGCTACGGTATCCGAACTACCCATTTGTGATTGTAACTGCATTTTACCACTTTGACATGGTCGTAAAAAGGAATTGTTATAAAGTTTCCGTAGTCCTATAATACATATTATATGGATCATGCAGGATTAAATGAATGCTGTGTCATAAAATTATTACAAGAATTTGAGATTATGCACGGAAAGACCGTAGAGTCACATTCTTTCTTCAGCGACAACTTTGAAGGGCTTAGCAATTGCTAACAGTCCTAGATCGGCCAACTCATGGGTCAGTTCCACTCCACCAGGAGAAGAAAATGTGAATCTTTGGAATATCGTTGCTATAAACACAATAAGTTCTGCCTTAGCTAATGCTTCGCCCACGCATACTCGCCGTCCCGTGGAAAAGGGCAAGAAACTACGGCTTGGTGAGAAAAATTTTCCATTCTCGTCTATCCAACGCTCAGGCTTGAACATTTCTGGATCCTTCCATTCTCTTGTGTCCATGTGTATGGCCCAAAGATTCGGTAATACCTGTATTCCCTTTGGGATATCATAGCCGCCTGTAAATAAATAAGTGATCGTCTTAAATGCCAGCATTTGTGTAAATTTACGGTGATTAAAAAAAAAAAAAAAAAAGCCCATGGAAATTTTGTATTCTACTTATCATCACAAGAATGAAACATAACGGTCAGTAACCTAAAGGCCATGATCGCCCAATCCTTTTCTTAAGATATTGCAATATAAAGTGCAAAGAGAATGGCCTTGACATCAGCTCGTAAGAGGACGATAAAATGCTGACGTGTAGTGATCCTAGCTTATCTCGTTCTTGAGATATTACATGCAAAAGGTAAAGATAATTGACTCTTTGAATTGGGTCAGGGTCATTGCCCCACAAACTTGAAAAAGACTCTTACGAGGGTGTTCGATTGCACAATATACACGATTCCGGTTGTTGAGGTACATTGACTACAACAAGGCTCGATATGTGTTAAAATAGTGCCCTAGCTCATCCAAGTCCTCCTGATCAGACACCATGCACAAGGAATTTAATTCTTGTCCCCTGTAATCTATGAGTAATGATTTTTTTATTTCAAACTCAACACAGTCTTTGATATTGTTGATCAACTTTAAAAGTGTTGTCATTTCAGCTCAGCTGTTCCTCCATATCTCGCCTGTAATGCATTTATAATCAATCTAATGGTCCCGACATTAGGACAAGATCGTTGTCCTTGAAACTCGATGTACACCCTTGCAATGATGATCACTTGTAGAGAGTTTTGTAATCCCAGGTCGTCTGCTTACCAGTTTTAGCGCGCATGAAATTCACAGAATTGACCCTAACAACCTTGACATAATTTCAAGATCAAGAGCATAAGCTGTTACACTAGAACACAACTATTGGGTTTCCGTGCAATGTTCGTTTATTTCGAAATACTATTCTGTTCCAACGCTATGTTCTTATTGTGAAGAATGAAATGTTTTCATCACTATGGCTGCTGTGTTTTGAAAGTGTGTTGTCCAATGTCATATAAACGAGCAAATCCACATTGGAGGCTACGTATTTAATCACAAATATCAAATCGATCTCATTTAGCGGTTTAGAAGTACAGATCATAATTTTGTCTACCGGGCATAGATTAACAAACATGCATAACTGATAACTAAGGATAGAGTGTTGCGTTCTTATTTCATATATGTCCAAACAATCTGTTGATAAGAGTAAGCATGTTGATCTTTTCAACAAACATTTTTGTCAGTAATATCTTAGGTATGTTCCTCAATGTTATTTAAGGCGCGCATTTCAACCCTTTTTACGGTACAAATGTAAAACAAATATGGTCTGTCCGAGCAAAAGTGTTATTAGGAGCATCAGAAAGGATGTGTTTAATCCACTTTGCTTAACTCTTCCAGTGCCAACTGCTACTGCAGTCGAATTATTTATAATTTGCCTTGTGAACAGACCCTCATAAAAGTACCAACATGTCTCCAGTTCCAGAGAATATATTGGTCTGGGTCAACAGCCTGCCACGGTACATTGCTGTTCCTCCTGTTTATCCAAAACTCGCCAAAAAGGCTTCAGTTCATGCAAAACAAAAAATCCGCTTCATTCTGAACATGGGCCCTCGCGATCACGTTGGACAAAATGAGCTGGATACAGTTGGTACACGTAAAGTCGAAGACTGGGTTGACTAATTAAAAACTGAATCATGTTTTAAGGATACATAACAACACTGCCCCAGCGTGCATGCACCATCACTTTCATAAGGTAAATGATCAGCAGCAATTATTTTACCATGTTCAACCAAAACAACAGTTATTTCTCCGTACCAAGCGCCAAAACTACTGCTGCTAATTCTTTCTAATGCACTGCCATCAAAAATTGGAATGAATTACCAGTGCAATTAATATCACACAAAATGAATTTTAAACTTCAACTAAAAGCACACCTTTCAGATAAAGCCGAAGTAAAGGAAAATAGTGACTTCATTTATCATTAATGTCCATTGCGATGGTAGTGCGCACAGCTTATACTAAGTTGTGGTAGATATATTGTAGTGTTTTATTTATTTGCATTTGATAATAGTCTTGTTTATATTTTAACTTATAACTAGATGCATTTACATGTATTTACTGTTTAGTTCTGGTCTTTAGTTTTTATCCACAGGACCCCAATAGAAATAAGCAAGGCGCTCAAGCCAGCTTTTGGGGTTATCCTGGTGCCGGTCTTTTCACAAATTCCTATAATCACTTGATCCTATTTTACATGCGTATTTTAATTTGTTTTCTCCCTGCTGTGATTTCCTAGATTCCTTGTGATACATACTTTGCTTTTACATGTTATACCTTGTGATACCTTAGATTTTCAAGTATTATTTTTATACACATTACTGTAATATATTTTTATGTATTGTGATTTTTGTTTGTTTGGTTGGTTTTATTTTGCCTCTTTTATTTGTGTAATTGTCTACATTATGTTTTCATTATTTTTTTATGTTTATGTATTATGTGACTGGCACCAAATAAAATCAAATAAAACATCGTCCAAACCGATCTACCCCCCCCCCCCCCAACTTGATTCACGTAGCCTTGTTTCATATAACAGAAGAAAAATGTATGTTAACTTTACGCAGATGAGTTGATTGTAATGTCCATTTCTGAAGAAGGCACGTTTGGATGTTATTTGCTATTTACAATGGCAATGCAAAGCCAACATTAAGAAGTCAACTATTTTGATTTTTAATAGGACACGGAAGCTATTTTTCACCTTATTAGCTCAGCTGACTTGTCAGTCAACTGAGCTTATCTTATGGTCCTCCATCCCTCGGTGCGTCGTCCGTCCGTCGTCAACAATTTACATTTTTCAACTTCTCAAAAACTATTTGCCAGATCCACTTCAAACTTGGTGGGGATGTGCCTTGGATAGATCTCTACCAAATTTTTTAAATTGTAACGGTCCAGTAATTTTTTGATTTTTAATGAATTTTTTTGTTCTTATTGGGGCCAATCTTAAAAAATCCTCTTCTCCGAAACTGCTCACCCAATTGCTTTGATATCACACAGGAACACTTCCTGGGACTCCTAGTTTTTAATTTGTTCACCAGGTGGCGTTGCAATTTTTTTTCGAATTTTTTATGAATATTTGTGTGTTATAGCTATTTTCGACTTATTCTCCAGAACGGTCACTCAGATTAAGCTGAAACTTGGTGGATATGTACCTTGTAGAACAATTCAAACACAAATTGTAAACAATATGGAAATGCTGCGGATTGCTGATTTTTAAAGAATTTTTTCAATTCGGGTACTTATTGGTCAATGCAGCTTTCCTAATGATTTCTATGGAAGTCAATGGACATTCTAATGCTATATCACATTTTTTACTTCTCCTCCAAAACTGTCATCCTGATTAACTTCAAACTTGGTGGCAATGTACCTTGGGTGGTTTTCAACCAGGTTTGTTCAAATGGTCATGCTCCAGTGATTTTGGATTTTTAATGAATTTTTTGGTTCTTTTTTGGGGATCAATCTTCAAATCTGCAACCGCTTACCCAATTGCTTTGATATCACACAGGAAGACACCTAGGGACTCCTAGTTCCTAATTTGTTCACCAGGTGGCGCTGCAATTTTTTTCAAATTTTTAGCTCAGCTGACTTGTCAGTCAGCTGAGCTTATCTTATGGTCCGTCCGTCTGTCGTCCGTCCGTCCGTCGTCCTTCCGTTGTCAACAATTTATATTTTCGGCTTCTTCTCCAAAACAACTGGCCGGATCCACTTCAAACCTGGTGGGGATGTGCCTTGTGTGGGTCTCTACCAAGTTTGTTCAAATGGTCACGGTGCAGTGATTATTGGATTTTTTATGATTTTTTTTGTTCACTTTGGGGCTTACCTTAAAAAATCTTTTTCTCAAAAACCGCTCAGCCAATTGCTTAAATTTGCATAGGAAGACTTATGGGGACCCCCTAGACCTTGATTTGTTCAAGAGGTGGTGCTGCAATTTTATTCTATTTTTTATGAATTTTTGTGTGTTTTCGCAATTTTCGATTTCTTCTGTAGAACCGTCACACAGATTAAGCTGAAACTTGGTGGATATGTTCTTTGTGAAAGGGTCAAACAAAGTGTTCACTAAGTGGCGCTGCTGTGGATTCCTGATTTTTAACGATTTTTTTCAATTCGGGTACTTATCGGTAAATGCAGCTTTCCTATTGATTAATATGTAAGTCAATGGGCACTCTAATGCTTATTCACATTTACGACTTCCTCTCCAAAATCGCCTGCCAGATTCACTTCAAACTTGGTGGCAATGTACATTGGGTGGGTCTTTACCTAGTTTGTACAAATAGTCATGGTCCAGTGATTTTTTATTTTTTTATGCATTTTTATTTTATTTTATTTTATATTTTTTTTTGGCAAATCTTAAAAATTCTTATTCTCCAAAACCACTCGCCCAATTGCTTTGATATCACACAGAAATAGACCTAGGGGCTCCTTGCTCTGAATTTGTTCACCAGGTGGCGCTGCAATCTTTTTCTATATTTTTATGATTGTTTGTGTTTTTTTTTTATTATTTTGGACTTCTTCTCCAGAAACACGTCTCAGATTGAGCTGAAACTTGGTGGATAGCTTTCTTGTGAAAGGGTCAAACAAAGTTGTATACTAGGTGGCACTGCTGTGAATTCCTCATTTTTCAATGAGTTTTTCAATTCGGGTACTTATCGGTTAATGTACCTTTCCTATTGATTACTATGTAAATCAATGGGCATTCTAATGCTAAAACACATTTTCGACTTCTTCTCCAAAACTGTCAGCCAGATTCACTTCAAACTTGGTGGCAATGTACCTTTGGTGGGTTTCTACCAATTGTATTCAAATGGTCATGCTTCATTGATTTTTGGATTTTTATTGAATTATTTTGTCCTTTTTGGGGGGCAAATCTTGAAAAATATTCTCCTCCGAAACCGCTCACCCAATTGCTTTGATATCACACAAAAACACTCCTATGGACTACTTGTTCTGAATTTGTTCACCAGGTGGCACTGCAATCTTTTTCTATTTTCAGGTGCTTATTGGAAAATTTACCATTCTTATTAATTACTATGCAAGTCAATGGTTATTCCAATGCATATTCACACTTTTGACTTCATCTCCGAAACTGTTTGCCACATTCACTTCAAACTTGCTGGCAGTATACAGCAGATGTGTCTGTACCATATCTGTTCAAGCATAGGTCAGCTGAGAATGGGCTGTTCACACAGCCCTCTTGTTTAGAAATAGGAAGAGGACTATTAAGTGTGCAGAAAAATATAGCTTTTTCATTGAAATTCGGTCAATCGTACATTTGTCAGTACTACAAAATAGATAATGTGATCAAGCCCCCCCCCCCCCGCCCCGAGAGAGAGAGAGAGAGAGAGAGAGAGAGAGAGAGAGAAAGAGAGAGAGAAAGACAGAGAGAGAACATAGATTATGTGATCAAGCCGCCCCTCCGCCCAGAGAGATAGAGAGAGAGGGGGGAGAGAGAGAAAGAGAGAGAGAGAGAGAGAGAGAGAGAGAGAGAGAGAGAGAGAGAGAGAGAGAGAGAGAGAGAGAGAGAGAGAGAGAGAGAGAGAGAGAGAGAGAGAGAGAGATTATTCCTGTTGGAGCATAGAAAGTACATTTCACACAAATATATTTGAAAATGGTTCATGACATATTTACTTGCTTGTGAAATATGAGACAGATACTTGAAGAGTTCGATGACGGAGAATTTATCTATATTAGGCTTGGCCCATACATTGTCACGGGATACATGGAAAAACAACAAGCATCACAGTTCTAGTTGTACGTGGGCAATTTACATGACCATAAAAATGTTTGAAATGTTATATTAAAAATTTTGTTAAAAAGGATTCCAACCTAATAATTTCTTATATGCCGCATGTTTGTGTAGCTTCACATAACATTTGGAAGGAAGCGTATTTGGATTTAAACGATAAAAGCCACTCTATATGCCTCTTTTCATCACATCTTTAGGATACCTGTGGTAATACGACACTGAAAGGTTAAATTGCTTGCAAACCATGTAAAAAATAAAAACTACGGACTTGTGTCTTTTAGTGAAAAAGATGGTGTATTTAAAACTTATTTGCACATTAGTGATTTTTAGATGACAAAAAATACGAAGCTAGACTAGATATTAGTGACCATAGTGACTACTCAAAAAGGGAGAAATAAAAAGCTTTTTATTTACACCTTCGTGTGACATAGGGCATATCATGGAAAACAAAATTAATTTCTAATAAGCTGCCGAAGAAATAAGGGAGAATATTACCTTAATGTTTACACTGATCCCCTAAGGAGGCCCAAGGTGATTTTACATTTTGTTTCATATCCAAAATCCCATTTTTTAAAAATCCATTGATTCTCCAAAGAGGTACAAAGTGACCTTTTTTATTCTGTTTGCAAAATACATTTCGCAGGCACGAAAAATTAATTCGTGTTTATGGGCGAACAATACATTTGAATGAAATAATGTATTATTCCATAAATGTTTTATATTGTAGAGCTGCGAAAACCATTATGGCAAAACACGTTCAGAAGTGTGGTAACTGCGCCAGGGTTTTTCAGAATTATAAGGTGGGCTGCACGGTTTTATTGGCCTTAACTTACCCACACTGGTATCACATGTTGTCTTGTGAGGAATGGCTAGGGATACCACAGGTCGCATTCGCAGAACTTCGTGGAAGACTGCATTGGTGTAGGGCAGTTTGTCTCGATCTTTCAAGCCCACCAGCTGACTTTGTCCTGACATAATAGCGAAAATAACAAGGTAATCTGATTGTTGTGATCACATGTTGCTCATGATACAGAAATATACTTGTATTTCACACTGAATTCATTATTACACAATAGGTGTACATAGTGTTTGCATTAGCAGACGAGGTCTCATAATGGGAGGGTCCAAAGGAAATCAGCAGGACCCATGTTATTCAACTTGTGTTATATAAGATAAAAAGAGGGTCACAGAAACATCTAAATGTAGGCAATAGTCACAATTATGAAATATAATCCAATGTTCCGAACATAACATATGTGGCAGTTTATCATTCGTGGGGGCGGAAGTTTAAGTTGTTGTCACCAGTAAAAAGAAAAAGAAAAAAATTGCATAAGGCTCAATAACACAGTGAACCTGGCCCTTTCTGTTTGAAATCAATATACAATGCAAATCGTTTCCAGGGATTACACATTACTGTTTATTTTTGTTGACATGAGTTATTTTTTCAATAATTTGCCTCGGCTGTCCTCGTACGTTCCCACCATGTTGCTCTCATACACAAGCACGTTTTTTGTACTCGTTCAGCCCAAATGGCCCGATTTTTTTCAGCAATGGAAGATCATTCTTGATAACCAAAAGAAAAGACAACATTTACTACAATGGCTCATTCATACCAACCTAATGATTGTTTTTTTTTATGAGCAAAATCTTATTACAACGATTTCTTTTTCATTATGACGACCCTGTATTTCGTTATAGTTTAGCGCTTGTTGAATGACTTTTTATCTCATTGTAAGGTTTTTACTTCGTTTTAAAAACATTTTGTCTCTCTGTAAGCACTTCCATCAATACTTGTGTCGCTATTTAAAGACTTTTTACTTGGCACTAATGAATCCTAAAAAGAATACCATTGTAAAGATTTTGCTCTCCTTCTTATCATATTTATGCCGTTATTAGCACGTTTTCTCATTATAAAATCGTTTTATTTTCTTTTATATTGACTATCTTAACTTGCAACGAAGATATTCTAATTCCTTCACAACGAGAGCACAATATTAAGCAATGATTTGATATTGATATTACATTTTGCCAAAAGCAAAGGGTCAACATACTTGATTACTTGGACGCAGCAGTTCATTTTACTGTTTGGTACTAAACTGGGAAACAGAAACCAAACGGCATCAGTGCTGCGTTGCATCTTGTACTGAGTATTGACCAACATGAAGACAGATTTTCCTACCTTTTATAAAGCATGTTTATTTAATTCTAACTGGAGGGTGTAAATTGTCTTAAAACAGGTTTGTCTCGAAAACCTCTTTCGTACATAAAAGGCCTAGATTTGGGGGCATAGTAGTGATATGATTGGCAAAAGTAGGCTTCGTCTTCAAATGAGTTGGTCTTCTTACGAAAAGGAAAGGTTTGCATTGAATTTGCACAAATAGCCAAAGTAGATCTATCCAAAATGTTTTAAAATCGTGAATAAGAGTAGATTATAAGATACCCAGAAAGCTTTTTAATGAACCTCAGAATTAAATAACATACAAAATAATGTGGCCTTATATTTGAATTGAAAATCGCAAGAAAAATCAACCACAAAGAGAAAACCATAATCTAGAGCTTGCTTTAAATTACAAATATGCTAGCGCCATTGTATATGGGAGAATAGCAAAGTAACACACAGGCTTAATGTGGGCCTTTACGTCACATTTGTTTCTTGGGGGGGGGGGGGTTATTTGTTTTTTGTTTCGATTTGTTTTACTTTTGATTAGTGTAACTGTCTTTTTTTCGGATAAAATTTGGTACAAGTTCATCGCACTTAAGTCAATAATAAGGCAAATTAAGAACCTGAGCATCAGTTGCCTTTTCAGCAGAAAGCATTATATTGCTGTTATTAACTGTACCATAATAAAATATGAGTCGTTCATTGCCCTATAGTCATTCAATTTACATTAACTAATAAACATGCGTGATACCTGGTAGGAGAGACTACCTTCGTGTTTGTCAATGCTCAATATCAGATTCAACTCGGTACGGAAGTTACTGGCGTTCTATTTATGATTTAGATTCCGAAGAACGGTAACACACACACCACAGCGCCCTGATGAGCCATCTTGTAGACCTTGTATGGGAGAGGACGGGGGCTCCCCCTTATACTTGTGGCACACCGTTCGCAAAATAACCCCAGCGTTAAGACAATTAAGCTTGAAGACAAATCTTTGGGACAACGTGATTCAACATAACGAGAATTGAAACGCAATGTAACGAGATTAAAAGTCGTTATAAAGATACAAAATGTTACTTTAATCAGAAGGTATTCTAACTGAATATTATTTGTGTGTGTTTGTGTGTGTGTGTGTGTGTGTGTGTGTGTGTGTGTGTGTGTGTGTGTGTGTGCGCGAGCGTGCTGAATATTTTCGAAATGCGTTATGTGAAGATGTCTTCTATTTTTCTTCTAAGGAGATTATAGACTTTCGTTGTATTTTCCCGTACGTGGGTTGTGGAATTCTCTCACACTCAGTCGATTCCGTTGCCTTGGCCTCTTGCGCCGCAGAAAATGCTGCATAACGGAGTTTCTCTCGCAGGCAATCGGTTCGAGGGTGGACAAAAAATGGCATCTGTTGCAATAACTTTATTTCGCTACACACCCGATGATAACTCTTCGTTCAGATTTGTGTCCTCTCGGTTATCGCTTAGTGCACATTACATAACTCTATGGAATGGGAGGGCCAAAATTCAGTCCTGGGCGGAGGACTTTTAAGACAACTATAGACCTGCATGTGCTTCAAAGCCAAAATAACCCCCCACTCAAAACATTGTTCCATATGAAACTTCTTAAGCATGGGGATATTTCAGTATGATGATTAAGCTGGCCGGAAAACAAGAAATAATATCTTTGCTCTAAGTGTTATATAGATTGCTTTTGTGTGTGGAGGCTGCCATCTTTCCATAGAATACCCCAGAATGCAACAGTTAAACACACAGGAACATCGCAAGGCTTGTTTTAAAATGTTGCCATATAAACCTCTGTGACATGTACTTAGAATGATAACATCACAATTGTTATAGTAAATCTCCTCAGTGTTCCAATTTGAGATTGATATTGTCCAAGAGGGCTGTCTGCAGTATTCAGGCAAAAATATAAAGAAACATTTTATTTCATTTGATAATAAATTATATTGTACTGTTATGATTTGGACTATGATTAGGTCATAATATTCCTGCATTCAATGGGTCTCATAACAAATTACTTTTTTTTCAGATTTAACTTAAAAGTAGTTTGTAACTCATCTCTGGTATTGTTTAGGGAAGACATAAATGAAGTAACAAGTCGCATTATAAAAAAAAATAATCTACAAGGTGTTTGCTGACAAACCATTTGTAGGTAGGTATGCAACATGCTTAACACGACAGCACTCATTTTCAGACTGTCTATGTTATGCTTACGACCAAATGGTGAGGCAGACAGAAATAAAGGCTTTCTGAATTTTGTAGCTGTTAAGGGATAATCGAGCACTTGGCTCACAATTGTGATCTGAAAATGTATACATATTGCGTACCCACCCAATCCAAGCTTCTGCAAAGTGTGCACGGGTAAACTTCTGTGTATAGCTTTGTATACATATATTGTAAGCTGTACAATGAAAAGAACGTAACTGACCTATGACATCATCTATTTCTTGTTGCATCGTTTCTTGGGCTTTTGGATTTGCAGCTAAGAAGTTGATGACCCAGTGAAGTGTATAGCGCGATGTATCTGTACCACCTGTTTTATGGCAGGAAACCAATCAATACAAAAGAGGTATCCTCGAGACAAAGACAGGTTTATCGGAACATTATCCAATGACATAATCTCATAAAGTACACAATAAACACAAATTTGAGCGATTATGTATTAATTTCGTGTATTGTGAGAAGAACAACACATGCATCAACTGAATTTTGTTTTCTATCTTGTTTTTAGCTAGACGAACAATGCTTATTCACTTGTGCGCATTTGTACTACATTATGTCTTTCAAGAATATTTCTCACACAAATATATGTACCCTCTTGTACATCAATCACCGCTTCCCAGATAAGTTGAGATTTTCTACATTTCATCAATATCTGTCAGTATACAGACCTTTAATATGCTACCCTAATGACATATGTATGATATAGTTAAGAATTCATTTCAAATCTTAGTGTATCCGTGACAATATGGGCATATTTAGAATAGACCTCCTTCACATTATTTTGAACATCAGGGTCACGCGATTTTTCTGTTATTTTTTTCCTTTCTACTATTTTCAGACACGCGTTTCTCCGACCGGATACAAAGGGCTCGCAGACCCGAACCACTACAATGGCGGTTCCCAGGGACAGGAATGATCAATCAAATAACCGGCGCTTACCCAGGAAAAGGTCCAACAGCACTTGCTTAAAATGATCAGGTGTCAGCTGTTGCGTACTCCCAGCTTCTTCACTCTCGGCCTGTCGCTCATTTTCAATTATGTGGTCAATCAAATCGTTGACATTTTCTGTAATATGAGTTTACATATGCACATGTCATCATGGCAGACAGAATATTTTGGGATTCACAAACGAATTGGGAGCGTGATTCCTGGCACGAGACTGGCTAATAGAGTCCTGGGATTAGCATGACCACTGCATGTCATGCTGCGTCTATTCAAAATGTATAAGCATGCTTGCTCATACACGTCATGCTGACAAAAGCTAGAAAAGGAATGAATGCAGTATTCCTCAGTTACGCAAGCGTTGTATGCAGGTGTCTTCCCAATGTCAGAAAGGTAGCACCATTGAGGGGGACTCGCTATTTAAATCATTACCTCCCGCACACAACAAGAATTATTTGTTTCCTCCAAGAGACATGATCCACCCCGCACACCAAGGTGTCATTGGGGGAACAAACTTACCTTGTAAAAAGATCTCGAACTTGGCAAAATACAGAACAGCATGATTGACGGTTTGGGAAATGATTCAAGTATCGGAAATTGTATATGATGTTGGGATCTGTGAATAGTGGTCATGCAATTGAATTGAATATTTGGCCACTATTTTACACTCTCATTCCTTCCTGCCAGAATAGTACAATCTCTAATTTAGTTTGGTTTAAACATATTTTATTAACACAATTGGCCGACAGGCTCACCAGCCTATATGAGGGCCTCTGGTAGTTTGATCCTGTTATTTAGTTTGATCCTAAAGGTCCAAGATTTTATAAAAACCTGGGCAATTTGACATATAAGATTAAAGATCTGTTTTTGCAAGGGGTCTAGAGGTAACTCAACAAGAGGCTAACCGAGCTAGTAAACCATTGTGCTTTACCAGGCATCCACAGGCATGCTGGCCTCACTCCCCGAAGGAGACAAAGTTTGGGTTTATCCCATAGGCCTGCCTGCTCTGAGAGAACATTTGGAAGTACCGAAAGTCCAGATGAAAATACTGAAATGTGTGTCTTTGGCATTCAGGATCAGTTAATCGATGAATTCCTTCAAGCTGAAGAGTGAACATGCTGCATGCAAGTCAAGCTCTGGTGGGTTCTGAGAATTTGTGTTGAAGGACTCTACCACTTTAGGGCCCCCCTCCCCATTGTGTTTAGCATCGGCCTAGCTTGTATTTACCATGTCAATATTGGCAGTGTATTTCAGTGCAAAGGGTAGGGCACCCTCATACACATGTACATTGTTGACTTACTGAGGCAAACATTGAAAATGCAGGATCTACAGCTTAACATATAAAATAATGCTCCTTCCTGACCCAATCTTAAACTTCCTGACCCCCAGCTTGGTACCCAAGCAGGATTTTCATCTTCCCCAGGAGCCACCCTAGCACAAACAGTTTGTGACTGGGGTTCAACACTCGTTGTTCAGAGTAACTTTGCTTCTTCGCCTTCAAACACATTCATAACTCGCCAAAAGATTGATAGGACACTTTAATTTAGCCATATATGAGTTTATCTACAGCTATATGCCACTTTTTTTTCTAATTCACTAAGGCCATTATTAAAATAAGATCTCCCTGCATGCACAAGTTCGTAATGTGTGGTAGAGGGTAGCAGCAAAGACAATCTGCGAGGCATTTACATTTGGGAACTGTCACACAGTTGTCCCAACGTCTTAGACTTGGTGTGGCACTGAATTCCTTGATGTAAACTTTAAGAAATCTTTTCTTGACCTTGACACTCTTGTGTCAGATCTTTTTTCCAAACGGTGCAAGGAGAAGAATCAGCATCTGTGGGTAACTTTGGTTGCAATTGTTGCATATACTGTACCAGTACAAAATTTTCCTGGTCTTCAGCTTTCCTGGACTTACATAAATTTAAAACTTCGCGGTTTTTAATTAACCGAATCGATGATCGGTGGCGCTTACCTCCAGACAATGTCATGTGAGCATTGCATGTTTAGTTTTTTTCCTGGTCTTTACTTCCCAAATGGCACAACTCGGGACATTTCTGGAAAATTAATACCTCGAAAAAAATTGTACTATACAATGGTTATTGTATCATATATTTTACGATGACAATCCCGGTGCCAAACCATAGAGGGTTCTACTTTTTATCTGCTTTATCAAGGGTACTCTATTTTGTTATCAGCTTGAACCCTTCCACTATGGATCCGGTTGGCAGCTTTTACACTGAGGAGTAGTCATGCTTCCAGCTGTACCTGACCCCAGCAGTGTTAATACCATGTAATGAGCATCATGGCATAAAATATACAGTTAAAGGTCCTTGTACAGTCCTGTGAAGACCGCTGTCGGAATGTCAGTCAGATTCTCTGTCTAATTAGTGCCTTGATGGTATACTCGACACGCAGACTTGATCTGTGACTGGCAAGCGACTGCAGCTTTCCCCACCTGAGGTAGAGCGTTTGTTGCCTGATGCACAGATTTTGTCCGCTGCAACTCCTGGTTAAATGCATTTAAGTCCATAATTTGTGCTAAAGTTGCCAATAGCATAGGTCATGAGATATTATTAAGGGGACCAGAATAATCAAGGCATAGTGTAATGACGGACATATGACTGGTGCAAGTGAGTCCTGCCATCCACATGCACGTCAATAGTCTTCTTTAATCCCACTGTAAGTTGATGTATGCGTAAATGTTGCACAACTGCATCTAGTTATTGGACCTGGGATAAATTTATTGCAGTACTTGCCTTAGAGTAGTACATATTATTTTATGCATCCAGTGAAACACACAGGCTCAAGATTTTCCTTTAAATAGCCACTGATCATCTCTATGTCTGCTCTACCTGCCTAGTAACCCTATATCTTTCGCCCTCATGACGTAATGTTGATGGCAGTTTGTCACACTGAATATTTAGCTTAGACAAGGAGCCGCTACTCAGAGAGACATGTACGGGTACAAGGCTCCAAAACATGTTGAGTAGTTACCCGCTGAAGACCCTTTAATTTATTTGGGCTAATACAGCCTGTGTCAAAATTTTACAGAGAAACGTGTGCAATATGGACAATAGTACTTCTATGTATATAAGTTAGACAGGGACAGGTTAGCTTATGGAGAGTAAAGAGTTCAGACTGCGGAATAGGGTAAAGACTACTAGGAAGTGGTTTTGGACAAAAAGACACAAATACAATACGTTTTCAGTTCTTTTATATCATAACCTAATGCTATTAACATAATATCTTTACAACGCGAAACATTGAATTTTGAAAAACGTTTTAGAATATTGAACAAATACACTGGTGCAGCGTAACTCAAGCGCAACAGTACCTCACTGTTTATACCCTTAAAGTGAAGTGAATATTGTCATACAAAGCAAATTTACCTGGGTCAAAAGACTTTCGCTTTTCGGAAAGAATTTTGCCAATGAACTGCTCATTTATAAGGTCAAAATGCTCCCGTAGTTTCTTGACAGTATTTGTTTCTGGCAGGTACTTCAGAGCGGGAACGTAATCAGCTGGCAAGCCATTTCCAACTAAATTGTTGGTTTCTTCTATTGCTCGAAATACCTTCTGGAACTCTGGATCATGTAACTCATAGCTGGGTACAAATAAAAAATATGCTAAATTAAGATATCACACAGACACTTTAAGATGTGTACACCTAAGGTACCAAAACTAAGATTTTTTACCCCCATTTCTCTTTTCCCTAATAAAGCCCGCCACTTTTTGATGCCAGAAGCTGATCACTGCGCACACACTCTCAGCCAGTTTGTTGCTTTCTCTTAATTACTAGAACAGCTCTCCGTGTATGTCCAAAAGGTCACATGTAACAACCATCACAAAAAATTGTTTTATTGACATGTATTCCCTCTGTGACCTTCAGCATATAGGTCAAGGCAATCCAAATTCTGCACTTTCAACATTTTACATATGATATTTATCTGTGATATGTTTGGTGTTAGTAGCCTTATCTTTTCTCAAGATACTAAATTTTGAAAATAGGTCCAAGTCTCCTAGAATTTCACAAAATTTGAGCATCGGTCTAATGTATATTTGGTGCATATTTTGCGGATCCGTCTCAATTTGTTATCACAATAATGAATTGAATGTGTTTTAAAATCTGTTAGTTCTAATAATTACCACCAGTGGCGCCACCTCGAGTCCCTCCCACATAGACTTCTGTGAGTATAATCTTCCTATACCGGAATATTGATGTGTGGCCACAAATTCAGCTGTTACGACCATCACACGAATAGCATTTTTTGTACTGTATTCCCTCTGTGACCTTGCGAAAGCAAGTCAAGGTCATTTGTTTTATGATATTCAACTGCCACTCGTGATACACACTTGTTGTGACTTTAGGAAAATTAACTCCATATTTTCTAATGATAATGAATTTCATATACTTTACCAAATGATAAGTCATGTCTCCCATTCACATACAAAAGGCCCCACTAGTATTTTTCACTTTATCCATAATCGCTCCACACTATTTCCACCAAATTTTATACAGATCCATCAGATTTCATACACAACAGCACATCTTTATTTTTTATTATTTTTTTTTTTCAGCTTTTTTGACCCCTGTACTACGTTATTTATAAGATAGCGCCACGAACAGAACCTTGATTTTTATCCACACAATATGTCCAACAAAAATTTCAAGGGGCATACATAGTTATTGTAGATTTCATCGTGACAACAAGCAAATGTTAACAAATGGGCGGACTGAGGACGGACAAATCAAACAAATATCACACGAAAATACCATGTTCTATTGAGCACAAAGATATTCTACTAGGACGCACGTCACAAGATCGGACACTTTCGGTTTTCTATGTGCTGACCCTTTGTAAGCGTTTCATGGTAGTATTAGTAAAGTGTTTGTGGGGCATTCCTGTGGGTATAAAGATCTTTCTGTCACCTACATTGTAACTTTTTAGTTATACAGATGTGCCATAAAAGTGAAGAATTTTAAATTGTTCAGTGTGTGAAAACAAAGCAGAACTTCTTCCACTGCACGGAACACGCTATTGATAAAACCGCGTTTTGTGTAAATCAGGAAATGTGTAATGATGCAACCTGCACTTGCAATTAGATATTTTCCCTTTTTCTTGATACCATACACTGGAAATGCATTTTCCCATACTTAGACTGCTTCCGTTAGGCTGAATTTTATTGGTTTGAATATCATTAACCCACAAATCTCAGATTTATATCATCTACATTGCTTACTGTTTTCCACAGCAGATAGACATGATAAGGTTATACACAGTCAATGTTAGGTACTCCAGAGGGTCGAACGGTCCCTTGTTTTCCCTCACGAGATCCGTCAAAGTATTAATACTGTCGTGAATTAGGCTCTCTAAATGGTTTCCAGAGGCGTATTTTCTGCAAAATGTGATGGAGGAAAATATGCTATGCATTGTGCTTGCGTGTGTCACATCTGATAAATACATGCTGTTTCCTCACAGGGCCCATACAGTGATAAACGAGATAAATTTACACGAACTCGGACAAAAGTTGTCCAGTATCCAGCAAGGAGCTCATTAATACTTTATGAAACGTTTTATCAACAAATATAATAATCTTTCTTAATGATAGCTTCCTATACATAACTTATACTTCTACTAATATTTATCTGAGCATACACAGTAGGTATTACTTTTCATGAAAGAAAATATAAGCATGAAATACTGGTGATGACATGATATTTACCTTATTGCGTTGTGAGCTATTTTGCGCTGTACCATCCACACAGGGCTAAAATCTCCAAGTGCAATATCCTTCCCTCCATCAGTGCTTATATCAACTGGTAGAATTATATAAGATAGCTCTTTGTCACACATATGTTACAAATGTCATGATAACCCAGACACGAAGGCAACATTCTGTTGCACACAATAAATGTTACACATGTTGCACAGGGGAGGTGTATCTATAGATAACAATATGTGTTGTGAAATTGATTCATTATATATTCATGATTTACTTAATTTAGTCCCGGAGCACATCCTTAAGAAAATTAATATTTTGCCACTTTGTACAGAAAATGATTGACATAACAGGGTTAACGAATTCACTCTTCTGCAAACCTTTCTGCAGCATGAACATTCAAATTGTGGGGTCATTAAAATTGTACATGTTACTACGGATACAAAGATTTCATCACTCTTGGCTTCCGAAAATGGGGGCTAACAAATGTGCAAATATCTTTGCCCAGTCACAACCAAATTTCAAATGGTACATTGCCATTACCAAAGGTCAAAAATAATAAAAATTGTTTATAGCTTCCCACTTGTTCTGCTCTCTTTATAATGCACAAAGTTTCATTACATTAACAATGGAACAAGAAAAATAGAAATCAAATAAATAATAAGTCAAATTAAGTTCCAGTTATAAAAAACGTCCTATGTTATATGAAATGCGTAAATGTAAAACATAAAACATTTTTAGTTTTACCCCTCGGCCTTCCAGGCCGGAAGGGTATTGTCGTCATCTGTGCGTACGTCTGTCTGTCCGTCCATGCCTTGTTAACGCCTTATTTTTCAAAAATACTAATTTTAAAGTAACCAAATTTTTATTACAGGAGGTTATTGAGGAGCTTCAGATGTCTATCGAAAAGTAGGTCACTATGTCACATATAAAGTCACAGTACTATATTTAAGAAAGAAACGGCGTTAACACATCGAATGCAGCTTCATCAATTACTTATGACAGTTTGTCCTATGGATGCCTCAGAAGTCTACCAAGAACTAAGTCACCGGGTCACATATTTAGGTGTCAGTGCTGCATTGTAGAAAACTGGTGGTACCATGATATCTTCAAATCTTAATTTTTTGATTGTACCTGCACCAATTATTAATGACAGTTGGTCCCAAGGATGCCTCAGACACTTAGTGAAAACTAGGTCATGGGGTCACATATTTATGACACAGTGCTGCATTGAAGAAAGCGGCCTTGCAATGATATCTCTGCTCATTGAATTAACACCAAAGCTCTGTCATTAGGTCAAAGAGAAGTAACCTTGACCTACCCAAGGGTATTGTCGTCACCTACGCGTCCTGGCCAACGGAATTTCGGTCACTGATCGGCTTCTAGTTTAACTTTACGCTGTTAACTGAATGCATTGGAAAATCCTTGTCGTTCTTTGCTTGCCATTCACATACAAATTTGATTGGAAAAGAAACATAATACTATCAGACATATTCACGTCCAGACTGACAGTGTATAGCGAATATATAAATACCGCCAAACCAGCTTAGATGGAGTAGGGATTGTGCAACATTGCACAATGGACCGCATCTGATAATCATGTTTATGCATTAGAAATATTGATAGTTCTCTTTACGTTATTAAACTTTCCCATACGCTTAAGGTAAGATGCATGTCATGAAAGTATTGAACATGCATTATGTTGAATCTTCCAGTCAGCATCTTGTCCATTGCTGGTGGACTCTAGGATTCACTTCGGATTGTAAGAAAGGTCCTGGGCAATACATATGCACAAACTTCCTTCAATGGCATATGTTTGACTCTGCATGCACAGTCAACAGAAGTTTACTTCTTAATATGACTCTTAGTCAGCTTTAGAAGACCCTGTGGTATTAGATGTTAGGTTTTAATTACAGGCTGCATCGTACCATTATCGACCCAGTCATGTTTAATTAGCACTGGCAGACAGTATCTAGGTTTCAATGGTTTTTACATACATATTGGTTGTGGTTTTTCTCACTTCTTACGCTCTTGTAAGCTGTCAGAGGTTGGAGAGATTTTCATTTCTTTGTGTCTTTTGTAACAACAGCTAGTATCTGATATCATCCACCTTCTTCCTTACTCCCTTGACCATAGATTTTATCCCCTACTTTGTGCAGTCCATAAAAAAATTATGCAACAGCAAGCCCAAGTCAACAGCACGCCATGTGCAGCATTCTCCAGGGAAATTTTTGTTCTTTTCAAAGACCTCTAACACCTGACAAAAATACTCTAAAGACTCTGTCTTCATCATTTGTCCTAATTTATGTATCAGGTAACCATTGTTCCATTCCTCCCACAATGTTCCCCTATGCTGCTGTCAGTGATGGGGCCAATGTGACAGCCCTCAGTCCGTTGAGCTCCACGGGTTCATACTTGCTGACACAACATTTCAAGCAACGTTACCTTTCCATTCTCCTCTCCACCAAATTAATTTTATATAGAAATAATAAAAAAGTGGCTTTTCGTCGAGATTCTGGGCTGAAGCGACGGCCGTTCAAAAAATTTCTTCATTAGGCCTAAGCTTAACTGCTTTCCTTTGTTCTTTATATGTTTTTTTTATATTCATTTGCGTGGCATGGCTGTTTCAAAGTCAAACGTAATGTAGCGAAATAAAATGGTACAAGTGATATAAATTGTCTTTTTTTTCTTTCTTAATGCACTGCAGGTGATAAAAACAAATTAACCCTTGTCGTTAATCTGTTTGAACCAAATCCCCTCTTCGTTCTTTGCCTGCCTTCGTGCCCGATCACTGGAACACTTCATGCCTGGGTGATCAGGCGCACAGTCAGGAAACTACTCAGGAGATTTGATTTGACAGATAAACGACTCGGGTAATTTTGTCTGCACATATCAAAGCCTAAAATGCATCTAACATGTAGTTGTTAAACTCAGGTTTTTCTCAGTCATCCCGAACTGACCTCGTCTACTTTTTCTGTCAAAAAAAAAAAAAAGAAGAAAGACCAAGTTTCTTTCCTAAAGGTCACTCATTGCATAGCACCCTGTGACAATGTGAATGCTAGGTAGAGCATTGCACAGATGGGGTCCTAGTTCCATTGCAATAAATGTGAATTAATTTATACCCGACTTTATCCTTTACTGTCATCTGAATCTACACCTTATGACAATGGACACTGTTGCCCCATTGGTTCCACATGATAACTCAGGATCATGTTGTGGTAATAAGAGGGATGTCATGCATGTTGCAACATTTGTGTCTGTTTCTACAAACTACAAGTGGAAGGTCTGTAATGATGTTGTATCAGGTGTCTGGCAGAAAGGCATACAAGGTCACCTCGTTTTCTATATTTTTCTTATATTTGAGTCACCATTTCAGGATACGAGTAGGTATACCTTTCACTTTTATTCTATGCCCAAGGATGTGATAATATTGGTTGACTCTCCCGCCGTCTCTATCTCAGACAGGAATACATTTGCATTATTCTTCCTCACATTGCTATTGGGACAAGCCAGACAGAAAGGCACATCATAAGAGAGAAGTTTATCAGGTTGGTGTCTCATAACTTTGATTGTTATGTGTCCATACGGTCATCGTCGGAACTAAGAGTGGCATCCTTCATCAGGCATTGAAACCATTTCCGTTTGGTGACAGTGGCAAACCGTTCTGATCCCAAGGTTTGGTAAGACATCAGAAAATCTCAATTAATGAGTATTTAGTCCTTGATGCTAAAATGTTGTTACTTAAACTTGTAAAACAACAAATGGTTTGTCCTTGATGCAAAAATGATGTTACTTGAGCGTGTCAAACAACAAATGGTTTGTCATAAGCTCTGGAATGATAGCAGGCAGTGTATTCTAAATATCACATTTAGTTCTCTTAAGCCATTTTGATGTTGCATCCCTAACTTTTCTGGGTATAAACATGATCTGAGCTTCACCTTTAATGTGTTGGCTACCTGCTCATGACTTGTCAGGGACGATTGCTGTAGAACTTCTGATCTCTGTTCACATCACACCATGACTGGCTTTGCTATCAATGTTTATTGGATGCTCAAGAGTCCTGTATGTCCACACTTGAACACAAGGCTGAATTGACTGACTGATGTAACACGTAAACCATTCTTGGCTACTCCAGTAGCAACAAAACTGGTACCTGCACATGCTGCACTTTTCCACCTTCTAAATTCTAGCTGTAATTAGGTGAGGGAATCACAACTCCAGCACAGGCTCTGGACATTTGTTCTGCTTCCAGAGCTGGTAGAATCTTTCATTGCCAACATCAACGTAATATCACCTTTTTTCTAAATTATAAAAGTACTAAATTAATATGCATTGTAAGAAAAAAAACCTTTCGTTCAAGTACCAGCGTGGTTAGGATCGCAAATCATATAATGGACCAGGTCAACAGGATTTCGTGGCACAATTTTAGTGCATTGCACCCAAAGCATAACAAAAAAAGCTGTTGACTCAGTCTAAAGCTTAGGACCAAAAGAATTAACATTTAGCACCTTTTTTAATAACTGCATTTTTATCCACATCATTGTACTCCTCAGGGAGCTACTGTAGATTGGTACACACTGCATGTGATACATCACTTCTTTGGCTATTTGGTAATGCCTCACCCAATGTTTCTGTGACATTCCTTTCAAGAGTTTTGAACATGTCAAACTGTCATACATGCCATACTCTACAAACACGTGATAGTTACTTGATGGTCACGAGCGTATATCAGTGTATACACAGAGGTGCGTTTCCAATGGATGTGAGGAAAGGAGCGAACGTGTCAGCGCGAGCTCCTTTTCTTACATCCATTAGACACACCCCCTATGTGTATACACTGATACGCGCGAGTGTCCATCAAGTAAATGATTTATTATACATTAATACTGGCAATCACACTATTCGTAATGTGATTGGTTGACTGGAAAAACAGTGATCATATTGGCTAACGAGATTTCTCTATGTAGCGTGTGAAATTTTATTCCCATCAGCTGCCCATTTGGCGGAAAGGGCTTGATCGAGTGTGAGAGTGGCGTAGCCTTCGTTCCCACGCTTTGGAGAGAAGGCCTAAAAACGCTAATATGGCTTTCTGGGATGACTATTCTACAACTTTGTGCGCTTTTTATGCTACAGTTTTCTACGTGACCAGGAAAGACTCGCTACAACTGGCTTTTCTATTTCGTTAAAATTAATATGATTGACAATTCTAGGCCTTTCGAGCCTTTCGTGTTGATATGTTGCCGAAGCTATGGTGGATTTACGGCCAGAAGATTGTATTTTGTTTATCGATTGTGTATACAATGCAATTGTTTGAAACTTGTATTTTTGTCACTTTTTCAGTTGGAACATGGACGCTAACAGATCCCAATCGCAGGTGAGCGTAGTGTATTAGCCACGCCCCTTCAGTTATTCACTTACCCTGGTACTTATTCAAGGAAGGGGCGTTGCTAATACACTGTAGCTCCACTGGGTATCGGTGGATATTTTCTGGGGAACATCAAAGCGCCGACGGTCCAAATATATAATAAGTCTTCAATGCCAAACTTTTCCTGCTACATTCCCAGAGCACCCATGCATATATCACAATGTGCAAGCCACCCACGCGTATCACCAAACTATTTTTCTGGTTGCTTCTGCATCCAGTGGCTTTAACAAAGATAGCAGGATAACATGTTGTGACATAATCTTTCTGGGCAAGGCTGACCATCATAGGCTGAACATTATTCGCTGTGCAATAGAGTCAATATCTAATGGCAACCCAATCAATAATACGCTAATAGCTGATGTTGGTGTCAACTGTAACTGAGGAGCCTTAAAGCCACTCTAGCTGGGCACTTTTTCTGAAGGTAAGAGCTCCACCTCAAACAACTTAAATGGTGGCATCCACGAGGGTCAAGACAAGATGCATTGCATAAGCTGTTGCAAACTAGCTACTCAGCTGGCATCTTCTGAGGGAAATTGTCAACAACAGGGCACTGTATCTCTTGTATTGTACTACCTGATGACTTCACACCTCATTGGTTCAAGTTACCACTTCCTCTTTGGTCTGCATAAAATTTTTGCTTCAGAGTTGCTCCAAGCTGCCCTCCCTGGCAGAGGACTAGAGTTGCAGCATGTGTTCTTTTTTCCATGAAAAAGTTTCCCCATTAATACAGTTGATTTAAATATATTTTATTTTAAAAAACAATTGGTCAAACGGCATGTTGCCTATATGAAGACTTCGTATAAGAAAATACATTTACTGTCACCTGTAACCTGAACAAGGAATCCTGGAGAAATGTTTGAGGACATCATAATTCCAAATTTTTAGAACATTCTTGGGATCTGTCTTGCAAGGCTTGTGCCCAGCGTCAAAACATCATCGAAAGCAGCAGAGGAGTTCAGTCTGTTGGACTTGGTTATAAGCTACTTTTACCTCTTCTGTGTTTTTAGACCTGGCGTGCTGTAATTCCCAGAGACACATGCCAGGATAATTTGTGCTCAGTGTAAAATGGCAGGGTGTAGCATATCCTGATCCTGTTAAAGCATTAAAACCTATCTTCGTCTTCCATGTGATGAGTTGCTATTCTCCTTTGCTGAACACTTATCTGATAGTACCTGACCACTACGTTTTTCTAACACTCACAAGATGCACATGCGCATATATGACATTTGTTGCCCTGGGAAGTTAATCTTCTTTATATGTGGTATGTACATATATATTTTTCATTTTGGTGTATTGACAGCAGTTCAGGACACCAAAAACCTGATAATTTTTATTTCAATTGATGAGGCAACTTCTTTCTGATTATTTTGCTTAAAAATTTCTATTTTATTTATCTATTTTTATTATTATTATTTTTTTGAATGGGGATTTGAACATCCTGTTGTTCACATTAGGTGTTTACATAAATTTATAATCTGAACAATAATTGTTCACATTATTGCGTAGATTCTTAGAGAAAAATTATCACACTCACCAAATAATTTTCAGTCTGGACAAAGATATTTGAATTTCAGTTACCTCCCTGCCTTAAATTTAAGCAGCATGCAATGATGGCACCTTTGCATGCATAGTGGTTAGCAAACTTTTCATGATAGCACAATTTAAAATTACATACTGCCGGGAGGTCGTCAATGGAGTATATTTTGCTGTCTGATCAAGTCAAACCTTTTTTTTTTCTATCACGTGTTAAATGAATTTCGTCGTTTGTTCTCCTGTGAGACAATGCACCTTGACTAAGATGATACATATGTGGAATGTGTGATGCTGAAAATGTTGCTACTAGAACCAAATGGATGGAGACACTACACAAGGTATTATGTATCTGTGCGTCGCAAACCTTTTGGTACTGCCTCGTCAGGTCATGAGCAGGGGCTAATGGGTCTTTTGTGAGAGCAAGAGGACACCAAACGTATTAGAAAAAATATACTTTCAATTATTTATGTTAATTTAAAGACAGATGGGAACAATTATTTATGCATGATATGGAGTAGATCAGGAATTTGGGGTAGGGTATCAACACCAAACACAATCTGCAAAACCCCACCTTCTTACTTGCTTGCAAGTCAAACTTGGTGTCATTGCCCGGATTGTCCTTCTGTGCCACCAGAATGTCAGGGGAAAGATGGACAAAATGGATCATTAAAGAAAAAAAAGCATTACAATTTCAAGTAGAATTGCCTGCACATATGTCCATCACATAATGTAAGAATTACTACGAAAGCAACTGGAGATATTTGAATTGTTCCCCCAAAAATTACCATTTTGTCATTGTGCATGGGCAAGAAGGATCAATCAACAGAACATAGTTGAAAGGTAAGTATAATTCTGTCCATCTTTTTTCAGACAATAAACGCCCAAATGAATGTTAAAATATATAGATAAGAACAGATAGATTGTGTTAAGTTGGCAGAGTGCAAAATAAACTGATATAAAAGTGTGACAATACTGTCGGCCAACATGGACCATCCCAACCAGTAGTATATTACTGAAGACAAGAAGGATCTGGCAAAAATCACATTAAGCTGTTAATCGAAAACTATTTAATGAAAATTAATGCCACGATAATTTATCTCTTTGTGGGAGGATATAAAAGCTTGATGTCCACCAAAACCCATACAGTTAAACAAAATACTTCATAACCAGATGACTGTTTGTGTATATGTGCGTGTGTTTGTGTGCTGAACCTTGTGAACATTTACTGTCTAACGTAATCTTATTACCAAGTAGCTAACCGTTATGCCCAACATAGGCATCATGAATGAAACCTGCAGTCAGAATATATGTCCAATTCTGGGTGATGAAAAAGTTCCAGGATACAAACACGAAGCCAACTTCGGCGTTCCTCAGTGAACGTTTACTTCACATAAAAATGCACTTTTGAAACAAATACTGTTACGATGTCCCTTGTATAATTTCACTAACAAAATTACCCAAACTATTTTTAGCACAAAATAAATGACAAGACTTCAGTGCTTTCATTTGTATTGTCCCTTTAGCCTGGGAGCCTCGTTCCTTTACTAAAGAAGCAAATAGAATATTCATCACCTTTAAGGCACTTACCTGTAAATGTCATAGGTCTGCCTGCAAAATCATTCCCTTTGTGAATGAACGCTTCGCGGATACTGTCTATGCTATTGAGTACCACAAAATGAAGAAGTCCTGTTAGGAAGAAAGCATTTGACTCGAATAATGGCCCGGGAACAGCTTTTGACGAAAGATAATAGGACATTATTCGATATCTTGTTATGTTTAAGATAGTTGTCTAGTGCAGTAGCAAACTCGCACCAAGGCAGACCGGCTTAATCCGTAGCTTCACCTTGCTATCTCACCCGTTTTCCTAACGGTGGAAGAACGTTGGTTATTATGGGTGTATATTAATGTGGTTAGTCTTTTTTGTAATTCTTTCCGTCAAAGTATGTCGTAAAAGAGCAAGATCAACGACACGCAAAAGACCAAACGACATTCCAATTAGCTGTCAAGCAGTGGTAAGAGAAAGACGTAGAGTGACAGTTTGAAATTGTGATATATTGATAACACACCTATCTGAATGGAAAATACATCGCCATATGTCTCAGCCCATTTTGCCAATTGCACATATGCTGGAGAACCTTTGCTGAATGCTGTAATGCAAAACAAAACTTATAAAATATCTTGTGCAATGACAGCACAAAGTAACAAATGGTTTGTGGCAGTCCTGTGCAACTAACATCAAGTGCATTGGCTGGCCGCTGAGAGGAGGAATGACAGTTGAGTGTACGCAGTGTTTAGACTATTAGCTATATATATATATATATATATATATATATATATATATATATATATATATATATATATATATATATATATATATATATATATATATATATTCCCAAACGCTGGGTTTGGTTCATAAAACCCATGGTTTTCTTACAAAAGCATGAATTTTATAGGTTTTCCCATATTTTTCTAATAAAACTGATGGTTTTGTGGATAAAACCTCCAGCTTTGCTACAAACCTCTGCGTTTAGTCATACAAAACCGAGGCATTCGTACATCAAGCAGCTTCAAATCAACGGCCAGGATCTCCACAGGGAATTAAATGCTATCTTTGATTGGTTGCTGTGTATATATTTGAAGGGCTAGGAGATAACCGTTAAACGTACGAAACACTGAGAAATGTGACTCAATGAACAGCACAAGCAGAAAACCTTGAGATATAACCAATAAATCCTTGTTGTTGTTTTTTACAATATCCTGGATTTTGTTGATGGATGAAATAACAGAAGCTTGAAATTATCTGGTAAACTGCTAAAAAAATACCTGGGTTTTGCTAATAAATGCACATTTCAAGCCAGAAACAAAGATTTGGGCTTACAAATTTCCTGGGTTCCAAAATTTTGTGTCCTCCGATTAAATGCCATTTAAAAGAAATTGCATGGAGAAATGTTATCCGATTTGAACTTGATACTGTTTTCAATACACATAATTGCACATCAGCCATTACAATATTATCCTTAAAATGTAAAACATGCTTTAACCACACGGCAATAGGATTTTTCAATAGGCTGGCAGCCTTTTTCTGGTAATTTTTATTATTTTTACGTTAATTATGGAAGACATATTCATTTTTTTCTTTATGACACAAGAACTGTAGGTATCACATATTTAAATGACTATTGAATATCAAAAAATGACTATTGACATCTTTGTTTTAAACTGATATGAAATAGTAAATCCTAAAATAATAAACTGATTATTAATAAAAATAAATTTTTATGAAAATTCCCTAAAATCACGTAAGAATTTTAATATTTTCCAACTGAAATGCAATAAACTAAATAAGATACTTCTAATGTTACATTCTTAGAGCATATTATTCTCTGTCTGTAGCTTATTATTGTCTCATATAACCTTTGTGACCTGTGAACACTTATAAAAGCGAAATCTGCATGTTTGCTACCGTAGCGAGGAAGGGGTTCGCGTATCACGCGCACCCCGACGTCAATGGATATTTTTGGATGGATATTATATATTTAACACCTTCCCGTCGGGATCCGCGAGCGACACGGACCCCGACGGGAAGGTGTTCCTGGTCTTCTAGTTTGTCTATTGTTTAAAAATTGTGTGCAATTCAGTATTTTACCTTGATAGGTTAAATGTGAAAAAGAAACCTAATAGATTTAGTCATTCCCACCGATCCCTAAATCACCAAAGTTTGATTTTGCGAAACCAGATGTTTTCCGTTTCTGGAATCCACTGGTTATGTTGGTAGAAATTCGTTCATTTTGGTGGTGTAAAGTATTGCGTAGACTGGTGGAGTTATACACACAGAATATATTCCCGACCAGCGGCAAAGCCATGGGACCCGGAGGCCAGTTCTTCTTCTTGTTCCAGCGAAAGTATGCCAAAGCAAGTACCACCAGCAATAAAGCAAGCTGAACCCTTGAGTCACTCAGACAAGAAAGTCCCATTTGGAACACAGCCATCTTGAAAAACTCTGCCCTTTATACACTGATCTGAAAGTATACAAGAACTTGCACTTCTTGGGATGGAAAATTGAACAAGATGACTCGCAAATGACGACTTTTCCCAAAAAGATACAATTGCCACACCATGCAAAAAATTGTTACATACATCATACAAAGCTGTGTATGAAATTTGATCTGGCCAGGCCTCGCATTTGTTGTGTCTACACTGTCAGAATGATTGTTGAAGGTGAAAATCTTATAGTCGGAGGCACATATGTCTCTTGGCTCAGCCATCCACTGGTTTTGGGGTCGTCAAAACCGTATGTTTTGCCTTCTTCAAAGTGGAAAAGGTTAATTCTGTAGGTGTACTCGTCGAAAGTGCGAGGTAAGTGGTCAAAGGTGCTGGAAGCTACACATGAAACTATACACATAAGCCTTGTGTGTCACCGGACCATAACACATGTCTCCCACCTTCCCACCGCATCCCCATAATTTTGGACCTCATAACCATGCTGCCTTAATAGGCAAGGGGTCTGTGATTACATTTTTCCTGGCAAAGGCTTCTCTTCATGTGAATATGTTCTTTTTCTTGTAATAGATGTGAGGATACTTGAATGTGCTAATCTTGTGGACTGGCATCATCGTAAAATAGACACAATGTTCAGAGGTTATGCGACGTGAATAGGAACCTGACTCCTCACAAAAGCTTACTAATCTAGCTGGCAGTCTGGCCAAGTCTGGCAATGGAGTGATACTGGTCTTTGAAATGATGTCATAGTGCAATTAACAAACAGGGAAGTGCCATATGTTTTTTTTCGTATAAATTTGAGTAAGGACAGTTTGTGTTTCGTTAGTATTTAATATGATAACTTTTAATTGTATTAACATATCAGCCACTATTCTATCAACTCGAAGCTGCGAAATATATTTTTCAAAATTCTTAATAGAGCATCTGATGTGGTCCCAAAATAGAACATTTCCGTTAGGCAATGGCTGGGTGGTTGCTGTGAAATTGGTTACTCCCACCAGAAGATACTCAACTTTTAATTTTCGAGTCTCCCTAGTTGGCATGTATTTATACTGTGAAACTTTAGCTTGTGTTCATTGAAGGCGTCTACAGCACCAAGTGGGGACTCAGGTTATAATCACACCTTCATCTGCAATAGATTTAATGATGTACAACCATTTAATGTTCACGTGTCCCTAATTAGCATAAATAAGAATTGTACAACTTTTGTTTGCACTTCATTAGATAGGTGTACATTACACACCTAATAATTGAAAGTGGAATGACACCTGTATCGATAAAATTTTTCGAGATATACAACTACAATTTGGAAGTGTCCATAATTAGTATGAAGTGAACTTTTTAACGATGCCTGAAAACTTACCCTGGGTGCTATACCCATGCCAAAGGTGAAGTTTTTGGGTGGCGATGTGTCTGCGTTAAAGCCGACAAAATGTTAAGGGGAGAGAAGGAAAGAAACAAAGAAAAAAGGAAAAAAGGAAAAACAAAAGGAAGAAGGAAAGGAAGAAAATACTGGAGAAAACAGAGCGATTTTGGCTTTAATTATGACTATCTTCAAAATTATAATAGGCAGGTATGCAATGCAAAGTTTAGTTAACATGTTTGTCCTCCATGCACATCCAATCAACAAAACAGGAGGTGCAGAATTTTCATGTCTGCTAATTAGGGGCATTTGGGAAGTTAAATGTTGATTATCCTCCAAACGGTTGTACGTAGACATTCCCTTCCATCTTTAAATCAAAGGTTTGTGTCATAGTGGCATCTAGTGAACTGAAAACAAAAGAGGTGAGGTTTTAAGTTTTTGATTTTGATTTTAGATTATATATATTCAAGTGTGGTCCATTCTGTCGCAGATTGTTCTTCCACAGCGCACTGGACAATACAATAAAAAGGAATAAAAACTCAAATTATAACTAAAATAAGGTAAAGCAGTATCAATATGCTAAAATACATTGCAGAATACCATGAATACGAATACAAGCTCAAATTAGAAAAGAAGATTTGCTTCAAAGCAAATCTGTCCGTGTAGCTTCAAAAGTTGTAAATATTAAATGCAATCCACTTCTGTCACTTGGTACTTCCCATTCCGTCAGGCCTATATATAGCTGGATGACAATGTCAAAGTCCAGATGACCTTGACCTTTGACATTTACAGGTCACATGTAAATTGCAAAAATGTACAGTGTTACAATACCCACAATCTAAGTCCAACATGATTAGAATTTGATAAAAATTTGTCAAAGTATGGCTAAAAGACAGCCACCATCGAAAGTGGCCTTTGACCTTGAAATAACCTTTGACCTTGAGACGACCTCAACCTGAAATAGACCTTGAACTTTAAAATGACATTTTGACCTTATATTGGCTTTTGAGCTTGACATGACCTTTATCCTTGGTATGACCTTGACATTTGAGATGACCTTTGCTTTGCTATGATCGAACTCCTATACATTCGGAACCATATCCATTACCGCATAAAACATATATTATAGGTTTAAATTTTTAATTAGTCCTCATGTTCATAGTATTGAAAAGCATGACCTCTCATTACAAAAAGATAGAAGAAAGAATGAATTCCTAGAAAAACAATATGTCTCTGTTGGCACACAGACATAATCATAAATAAAGCAGGGTAAGATAAATGGACAGGCTAAACCAAATTGTAAAATAAATTTACGACACTTGAGATAGTATAATGATCATGTAAAAAAAATGATTTGCACTTTTTTTGGAACTAGAGCAGGCCAGTGCAATCCTTTTAAAATAATTAAGGCTGTTAAACCATAGCACCATCATACCTAAATGATCGAGCGTTTAAAAGTTTGTTTCCTAGGGAAGCGTATAAAATGCACGTTTGTATTTTGTTGAATTTCTAGTGAGATAACTGCTCATGTCCCTTTCTAAAATCGCCTGATCATGCAAGTAATCAGGTGGTAGACCCCGTGTTGAACATAGGTGTTATTGAATTGTTAAAATTCTACAAGTTTTGTTTGTGCTTCATTGGATGCGGTTGCTAGGCATAAGCCTATAAATAGAAACTGGAAAAGCATTTCTACCCATAATAGCTTGAAGAAAATTCAAGATTTAAAATTTCAAATGCCCCTAATTATCACATTTTTTCAATACACGCAAATCTATCATCATTTCAAGTTTGGAGTGTTTAAGTGTAGTAGTGTTCAAGAAAATTGTCGGACGAACGTGCTTGTAAAGAAAGAGAATCTTGAAAAGAAAGGGAAGAAAGAATGTCTCTGTTGGCAAACAGACATAAGTAGTGAGAATGGGCGAGGTGCATCCTTCTTCAATAAGAAAAAAGATTAAGGCCCATAGGAGGCTATCAGTACCATATAATACTGTCCCCTTGTATAAAAGTTTGTGTTTTCAACGATTTATTGATTCAGAAAGGGGGGGGGCTTTCATCATGTTAAATTGATGGTAAAAGACGGTTATACAGAGGCAATTCGCAGGCACATTGTTCAGCAGGAACACAACAACAAGAACGTTTTGTTCCTCGGCTGTTATAACATTACGGATGCTGATTTAGGGTTAAGCCAGAGCGTAATCCGTATTGCAATAAACCTTTTTTAAAACCACTCTTGCCGAAGAGGTATACTTTTGCTGTGTTTTTCCTCAGGCTGGTGATAACTAATGGAAAATCATAAGATCTGATGAAACCTTTGCAATACTATTCATCAAACGTTATATTCAAAGTTGTGGTTAAAATCTAGTTATGGAACAATTATGGTGGAATCTCTGCGATACATGACTTGACTATGATAACTGATTGGCTTAATCCAAGAATGGCTGTCGAGTACCTCCCCACAGAGGAACGTACACACACACACACACACACACACACACACACACACAAACACACACACACACACACACACACACACACATATATATATATATATATATATATATATATATATATATATATATATATATATATATATATATATATATATATTATTTATATCTTGTCTTTCATAGGAGAGGCTGCTGAATTTAACTACAGGGGTACCAGCTGTACTTGGCCGCCCTTGCAACCCGGCGCAAATGACCATACACAGCAGTTGACCTTTCAAGGAATTTGACTTCTCTGTCCAAGAAATGTGACCACAACAAGCAGTGTGGTTAATTATAATATTGATCACATACAGCAGGTGCACCAATGTGCTTTTAGGGTGTGGCATCTTAATTATGATCACATAGGCAGAGTTGATATATTTAAGGGAGTTTCAGGACACAAAACATACTTGATTATTCCCACTGACGGCCCATTTATAAATTCATTTGGCTGTTGAAGCATTGAGTTACCAAAAAAAATGTGCATTAAACAACACAAAATTGATCAATAAATGTTCAGATGTAGACGTGGATAGTGAATTGGCTATGTAGCGTAGAGAAATTGGACTGTGCATTTTTCTTGCTGCTCAGAGCTGCACGGAAAGTATAGTACTGTTGCTCCTGTTTGTATAATAATATCCCAATAAATTGTACTGATTGGCAACGATTTAATTACCCATAGATCTAAAGCAGGTAGAGAAGACTGCTCACATTATTGGTGTTTTTGCAGTAATCCAGCTAATGAACATAATTTAGAATGAAAATTACAGAATGTGAAAACTTGTTACTTAACACAAAAATACTGGAAGTACATGTACTGCAAACCCGTGGCAGCCTTAGAAACTAGTTGCTTGGTTGAAACGTGGCTGCAGATAAGGTACATGATTTCCAGTACCATGAGCATATTTGGCAGAAAACAACTCAAACGATTCTGGCTATAAAGATCTGCACACAATCAACAGAAACCGATATCTCTACAAATCCGTTGCGTTTGAATGATAAAACTGTTTCATATTTGACATACAATTGAAGATATATACACGATCTTTTTTTTTACTGTGACTATGTAAGGCGACTATGAACTAACAGCCAACAGTACTTTACCCGGAAAGGGAATACTGTCATTGCCCTCAAACTGAAATATGCACATTTTTGAACCGAAACACATTTGAGTTTAAGCATGTTTTTGTTTTATCGTGAGTTTTATACATTTCCAATGCGCGTGGCACTAAGTACTGATGATTAGTGCTAAAAATGGATTTAAAAGCGACCCAGCAGGGACGGAAAACGAGTGGCCAGAGACCTGAAATATGCAAACATTTATGTGACCTTGTGACCTGGGCGTCTGAAAAAGAGTGACCGGGCCTGGTGATAATGGAGGGGGGGGGGGCATCTAGCGATCACCTCCACTCCCACCCTCACCCCGTACATGTATGTATCCCGGGACATAGATACGCATGATGCAACTCTTGTCAAGCACTGAGATTACAACATGAGATGCCATGTCATGTCACGGGAGTTTCAAAGTAGCAACTTTGTATGACAGGGCGAACGCGGCAATTTCACAAAATCGGGGTATGTCTGTATGTGGTGTTCCAGTCACCCGCATGGATTTGTATAGACGCAAGCCATATTACATTGCAATGTTATCTGATCATTCCACTGTCCTGATCGCAATCTGAAGATAAAATTCGAAACTATTACATAGCGCTTTGCATGTTTGTACCAGCTGCTGATCCGGTATCGATCCAAACACATGCACTGTTTGCCTACCCTGACCACAGAGCTAGCACTACGGTTGTTCTCGGGTTTGTCCGAGGACAACCTTGCACGGGGATTTGCATGAAAAAAAAAAAGTGTCAATAATTACTGTTGTGTTCGTCTTGCCTTCAATGGACTCAAGGGACAAATCACTTTAGATATATCGAGGGTGCCGGACTCAGGGTGTGAGTCCCTTCAAACGTGACTGAAGTGATTCGCGCCCTGAGGTCGGCGCCCTGGATCAGAGGGCACGACAAACAGGGCTGTTTCAAAATTTTCCCGAAGAGCGAAAAAGTGTGAAAAGCCCCGAGACTGGTTGAAAGACGAAAGCAGTGAGTTCAATAAGGGCAGGACCATGCATTACAGGTGACATGTAATTTGCTATTGTCGTTTTTTAGAACAACGGGGGAAAAATACTGTAACCATTCGGTGATAGACCTATAAAGCATTGTCACTGATGATTAAATCAATGAGTAATAATAAATGAAAAAAAAATTCTTTATGACTGCTGTATTTGAAAGGGGTATTCATGTGCGTGCAAACAACACTCAAGCGTTACGAGTACTCAATCTAATTTATAGCTTAAGAGCCAGTTAGCTATGTGACATAATAGCTAGGACGGTATACGTTGGAAGTAAGGGTGGCGCGTTCGAATCAGAATGGACAAGTTTTTTGGGGGGCTTTAATTTGTTTATTTATTTATTTATTTATTTATTTATTTATTTATTTATTTATTTATTTATTTATTTATTTACTACAATCACACATGAAATCTATTTATATACTATGGAGAATGTATCTTCAACAAAATGACGGTCATCCACATTATATTTTTAGATCTATTTGCTGTATTTATTTTCGCAAAAGAATGGGTGTGCAATACATTATTATTATTATTAACATATATTCATCATCATTTTATTATTATCATATTTATTATCCTTATTATCATTAGTAGTAGAAGTAGTAGTAATATATGCATTTTTATTAGACTTGCATCGCATATTCTCTTTAAATCATAATAAACTTAAAGTATTGACACACGGATAATTACATGATCTGCTTAGCTCTATGGTACAGCAGCGATTATAGCACCACGTCCAATTTTCTGCCAACTGACCGAAAGTGTCAAGAACCTGTGTGGCACAATGGTCAGAGTGGATAGCTTACATTTGAAAGGCGACGGGTTCGAATCCATGTGTCTCACTTCAGTATGATATAACATACTTTAATAATACAAGTCTTATTAAGCAGCTCAACGATGTAATAGGAAGAAAGAAAGAAAGAAAGAAAGAAAGAAAGATAGGTAGAAAGAAAGAAACTGTCCACATACAAGCTGTGACCAATAGTAGACCAACAGGTGTTCTGCTTCTATGGACGGGTTTAAAGTCTTTGAATGTAACAAGACAGTCAATTATTAGAAATAAAAACATGTATACATGTGCCATAACGTGTTCATGCATTTGAGCTTGTATTGAAACGTTATCAGTCTTATCGAAATATGTAGTATAAAACAGAGTACGCTTTAATTCATTTTACGATCAACTTGACATGACCGTGTCCGACTTTTGTATTTCTGTTAAACCCCACAAATGGACAAAAACGTATTGAAGTACTTAAATAAACATAACATAATATACACGCAGAATAAAATGTCAGATATAAGAGGAATACAAAGTGAGAAATTTGTGAAATATAGCGCTGCAATACCTTTTTCATTATGAAAAAAGCAGCTTTGCACTTTAGTGACTGGAGAGGTTATAGTGCCCCATCTGGCGTAAACGATCTTATCCTTAAATATCTAGATATGTATAGTGTTTCTAGTTAATACCTAAATCGGATCCTACAGGTGAAAATTCTCACTGAAAGTTCAGTTATGAGGTGCATATCACTACAGCAATATTAAATTATTTTGATAAATTCTAAAATACAACAACACAAAAAACCTAATTTCATGATTAAAAAATTGATTTTCTTTAGTAACTCTAGCAATTTTTATGTGGAAGAATTGTCCATGGCTCAACCTTAAGCTACCTAGTTCTTGTGGGGCGTTGGTATCGTCAAATCGAATATTTTGGGCATCTCATCCTGAAATTACAGCAAGCATTAGGACCTGTTGGGTCCAATTCATATGTTCACTAACGCTGTCAAACACGCCGCCACATTCCTAGCAAGTGAGTTTTGCAAGTTTTGTGATACACATATTAACCATATCTGGCTCTTAAGAGTCCTTCTGTGTGGAATTCAAGACTGGGTAAGTGTCTTACTTGCCTCGGTGCAATAATAATGATAATAGGAAACCATGTCATTATACAAAGGGTGAGTTTCATTGGACACTTAACATTATTTTAAACATGCTTTTGTTTGAAAGTGCAAGAAAAGGGATTGAGAAATAAGCTAAACTTCTGGTTATTCTGCTCCCAAGCATCACATTTCACGAAGTAATTGAATGCAAAATGAAGTTCAGTTTTCTGCAACATAGAGCTGCCACACGGGATAAAAAGTGATGGCCTGTCATTTGCAAAGAAAATGTGAGTACCAGTCGATAACAGCACTTTTACTTGTAATAAAACAAACAAATGGGGAACCGTTATTCAATACCGACAAACAAAATTAAACAATGAACGGACGAACGAATAAACGAACAAACGAACGAACGACCAAACAAACAAACAAACAAACAAACAAACAAACAAACAAACAAACAAACAAACAAACAACCAAACAAATAAATAATATAAAATACTGTCATGACACGCTAAACTTTGTATAATTAGTAATCAATAACAGATAAATAAACTTAGTTAAACTGTGACGAGGGATTTAAAAAATCGAGTTAGACTTGTGGGTCCCCCCAAATTATACATGCAAAATTATGTTTATACTTTATTATTTTCTTTTTTTTTATGTATGTTTAAACTTAATTTATTTTTTTGAAATAAAAAACAATTGGGGAGCAGGCAACACCTATATGAACATCTCTCGTGAAGTTGAAATTCATGTTAAAATTTTAGCTTTAGTTAAAATCAGCTGTCCAAATATATATATATATATATATATATATATATAGATCACTTTGACATTAAAAAATGAATATAGCCCTTTAATGGAAAAAAGGACGACCAGTAGATTCGAACACACTACCTTCAGTTTCAAAGACACACGCTCTACCACAACGCTGCCAGTAGTTCTATGTGTTTATGAATATTGTGTGGCTCGCATTAATCTACTCAAGACTAATATTGCTCATATACTTTTCTGTTTTCTCGCTCTGACATGCAATTCATTGAAATGTCGTTCTTAGGCAACAAGACTTATAAATGCGTGTCACTGGTGAAATATAAAGAGCCATACATGCCATAGGTGCTAACGCTTAGGTATGAACTGAATTATGGATAGGCAACTCCAGTGTTTGACAAACATTCAAGCAGGTACTTGGGCATAAAAGTGATGGGGCAGTATACTACGATCGATTTCGGGATATAAATTGCATCATCATTACCATTAAGTTTACTGTTCGTTTTTTAAACAATAATCAAGCAGGAGTATGCTTTCGGTAAATGTAGACATATGCGAAGGGCAAAACTACATTCTTCTTGTTTCCTACAATTGGTAAAAATGAATGGTCCCAAATCCTTTGACGCATTTCGTTTCGCTTCGCTCTATTTCACCATATGCACCCTTTTTCGCTCTTTTCCGTGGAAACCATGAAGCAGCCCTACTACAACAACAATTATTGACAATTTTTATTTTTCCGATGCAAATCGCTGTGCCATCTTTGGTCTGCAGAAGAAGTTTTTTTCACCTTTGTCCTGGTTTTTTATACACTTCTGGTCATTGGTCAACTTTTACCCTAAAGCAAGAGGCATGCAGAAGAGATCTTGCATTATTCATGCACTCAATCCTTTAGGCATGAGGAGTTTTTTTTTATACTGCTGTCGACGTTTATTGTTCAAGTTAAACAACCAGGTCAATACAACTTACGAGCAGCTCCTCGAATGAGGCGTGTAGCTCTGTACGGTCTTGTCTGCAGCGGCCGAAAAAGCACGGCCTTGCCCGCATGGACGCAAATAGCAGCTGTAGAACTGCAATCATATCAACCAGACCAGCCCACTGCAGTTGTAACGGTTAAACTGACCTTTTCAACTTGCTGCTGATTATCAAAAGTTGTCTGCTCAACGACCGGTGACGGGGTGTATGCACGTAAAGTTAATCCGCTGACAGTAATCATAGTGGCCATGTTCATACTGCTGTCGTCATGGCTACTATCAAACATGATGATTGCATCAAATATCCGAAATTTCGACTTACCGTCAGTAAGAATGAGCAAGGAAAATATGGCGTTCAAAATGGCACCCAGCCCCGTGACCTTGCCTTGGTCAGGAAATTACATGTGTTATCTAAGACTAAGTTAATGATCAAACGCCATGGTTCACTGATTTTCATGTTGCTGAATATAGCCTTTCGTGATTCACCATAAATAGTACGTGCATTTGTTCTGCTGGTTTGAGATATTAAGTGAAATCTTCATATGTGAAAAATCATTTTCAATTGTTTACTTGCAAATCCAAACTAGTATGTTATGTTTAGCTAGATTAAAATACAATAAAGAGTTGATGAGTCGTGTGTCCTATTTATTGACATCATGCAGCTATACATATATATATAAATAAGGCAATCAAATTGTATATGTACACCGATGTAACTGCCAAATAAATGTTGAATGATAGTCATACCATTCAAACGTATATTAATCAGGATATCCCCTATATCCAGATATTAACAAATTTCAATCTTTAGTATATATGCATCATGTAATCTGATGTATTCATATAATAATAATAATAATAATAATAATAATAATAATAATAATAATAATAATAATAATAATAATAATAATAATAATAATAATAATAATAATAATAATAATAATAAAAATAATAATAATAATAAAAAGAAGAAGAAGAAGAAGAAGAAGAAGAAGAAGAAGAAGAAGAAGAAGAAGAAGAAGAAGAAGAAGAAGAAGAAGAAGAAGAAGAAGAATTTATTAGGAAAAACGTCCCCTAACGGGGAAAATTCCATGATGCATCTGAAATATATACAAATAATCAGGCAACCTTTTTATCAATCAAATAATCTTCGCATGTAAAAATAAGTAAAGTATCTATAAGCAATAATTTATAATTTATGTCCTCCGCACCAAAACTAGAGATAAACCACTCACTGGGACAAAACTCTAGAAAGCGTAAGGACATGTACATTATACATGTTTCACATACAAGGTAGAACATATAGCTTCCAGCGTCATTATTAAGAAAAATCAGGTATTAACATACTGTAAATGTACAAGTCAGTTACAAAATTTTCAATTCTCCACTATTACATACTTCTGGGGTTTGTACATGGGGGATCCCCCGCAGACTGACGGAGGGGGGGGGGAGGGGGCGCAAAGCCGGGCACACATAAATTGACAAAATTATATAAAGTATATACATTGGAGGAGGCTTATTTACAAGAGGTGCATGTAGAACGATCAAGTGACTGTCTCCTGTAATGCCAAGTCTCACCCAAATATGTTTTACGTATTTGGTCAAAAAATTAACCAATGTCCTGTCTAAGATCAAAGATCAAATGCGTGCCAAGGAACCAACATAACTTATTTTTCAGCGAGGAGGCGGTAAAACGCTGCCATGCATGTTTACAATTCTCAATTAGAGAGTTGATTTCCAAATTTCTACATGCCTCTAACCTGATATCATTTAGTGCTGAGCAGACAAATAGAAAATGTGTCTAATCTTCTCCACAGGTGCAGGTGAAGAGTTGACCTGAATGATTGCTTTTGCTATGGGGCATCGATTGGACTTCACAGCGGCCTGAGACGCTTTAGTATTGTATAACCACACTGCACCACCATGAGATAGCGACGGAAGAATAATACTTTTCCATATGCTATTTCCAAAGCCAACACGGTGAACATTATCATGAAAAGACAGTGCACAGCATAAGTATCCTCGTAAACGAGAACCATTTGTCGCTATTATATCTTTCACGTGTGCCGTGTCTGTTAACAAATTCAAGATAAAAATGTCAAAATATTTATACGATTTGCATTCATATGTATATGTACATCTCCAGGTTTCCATTTTTAAAAAATTCTGCACGCTTACCCACTACCATGACTTTAGATTTGTTGGTATTAAACGTCATTCCCCATTTTCTACAAAAAACATGTGCAATGTTTAACATACAAATTTATTGGTCTTCACTGTCTGCAGTTATTACAATATCGTCAGCATATAAAAGGCACGTGTGTGTTTATCTATTTACATGTGCGGACACACACACATACACACACACACACACACACACACACACACACACATATATATATATATATATATATATATATATATATATATATATATATATATATATATATATATATATATATATATATATATATCAAAGATACCCTTTCAATTCTGCGCGTTCTGTTTGTAATGATAAGGTATCATGCGGCGGTTGGTTGCTGTGCTGAATACGTATCAGCATTTAAAAATTATAGTTATGCGTAATTTTAGAAAGGGCGAAAACTAATCTGATGAGCAAATCTTTTTCCTACTGGTGTTTGTCTAAATCCTTCGCCCTTGTCATGATCGTGTTGCTGGAATCCCCCCCCCCCCCCCCAAGCGACTAGCGAGTTTGTGGCTGCAAGCCATGGTTCGCATTGTAGATCCCGACGGTACATTGATGAAAGCTAATTTAGCCTCCTTGTTTACAGTAACCCGGACGAGCGTGATTATTTATAATGATCTGTAAAAGCTATATTATTACAGTGAACGGAACTAGCATGTTTTAAATCACAAAACAAATACAGTACATCAATGTTATTTACTGGAATTTCTCGACAGATTTTTTTCCTTACCGTCTTTGCATTGGATAACCAAGAAGATACCTGTAGGGATTGGAAAATATGTAAAACACGTACTTTTTACAATAGATATGGCCACCTAGTACATTGCTGACGTCTAGTTTCGTAACTTTATTGTGGTTCACCTTTGAGCGAACTTTTCGGAGTTTATCATCATAAAACATTGTAAACAAAGATTTTCAAATTCTAAACCGAGAATAGACACATCATTATAAAACCCAGTGACTTAAACAGAGAATTATCAACAAAGTTGAAATTGCATTGGCAGTGGCAGAATGTTATCTTGCAGGTAACCATAAGTCACATTTCGTTGTACGCATGTAAAACATTAATCTGATAGGCAAATCCTTTTCCTATTTATGCACGCACGCGAGGGATGCGGAATTTTCTCAATGTCTGTTTTGTGTAACTCCATCGCTGTTGTCACGATCATATTATTATTCTAGGTCCTAAATAAAGGAAATTAAGAGGGTACATCACAAGCATTCTTGCAAAGCATGGTGATATTAATAGGATAGCTTTTGGAAACACTTTATACAGACACGTCGCGTTGCCGTCACTATTACATGGATGTGGTATTTGGATGGAGAATGCACGCACTTGTAAAAAACTGTTACGGCCATTTCAGTCCAAATTGGCTTGTTCAATTCTACGGATAAAAACTAGCCCTGCATATCTTGCAACCATTGGCGATCTAGGGTGATTGCCGTTGTCACTTGAGGCCGATAAGCGTAGAATCAAATATTTTAATTACCTGAAACACATAATTGATAGCCAGAGATTGTGTAATATTGTTTTTAAGGAAATGTGTAAACGCTTCGAGCAGGGCCGGAGTTCATCATGGCCATATTGCGATGAGATCAAAAACATCCTAAATTATGCTGGAATGGATTGGGCATTTTACTCCAAGAATGGTGACTGGTTGTCTGGATTTAGTCATTTGCAGACCGAAGCATGGAAACTGGATTTTTTCAACCAATTAGGCGAATTTCCCCTCTTGATTTGTACAAAACGTTCAAAACTGACATATCATTAGAAAATTATATGTTAAAAACATAAGAGATTTTAATGGCGTCAGAAATAAATTTAGGGCACGTACTGTTAAACTAGGTCTCAATAACGACCAAGAGAGGTGGGGTGTCCGTGATAGTTCATGTGATTTATGTGGTTCCCACAGGGAAGACATTTTCCATGTATTTTTCTCATGTTCTACTTATGCAGATATTCGGTCTGATCTATTTTATAAAATTGAAGCGCAGTTATTGGCGAATGGTCTTAGTTTCCTATGGGAAGAGTTTATGGCCTCTTCATTAATTAACAAAATGAAATTTTTAATTGGTGATGTTGCGAAGTCACACAGCAAATGTGCATTTCAGATATTTGACGACTGTAGCAGACAATTTCTCAATTTAGCCCTCAGTCGCCGTAGATCAACCTTACAAGTGGAAGGCCATGTGGGACCCACATCGTAGAAGCTCCATTTTTCTATTTCCTATGCCTGGTGGTTCTTTAGTATGTTCATAAGTCTGTATACTTTTTTTAGATTGTATGGCTGTACAGATGTAATGGATGCGCCACTGTTGATACCCCAACAGTGGCGCCCCCGATGTAAATGGGGTATATCTTGCACGAATAAATGATAATAATAATAATAATGATAATGATAATAATAATAATAATAATAATAATAATAATAATAATAATAATAATAATAATAATAATAATAATAATAATAATAATTATAATATTGCTTTCAATCTTTCCCAAGTGACTTCATAAGGCACAGTTTTGTTATTCATCACGACGGTGCCAGGGTGGCATTACGCACCAAGCTTGATATGAGGGACGCCTACAACATAATGTTAATCTGGAATATATGAAAATTTGCAGAAAAAATGATTTCCACATATACCATTTCAGATTAGGTACACGTCATTTAATTTTTACAGCGGCCAACATACTGGCGTAAATATCAATGAAAATGGTGAAATAAATCCTTTATAACGAATTTCAGATATCTATAATCGGGAAATAAGCATATCTTAAATTTATTTTAAGATGTGTATAATTCCATTTTTATATCTATAACTCCATTTCAACATATAAAGATATGATAATATTTAGATATCTAAAAAATCGTTATAAATATATAAACTTGAAGTACACATATCTAAGAGCATTTATATATGTATCAAATGACTTACATGTATCTAAAACTGATTTTTAGATATCTGAATTTTAATGTCGGATTTCTATAAATCTACCATCTTTGTAAACATTTAAAATAGGTTTTCATATATCTATAAATCTAATTCAACATATCAATAATTCGCAACCTTTTTAAATATCTAAAATTGCATTATAGATATCTGTAAGTTTGGCGGACTTTGAAGAGCCAGAAATAATCTAAGTTTCCTTATTGCAGCCCAGTTCGGTTGCTTGTTTCTTTGCTTACCTTCTTTCTCAAGGGTATATGCTAAAAAGCGATCGTGTTGGAAGATATAATGTAGTAAAATATCAGTACACCCAGTTCTGATGTATAAATATAATAGCAGAGAATGTGATTTCGAATGCTGATTTCCAGTCTTCCTTAAATTACATGTTTTATCCCGTACTTAGGGCCATATTACTTAAAAAATGGACTTAATACAGACTACGTAGTCTGACTGACCATACTATGTGGCTATGCACCAGACTACGTTGTGTTGCACTACTTTCTTTCCATTCTTGTGTTCATTCCCTTATATGGCATGGATCTGCAGTGTCAAATGTCATTGGATCCCAAAGAGACATCAAACTGTAGCAAAAAACCCGTTTTCGTTCATTTGTCCGGTAGCTGTCCACATGGCTGCCATTTGAAAACTTGACTGTTCACTTTGTTTATGAACTTAATGTATTCATACACCAGAAGCAAAATAAAATGAGGTCGCGTATGTCTACATTGAGAAGCTTGTGTCTGTTATCTTTTATTTAATTATTAATAGTAGTTTTTTTTTAATTTACAATGAAAAATGAAAATTGATAGTACTTAAGTACGGGATAAAAAGAAAACTAGGCTCGTCCGGAGTCTGCTACACCAGACTACCTTCGTGACATCCGCATCACACGCGCCCTTCGGGCTTGTGTGATGCGGATGTATACTCAAGTAGTCTGGTGTAGCAGACTCCGGACTCACCTAGTTTTCTCATTGTCTTTGGTGTGGTTACATGACTAAAGCCCAGCCCACATGGTTAAGGATTGTCCGAAACGCCTTGTACTCAAATGCACTTTTGCGAAAAAGACTTTCAAACATTGCGCCTGCTTAACGACCCCATGTCCCAACTCATTTAAACACATTGTGGCAAATACAATGTGCCAGTGGCTACTTTTAATCAAACTAAAGTTTTCAGATTTAAAATTCTTCACAGTCACTTCCGCACTGCACCCATAAATTAGGACGATATGCTTTCTGGACCGTTCAATTCAGGCGGGATCATATACAAAACGGCACTCGGGAATGACCAAAGTGATTTCTGAATTATTTTGAATTTGTGATCATATCTTAGTGACAGCTAGAGAATTAAAAAAAAAATTACTGTAAAGAAATTATGTCAAAAATGAACTCAGAAATATGGACAGTAGAAATGGGAAGTTTGCCGATTTGAAACGATACTTATAACACCTGAGTTGAAATGGCGGAATTGTTATAATTATGGGTCTAAACACCCTTTAGCATTTTAGTTTTGTGGCCGCGACTCTCTCGTGAACTTTCTTTCTTTCTTTCTTTCTTTCTTTCTTTCTTTCTTTCTTTCTTTCTTTCTTTCTTTCTTTCTTTCTTTCTTTCTTTCTTCCTCCCCCCTCCCTTCCTTCCTTCTTTCTTTCTTTCTTTCTTTCTTTCTTTCTTTCTTTCTTTCTGTTGTTTTGCTCACGCGCATCATTATAATTCTCTGACTTACAAGGAATGACTGTGCCTGCCTTAATTACAGAATTAAATATGTATATTTGACGCGGATATCGGACTTCCTGTCTTTCCGTCTGGCGTTCCATATGTAATATTACTCCAGGATATCACACATACCACCAAATATAATGTATCATTGCTCTTTACAACCAAACTGGACAAAATCCGGAAACACACTACATATTTGTTGAAACAATCTGTCTTTGAAAACTGATACTTGCTACAAACCATGACTAAATGCTCAATATTTTCAACTTGACCACTATTACACATAGTACAGACAGGGAATTGATTAGGCAGTCCTAAATATCTACCGGCATTTAAGATATTTTAATCAAACATTAATTTTACTGTATCCGTAATACTTCCCAAAAATTAAGGTTTTCCCGTGCAAGTTGCCACCACAAATGTGGTTCAATATTAAATACCACGTTCCGAAATAATTCTAATATAGTATTACACGTCACAGACAATTTCCATTCACGTTTTTAGCTTCAAACACCTTTCTTTTCACTCCTTTCTTCCACACTAATTTTTTGGAAAAAACCTTCGGAGATCTGAAATTTCCATCACTGTGTCTATAAGACTGTATTTCTCGAGATACTTTATAATAGACCCTGCTACAGTGCCATCAATGTGCTTGTCTTATACCTGTATTGAAAAAGATAGTTCACAAGCATCTTTCTCCCCCTTGATGAAACTAGGAGCCTAAGCAAGTTACCACAGTAACACAATTTCTTGACTGCTATTTCTCCCTCCACGGAAATCCAACCTAACGTGCACAAAACTCCCGCGTTAGCTTCTTTCTCCGGTGGACTTTGGATCCGCCTGGCTGCTTTTCTTTGGGCAACAGAGAGGGCGTCTATGTCTTTTTTACTCGGCAATCAGAACTCACTACCGTACAGCATTGTGGTAAGCATACAGCTTTGTACATTTTATCAGCCGTCAAAGGTTTAATGCCGCCGTCATGGCATTGAGGGCTCTCCTACGTTTATCAATGCGATCATGTATGGGATCATGCCCACAACCATCAATATGGATATTGACGCCAATTTAAATATGCGTTTCGTTTTATTTTGTTTTCTTTGCTGCTAATTTTCATTATATCTCATTATACAAGATTTATTTGAATTGTGCTCAAAATGCCACAGAAAGCTATAATCATATGCAACTTTAAGACACACATTTATAGACTATTCCAATAACGCTAGTATTGTCATATCGTCTGCCACTGTTGGGGATGTTTTAATATCATGAAGTGATAATCCATGGGAACTTTTCTCCAAAGTACAAAGTAGATCATGAAGCAAGACGGTGTACTGAAACATAGAAAGAATCCCATCTTGTCGAATACCTCTTTTTACTGGAAACCAACATGAAAAATTATCATTAATTCTAACACTGCTTTTTAGGTCTTTGTAGTTCTCTCTCATGAGAATCCAACTCTTCCCTTTAATGCCTTAAAAGTACATCTTATACATCTTTCCTTCAATCCCCATAGTATCGAATGCCTTACGTGTATATAAGAGAGCCACATACAGTTTTTCACGTTTTTCTTTGAAAAAAACCCGGCAGTTTCCTGGATCAGGGAGGAAGCGTTTAGACATGATACTCCACTTCTGGTGGCGCACTGCAACGGATGAGGGTATTCAACCTGCCGTAACAAAACTTTTAATCTGTTAAATATTACTGAGTCCCATATCTTTGAAAGTTTTTTATTTAAGGATATACCCCTGTAGTTATCCTTGCATAAGGGGTCTCTGTTGCCCCCTTTAAATAGAGGCAAGAGAACAGATTTTTTTAAATTGGACGGACTATATTCTAGCTTGACCATAGCTCTGAATACATTCAAAATCACATGTATTAATTTTTACCACCAAATTTAATATGTTCTCCGGTAATTTCACTTCAAGTATTTGTTTCTACTACATTTATATGCTTTTGGAATATTCAGGCTCTGAAATTCAGCGCAAACAGGCATGTGGTCTGATATATTCCGCATACTATCATCCTCTACATAGCACCCTTTTAGACATTCATAGAGTCGTGGTGAGGTAAATATATAATCAATACATGATCTGCCTCTTGCATATGACACGGAGTTATGGGCTGCCGATCTGGCTTTAGTAGATATGTTTAGTGAAATTAACCTATTTTGTACCAAAACTGGTGTACCAGATGGCCCGTTCTATTTGTGGAATCAAGACCTTTCGGACCTCCAAGGTAACCCAATTGTGCGTTCATGTCACTTGCAATAATAATTTAAGCAGCGTTGAATATGATTGCATAATTTCTTCCAGACTATCTAAGACCTCCATAAAATAAGTAGACTGCTGTACAGGCATGTAAATACCGAATACAAAGATGTTTTCACAATTGTGATCCACTCGTACTTTAATACCACACGCTCGATCTAACATAATATCTTTGATAACGGTAACCTTTCTGTTAAAATTCTTGCGCCAAAAGATGGCAACCCCTCCTTTACCTCTGACCGAAGACCACCTACTTGAAACAAGCTCTGAGCATGATTTGGCATGCACGTAAAAATCTTCGTGAATATTTTCAAGCCTAGAAAGCTTGCATGAATACAGCCAGTGTTCGTTTATAGTCACAATATCATTTTTGGCAAGAATCTCCCTCGAGAAAGGCTCAGATGAGGTAAGGTAGTTCAGGTTAAAAGTTGCAATGTTCAAGCTCATGAAAAGTGTGAATACATATACAGTAATGAACAAATACATATACATATTGTAAAGATTTGAAGTAAATTCTATAGAAATTGAATATTATTCATGAAAGAAATTATGAGTGAAATCACCTAAGGGTTAACAGTTCAGAGGTAAATAAGGAACCCAGTAAACTCTTAAACACAGTGGATATTGTGGTACACAAGTTGAGGTCAATTAGTCAAGCAATGTTGATTCGACAAATAATATTGTTAATGAGCTTCTCCCGAGGCTGCACAGCGAGTGTTTTGGTAAATGAATTATCCATTTCTTAGCGGCCAGAAGTAAACATGTTAGATGTGATTTGTAGACTTGCTGGCATCTTAAGTCTGGGTGTTACAACACCTCTGAAGCGGTGCGTGGTTTATCTGTAGGAGATGAGAATTTTAGCAACTGTTTAATGACTTTTGACTTGCTATTGTTTACCCTGTCCCATTTGATGATGTTTTACTACTTGGTGGACTGAGGAATTAAGAGAGTCTGGCGTTAATCGTTGTTTGTGGAGTAAGACCTTAATTACCTTTTGATTCACAGTTCCCTCGGCGATATAGCCATGTGTATGTAAGCGATAAAGAGCTTTTACCATCTAGCCAACCTCTCGTGTGGACGCTTTTATTTAATCCAGCAGAACAGCGATATTCTGAGTGTTAACATTGCGTACAAACAAGCCATTGTGATTGTTACCATTGGCAAGTGAAAACTGAGAGACGAATTTTTTACATTGGCGAGCTTTTGCAGGATACTTTTGTTGGATTTATATGTGATTTTATGGCTGAATATACACAGTCACAACATGCAAGGTGATCAGTGGGAAGCCCTCTCCAACAACCTAGTTGGACTATATAATGACTTTAAGAATGTGCAAACTGCATTTCACGCGTAACAAATTACATAGTGGCAAAGCCAGCAACGGAAAGACAAACTGAGAGCACTTAGTGAAAGTTTAACTCCTTGCAACATAGAGATCAGTACACAGACCAGGAACTTCCTGTATGATATTGACTTACTTTTGCCACAGCTACAAAATGACAATGCCGGAGTCTTGCTAATTGATACACGAGCCACTTGTGGCCCACTAAGGAGAGAACTTATTTGTTTTATTGAGAGCCAACCTGAAGAGCGAGTCGACGTACCATGGGCAAGAATAAAAGCACATTTTTAGAGAACATTCTTATCAGCGGAAGAGAATGAGAAGTTGCGTGTTGCAGTTGAAGAGCTGAGACAAAATGGAAGCGACACCTTAGCCTCATATAACAGACGGTTCCGAGAAGCCGTACAGCGTGCTTATACAGACCCGCACACGGGAGATGCTGAGCGCATTGTGTTAAGACAATATATGAGAGGTTTGCGATCTGCTGATCTTGCCAAGAAACTTAGCCTTGAGCTAACGGACCTAACATTAGAGGCTGCAATGAAGCATACAGAATGCATAGAAGCCGGTCTCGAAAGGTATGATGGTTTGAACCGTGAAGTACGCACTGGGGAACCTATGGAGGTAGCTAACATAAACATGCCTACCCCCAGCAAGGACAGTAACGACCTTACTAGTACTCTTGCCAAAATTCAAAAAGAGCAAGAAAAGATGGCTGCCCGTCTCACTAGGATAGAATCCAGAATACCAGGAAAAAACTGGTATGGAGGACAGTCCAAACCTAATGATGCACGGCCCAGAGCAGCGAGGCAAGGACAGTTCCGAAATCCCAGACCCATGGAATGTTTCATGTGTGGAGGGAACCATTATCAGGCTGGATGCCCACAACGCCCGTCAAGACCTAGAGTAGATGGAGTGAGACCAAGCGCGGACACCCCTTTCGAAAACTAGAGTCGGCAGGAGTTGCTCACGCATGTTCGAGACTGGGCTTGTCTGTAAGAGTTGGAAATGTGAGTATAACTTGTCTTATAGACACTGGAGCTAGCGTTTCACTCCTGCACAATGTGGTATACAAGCAGATATGCGAGATAGTGGTAGAGTTAGATCATTGAAACCTGCAACTGCATTGTTCACTGTTTCAGGAGCCCCAATTAAGGTACATGGTAAAACTGAGATCCATTTCAAGGGGCTAGGGAATTTGGCAGTATTGGTTGTAGATGGCATCAAACACCAATGTAACATTGGCGATGATGCTTTAGCTGCCAATAGAGCAGTTGTAGATTATGCTGGATAATTGTTATGGTGGCAGGGAAGACCACTAGCGGTACAGCCATACAATGGGTTGCCCACAATAGATTCAAACAGTCCTACACAGACCTTGCATGGTGTCCAAACTGAGGCTAACTTGTCAGGTAATGGCTGTTTAAACTTTGATGAAGTGATTGCCAAAAGTGGGGACATTTTCTTTGAAGAAGGGGACTCTTTTGGCCAATGTCCCCTAGTAGAGGTGACCATTAATACTGGGGATCACCCACCTGTACGCCAACTCCGATAGAGAACCCCCCTTGCAAAAAGGAAAATAGTAGATGAGTGTGTAGACCAAATGCTGCAGGATGGAGTCATTGTTCCTAGCAACTCACCATGGGCTTCCCCAGTCTGCTTGGTCCCAAAAAAGGATGGAACTACCCGGTTCTGTGTAGACTACCGCAAATTGAACGAGGTGACCACAAAAGATAGATATCCATTACTGCTCATTCAAGACACATTTGAACAACTTGGAGGTAAGTCTATATATAGTGTGTGTGACCTAAAAGCCCCGTACAATCAGATCCCAGTGGCTAAAGGAGACCAAGATAAGACCGCGTTCAATTGTCACCGTGGTCTGTTCAATTTTATAGTTGGCTGTTTCGGTTTGGCCAACATGCCCAGCATTTTTCAAAGGACAATAAAAATGGCCTTGTCAGACCTATTAGGTAAGTGCGTTTGGGTCTTTATTGACGATTTAATTATAGCATCAGAGTCACCAGAGGCCCATATCAGAGACCTACAGGCCGTATTTGACAGGGTGCGTGTGGCAAAACTAAAATTGAAGGCTGCAAAGTGCCACTTTGGCATAGAATAAGGTCCAATTACTGGGATACATTATTGCCCCTGGTGGTATCCGCAGTGATCCGGAGAAGGTGCGAGCTATTGTTGAAATGCCACCCCCTAAGAACTTGAAGCAGGTACGTTCCTTTATGGGGATGGCAAATTATTACTCGAAAAACTATACCTGGCTATGCACGAGTGTCTGAACCCCTAGTGAAGCTGACACGGAAATATCAGCCCTTCATGTGGGGTCCTGAGCAACAACAGTCCTTTGAAAACCTAAAGGAGTTGCTTATGTCACGGGAAGTCATGGCAAACCCCCAGACTGACAAGGGTTATAAATTATACACAGATGCTAGCGACACCTGTGTGGGGGGTATTTTAGTACAGGATGATGATGTTGGGATGGAAAGGGTGATACAATATGTCTCCCATCAACTCTCCACGACTCAAAGGAAATAGTCGACCATGGAAAAAGAGGCCTATGCAGTAGTACACTGTATAGACAAATTATGAGCTTACCTCTATGGTGCTGATTTTGTAATATACACAGACCATAAACCCTTGAGCTCCCTATTTACTAAGGCCATGCGCAATACAAAAATACAGCACTGAGGGGTTTTCCTTGCAGAATTTGGTGTGAAAATCCAATATGTACAAGGAGCTCGTAATCTGAGGGCCGATCTAATGTCACATTTGCCTCCTCCAGTGGATGTGGCAGTGCTAGACACTGTTGACTGGGTTGACCCAGATGCCATCATGGGTGAGGCATGTGGAGAAAGCATTCCCCTTGAGGTGGACCTATTGGATGCAGAGACCATCAAAAGGGCACAGAAAGAAAAATTCCCTCTTCTGTTTGCAGAGGCGGGTACTCTAGACTCAGATTATGAAGTACATGATGGTCTATTGTATTCAAATAGGCGACCAACTCCAGCTTGTCCATTGCACCCTAGGTTGATATTAATCAAGGCATTTCGTGACAAGGTAATTGACAGGTGTCATCAAGATGTTGGTCACATGGCTCTCTCTAAAACCTGAAACTGAATTCGAGAAGCGTATGTCTGGCCAGGTATGAGGCAAGAAGTCTTACAAAGACTAAGACTTTGTTCGGTATGTGCGGTAAATCAAAAAAGAAGTGAGCGCCCAGCCATGAGTGAGATGCCCCTTCCTGCCTACTGTATGCAGGAGGTTGGCATCGACCTTATTTGTCCATTTATGACAAGTGATCAAGGGAACCGCTATGCAGTAACAGTGGTGGATCATCTGTCCGGATGGGCAGAAGCCTATCCCATACCAAACAAAAGTTCTTCTGTAGTAGAAAATGCTCTTTCTCAAGAATTCATACCTCGACATGGCGCTCCTGAAGTCGCCATAATCGATCGCGGTTTGGAGTTCTCCTCAGGCCAATTCCTAAAAGACTACGGCATTGAACATAGACAAACAACCCCATACCACCCAGAAACTAATGGGAAGGTTGAGAGACTTAATCGAACGCTCAAAGAAATAATAACAAAACTGGTAAATAACCAGGCCAGGGATTGGCAAAACAAACTCGCCAATGCCCTATGTGCCCATAGGAACAGCGTTAATGGTTCCACAGGGTTTACGCCTTTCTATTTATTATACAGAAGAAGGGGGCGTCTACCACTTACCAAGTGCCTGAACACCACAATGAGGGATCACACTGTCAAAGGTTATTCAAGTGATCTGTCTGAAGCTCTTATTTTGGCTCGACAACATCTGGCCGGCTCTCGAAAGCAAAATCATGAACGTCTGAATAGGCGTGCAAATGCAGGTGAGTTGAAGGCAGGAGATAAAGTAGTTGTCAAAGCCCAAGAGTGACTGACATTTACCTCAGGGTGGGACCCACAATTGGAAGTAATTAGAGTCAGAGGACCCGTTTGTGGATTCAGCATCAAAGAATAGGTAAGGTTCGTTTTGTGAACCATAGCAAACTATTGTTGGTGGACCCTAATATGGCTTGGGATGAGGTGGCAACCAGATCGTACCGTAATCCACGGCAAGGTGTCAACTTCAGAACTGCTCCAAAAGGGGATGCATGTTCCCCTAATATAGGAATTTCCAGGCCAACTCACAGGTCTGCCGAAGGCTCAAGCCAAGGCCTAGACCAGAGGGAGGAAACTGATATGGACGTGGATAACTCAGAGCTGTCAGCCCCTGCCATATTAGGCAATGGCCAAACCGCAGCTAATGGCTGTGGCGTTCGTCCAACCAATGATAGCGAAGCACACAGTAAACATGAACCACCAATAATACACCCCCACCTGAGCTGACTCATCGGTATTTCACAAGATCCAAGGGGCAAATGTTAGATTACGGCACAACTGAGCCCTCACCACCTTCACTGCCAACTCCATCAATACCGGTAAAAAGAGGAGCCACAGAATGTCCTCTGAATATTGAGGATCAAAAGCGGCAACGTTTAGCGGCAATAGAGTTGGCAGCCTTTATGTGTTTTTAATACTTTGGGGAGTACAACTGTCACATGATAATGTGAAAATCTTTGCCAGATGGATTACTTTTGACAAGAGCTCAACAACTCCGTGTCCAGTCCGCAGAATGGACAGTGCTGGTTGTTATTGATAATCCGGAACTGGATCCAGGGCTTGCCCGAAACATTAATCAAGTCATGGTACAGGCCAAAAAGGCAGTAGACAATGACATTATTGCCAAGCCACAAAGCGCTTCTTGGACAGGCCGTTTTAAATATCTCAAATCTTCTCTGGCACAAGGTCTTGTCCTACCACCGAAGTCCCAGACGTGACGCTTTCCGCGAGGGTGGTTCAATATACTGGGACAGATAGGACATACCTTATTTGGCTTGGCGACATATGATTTGTATAGCTGAAGCCATCGTGCCATTTCCCAATCTCACCTCCTACAACGGGATGTAGTGCATCAAGTAAACAAGTTTACCACAGTTTTGAACAGAACACAAGGCATTGCGGCATGGAACCAGCACAAAATTTCTCAGGTGACTGATTTTATTTCTGGTAAACTGGTTCCCACATTAAACCAGGCCATAGCTGCTATAAATACTACACAATGGGAGGTTTATCGCTTGGAAAGAGCATTTTATTTTGAGAGGATTGTTTCCACACTAGAACAAATTACAAGCTCTTATTTAAACTTACTGCATACTTATGCCCGGCAGAAAGCTTCACTAGAAATGGGAAGGCCGACAGAGGATATCCTTAGTCCCTCTCAATTAAGAGATGCGTTACAAATGGCTACTACTTTAACTGCCTACCCGATTGAGCCAATCCAATGGTATTATGAACACACACATGTATATCCTGTGTGGGGAAAAGATACTCTCATTTACCGTGTAAAATTACCATTGGTAGATGGTTACAGCTATAATCGTTATCATCTAGCTACTTGGCCTGTCCCTTATCCAGGACAGGGATATTCTATCCAGATATTGGTGGCCCATCCTGATGTCGCACTAAGCACCACAAATGGGGACATATTCCACCCTCCCGGATGTTTGGGGTGGAGGCCCATGGTGTGTCGTTCAGGACCTTTATATAATGCCCAAAGGTGGAGTTGTCCACTTTTACATTGATCTCAGGTGATGTAAGACACGGTCACACATGTAAAGTAAGAATCACCCAGCAATCTAACTTAACCCAAGTAACTGAAATTGGTTATGGGGAGTATGTTGTTGTTACCTGGGGGCAAACCTTTGAGACTAGGTGTGAAGGTCACCTGGGGAAACGACAGGCTATAAATTTGGGTACGTACCTTATGACGGTACCTTCTGGACGTGTTGTCATGGGGAAAGGGGTCACTCTAACAGTTCTCATTGAACGTGTGGGACACATATCAGTCAAGGCCTTGCAAATGTTGATGACTGAAATCTTGCATATCACTGAAATCATCCCCACTGAACAAGCTATCAGGCTTTTACATCCACCTCATTTTGGCAATTGAAACCTTTTTGTTCAAACAAACTTACAGCAATTACCCCTCCCTTCCTCTACATTTGATTGGACACATCATGGTAGTAGAATCTCTTTTGGTATTCTTCTTCATTTGATTGGTCTTAATTGTAGTGGTAGTCATCACTGGGGTGGTAATTTGGAAGAAATGGGACTACCTTGTAACTTGCCTAGTGCCCTTAAAAGTTCGATCTGAAGACGCACCAACAGTAAATAATGAACCCTCCTCCCCCTCTTCTACGCGACCAGCTTTGCCACTACATTCCTCTAGTATTTACCCATCCTTTTCCCACCTATCAAGAATGACCACTAATTCAAATGCCACTGGGGACCCTAATACTCAATCTCTACTTTTCTTCAATCCCCAGCCTTCCAGTCTTGAGTAGAGTTAACTCCTAATTTGGGCCTGAGGGGAGGCAACCCTGAAGCAATACCACAGCTCACTTTGGGGAGTCGCCACAGGGGGTTGGGGACAACCCTGAGTGGGTGATGGCACATCATGGAATGCTGTCTCGTTGGTTAATGTTGGTACTGTCTTCCCTGGTCTCACTAGAATTCTAAGTGTGTTAAGTGAGAGTTCATTATTGTCAATGTGTAATATCTTATGTGTCAACACAGTCACTAATGGGCAACTGAAAACCTGTTAAAACAGAGTGTACAATTCAAGCATTGCAAATGATCAGATGCAAGACGATGCATTATTGTGTGAATAAGGTTGGATAATCTTGGTATGTCTGTATCAAGGAAATGTAACACTATGCTCTCATAGTAACATTGAAGCTGCACGAGTTAATCTCAAAAGAATGCAGGTTTATGAAGTTTACAGCACTGTTTAACTCGATCATAGCTGTGAATACCTGAGTTCTTATACTCTGGTCTGAGGCACTTTTATGCTGGTGTCTCACATCCGTGATTTGTTATATGCACGTAACACTTGTGCATTGTTATTATATATACAAGAGTATATAATTACTAGTTTTAAATTGAATTAATTTGCTTTAGTTGCGCACTGTAATACATATATGCCTCACAGTTACCTTGTACCTGTTTGGATTCACCCAGCCGCCCTGAAATCCCAGATGGAGGGTTGAGTCTTCCAATAGGGCAGCTGACTATGCTGGCCGAAAGATTCTGAGTGCATCTTTTGGAATGTATGTATACTCTATACTATATATACATGGTTAACTTAAGGAAACCTTGGTGCTTTGATTGGGATGCACCTTACAGTCCTGTGTGCTTGGGAAAGGAATACCTTATCCTGAGGCTCGCAGGGATTTATTATAATATATATGTATACCATTTTATTTATTAATTTTTGTTGTTGTCATTGTTGTACATGTTCACTGGCAAGGTTAATGTGAGCAATTAGATGAAGCAGATTAATTCTGGGCATTATCTTAACTTGACATACCATCCTGCCCCAGAGGATGTGCGATGGTATATACTTCATTAATGTAAACAAGACTAAAGGGGCTTCGGTGCAGTGGGAATATATATATACATTATATGGACAAAGATTCTGTTTACCTCGTTAACATGGTTATGAAAAGCCAACGGGTGACATCCAATACGTAAGTGTTATTGTTATGTTCATATATTATTCCTCAGTCATTCTATTTGCATCTTACCCTAAAGTTGCCCAAGTGTTGATGCTCATGTTTAATGATTATTGTTTTAATTTAAAATGCTGGGGTGATCATGCTAAGTACTATGATGCACACGAAGTGCAAACTACTAGGATGGTTATTGCTTTATATTGAATGTCAAAACAAATACCACTGGTATTATTATTGCTATTTTGTGTCAAACATTGAAATCTTATAACAATTATTCCTGTAGTGCAACTAACTAGTCCTATAATGCTACGAGATCGTCAGATGCATCATTAAATTTGCGTTTATTTTCCTTTTATCGTTACGATGCATGCAATTCAGTGCATGTCAAGTTCTGTTATTTGTTTATTATAAATTTATATTATATAGATTATATAGTTTTTCTGTAGGAGATGAGAATTTTAGCAACTGCTTAATGACTTTTGACTTCTATTGTTTACCCTGTCCCATTTGATGATATTTTACTACTTGGTGGACTGAGGAATTAAGAGAGTCTGGCGTTAATCGTTGTTTGTGGAGTAAGACCTTAATTACCTTTTGATTCACAGTTCCCTCGGCTACATAGCCATGTGTATGTAAGCAATAAAGAGCTTTCACCATCTAGCCAACCTCTCGTGTGGACGCTTTTATTTAATCCAGCACAACAGCGATCTTCTGAACGTTTACATTGCGTACAAACAAGCCATTGTGATTGTTACCATTGACAAGTGAAAACCAAGAGACCAGTTTTCACAATATGATACCTTTGCTCAATGCACACATAGTCAATAGAAATTTTGTGGTCAAATTAACTACATAGTAGATGATACTGATTAACTTTGGCATGTATCGACTGCTACTCCTACTAGGGCCATAACTTTTGTATCAACCCAAGGCAGACCTCTGAGTTTTGAGCTTTGCTTATCATGACTTTTCAAATGAGAGTTCGATCTCAAGCGAGAGGTGCTTTGACTGCTGCTGTCAACTAAGCCATCCGGTTTGTCATTCTTTTTCATGTTCCTGTATTTATTTTCACTTAACCACTCTTTAATAATAATGATAATAATAATAATAATGATGATGATGATGATGATGATGATGATAATAATAATAATAATAACAATAACAATAATAATAAAATAATAAAACGAAATTAGCTGCTAATTCTCCATTTAGTGTATATATGTAGGTAAAGTTGGTGTTTGACCGAATACAGCCCAAAATGTAAATTTACAATTAACGCTAGGTGTCAAACTTTTAACTGCAAACATTACCGCTAAATGTAAACAGATCAAGAGTTTTTAAGAAATCACCCTATACCACTAACATGAAAATAAAATGATGCAAAATGTAAACAACTGCTGTTAATTGCAAACAAAATCTACAGCCTTCATATATAAGTGCTTGTCTGGACCCCCCCCCCCCCGAGTCGAGTCCTATATATTGAATGTGGTACGTGTTACCGAGTCCGATGCCGATATCGGATTCGGTTCATAATCCCACCTATAATTTATGTTCCATTTCCGTTGTCCCCCTCTGCCGTAAAAGAAGAAATGAAATGCTGGTGAAGACATTCCTAAACTGACTAGCCTTTTTTTATTTACCCTGCTTTTGTGCACCGTGGCGCTATTCAACATTCATGTTGAAAAAAGAAGTTGTTTTGGTTTACGATTCTCAAAATACAAAGCCATACTATAGGTTATTGTAAACTTTTCCCACCCCAACACTTAATATCATTAAAGAATGCCACATGGGTATTATGTATGCGATGTGATTCTCTCTCTGGTGTTTCGAGCAGCTGTGTTGGATATTTTCTGTTCTTTCTGACTTTTTGCTTGTCTGCAACTCTGGAGAGTGATGGCAGGGTTTGCTAAAAAAACAGCAGAAAATGCGGTCCAATGTTGTCTATCAATGGTAAAATAGATTACTTGCATACTGTATTCTTCCACCTAAATCCTTTCATTTGCAAAATGTTAGACAAATTCATCAATACAAAGGTTTATCTTCTCCATCAATTTGCATGCTTCATAGATGCATCATATATAATGGTTTTATATCAAAATGAGATAGATATATATATATATATATATATATATATAATTCAACATATAGGTATCTATAACTCATAAACGGCTTGCCTTAGTTGCAATGGCTTGCAACTAAGGCAAGCCGTCTTAACATTTAAACAAAATTCTAGATACCTAAAATTGAGTTATACATATTTACTATTCACCTTTAGTTCTCTGTCAGTGATTTGTAGATATTTATAAATGATATTTAGATATTGAAAAGAATAAAACTGATTTTAGATAACTGTAATTCCCCAGTTTAGATATCCAAAACTACTGTACACTTATTTATAATACGAATTATAGACGTCTGTGAGTCATTTATGGACATTGTATATGCAATTCCGTCTTTATAAACATCTATAATTCATTTTAGATATTGGTAAATACTGCCGTCGCAGCAAAGCAAAGCGTGGTGCTGCATACATTTACTTTGTCTTTATAAATGTCAATAAAGATGGATGTCGTTTTCCAATGTGACATGATGTCATTAAACCGGATCTGCCCCTGAGTTGTGCTGGGTATCATGGGAGATCAGGCATGAAATAGGCCCTGTTGTAGTCCTAGATGGTCCTGCTGGGAATTTACGAACAACAACCAGGCAACAAATTTGGCCATGGAACCAGTTGGAACATGGCAATTATCAGCAGTACTATGTCATCATGAATGCCTGAGTTCTATTCCGTCCGGAGTGGGTAGAACAGCACCTGTTCTGCTTTAGCTAACAATTCCCCCACGCCTTCTTCTCGCCATAGAGAATGGCAAAAAGCTACGGCTTAGCAAGAAGAAATTCCCGCCTCTGTCTATCCAATGCTAGTAAATAACTTGTGCTCTGTTTGGAATACCATAGCCTCCTGATAGAAAGACCCGTTTGATAAACTTACACACACCCACACACTCACACACTCACACATGCATACATAAATGTATATATATATATAGTTTTTAACAATTCCTTTTTTTAAACAGACACAAGCACATATATTCATATTAGTGTTTTATTTTCAAACACAGTGTAACCCGTGCTAATCAAAATTTATTGGTGAGATGAAATTAAATATTTGTGCAGATAATGGAAGTTGTCTTCGTTTCTGTACACTATCATTTCTCATTGTTCAAAACTCATATCTGGTCAGAAAGACTGAATACATATTTCAAATTCATAACATCATATCATAGCAAGCAGGGCATAAGAAATTTAAAGTTTCAAATTATCAGTGAAATGAGCCCATGGTATATGCAACATCTCCAGTACTATTTCAAATTCTATCAACTTGAGCCTGAAAGTCGGGGTAGGACTTTGGTTTTATATGTTACTGTAAATTGGGTTAATTCCGCCATATTTTTACTTTTGCTTGTTTTGCTGAAAAGGCAAAAATGTGAAAATAAAAACACATTGGAATAGTGTTTTCATATTGTTTTCATAGGAATTATGTGCAAAATAGTGAAATTAAAACTACTGTGAAACGTCAAAAATACAAAAATCGTGATAATTTATACAAGCAAAATTAATACAATTTACAATAATCTATTACAACTTTATTTTTTATCATTATCAAAATTTAGAACATGACTTTTCTTACTTGCAAGAATATTTTCTCTTTAAAATAAGGTATGTTGCCACTATATACCTCACAATGTCAGTTGCAGCTCACCTGATTATATCTCTCCGTCAGTCATCGTGCCTGGAATGGAGTCTGCCATTGGTCATTTGACTCTGTTGATGACGTCACATTTTGTCTGTCAATGCATTTCGAATGCTAGTAATACCAGGAGATGTAAGGCCTGACCTGAGCAGCCAAAAAAAACGTGGCAAATATTCAGTGTCTATTAGCCAATCCGGTGGCTAGAAACTTTCTTTAAGAAACATATACCACTGGGAACTCCACTGCACCTGGCCCATTTACTAAGTCCATTGGTAATTACGGAAATGTCTCGTCTGCTCTTAATTTATTTCCAAAGTGCTATTCTATGGTCCCTTGCCACCTAAAGTAGCTTGAGAAAGAGTAAAAGTCTCCAAAGTATTGGTGACGAACTTCTCTGTATGTACTCTTATCGATTTATCCCAATTTTAATAATTTGTTAACAATAAAAACACAGTGTTGTTATGGATACATATCATTTGAATTTTGACTTAAAGCAGTTGCTTGGCGTACATCTTGATGAGAGGATCGAGGAAAGTGCATAACATTGATTAAAAGTTTCAAACAGACCATGAAATAGAAATTTATGAATTGATTTTAGATTAAAAATGATACAATTTAACAATGGGACTATTTTTATCTGAGAAAGCCAAAAACATTCGAATAAATGAAGCTGTGAATAATTTAGAAAATGGAAAATGAATGCTTCGGGGGCCAAATAACCAAATGAAACAAAACCAGTTAGAGAGAAGAGCAAATATGAGGTTGTAAGATAATAAAATCTTGTATTGACGAGCCTTACGAGCCTTCGGGTAAACATGGTCAAGTGACAACCTGCCCCCCCCCCCGAAAAAATAAAAATAGAAAATAAAGGTTGAAATATTTTAATGGCCGAAATCTGACTTTTTTATATATGCATGTGAAAGGAAGTTAATGTGACTTTGTGTGTGTTTGCCAAAAAGTTTTACACGTCAGCCTAAGGCATGAATTGATCTCATTATTTTTGTCACATTAAGAAGGTTTGACCTGTGGCTCTGAAGGACAGATCTTCCAGTAAACTGGATACATGTTTGTACATTTGGTTTACAAAGTTTTTATACGATCATATTAATTTCTTTTATTCCCCATTTTATCCTCTATTTCTGAAATAACATATTAATTACTTTTCATCGTATCAACGTCATGCTTTGTGAAAACGCTTGATGAAGATCAAGTCCAGGTACATTCCCACTAATATGAATGGCTTCCAGTGTACAGTTAGGGAGAAATACAAAAGCAAAAGCACACAACATTCGTTAAAAAATATAAAAAGAACCGCTATGTCACCTGTTGAAACAGACAATGTCTAAGGGTCCCGGGAAGTGTTTCCATGCAATTTCAAAGAAAAACCGAACGGGTGGGTTTGGAGTACAAGTTGTCTTAACATTTCACCAAAAATGAACCTGAAAAGCATAACAAATGCAAAAACCACTAGAGCGAAATAATTGAAAGAACCTTGGTAGAGATTCACCCAAGGTAAATTTTCACCAAATTTGAAAGGAATTTGAAAGCTGTTTGGGAGAGGTCAAAAAATGTGAATTATCATTGCAATTCCCCCAGACTTGCATGTACCCAACAGGAATCCATACAGCAATCGACAAGAACCCAAACTGAAAAATATTTTTAAAATCATGGATCTGGAGTATTGCCATCTGCAGTATAATTTAACTAAACCTTCCTAGAAGGTAAATTTCTACAAGAACAATACGAAGAGCAGTTTTGGAGAAGTCTGGAAAACGAAAACAGACTCATTGTACAATTAGAAAAAAACAGACTTGTTGACTAAATTAACCTCTAGGAGTCTCCATAGATGTAATTTCCAAGCACCAGGTCTAGCGGGTACGGGGAGAAAAATGTTTTTACGATTTTGCGAAAAGGGGTAAATAAAACTTGCACAAATAATCTTAAAAAAGTCTTTGGAGCGTGTCGATTTCTTAGAAGTCGAATATGTGAAATGTAAATGGACGGACGGGCGGCGGGTGAACACAAACGCTAAGTTGACTGATATGTCAGCTGAAAATAAAAGAAAAAAATCACTCACGTCACATACGTTACTTTACCACTCCTCTGTCAGAGAGAGAGAGAGAGAGAGAGAGAGGAAGTGGTTCATGATGGTAGCCTATTGCCCGTTATAAGCATTGCCATCTCTGCACAACAGGCAGGCCAAGTAACTCCGGGAAATTGTTATCTCGAGGATCCAGTTTCAAGAAAAAGGGGAGGGGAGATGGCGTCCAAAAATCTAATGTCTAATTACGAGCTATATGAAAATCCCCAGCCTTTTTTATATGACGGGCACCAATATAGTTTTCATAGAATCACAGGGCATATATCCATGAGCAAACATGGTAGTAAAATACAGTGCTAAAATTGATACAATTTACATATATATTCTGCTCAGCATGTTTAAGATGCTCAGCACATAAATTATCTTGCCCACCAATTTTCACTACTTTTAAAGATTCTATAGTTAACGTTACCTATAAGGCGATAACTTTAATTAGTATCATATATCTCTTCACATGTTTTCGGATACACTCCGGCTAGATCTTATTTTTTCCTATTAAAAATTGAACAAAAGGATTTCACACAACTTCACAATTTGCTCTTCCCCCTGGGTGTAATGTATCCTATTAATGTGTCCACTGCGAGGCCTGCCAGCAATACACCACAAAAAATTAAGTTTCTCTCACTAAATCATCTTTTTCCTTAATATATAAATTCCAACCAGGAATAACACTATTTTTACATCCATTAGCGCGATTCTCGCCAATGGTTTCTCTCCCGGGGGTCGGCAAAGCAGAGGCTAAATGGTAGTATACTTTGTCTGTATCATTACCATGGGTGGAATTCGTACAGTCAGGAGCTTTTCATAGCAGCAGGTCTGCTGGAAAAAACAATGTTATTACATCAAACTCAGATAGCTCTTTGTACCTTCCATTATCATCTCTAGAGGTACATATGAGCTGTTTTTCATTGTCCTTGCAACACTCTATGCCACCCTCTCTACCTTCAAGTTCAAATAAATGAATAAAGGTAATGGTCCAAGGAAATTTACTATGTCAGCAAAGTGACACTTTTCATGTGGCCTTAATGTGAAAAATGCCATGTCAGATTCGTGTCAGTTTCATTGAATTTGAGATGTTCCTGCTTGTATTGTTCCCACAATATTATTATGCATTGTTGGCTGTCTCGTCTTTGCTTCTTTTTGTTAGCATAATGTTTTACAATTTGCCTGATTCTTGAACTTTATCTTCATTCAAATGTCAAACCCTGGGGATGATCTTACTGTAATAATCACATTTGTTTGGGGGGGGGGGGTGTTTTTGTTTTTTGTTTGTTTGTTTGTTTTTTTTTTTTTGTTTTTGTTTTTTTTTTTTTTTTTGGTTTTTGTTGTTGTTTTTTTTCTTTTTTTTTGTTTGAGATGTTCCCTTTTTATTCTCATTGTACTTTTTATTTTATTCAATATCATTTTTTTATATTGTGGTCTCATGATCTAGTATGTCTTCTTTAATTCCTTTTATTATCATCATTGTTTGCATGATTCTTGTGTTTGTACCCCAGGATTCCATACCTTTAATGTTCATGCTGATTTATTGGACACTATGTAAAAAAGTCAGGATTCCCATCTTTGCAGTTTATGAGAATACAAATCATGAAAAACACCACAAGCTCAGGCACTGCTAATGAAAAGTTGACCGTTTTTATCTCATCAATGGTGGTAAAAATCAAGGCACTTTAAACGAAAGCAATATGCAAAAACTCCAAATATTACCGAACCCACACTACAAAATATATTTCTGCACACTAGTATCTCACACATCATATGTTTATCCCCCACTAACATAAAATTACATTTGTTGTTGGCCAGAATGCTGCACAAATCCTTGGATATATTAGTTTAACGAGTACCGAATGTACGCCAAATTCTATTGATTTTACAGACAGTATATATAACATTATTACTATTATTATTATTATTATTATTATTATTATTATTATTATTATTATTATTATTATTATTATTATTATTATTATTATTGTTATTATTGTTATTATTATCATCATTATTATCATCAATATCATCATCATCATCATCATCATCATCATCATTATCATTATCATTATTATTATTATTTATCTATTCATTTATTCTTTTCTTTAAAGTTGCTTGTATGTGTTGGCTGCTTGTGTACTATTTGAATCGTTGGAGATTATATTTACATAAGAAACTGTGTGACGCCCACAGTTCTGATGAACGTGCACATTCACGCAACACCACTAGTTACACGAAGGATTTTTGTGCCTAGATTGATGATTTGAGGTGTTTCGTTTCATATATTCTTTCATACGTTTTCGTGACGTCATCTTCCAATCTCATCTATAATTCCTGTCTGTGAGTATCAAATTTACATTTACAATTTACACAGCATCTGCATTCAAATGTTGAAGCACGTCACATGGCCCTATCCTGAAATTCCGATGCAGGTTTTATTTCTCTAATTCATGAAATTTGACGTGTTTCAGTTTTAATTTTTTTTTTCACAATAACGTGACCTAATTGTCTGTTATTTTATTTTTATATCTTTTTGGCAGTACTTTTGCAGTTTGCATAATTCTTGAAATTTATCTGCATTCCAATATCACAACGCTTCATACCCAATCCTAAAATTCCGATGTAGGTTATATTTCTCTAATTCATGAAATTTGAGATGTTTCAGTTTATATATATATATATATTCACAATAACATGACCTCATTATCTGTTACTTAATTTTTACTTCTTAATCGGCAGCACTTTTACAGTTTGCATTGTTCTTGAAATTTGTCTGCATTCAAATTTCTTAACGCTTCAGATACTCAAATTGGAAATTTTCATTTATGTTTCTTTTGAACTTTGGTTTGAGATGTTTCTTTTGATATTTTTTATATTTTTGTGGCGTCAATGTGTAGTCCCTTTTTTTTCTGCTACCATCATTTTCTTTCAGTTCGGCAGATTTCTGGACTTTATATGCATTCAAATATTGAGCTACAAACCTGACTGATTGATGTCCACAACAGCTTGGACCTTATCCGAGCACTGTGAAGACACAGATGTAAAAAGGCTCATGGTGGTTTGTCAAGGACACAATACGCTGACTGTGGCATTCTTTTCATTCGGCATTCATTTTGATTTGTGGCACTCTATGCAAAGGTCACAAAAGGACACCCATATTTGAAGCTGATGGGAAAGCCACTCATGAAAAAGAGCAAAGGTCGCATTCACCAGTAATGGTAAATGGGTCGTCTATGCACGTACCAATGGTGACTGAAATCCAGGCAGCGTAAATGAAGGCAATATGCAAAGTACCAACTGTTATCGAACATAAACTACAACTTATATTTATGTGCAAATGCATGTCATACATCATATGTTTTTCCACTTTTGTCCATAGAGTTACAAAGTTGTTTGTTGTAAGCCAGGATGCTACACCAAGCATTAGAGATCTGCATTACATAAGTACAGAATGAAAAGCCCGTCATCTGGCGGGTTCACAGACACGACACAAAAGAGTGTGATTATTATTTTGATATTTTTTTCTGGCCTTTATAGTTTTTATTATGTGCTGTTCTAATCATTGGGGACCCTTTTTGGACGAGTAACTGTGCAATAATATACCAGTGCTCTGGTGACCATGCACATGCAACACTACCAGTTATACGCAAGTTTTTTTTCTCGAAATTGATGATTTGAGGCATTTCATTTTATATTTTTCCACATTATTTTTACGACTTTATCTTCCACTATCGAGTCTTTTTTATTTCGGCTTCTTTGATTACTAATTTTATAGTTCCTGTTTGTACTGCATCTATGTTCCAATGCCATGACACTTCACATGGCATTAAGTTGAAAATTCCCATGTACACAGGTTTCTACTCAGATTCATGTAATGTGACATGTGTCCGTTCATTATTTTTCTTTCTCAATGTTTTCGTGACCTCAACCTCTTTGCTTCCATCTATTAACACACATGTTTGCCGTTTGCATATTTCATGAACATAATCTATATTGAAAGGTCAAAGCAATTAAGATGATTCATTTGAGATGATTCTGTTAATATTTTTTCCTTATATTAATGTGGAGTTACCGTCTGCTAGTAGGCGAAAGTAGACGTAAAAGCCGTCTACATCGTCTTCCATTTCTTTCTGTTGGCATCAATTTTTAGTTTGTCAGATTTTTGTACTTTATGTACATCCAAATGGCAGAAACCCTTCAAACGGCCGTATTCCAAAAATTCTCATGTAGGCCTCTTCTGAAATGTTGTTTGAAATGTTTCTGTTTGCAATCTAATGTTTCTTTCTTTGTGCTTATAGGGGAAACGTTTTACTATATGGAATACCAGCAGAAGCTCTACCGCAAAACATATGCTGATCGGTTAATTCATTTCCGTAAGGTATCTGCTCTAACCTGAAGCCTTTAGCCTTCACTGAAACATCCTTATTTTTATGTAAATCATAATACTAAGAGGCGTGTGTTTTTCAGTACCGAAAAAATTGATACAAAACAAGAAAGAAAAACCAAAAGCAAAACAAGCAAACCAACAACAAAAACCGAAAGCTTAAACAGAGATCGACTACGATGATCATTTGAACAAACTTTGTAGAGGTCAACCCAAAATAGATGCCCACCATTTTGAAGGTGATCTGACCATTGGTGTTAGAGAAGGAAGTTGAGCACCAAAAGTTTCGCCATGTAGACGAAGAATGGATAGTAGGCGTAAAAAAAAATTATGTATGTCTGCAATAGCCTGCAGACTTACTCATTTACCTATATGAACTTGTCCAAGCACAGCAAATACACAGATTTGCAAAAAAGGGTTAAATGTTGCCAAGAGGAACACATATTATCCGGAATTCTACACATTTAACAATCATGCTGACTAATGTCCCTCCCAACGTCACAGAAGGAATCCCACATTTGAAGTTGTCCATACTATTATAACGTTTGTTGTTAGCGAGGACACTACATTAAACATGGGGCATCTTAGTTACATGAGTATTGGATGATATGCTAATGTTCTGGCGGATCCACAGACACAAGAGAAAACAGTTTTATCGCCGTAGCTTTTTTTTTTTTTGTATTTTTGAAAGATTTGTAATACTCGTTTTAAAATCCTTGGCATCTCTTATGATTCCTGACCTGTTACATGAGCAACTAATAGATGCACCAGTGTTTCAGTGACAATACCAGTTGCATGGAGTTTTTTTTTCGCGGATTCATGATTGCAGGTGTCTTGTTTTATATTTTCCACAGCATGTTGGTCCTTTCATCTTACACTATTTCGACTTTCTTTGTGTCAGCATTGATAACTGTTTGCATTGCATCTGAATTCAAACACAAATAATACTTGCTATACCTTATTAAAAAAAAACATATTGGGTTCCTTTAGGATTCATGTCTCTGAAAAAAATCACTTTATTCCTATAATTTCATCATCTTTTATTTCATCTTCACTTCCTTGTATTAGCATAACCTTTTACAGTTTGCATTACTTCTTGACTTTGTCTCTACTCCAATGTTAAAACGCTGCAAATGACTTCATTCCAAAACCCCAAGGGTGTATGAATTTAAAGTCGAACATGAATAAACCAGAATGAAATGACTGGAGTTGCTGTGCAAAAAATAGTCCATTCGCTATGAAAGTTGGTCATTTCCTGGAAATTTGGAGCACAATAGATACCAATTTTTAAAGGAGGAAACCCTCGTATTCAATCACAAACGGCATTAATGCTATACTATATTTTGAAGGTCATTGTACGTGCGGTACAACATATTGTCCCTTCAGAATGAAAATATGGTTGCCAAAGTGCCGTTTCCGTTGACATTTTCCCAAGTCAAATAAATTGATATGAATCAAACTAGATAATTACTTTAACTGGAAACTGCCAAATGAAATTAGATGAAAGCGCTACAATTGACAATCGAATATTAATTTTCCTAAATTTTTGTAACATAAAAATTTCACTGCTTACTTGATCAAATTGAACGTCATTTTTTCAAATGCGAGCACAATTATGTGTGTTGCAAGCATTAATGGTTCTGTGTATAAAAATGTTCTTTTGAGATGGAAAATTATTTTTATCCTTCTAAAACGCATATATTACTCGGTTTTTACTAAATATTGATGAAATGATGGTAGTTTTGTATGAGATATATACCTATGCCAAACTTAACTTCACCAATGCTTTTGTATATGCTACTCTGGGTAAAGTTAGTTTTTGTTATAGCATTTGACACAAGGAACAACATAAAAAATCATTAAAAAGTAGTCCAACTCAGAGTTCCTACAAGAGGATGTTACACACCAGTGAGGTTCCTTGCGTCCTCTTTAAACCACAGAAGCGTCAGTAGCGTAGCAACATTCTCTTACATGTATCCCATGCAGTAAAACATTTTGTATGTGATCTGTGAAGGGACATTTGCAGTGAAGCACGTGTGTAGCCTGAACAGAATAACACCAGGAAGCAGATTGTGGTCATTTCATGAGTTTTTTTAATTTAATATTATTCATCGATGTTATGTAAGAAAGTCGTGTGATATTTTGCAACCATAGGGGCTTAACTCCATCTAGACCTGAACAGTCATAAAGACATGACCAGCGTCAAACGTGGCATGCTGCCATCTGTTTCTTGTAAACCGACGTCATACATTTGTCCAATCAATTTTACTATTTCGGCAGTTGATCCACAATTCGTCGTCACGGGATAAAATACAAATGCGCTATAATGCTACCTCAATGCACTTTTTTGTCACCAAATGTAATTCGTGTCATACTTTGCTCCAGTTTCTATGCACATACTGGACGTTCAAGTGGCATAGGCTACGTAAAATTCCGAATTTGTTGCATCCCAATGCACTTAAATCGTAATTGCTATATTGACAGAACCAGTTACCTCGTTTCTTTGGTAAAATGTTCTCCGAATTTCCAGTCAGCCATATATAGCACACCAGATATCGAGACTCTATACATTACCATCATGACAAACTAATCGAAACTGCATTAGATATTTGAACTCACGTGGGTGAAAAATTTAGCACGCGTGCTAAGTCAGACTTACGCCTTCACAGAGGGCTCGCGTGAGCTGTTATGGGGGATCAGTGTCATAAATGTATATTCCTAACATGTACACTCATCCTCAATTTGTATGACGCATGTTCAAAGTTTGCCCATGCCTGCTCAAAGCTATTTAACGCATGTGCAATTTATTCCTGTGTGTTCTAATTTTGTGGACATGTGCAGACTATTCGGCTCAGCTATGATGGGGGGATTAGTGCCGTACGTACGGTATTACTAACGCATGTCAATGTACCTACAAACGTGATTAATTTGTTGCATTTTCACTTAATTTGTAGGTACGTGTCCACAAAATTACAGAAGACGGTTACTAAAATGGGTTTGTGTTAAGTAACTTAGAGCACGGATGTGTATTTAATGTATTACAAGTGACTTCGGCTGTGCCCAGGTAACAATCTCCACTGACGTCATAGGAGGTAATGTGTAAAAGGTGAAAAAACATCCATTATAAACATAACGGCCATGTTTAGACAAACGTCAAAGCTACTTAAGACCTAACAAAAGTATGAATATATGTGTGGTTCCGATAACCCGCCTGATACCACTGAAAAGGCCTGCGTACCGACCCTAAGCAATTTATATGAGGCAAAAGAGATATAAAAAGTTTTAAGCCGCCCGTCGCTGATCAAAATTGATCGACCCTGGTTGAAAGATTTTATCGAGAAATTGGCCGTCGTGTACAGTTATTTTGTAGTAAGATAAACTCAAACAGAGTAGTTTATTTCAACTTGTCAGCAGTGGAGGGTTAACCTGGGCTGGGGAATGAGCATACCTGCATAGGTGAAACAGCAGAGCCATAGCCCCGGTTGAAAGATTTTATTGAGAAATCGGCCGTAATTGTCCGTTATTTTGCTGTAAATTCGCCTCAAATAGAGCATTTTATTTCAATTTCTGTGGAGGAGGGTTAACTCGGGCCCCGGAAACAGCATAGAAACACAAAGTTCAATAAGGCATAGCCATGTAGGTTGTCCGGTGACACAGCATAGGCCATGGCCCTTTTGTGTCAGCATTTAAGGGGCCTCATAGCCGCGCTTGTTCGATGATCGTTATCGTAATATTTCACTAGGTTCCAAGTGTCTGTTCTCTGACTTAGCAGGGCAAACGGTCGTTAAAGTTATTTTAAAACATGAATTACTATCATACTTTTAATCTGCCCGCTCAGTTGTGTATGAAGCAGTTATCATCGTTAGTTACAAATCCAAAGGCGACACGATAGACCGTGTACCAACGGGCCACGGTGAACGCCATTTTAAACTTTGCACAATGCAGCACAGAAGTACATTTTATTTGGATATTTAAGTGAATCACGGTCACAACATAAATCAAATCATTATTAATGCGCTTACCCATTTGCAATATATATGTATATATTGGTTACGTATATTATAGCCCCCTCCCCCATACAGTCTCATTACCATCCTCATTTAAAAACCGTTGGATGCGGAATCCGCAATTTTTAAAATGACAGCCAAGTGCCAGTCAGCCGATTGGATATTTTGAGGAGGTAGTCCCCAAAATATGTGCGCGATTGGGGTAAAGGGGAGGTTAACTTGTCGAATAAATGGGATGTAGAATGTATAATGGGACCTATATCAGAGTAAGCCTTACCTGCAAATGTAAATACACCCCAATACAGATATCAGTTGTAGACAGCGATGGGCCCCAGAGTAGAGATTTTGTATCAGACACTGAAGTGACCCTGATGCTACGATTTACAATATAAGCAGCAGCACTTGTAGGACCCACAACGACTCCCTGGTGTGTGAAAGATGGAAACTGGACAAGAAGGTTGCCCCGATAGTAGACTTGCACAAGTCCCTGGTGCATGTCCCTATTTTCCCATCCCGCGGTCCCACCCAGAAGTGCGATACATTTTCCCCTTCACAAAGTTAACTGAATAATATTATGCCAACTACACGGTGTTATTAAGTAGGTCCTACTATTATTATTATATTTTTTTTAACTGGTCGACACTGCCGCCGTGTCGGTTTCAACAGTAGCAGCTATTGAGTCCTGGTCAGTTCTAATCCCATTATCATTGCGAGTAGAAAATGGCCTTCGATGAATGCATGGCTAGTCACTGGCCACTCAAGCGAGACAAAGCTGACAGTCTCCCTCCGGCTGCCGACACCATCACTGGACGCCCTCTGCCTGACGCGATGCACTGCAATTAATCCTTCATAACACAGTAGCTCAATTAACAGCTTCTGAAGAGGAGTGCGTTATGACCGCTCGCTTGTCTGTGTGATAAGAAACACAGTGTAGACCGCCCGGCGCTAATCATCTGGAGTCAATGTTATCTGGTTATATACACGTTCCACGCCAATCAGCTAGGTAAAGCTACGACGTGTGTTTACTTAAAATTTAATTTGGCAATGAATTTGATTTTAAATAAAATGCGGAAGACAGTCCAGTGAGACTTGAGCAAGTCTACCCCGATATTAGATACAGATCCGAAAGTACCGGCGGGTTTTTACGTAAGTGGTAAATAGCGCTGATGTCCCTTTATAGTATGTTAACGCTGAAAATCTTATAACATTGGACTTTGCCAACAGCTTTCCTCGGGGCACCTTGAGCACTTAGGGTGAGCCGAGGACTGCTGTAAACTAATGATTAGTTCACCTGGTAAGTTTCACCTGAAAATGGCATTTCAAAACTTCGAGAAAGGACAATATCTGATAAGATGTCTGAAGGAGATGACGTTTGAAATGACCGGTCTTTACAGACCAGCATGAGCGCAAAATTATTATTCTAAAACACATTTGGCGTCTGCTGCTGCTATTGTCTGTTTCACCAAACAAAACAAGAAATAACTGTTATCCACATAGTCAAATAATGGAATTTTGAGAAAATGTTTAATTTAATATTGACCCACGCTACAGATTTTGAACTGATGTTGTATCAGCCTAACGGATAATCATGGATGTTAAGTGTCTATTATCTGAACATTTTTGGAACCAATAGCTTTATATATGCAGAAAGATTTAGTCTGACGAGTATTAGGTACTACCTGCAAATACTTTCCACACCCCCGAGGCAACATTGGAGTGAGGTAGCCAGTCGAACACAAAATCGTACACTCACCAGTTTTTTTAGAAAACATGAGTGTAACATGGACTGGGAAGTTGTTTTTCGGTCCTGTTAATAAAAGTGAGAGTGCTTTATTTGTTCCTTTTCATAAGAAATAGGAGCATAGTTGTCGAAACCAAATTCCAGAAAATCAGTGATATTGGAGAGTGGATTCTAAATTTAGATAATCAGATTCTTCCGAATGTTTAAATTTTCTAGGTAGGCAGTGCCAGGAATGGACATGAAAAACATTGAACTGGGCCAGCAAATTCTGGTATTGATAAACATAGAGGAGTTGAAAGGCATGAGACTTATTTTCCCAGGTAATGCTTGAGGCATAACCACATTTGAAATGACTGCAAGCCAAAGGAGACCGATACTCCTGCCTTCAGGGACATCTTGGCAAATATATTTTGATTTCAACTTCCTATCACGCTTATTTCACTCGTAGAAGAACACTGTCGCGCGATTTTTTATTTTCATTGTTGATTCAAGAAGGCACATTGAATTGTAAGCATGGCTTCCGAGTACGACATCCTGCTCCCTGCTTCATGGCAAGCACCGTCGTCATTCTGTCCCATAATATGCCTCACGGAGCAAAAAGCCATTGAAGATGAATATATTCAGTGGTTTGTACAAGCTGGTTTTGGCGAAGAAAAACATCTACGCCTCGTCAGCAGTCAAATAGAACCCTTCGTCTCCGTATTAAGACTTTACCCTAATGCCAACCTAGACGACCCCATCACCAGGGAACTGCTGTGCACTACCATGAAAATGTGGTTCTTCATGTTCCTTGTTGATGACGTTGTAGAAGAAGCACCGCCGTCTGTGGCCCAGCAGGCGGTGGATTACATAGACAGTATGGAAGCAGCGGAATACGCAAGTTTCCCAAATGTATGTACTACACAGGAAGCCTGGCGGAAACGGTACCCAATGTCCAACACCCACCCAAGGTTGTATTCGTGGGCCATGGGTCTCATCATGGTGGTGAACATGTATGCAGATATTTTATTGAGGGCCGGTCATTCCTGCCAGGACGTAAAGAGATGGCGGTCCATGCAGTATGCATCTCTGGCTCTTGCGGCGAAGGCCACGGTGCATGAAGCACGGGAAAACAGCATGGGGCTGGAGGAGTACTTCAAATGGCGTCCTTTGGCTGGCTGCAGTATGCCTCTCGTTTTGGTACTTGACGCGATTCACGGGTTATGCGTAACAAAAATTCCCAGGCAGTTCAACCCCGCAGAGCTGCTTTGGAAAACCGCCATGGTCATTTTGCTCGTCAATGATGGCATAAGTCATTTCAAGGAGACTGAACAGATTTGTTTGAATATTGTGAAAGTTTTCTTGCGCAAAAATGTCAAAACACCAGCAGCATGTTATAAGAAAACATACCAAATAGCTAATGTGTTCATTAGTCAAATACATACTTGCATCTTGCAGTTTACGAAAATGGCTGGCTTACAAGATGAAAACGTGAAGATGATGCTGGAAAACTTGATTTATTTTATAACGGGATTTTTGGAGTATCATCTCCATGTAAACAGGTACCAAAAGTCTCCAGCACGCTTCTCCTTGACATTCGTTGATGCTGACAGGTATGAAAAGATATCACAGAAGTACATTGAAGAAAATAAAGAATACATTGACCTCTTCCATCAAATTGTCTTGGGGGCAAACTGTGACCACAAAGCCATATTTGATCTGTAATTGGACCAAGAGAAAAAAAGAGAATCATTCTCAGATTATGATCTGCGTTGTCTTAGCCAGTGAGAAAGATTTATTGCATGAATGTATAATGACAACCAGTGTTCTTAAAAGGTAATTTTCGTATCTTATTTTTCTATGTTTAATATGTAAATATGACAAACAAAAGCTGATGACTGTATTAAATAATGAGACTAAATATTCAGCTGAGTTTGTTTTGGCTGCTGTCAAAGCAGCGCTATTTCGACGTCATACGATCGCTCACAGAGGTGTGGAAACATCAAACCCCAAGTGACAATGAGGGTTGCGTGCTTTCAGATCCAGCCCTATTGTCCTTCGGGGCTAAATATGGAAATGGAAATGCTACCTTGCGTTTTAATCATAATACAAGAAGAAGCCCTCTATGGCAAAGTACATTTGAAATGTGTCTATATGCTGTTATTACATAAGGAGACAGGGTTATGTGCATTGTCTTGATAGTATTATATATAGGACCATGACAAAAAAAAGTATACAGATCATATTTTTGAAAGACTAAAGATGGAGACAATTGACACACCGTATTATATCTAAGGTATATTTATGAAAACAAATATATCGGCTGTTACAGTCCTGTGTTTAATCGCATACAGAACCGGTAATAGCTGACTTGATCTTTAAATTGCATTCAGTAGCACCAGATTTTGGTACACAGTTAATTCAATTTCGCAACAAGTGCCTGGATAAATTGGTAAAAGGGGTAAACGTCATTTAGAATTGTTTTATCTTTACGTTTAGAGAAGACTATTATAAAGTGCAAGGTTCAATTGATAGCTCATTATTTCGAAAAAGTGAAGAAACGAAAATCAGAGTTCCCATTCAGGCCCTTAACAATGACCATTTGCATGAGCGATGTCAAATAGGTCTCCTGTTATCCAATAAACAATAGATGTTGCCAGAGTCGCAGTGAACATTAAAATTTTAAAATAACCTTTGCAGTTACAAACCAGCCCCTGTCTAGGACCATTATTGTTCTTAAAGATCCAACTTACATAGTCTTCAAGTGATCAAGTCAACGGTAGAATTCAAAAAGTGTCCTTATGTGTGAAAAAATGGGTTCAAGACTACGCTGGACACTTTTGGCCTGGCCAGTATGACGGGCCATCATTATGGCCAATATCAAAGGTTTTGCTTCCATATTTTTCTCAATTATCACCCTTAAATAGAAACCATTAACGTACCCCTTACAGCTTTAAGATTAGTTCTAGGTTATGCAAAATCAAAGCGCAAACCTAGCTTTTGTGGCGCACACTCGACGCTTGGGAGGTTTGGAGTTTGCCCTGAAGGAGGAGGAGATTGGTATTACTGGGCGACCGTAAGAAACCAAAATGATCGAGCACTTTTTAAAAGCAACATTTTTTTAATACATATTCCTGCTCTGGTGATTATGAAAGGACTCAGAATATGTATATTTGACAAATCAAATACACAATCTTTCATAATTTAATAATATCATATAATGTTCGGCAAGACTATCATGAAGACAATTAGTTTGTCGCTATCGTGCAATCCACCCTGGAAAATTATGATTGCTTTTTACACAGACGACAAATCTGTAATTGGACAATTTGTAAGTGCAGTTTCATATTGGGTTTGATTTGCCCAACTGTACACATGATTCTGTCGGTGTGAACATGTACGATAATGTGGGATAGAACTGATTTGTTGGTAGTAAGTTGTTTATATATTCTTCAGATATGTTTTGTAACCGTGGTAGCTAAGGGTATTAAAACAATTTGTTTTATTGGAGGGCTCAGTGTATATATTGTCAGGTGAGTTCAACCGCAAACACTTCTTGCAATATAATGTCTATATCTATTGAACATTAGATTTTCCTTTATTGTGTACATTAAATTCTTGATTTGTCATGTATGGCAATTTTTTAAGATTATCTAGAAGCGTGTTGATTACATATTTTCAAATAAACCTTGAATTTGCATCCTGCGAAAATTTCACCTTTTTCGGAGACTTGGCTTATACTACCAAAAGCTCAATATGCGAGTTATTATAAGCAATAGATAATTTTTAAACGCTCTTTTTGTAATTTTAACATTGTGGCGTTATGGTATCGAAACTAAGATCCCATAATCCGTATGGGGAAAGTATTACGGAGTTTTAAATCCTAATCTCAGCACTTGAAACCAATTTTGATTCAATAATCTTTTTCATATTTCTAAAATTTCCACTTTACCAATTTACATGCCGGTCAAGTTTAATTACTAGGGAGTTACATGGTTTAGAGTGCTCTGTTTGCGTGTCATTCACTTTAATAGGGTACACTATGGATTTTGATCGATGAAAAATCAAAAAAAGTTTTTCAAACCTTAAGTAATAACTGATGGTAATGGTAATTTTTTTCAATTCATTTGTACTTTTTTCATCGATAGATGTATCATACACATTAATGAACAAACGTGGCTAGTTCAGAATTATTACTTGACTGTGCAATATAATTTGTGTTAAGAACAAAGATACCAAAATTCACCCTTGTGCCACACCTGTGGTAATGGACAGAGACTCTGACGCGACATCACAATGTTTTTATTTGGTTGTAGAAAGGATTGCAATGAATTATCCTTCATCTGGCAGTGATTCAATTTACTAAAGTAAAATGCGTTGATCTACTGTCTTAAACGCTTAGTATCTATTCTGACCAACAGGTTTTTATGCCCGACATGAAAATGTATGACAATTGTAATATAGGTTACATCCAATTGTAATATAGGTTACATCCGATAAACAGTATCTTCGCTGTCTCTCTCCTCCATGATTTCGTACCTTAGCTCTCATGTGGCAAGTTCAGTTAGCTGAGCCTAAAGAATTCCCTATTGACGGGGACGATTTGCATAATTTGTAAGAAACGAATAAATACGCATTAGCTAATAAATCTCATCTATAAAATACCTTTCAGATGACGGGTTGCATAGATATAGAGCGATAAATTGAAAATGAAGTACTGCCTCGCTCTTTATGAATACAAATAACCATTGCAAATTTAATGTTTCGAAACATATTCCATTTTTATGCATATGATTAATTATTAGTACTTAAGTATTCGCTCAGCCGTTTTTGATTAATAGTAATAATATTATTCATAGGACATCGACATCACGACTTTTTCGTGGTGATTGATAATCATAGTTTATGATGTATTCTCCTTCATATAGTTTTAGAGCATATTCTTGATTGTTGTCCGTGTTATGTAAATGCCATTTTAATATCTTTAAAGAGAAACACAGAATGTTTTTTTTGGAGAAGCCGATGTTTCTTAAGTTTGGCGCCAGGTGAACAAAATATTAGACAAAATCCAAATTTCACCGGAACCTGATATATTGCACAAACCTGATGAGATAAAAGTACATCCCCACCAAGTTTGAGTAGCTCTGGTAAACTGTGATGGAGAAGACACTGAAAACGTCAATTTTAGTTGAACAGACGATGGCCGGAAGGCTAACCATTTCTCAGCTGAATGACAAGTAAGCTAACCCCCCCCCCCCCCAAAAAAAATCTTTTCAACAAAAACCGCTCAGGTGTCTCTCCAGGTGTCCCCCTATCTACTTTCGGAGCAAACGGCTAGGCGGTGTAAGAGAAGATGTTTTGAGACTTCGCCAACAAATAAACATGTTAATCATAGAATATTTTAAAGAAAATCAAAGGACAAAACCCATGCCAGCAACCATGAAAGAGATCTGCCCACGGTACATCCCCACAAAACTGTCAATCAGCTGAGATAAAAAGTAAAACTCTCATAAAATTAGGTTTGCTGGAATTAAGACTTTGTGGGAAGAAGTGTAGTTACATTCCGATGGTATGCAGATAAATTCGCTTGGTAATACATTACACCCGAATGAGTAAAATAAGTATGAGCAGACAGAATTTCTCACCCACTCCTCATATTTATTTATTGTAACTGTTAAAAACCATCAAACAACCTTTCTTTCCTCACCAGATGGTGCTGTGATTCTTTTTCCATTTTTAACTTAGCTGGCTTTTGACTCAGCTAAGCTTTCAGTACAGGTTTCCATTTGTCATTCATCTACCACCTATCCGTGATCTGTCCGTTATCTGTCCACAAGTTTATTTTCAACCTCACCAAAACTGTCTATCAGATCCACTTGAAAATTGTTGGGTACCTACCTTGGGTATGCGGCTGCCATGTTTCGTCAACAGATCACGCTGGGAAGGTTTCTTGATGTTTTTATAACTTTTTGTTAAGTTCTTTATGGAAATCTTAAAAACTCAAAACCGTTTTGCCGATTACTTTGAAATACAATTGTGGTAAGCCTTTGGCCATAACTGCACACCAGGTGGTAATGCAACTTTTTTTTTCTTTTAGTGCGGTAATGGTTGCAAACAAAGTTAACCTTGATATTATTGTGAAGGGTATAAGACCACTTCAGTCTGTGCAGGAAAGGGGATCGGAGTGCAGCGCTCCACATCGTCCCTGGTCAAGAGGTCACGAACTTCAGCAGGAACATGCGACGTGCAGTGTCCTGCATCAGTGGCCGCGTTCATAAAACAAACCAAGTTCAAAATTCAGACTAAGTTCGAATATTGAACTGTAACTACTGTAACACTCATTTTGTATATTGTGCACAGACAATATTGTTAATCATCTACGTTCTTTTAACGAAGAGGCTGATTAGTTCAGGATAAAAGTGTTCGAAACTTTCATTATTCGTTTATTCAAAATAGACTTACATGTCAGAGAAGAAAAAAAAGAGCAGAAAAGTGTATCAAGTGTTACCCTAGTTCCCGTCCAATTTTTAACTTAGTTGAATTTTGAACTTGGTTCGGTTTCATGAGTTTATGAATGCGATTTTACAATATGCCAGCTCCGTAGAAGACTCGTGTCTCACTAGACCCCAATTCCAACAGCTGATATCAATACAAGTTGAGGCTTCCAAATCTTTATGGACCCTCAATAACTATGACTGTGCTCATATAGCCTGCATTTTTATTTCTAGTTGGAAAGGGTGGCATTAATAGAAAGACAGGGTAATGAAATGTCATTTGCTACAAGAAAATTACATCACCAACTGCCTGAAAATTCTATATGGTTACTCTAATTGATTTTTCACAAACCTACCCAGTACCATTGTGTAATACCAAAAGGTTTAAATATAGTTTTTTTCTTTTTCAACATGTGGTGCACAAATCCCATACGTACACCGCCATACAAAATTAAACTGCGATGTATATGATGTACAATACATGGCGCATATATAGGAATAATTAAATGTGGAATAAGTTCAACATTTTAAGGGCGTTTCCCATGCTATTTTCCGTGAACTCCCGACACAAAAGTAAGGGATTGGATCACTGGTACTGGCGACAGGTGTCCCCCTGTATTGATGTTAATTATTGAAATATATTTAATAAATTATTTAAAATACAATAATATATTATTAAAATGTACTAAAAGCATATTAAATTGAATGGATATGTGCGCTTTACCTAAAACACTATAATTAGCATTGTTTTTAACATATGATGACTACATTTATCACACGAATGACACCTTGTAGCTTTACTGTCGACTGTCATAAAGCCGAATACTAAAGCACCAGCGCAAGTAGTTCGTTCAGTTGTTATCCAAAAACTGGTGTTGCTGAAGTTGCCCCGTAAGCTTGGTAAGTGTAATTTAATCAAGATAACACATTATGTAATCTGTGGTAGGAAGTGCTAAAACGAAAACAAACGAACGAAAAAACAAAAGGAAAAAGAAAGACGAATAAAAATAGGTAACGTCAAAAACACCAATAAATCGGTCCATAAATGGCTGAACCTGCCGCCAAAAATATATTTATCCAGCATAACAGAATTTGACAGTATGTGAAACAGATCCCTTAAGTTTGGACAAATTTAAGTAATGCGCTTTGACCAATTTCTTCGCTTTTTTCCTATCCAACGACTGGGCTTTGTACTGACAGAACGCAGGTGCCCAGGAACAAATAGCTCTACTTGTAGCCTGCATAACACATTTGTTGCAGAAGTGAAACAATTTGGGCATCAGTTAGTTAGAAAAATTTAACAAGTGTATTCAAATATGCGACACCGTCACTCAGTCAACACGAAAAAAGAAAGAAGCGACCAAATGATTGACTAAAAGGAACTAAGTTGTAACAAGGAAAAAGGTTATCGACCGCTAATTGTGGATCAAAAAGGTAAACATGGCCTTGGACAAGCACTAAGTATACAAGAAAACGGTACAAATGGGTTTAGGCTTCTCAATATCATTGTGCTTAAAATTAACCCGACACTTCGTGTCCATACGACGAAGACAGAACTGTCAGCGTCTATGTTTCCGCAAGTGGGACGCCATAGTCGTTGAAATCAACCAGAGGTTTGTCTCTGTACGTGGTATTCCCGCGATGGCGCAGCATTATAGAAGGCCAACACAGCACCATCCTTAATAAAGGGACATCTGATTTTTTTATTCCTGTCAAGAGCGTGCACACCAAATTTACATCTGACCAGAAGAAAAATGTGCAGAAAAGTAATTCATTTCATTATAATGCACGGGAACAGCGGGACAGTTGTAATCAACGGGCATAGAGGGGCACCATTGCATAATTTACATCGCTCATGTTATAGTATAAACGGCTAATATTTGCGGTATATATTGTTTTTATTATATTTTTACCAATGAGCACAGGTCTAAAAGAATCATTTTGAAGCTGACCAGCACAGATTCAACATAGGTGACCAGAGGACTGAAATAAAGGAAAAATAAAGCTTCTACATGATCGAACACTTTAAAATACTTAATATTTTGAAAATATCACTTCATGCCCTTATTAGTCCGAGGAAATAAAGAGACCTACATTGTATGTTGTACAAGGATACAGCCAAAATTAAATTTTCTGGAACAGCCCAATGACCAAAGGCAGATCTTATGTGTGAGATTTTCTATTGAATCCTTAGCAAAGCCTTCAAACGGTGGACATGCATATCCAGCTCAAACAATAGGAATCAGTTCGGGAAGAATGACTATGTGGCTGGGCTATCCACTAGAAACTACTCTGAAGGTGAATAAAAAAATTTTACCCGTATAATAAAAAAAAAAAAAAACACTCACTCCAAAGTTCACATTTTAAGTCTACACAAAATGTCATGTCTACAAATTACATATTGTGCGTTTATTAATATTTGACCCGGATGTTTTGTTCTTATATCTGAATTAACAGTGGTGAACTTGACGACTTTGTATTGGCAGTTAGAAACAGAAAAAATGGCAAACTGTCAGAATTGCTGGGTATAGTTTTTACGTTGAAATGATAAAAATACAGCTTCCTTTCAAAGTTTTACATTTCATGTGATTTACAAATTTTGATAACTCTATTTTTATACTGACCTGACATTGAGAAGTAGTAAATTATTAAGGGGACTTCTTGAAAGCATACACGAAGGTTGGTATTTAGTAATTGACAGAACCTCTTTAAAATGCTATATACTAAGGTAGGAATCACTTTACTTTGTATCTAACTGCTGGCTTCCAAATCTGCATTGGAGGTTGTGACTGTATCAAATGATGCAGAGTGCCAGTCCGCTGTTTCAGCAGCTGAGAATCTCAACTTCTTCGGTTGTATAAATTTAGTAATGGGATAATCATGTGAAAGTCGGCTGAAAAATCTACTACGATCTTCCATACATTTCTTTAATATTTATCTGCTGGAGTTCCTGGAAAGAATATAATATCATTTTAATCCTAGCAAATCCAAGTATATGTCTATGGATACATGTGAATCACATATTGGAATTTATGCTACTGGACAAAAGTTAAGCAACAGGCTATTGCCCCCCCCCCCCCCGTATGAAAGGTAAACCTCAATGGGGAAAGATACATAGGCATGGGTAATTCAATTGTAATTGCGTCTTTTTGTTCACAACCACTTCCTACTAGTCATTACCCTATTCTGCAGTCCAAACTCTTTACTTCCCATAAGCTAACCTGTCCCTGTCTAACCTATATACATATGGAAGTCCTATTGTCCATATTGCACACGTTCCTGTGCTGAATTTTGACATAGGCTGTATTAGCCCAAATACATTCAAGGGCCTTCAGCGGGTAGCTTCTCAGAACATGTTTTGGAGCCTATACCCGTACAAGTCTCTCTGTGTAATTCAATGTCTCTTTGAAGATGACGAACTAAAGATGTGCATGACTGACTCTCATATTGTTTAGTAAACAACACTAATTGAAGGCACATTGCTAAGAAAAATGGCAGGATAGACTATAAGTCCATTCTTCTATGCATGCCTCCACTTTGCACTGTCCTCAGTACTGCGCACCACGTCCATGGCCGGAAATAATGCTGCGCATGCATCTCTTCATGGATTGATAGAGATTTTTATCTACTGTCTTTAGATGTTTGTACAACAATTTGAAGTACAGGCAACAATTCTTCCATGTTCCTATGTGGTTGTCTATGACCTATAAATAAGACGTCCAAGCATGTTCCACACGTCCTGTATAATGTTTAGGTCAGGGCTGGCTGCTGATCATTCCATTGGATGTTATCTTCAAAATTGTCATGGTAATCCATGGCAATCATGCCACGACGTGGTCTGGCGTTATCATACCACAAGACAAAGCCTGTCCCTGCACCATCAATCCAAAATGGCACGGCTGCACTGTCCAGCAAATCAGTGGACTTCTCTGCAGGCAATGCGCAATCAATGATTTCCAGGCTGAACATCTCAGTCCATGAAGTCCCGCCCCCCTCCAGGACAGCATGTTCTGTCCTTGATAACGGTATTTCAGCACCTCCGCACTCGCACCCCTCCGTCATGAAAGCGAACGCTGAACCTGAGTCAGACGTGAAACATACATATCGATAATGCACAACACTCCAATGACGGTGTTCTCAACACCAGTTGAGTCTTTTTTTCTTTGTTGACATCAGTTTTGATGGGAGAGCGTGCCGGAGGGCACGACCTTTTTCCAGCTTCATGCCTCTGCGGGCTAACCGTTTTGTCAGATACCCTACGACTACTTGCTTCCCTTTTTGGCCCCCTTTCCCTGTAGTGAATAGCATATCACCTTGAATCCGACTGTTGCTAATTGTTTAAACACAGTTTCAGACAAATGTAAATAGAGTTGATGGCACAATTTGGATAGATTTCGTTTCACACAAACAACACAACTTACCATGTTCTCACCCCTATATGCCTGTCAACTTTAGGTTCTAAAAGTGAACGTGCTTTCTCATCATGGCGTGATGCATCACGAAAGGCTTCTCACATCAGTCATAATGAAGTATCAAAATTAATTTGTACAGATCTACAATGATTTTCCATGGAAGTAGTCCATCAGCAACGTGTAATTCGCTAAACTTATTTCTTTCAAATACGGGATAAGTAGGTTTATAGTTTGGAGAACTGTGAAAGATGTCATTTTCCATGGCATGGTCCACAGGATCAAAGTATCATCAACCCATAGTATTGTAATTCCTTTAAAATTTAATTAGAATTTCAGATCTCTGAAATTTTAATTATAGATATCTGTAAATTCGTATTGGGTATGTTTAATGGTGATAGAATTATAGCTATTTTAAAGTCAAGTATAGGTATATGAAAAAAATTACAGAAACAAAATTTATATTAAATATCCTTTTTTTTTTATATCTGTTATTATAGATTTCTATTGTTCGACTATCTTTATGGATATCTAAAATTTATTTTAGATATCTATAATTTTTTTTAGATATCTAAAATTGGTTTTCATACACCTATAATTCATTTGTAGATATCTGTAAATGATTTCTAGATATCCATAATTCAACCATCTTAAATGAAATCTAAAATTGATTTTGCACATATTTTAAAGATGAGCCAATTTAAGACCCTCATAGACCCTAATTCATGTCCCCTAGTAGCATTAACTCCCGGCCTCAAAACCTGACGCACACTGCATCTAATATGGCACAGAGGATTGACTCCTTGACTAACTTGGTTTCCTGACTGTTCTTATATTCCGATGAATAGCATCTATGACCACAACTGGGCCCATGTTATCCGTGATCTCCCATTCACGCTACAACGCAGAGGATCCCGTCTCATTACATTATTTTGCAGAACGGCGATCTTTACGCATGTTTTTCAACTAAATCAGAATGTTGACATCTTTATACACTGTTGTCATAGTGGATATGTGTGTTTTCCGTTTCAGCTAGGCGACTGGTGCCAAAGGTTGCAAGTTCGAGTCCCACTCGTTCCAAACATAAACAAATATTCATAAATTTTACCTACAGCAGGGCAACTGGACCGTCCTGAAATGTCATAAACACAGGATGTGCATGCAAGCCTGTATACATTGTTTATATTTAGGCAATGTGTAAAATGTCAAAATTATCAGCAAATCCATTACTTGAGATGATTTACTATTCCATTGGTACCGAATATCCTGTGGCCATATTTAGGGTATTTCAGATGTAATCAGAATTAAGAAAGATGTTCAATATTTCCATGTAATGTTTGCCTTGAAGAATGGCAGTTCCATTGACACCAATAGAAGCTTAGATGATCATAGATGTGTCCTCTTCAGGATGGAGGAGTGTACATCACGAGCCATCAAATTAAAGCGACCTATTACATGTTTTCGTGGGAAACACACACCGTTTGCACACATGTTGATAGGCAAAACTATAGACGTTCCATTGGACAAGATGACATCAATCACATCTATAATCAATTCCATGCAATGTTTTTCAACAAGAGGAGTGTGACAGTCCTGTGCTCACATGACTCTGATCAATAGACTTTAGTGGTTCTGTGACTTTTGGAAAAATAGCAAGGACGTCTTTATTTAATACTAGCATGATCACTGTTTGCAATATCATTTTTGATTCATACAGTATTTCTTTTTTCTGTTTAATGAAAAGTGAGCGAACTTATGCCAATATGTCAGTTTGATGTCTGAAGGTCAGTGAACCTCAAAATCAACAACACCAAGCGATGGCCCATACTTACTTTCGTATTAGTGTTTAATATCACCATAAGCCTGGAATCCAGCGTTACTGAGTATACGCCAACATTTCATTTGCACCTCAAAATTCACACACACACACACACACACACACTCACACACACACACACACACACCAAACCCCAGAGGTACTTTCCTCTTACTGGATAATATTACCAATGGCCCTAGGATCCGCACGTTCCAAGATATAAGCGAGTATGTCAGATTGATGGTATCCCCATTGTAATAATGTTATCTTGCATGTATACCCTTATTGACATTTCCTAATTTTGATAATACTTTAAAAGTCCCAAAATGCCAGTAGCACCATGTCGGCAAAAAAATATTATGGACATCGAGTCCATGTGCATAACCGACATCGTTTAAGATATTTTAACATACAGTTTGGGAGATGAAGTGAAAAGAGGAGAAACATAAAATTTCGTGAAAAATCAAAAGAGAATCACTGCACCAACTGGTGATTAGATTCAGATCGGTCTATGGGTCACCAAATGTTTCCTGTGCAATTTCAAAGCAATTGGCTGAGCGATTTCAGAGAAGATTGGTTAAAATGTTATCACTAACTGAACGAAGAAATTGTTTGTAACAAATTTAATATCACTGGAGCGTGACTATTCGAACATACATGATAAGGATCTATCGAAGATGCATCCCCAAGATGTTTGAAGTGAATCTGGTCAATGGCTTTGGAGATAAGTCAAAACGTGAATTATCATTACAATCCACATAGACTTACATGATATTTGATACGATTATATTGTGACAAAATGTCACTTAATTAGCTTTGACCATTCTAAAGAAGTTAAAATGGTCACACAAAATTCATTGCCGAAATAGAAAATCGCAGTGCCAATTGTTTGCGGTTGACCGGGCATATTATTTTTGGCCAATTGTTTCAGGCTGATTGGTCCTTTCAGTATTGAAAACGTGTTTCAAATTGATCGCCCCTAATATTATTTATCCAAGTGTTTCAGGCTGACATGTCCTACTATTTTTATAGAGCAAGGTTATTATCTGGCTGTGGTCCATCAGACAGATCGGTGCAGATCTCAATGAGTATTCAAAGAAATTCATTTACACTGTAGACTATGCAGGCTGATCACATGGATAGAAAGCTCTTTTTTGTGAAAGTGTTTTCATATCAGAACATAATATTAAAAATGGCGACACCTGGTACCGGGATACCGCATTTTTGTTCGGTGCAAAAGTTTCTTATTTAATTGGGTGGAAGTGATACATCATGTTCGATATATTGAATAATTTAAAGCGCCCACAGTGAATCACATGCGGGCAGAGTAAAAGCTACTCATTTTAATTGAGTGTTTTGGTCGTAGTGATGATTAGATTCACGGGGATTAGGTATGATTTGAATAGTGTATGTGCGTGAAATGCATGAGTGAACATGAAGACCAATAAAAAGTCCTGCAAACTTTGATAAATTTGAATAAAGTATCTGCTCCACCATTGACTGGGCATTTCATAATTTAAGTATGTAAAGCATTAAGTGTGACTGAAAAACTTTCTTTTCAGCATTTTTCATAAAAAGTGTATCCCTGGTTTCTGTGGTCAGTTTTTAGGAAAAATGTACACATTCCTAGTGTATTTCTTTGAAAATACCCACACCCTTGCAGGACATCAGGCAAGACCACTGGGGTGTGGCTTGTGTATTCAGCTATTAACAAGGCAATGAAGCCATTGTTCTTGTATACTCGCACATGGGTTATTGTCTCGAAAGTTAAGATTCTGACAATTATGTAGACAAAATGGATTTGAATTTCTAAAGCTTTAATATTTTCAACACCATGATACAAGGGTGTGTCCTTGGCTTTCTACTTGTGTGCTTATATACAAATAATGCAGGGGAGCCCATGTGTTGTTGATCTCCTGGGACTGGTGACCTTCAAAAACATACGGATAATTTGTTTTATAATATAAGCAACCATATAGTAGATCCATAACAGGAAGAATGAACAATGATGGATAGGTTTTGACATCAGTAAAACAACAAATTTTAACATCATCAGAAAAAGGTATGAAGTAACAAATGATAACAGGTAGGCGGGGGGGGGGTTAGAACTTTGAACGGGATCGAATTTCGAACGGGATCGAATTTCGAACGTCGCTCTGCTGAAGCCCTGTTAAATTATGAACAAAACTTCAGTGGCATGCATTCATTCTGAATATCATATCATCGCTCACGACAAGTTGAAATGTTGACTGTAATAACACAGACTGGCTAGGAAGCACCCTGTTCATGCTTGTGACAATCATTTGTTCGAAATAATTAGATCCCGTTCGAAATTCGATCTCCCAAGTATACTATTTAGGCCTAGCCACTTCCTTGCACTTTGTTCAGTCAACAGTAACAATAGAAATTATACACTGGTGGTACTTTATAATACGTTAAACACTAAATGCTTCATCATGATAGGTATGTTCATATTAATTCTTGAAATTGAAAACACTGCAGTTGTAGAAAATTTGTAGTCATGCAAAAATGCCATTGCTTACCACGCCACTTAACGGTAAAAACGGGAATTCCCAGCATGTGTTCTTGATCATGAGCACCATGTGCTACTGATCTTTAACACATGGCCAGCAAAGACCCAACTGCCAATCAGCGCTCGTGTTTTAATCTAAGTATAACAAGCTTATATTATAAAAGTCATTGGCATCCAATAACTGTTTGTCTAGGATCCTATATTATGCTGCTCAGGGGCAATTAAATGTTTATTGGTTAACGAAGACTGTATATTTGAGCATGCTGCCCAAAAAGAAAATAATCGTATCTTATTGACGCATAAGAATCAATTTATAAAAAAAGGCCTCCGTCCTTTACCCGACCCGACCTTAGAACGTTTATTATGTACCTTGATAATATGTATTTATATCACATGTGTATGTACAATTGGCAACGTCATTTGATAAGCATCTTGTTGTGCTTATAACTTGTTCCTTTTTTATTTGCTTAAACTGAATTTTTTGCTTCTCTCAGCGTCACGCAAAGAAACCAACTGCCACCGAAACTTTTGAGGATTAAGCAGTAAACGCGAAATTATGCATGCACACTGACCGTTATTTTATTTATACAAGGACACACACACACACGCACACCCATATATATATATATATATATATATTACTTTTTGTGGTGTTTGAATCTGGCTGATAATTTACAACGGTTTCTGTGCGCCGACGTCTTAACCACTACACAAGCAGGTTAGATCTCGGTTCTACCCGACCTTTTTTGGTGCTTTGAAAGTGGTCGCTTGTGCATGTAGCGGAAAACTTGACGCGCACGTGCATCGGTGGGTCAAAAATAGTTCTGTGGCGTCAACCTGATAACAAGGGTAAACAACGGACTACAATATAAAAATCATTGAAAAGATGACATTGTTTAAGAAGGATATAGTCGTGGGGTCTTGTACCAGGTTCATGAATAAATCACGCGTGCACTTCGTGCGTTCATGGCTTATTCTGAATCGAATACAAGAACCCACTCCTATTCGTTGTATCTCCTTATCTGATATCATTTTAAACGGGAACAACTCACCGTATACACCGTATGGTGTATTTCAGTGGTAACGTTATATTCAGAAAATTTGCATAGCTTACAACCAACGACAAATTGCCATCCACATTGTTTTCCTATGTGGCTATTTTATTTTAAGTTACGTGCATAAAAATCTCATCAGTGATGTCAGCCAGAATTGTATAATAAGCCTTTTAACTACTCCCTCACCCATCTTACTCGCCCAATCTAATACTTCGGAATTTTTTTCTCTTTTTTCCCCCACCTAGATATGGAGGAATTAGAAAATAACTACGCTCAGTTCTGAGTGGTACGTAAAATGTGAACTTTGTCCGAAATGGTTATCCACGGAAAGCCACAAATATTTTTGTCTATCTTCACAGGCCACCAATTGAGAAATGCATTTACACACAAAACCTTCAGCTCATTTACTGTTTAGGTACAAAATTTTTATACATTCGTGTAGCCAGTATTACGTACGTCTCTCACAGGTCCGTATTCTGTATGTCCTTCCGTCTGCTAAAGCATATGAGTATAGACAAATATTAACCATTTGTTCACATTATTCTACACAACAACATTCAATTTTTTGTTGAGGCATATATGTACGTCGGTAACAATCAGACAGTCACTTTGATGACACTGGTCACTGGTTTGCACTTAATAACACCTGTGTAGCTAACAAGTGGTATCATGTCATGGGCTCCGGTTGACTTCCAAAGACACCCAATCAAGATTTCTCCAGCTGTCATTGCAGGACTATAAAATGCGCGTAGTGAAAAACTTTTAGAGTTTCGTGAAGTCTATCACCCGGTCTTATGGATATACCACTTGCATCCTGATGTTCCTGCAAAAGGAAAGAACTTGTTAACAAAGGAGGAAATATATCGTTAACTCCCTGAAAGAATGCTTTCAAAAAACCTTTTCTTTTGATGTTAGGGATTCCTGTATTGTTAAGAAACAACAATTTAGACAATAGCCCAAGGATGAATTTAGAAATTTTGGATAATGCGTCTGTTGCTCCCATTTCAAAACTAAGGTTACTCCATACTGATCCAAACTTTTATAGTTTAACACCTGCTGGTTGGATATTTTATACTAACTTAGATATTCATTCTTATGTATTACCCCAAAGAAGATTCATTAACTAATGAGTTTATATCTATCTGCAGCTCGTACTTTATTCATGATTAATTTATCATTCATGATTAATTTATCATTTATTTAAATGCTGATTTGATTATCTGCTTCATAACTTGTTTGTATTATCAACCTTTGTTAAATATCTACATGTTTATATGTTATTCTTCAACCAGTTCAATTTACATATTGTGCTCAATGTTCTGTAGTAATTGCACATAAGTTGATTTTTTAAATTGTTTTACGTCAGCACATATATCAATTATTTCTTAATGAATGGAAATACAAGGTTAAGCCCTCTGGCCTTCTTTACACTCATTATGTACATGTTTAACTTGCATCATGATAATTTTGTGGTGAAATAAAGCTTTAACCTGACTTTTATCAAGGTTATGTTCATCGTAAAATGAATATGATTGTAATTCTCCACAATAATGCTTTTTATCCAGCAAAATATTTCTTCACAATGTTATTTAAAGAAGCAAATGGTTCGAGCATTAATCAGAAGACAAAACGCGAAAAAAAAAATCCCCCCCCCCATCATTTCTATAAATATGGCAACAATATTGGACAAAGTATCATGAATTACAAAAAATTTCTGGCTTCAATTACTCTTGAGGATATCGCAGCAAATCAAAATTGTGACTGTATGTATAATAGTAAATATTCTAATTTTGTTGATGCACACCACAAACATGTATTTACAGGTAACTTGGATATAATACAAAATTCAGGTTTAAAAGAAATAATGAAAAAAGGTACAAAATTTCGGATATGGCCCAAGTTGAATATTGACAGTATTTTTCAGGACACATGTGATGCACTCGACTCCTACTGTATGAAATGGGCAAAGAAAGAAAAAATGGAATTTCAGAAATTTGAAGGATGGTTATCAAACTTGAAAAGGGTCTTTAGAAATAGAATTTATCGTTACAAATCCCACATTAAGAATTTCAATACGGTTAATCAAAAACAGCCTAAAGTTTCTAAAGCAGTCAAAGAACTACAAGATAGATTTGTAGTCACTATTATAGATAAGGCAGGGAACAATTTTGGGATCATCTGCAAAACATATTATCTGGATGTTTTGCAAAAGGAACTTGGTATAAACAATATTTCAGACATAAGAGGAAATGACGTTTATAAATTACACAAACAATCCATAGATAATTTGATAGATGCACATAAAGATGACATGAAAAGGAATTTTAATATCAAAATTTCTGAAGAGGACTCCTCTATTCCACTTTTGCTCTGGATACCCAAATTACATAAAAACCCTTTTAAATCTAGATTCATAGCTGGTGCTTCAAAATGTACTACAAAGCAATTATCAAAAGAAGTAACATTGTGTTTGACTGCAATTAGGAATCATTTTCGTAAATACTGTAATGCAATTTCTAGAAACTGTGAAATAAATTGTTTTTGGAGTATTAACAATTCTTCCGAGTTTGTATCTAAAATCAAAGATGTAAAGGCAAAAAATATCAAATGTTTCGATTTTTCTACACTGTACACAAATCTACCCATAGATGAAGTCAAAGTTCACCTTCAGATTTAATTAGCAAAATGTTTAAACATAATGGTAAACCATACATAAATATTAATTCGTATACAAAGAAAGCATATTGGTCGCACAATGAATATTCAAAAAGTAACGTTAAATCTTACACTGTTGAAACTTTGATAGATGCTATAAAATTTCTCTTGGATAATACTTTTGTTCTATGCGGACCACTGGTTTTTCAACAAATAAAAGGCATTCCAATGGGTAGCAACTGCTCCCCTTTACTGGCAGATTTATATTTAACCTGGCTTGAATTTAAGTATATGAATAAATTGATGAAAAAGGGCTTTCAAATGGCTGCAAAATTATCAAACAACGCATGATATATTGATGACATTGCTTGTGTAAATGTACAAAATTTCAGTGAAATTGCTAAAGAAATTTACCCAAAAGATATCCCTTTGGAAGGTAACAATTCAGATGATTTCAGAGATGTGTTTTTGGACTTGGATATTCAGGTCACTAATGACAGGTTTTGTATTAAAGTCTATCACAAAATAGATGAGTTTAGCTTTGAAGTAGTTAATTATCCTTTCCCAGACAGTAATATTTCGGATACTATTGGATATAATACATTTTGTCACAAATTTTGAGATTTGGTCGTATTTGTTCTAAATTTCAGGACTTTGCATCAAGAACCAAATTTATTTACAATAAACTTGAGTCAAGAGGATTCAAAGGTGTACTTTTGATCAAATATTTCTACAAATTTTGCTGTAAATATCCCGAGATGGTTAGAAAGTTTGGCTTCAATAATTTTAGAGATTTTAGACTTGCCTGTTTTGCTACTTAATTTTATCTTTTGACACCATTATGTTTAAACGTTCACCTTTCGGACATTTTAGGCTAGCTTGTTTTCTGTTAGGTAAACCCCCAGTGGCTACAGGTAGCAAGAAGCGGCCTACGACAGTTACAAGCTTGCCTAATTGTACTTGATATCTGGTTAATATTTTCATTGCATTCTCTTGACATAAATACAATAGACTTCCATTCTTTTCTGACTTGCCCTATAATTCTACTGTTAACATCCGAAGATAATTAGAAAGTTTGGCCGCAATAGTCTACAGTTTTTAGACTTGTCTGTTTTGCTACTTAACTTTATCTTTTGGCATCTTTCTGTTTTAATATTCACTATCAGACATTTTAGGCTTACATGTTTTCTGTTAGGTAAACCCCCAGGGGCTACAGGTAGCAAGAAGCGGCCTACGACAGTTGCATGTTTGCCTAATTGTACTTAAAATCCTGTTAAGAAAAATTGTTTTGATAGCATGTTTTTGGCATAAATGCTAATGACTTCCATTCTTTTCTGACATGCCTAAATGCACATTTACTCACTATTGAAAAATTTCTCAAAATTGACAGTATTTTCTCAAGTGTCACAAACCTGACACATTAAGTTGACACATTGACTCAGGGTTGGCAGTTAAATAGAGCTTAAATGTTTGAGGAGTAGGTGTCATCATGGAGTTTGTTTTACATCTCTGGTACAGGATGTACATTGTTGCAGTCCTTGTTAGGATTTTCCTTGGTTTGTACAGGTGGTCTAGCTGCAACTGTTTATTTTACAATCACTGGGACTGAATATAATGCCCCAGCTTGTTTCCACTTCAGTTAAACATTGGCGGATGGTTTAACTAGGAAAAGCTGTCCAGCTTGAAATGGTCCATTTTGGTTCAAGGGTAAGTCAAATTGTTCTTATCTGAACCTGTACTATGCAAATTTGGTAATTATGGTTTGTTTGACAGGTATTCTTCTTTGATATGAAGCTCTGAATTTACAAGCAAAACTTCACATATTTAGCTAATTCATCAATTGCCATGTTCATATTTATTCATTATTATATGGGTTGTCTTTGCTGAATATTTAGCTTAGGCAAGGAGCCGCTACTCAGAGAGACATGTACAGGTAAAAGGCTCCGAAACATGTTGAGTAGTTACCCGCTGAAGACCCTTTAATTTATTTGGGCTGATACAGCCTATGTCAAAATTTTACAGAGGAACGTGTGCAATATAGACAATAGTAATTCCATATATATACATATACAGGTTAGACAGGGACAGGTTAGCTTATGGAGAGTAAAGAGTTCGAACTGCGAAATAGGATATCGACTACTAGGAAGTGGTTCTGGGCAAAAAGACACAAATACAAATTGAGGATTTAATTTTTGCAGCCAAATGAAATGCTTTTCTCAAGCTGTTTGATCCCCTAAAAAGCACTACAAACTGAAGAGTAAAATTGCCGATCATCCGGTAAATAATATTTATATGAAGTTAGTTTTTAGGAAAGCACCACTTAAAGTGTTTTTTGGCCAGTTGAGAGAAAAAATGATTTTTTTTATAATGGTTGCATACAAAACTTCAAATTCCCATTGCTTCGTTTGCGATTGCATATATCATGCAAACTTGAATGTAGGGCTAAATAAAGACTTTTTTTTAATTCAGTCAAATCTCCCTTCAACGTTTCCAAGAACCTTCTATCAGTCATTCATGGCTGATGTCTGATGGCTTTTACCTGAATTATTGAATTCAATATATTCTTTCTTGCAAAGTTAAATTTTAAAGTATTCTGCCGTGCATTAACCAGTGAACCGCAACAATGTATTATCTGCATACAGGTAGCTACCGCGCTAAAATAACATGTGACTGTTTTTCCTGAATTATACATTTTTCCATCAAAAAAGAAATAAACACGCACACACATTCTAATTATATTAAATGCGTACAGTTTTGAAATATTTGTCACAAATTGCTTGCGTGGACAGACTTAGTCACGCTTATACATTAACGGGCGAAATTCTGAGGCCTATTTCTGCGACTTCAGATGTTGTGCCCCCGAACACAATGGCGGCACCCAGGGGGAGGGGCGCTATCCAAAATTTTATAAAACCCAGACCCATGGGGGGGGGGGGGCTGTATCAATGTGACAAAATGGTGTCTTTGAGGGTTGTTATTGTCAAAGAGGCCCGGAGCGTCTTTGGTAGCTGGCATTGGCAAGTTGGCTTATAAAAGTGATTGAAAGGTAGAAATCGGCGAAGTCAGCAGATACAAAAACGAATAAATCGTAATTGAGATAGATTACAAAATACGGGGCCTTTTGGGGTGGACATTAAAACGGGGGGGGGGAGCTTTTGGGTCGATGGTTTAAAAAAAGGGGTGGGGTGGGTTTTTTGAGACTGACAAGAACCCGCAAATGTGGGTCTTTCCCACAGAACCCACAGTAAAAGTACTACTGACAATTATTTGGGGGTACATAAATGATTTCTCGCTGTTACCATATGAAAGCCATGTTTTGAGTCCTCCAGGCCAGATATATGGGGCTGATTTGGTTGGTTTAAACAGATATTGTTTCATGGCAACAAGGAAAAGGATACCAACATTATAGGTTTTCTTAATCCCGCTCCTGTATACACATGCTACGGCTTTGAGTACATAATTCATAATATCTGTGTACGAGCACAACCGATGTGACGCGCAGGTTATCATTTTGCCAACAGCTTCAGGTCGCAAGTTCAGCATGCGAACAAAAAAATTATCAGGGATGACCACAACTCAGCTGGGCCTGGCTCATCCGGCTGAACTTTCAAAAATCGGCCAGCTAGCTATTTTTCACCTGCTAAGGCGACGACTCAAAGAAAAGTGATCCTTCGTGACAGATGGCGACACTATTGCATGAACATGTATTAATATGTAACTCCGAGAGTTCCACATTGCAGGGGAAAAATAAGCAAACAACCTTGAAGATTATTGGACGTTGATGACAAGTTGGGGGGAGGGGCTTTAACAAGAAACTATAATGTCACTTACATGGGTTTAAGGCTTCTGCATGTACCGGCGGATTGTATTTGCCTGACAGTACTTCATCGTACGAAGGAGGGAGATCTGCCAGCGATTGGGTCCCATCTGGCTGGAAGTCGTACATAACAAAATTGACACGTGTGTTCTCAGTTGACGCACCCGTTGTCTCCGCTGAAAGTGCTGATTCAGTATCAGTAACAGGGTGCATCTGCGTCCCGCTTGCAACAGATGCGGCAGCGGAGCCAAAATTGGTGGCAGGACGAGCTGTTCTGGTGCCCGGTGTACCGCTGCCAGGGACAACAGATTGTGGCGTTTGTCCTGTTGTTGGAAAATTGATGGATAGAACAAAATATGGACAGTATGTTTTTCATCAAACAGCGATGTTGTAGAAAAGCTGGTAGATTACATAAAGGTATATATTACGCATTCAAATGCTTTGCAAAGGGATTGGTTCATAACAACAATTATGGCTTAACCCTTTCTATGCCAAATTTTGGACTAAGTCAACAGCTTTTCTCGGTGACCATTGGGCGCAATAAAAGCTGTTGATCGGGGATACTCTTTCTGGAGCTATTGGCATACTGGTACATCAATGAAAGGTCTTTTACGCAGAATACGAATCTGGCATCCAAATGATAATTCCGACTTGTCTGGCTTAAGTTGATCGACTTTAGACGTGATTGGCACTGAAAGAGTTTAAACACTCTTTTCCAAAATCATTATTTTTGAAATACACTTCTTATGCAGTTTAGTATAAACTGTTGTCTTGAATTAGAGCGAAACTGTGATGAAAGTATATATGTGTCAAGTATAGAAGCACATTAATGGCTATATTTTACAAAACAGCGGGGTCGGAATGTTTTACCCTTTCAAAAATAGAATTGCTTTTTAGTATCTCTCGATAGCATGGCCACAAACTTTGCAGACCTGGTTCTAGTTAAAACGTACCTGAAGCTCCAACACCATTAGATGTATATAAAATGTAAGGAGACAGTTGATCCCGGTCTGACACAGTGATATTACGTGTTGCAAAAAAAATGTGTAAACAGCAAGTCTCCCGTGTATTTTTTGATCAACAATCATGATAAAGATAGTTTGCATGTGACCCTTCCAACCTTTGATATCAACATGACGCCATGATTTCCAGCTAAGTTTTCTTTTTACGTTATGCATGATCGTAAGGGGTCTTCGCGTCGTCTCAGAAATTCGGGATTAGAAGTGGGGATTTATAAGGGAACTTCAGTTCAAGTGGAATTTAGTTTTACAACTGGGTTTTTCTTTTTTTTTTTTTTTTTTTGAAGAGATTTTTTTGTCACCAAGGTCGACAAGAGCATCCACAATAGCCTATGAGGACGTTTCACGATTATTTTTCTTTTATTCAGTTTAGTTTTTCAGGTTTTCTTTCGTTCTGTCTCTTTATTTATTTATTTATTTATTTATTTACTTATTTATTTATTTATTTATTTATTTATTTATTTATTTATTTATTTATTTATTTATTTATTTATTTATTTATTCATTCATTCATTTATTCATGCATTCATTCATTCATTTATCTATTTAATTTATGTATTTGTTTATTTATTCATTTATCTATCTGTCTTTCTTTCTATCTATCTATCTATCTATTTTACCTTTTGCCTTTATACATTCATCGTGTACCTTGCATCTTGTTGGAGACCAAAAGACCTGACAGTGTCCAAACGCACTGTGAGGCGCTATAGCACATGATGAAATTATACAAACTGTCATGAGCGGTGAATCTTGTTGGGACGAAATGACTCTGGGCAGGGAGCTACGTGCCGCGAAGCGGAGAATCGTTTCTTTGCGCAGAATCATTGTGTCCCAACCAGAAACACACGCGAATGATGGTTTGTATTGTCCCATAATATTTATGGAATATTCTCGTTAAATAGACAACAAACGATTTTTTTTATCAAACAAGACACCAGAAACACGCAGAAAGGCATAACCACCCACCACTGCCATGGGCGGATGAGTCGGTCCATCTTTCTGGAAATGCAATGCGGTTATATGTGATACGGAAAGCAGATGTAATAAGCTAAACACGATACCCTTATTACCCTCGCAAGGACCCTATTATGGGATATCATAAAATAATGCGTTCGACGTAAATCAATCTTACCATCTATCCTTTGGGTTTTTTGACTCTCCCCAGACTTTCGTTTTTTAAGGATCGATACAAATCCTACAATCAGCACGAAGAACGCCGCGAACGCAATCAAAGCAACCATCAGTAGTGTGCCGCTATCTCCAGAATATTCCTGATTGCCGCCCTTATTATCTTTGAAAAATGGAGAAATATGTTATTACTTTCTCAGTCGAACAATTGTAGGAAGTGTTTCATTTATATTGAGACTGTAGAACCGGCTTCATCTGATAAATGGTCCACTTGTATATTGAACCCTATCTGAAAACTGTAGTTCTAGTAATTTTCGCCTGTGGTTAATTTCGCGAAAACTTGTTTTTCCGTAAATTAGAAAACATTTGCGTATTTTAATTTCGCGCATCATGGCTTGTCTATATAAAACCTTTCATTATGTCAATCAATTTTGGCGCATCTTATTTTCGCGCATCGAGTACTAGCAAGAAAAGCGCGAAATTAAGTCGAGCGTGAAAATTTCTAGAACTACAGTATTCCAAAAAGGGACAAGCAGAGCAAGCAAAGCAAACACGGGTACCATTTTCAACGGATGACTGCAGTTTCTAGAAGTCTGTGGAGCCAAAATGCGTATCTGTAACATCAAATCTTTAAAAGTGGCGATAATGTAAGCGGTCTTAATGTTTTACAGTTTAACTTTGACTCGAGAAAAGTCAGTAAATTATGCATTTGAATACGGGAGATATGTTGAAGCAGAGTTAGTGTGGGATGAAACAAGGGCGAATGTTGTATCGTTCCTTGTTGTCATACCATAGAAGTTTCAGAAAATAAACCTCATGGTACAAATTACCGTAACTGAATTACCAATAGCTGCAAAATATAAACATCCTCCGCAAACTCAATATTTTGCATAGGTAAAACAGAACTGTGGAGCTTTATGTTTTCATTTACGTTCTGTTTTCTGCGTTTTGCGATGCATTATTCAATTGTGTCATTTTGTGATCATTAAAAACAAAGAAGTGATATTTTCTTCATGAGACTTATATACGGCCTTCGAATAAATGTTTCCTATTGCATTTTTAAGAAAGTTATTTTTGCCCGGTAGCGTCAAATTTAATCGCAATGACTCGAAAACGAACAAAAAACAAAAACAAAAAACAAAAAACAAAAAAAACAAAAAAGCAAAAAAACCACCACGATTTTCACGCAATAAAAAGCACCGTGGAACTTTAAGTTTTAATTTACGTTCTGTATTTTCCGTTTTGCGATGCATTGTTCAATTGTGTCACTTTGTGATCGATAAAAACAAAGAAGTGATATTTTCTTCATGAGACTTATATACAGCCCTCAAATAGATGTTTCCTGTTACCATTGTAAAAAAGTGACAATAATCATATATAGTTTTATGGATCAGAAAATGAATCAAAAGGCAGTAGGAGCTGTTGAAGACAGCGCTCATTGAAGCGCTGGGCTTTGCCCGTGCAACCTCACGTAAAACCTTATGAGAAAAAATGTTCTGATACACCTTGTTTTGTTTTAGCGAGACTGGACTCGCAAACTTTGATGTCAACTGCAGCAATCATCATGCACTCATTGTTAGGCACGTATATGTCTGCTGGGATCCAACAATAAACTATCAAAGACAATGATGAGAAAAGGGGAATAAAGATCCAAAGTAGCAGTCCTAGACGCTGTAATTTTTTAACTAAAAAGCACAGAAATTGTGGAAAATTTTCACTTTGTCAGAAACAGCAGAAAAATGCTATGTTTTATGGATAACATATTTTTGGGTGATTCGAGAGGAATTACTTCAATTGTGCCTTTTTTATCCGATTTGAATGTCATTCTTTAAATCATATTTAAAGGTTGTAACCAGTTCATGTAAAATCGAATTTAAGAAAGGATGCTTTGCTCTGTATTGATTTGAAAGAATTATTGAGAAATCAATCACACGAAACGTAATTGCACGTGACTACAAGAAACACTTAACATGCGAGGAAATCATAAACCGAAACACATAAAGCAGCAAAGCAGAATCAATGATTAGCCAAAATGACGAGTTGTAAATCTTAAAGTTCACCTTTGCTGTTCGTACAACAGACATTCCTCGTCAGTATACAATGGAAAAGTCAGATCAAAATCGCCATCGGTATAACGGGATCTCATTTTCGACCTTCTTTAAACTTAGATAAATTTTTGTTGATCTGTATGTATTTTTACACGGTGAAATCGTCATATATTTGCATGTAATTCTAGATTAACTGCTTATCCCGCGACATGAACAACCACTTGAAAATAAATTACTTGAATACAGTACATGGTATGTTATAAACATCGCCAACACTGGTGAGGCTTTGAGTTAAACTAGGTGTATAATCAATCACTGTTTGGTTTCAAAATCCACATTTTGTTTTTGTTTGTGGGTGCACTCGAACTGTCTTTTTGGAAAATAAATATCTACCGTTGCATATTTCATCTGTACCATCTGAACAGTCACGTCTTCCATCACAAACTTGATATTGCTTGATGCATTGAGATCCACACTTGAACGGCTGATAGCTAGGGCAGGCTGCATATAAAAGGTAAGATTTCGATAAAATGATATCAAAGCTGCATGATTTTACATAACACATCACTCACGGACAAAGTTGTGCATGTGTTGGAACCTAGCAAAGTATGTTTTATTACGTGTGCAGGAGTTAGAGTTTAAGTTATACCATTTTAGTTTTGTATATCAGAGGCAACAGAATTAGTGAGGCGTCTCCAAACGCTTCGAGCATCGAATGTCTATCGTCAAAACTTCAATGACAAAAATGAACGTGCAGGTATAATTTATCCAAAAGAGATAGATTAAAACGGACGAGTAATTTTGATTTATTGCAAACACAAAATGAATAATCCCACAGAAAAGTGCCACAAGGTACATATTTTCTATAAGATAACAGACTTGAAACATTGTATCTTGCAACGAAGACGGTGTTACAGGTTTGGGGTTTACAACAGAAACTTGCAATCTTAATTTCGTACATATGCATTTATTTTTAAATCCATTCAATGTCAATGTCATCCTCTTCATTTTCTTCAACTGTTATTGCAGAAATGCAAGCTGATTGCACCCAAATATGGAATTCAGTTCAACCCAGAAGCGCTTCACAGAAATAGTAGGCAGTACAATAAAGCGAGCTCATTTGTTGAATATTTTAACGCAAAACATCTGAACTGGGGCACCAATGACACGCAGCCTCACTGACTGCCCACTGGTTACCTCTGGCTTGGCACTCTTGCAAGATTTTGTCCTTCACCCTCAATGGGTGGCCACTGTCATCTAGTTCATTTTCTGGCTACTGCTTTTGCCAGGAAGGCTGGCACCCACCTATTGGGATTTTTTCTGTCTTTTTCTATCATACAGCATTCACCACAATAAATAAAATGCTCTCTGATCTTGAATGTGGGAACATCATATCACCTCATACGCTTAATAGGGGGTTGGTCTACTGGCAGTGATTTAGAACCAGATGGTGCACATGTGAGATATGTTGAAATAGAGTTCTTGTGATTAAACACCTGCAGATGCTCATTCAAGTCCAGTTGTTCCTGTAAGTATCCATGCAAATTGTCGCCATAATGGACACTGGCTTGCATAATATTGCCCAACCTTGCATCATCAGGTTTACTTTGAAAAGCTTCTGCTTGGCTGGACATTTACCAAGCACAGATTTGAAGATACGCTCTGGTGCCATAAGTAAACTACTGCTAGTTCTACAGGCTACTGCTACACTTACAGGCTACTTCTAATGCTTCTTGAATCTACATCTGAAATGGAAGTAAATGAAAATAAGTCTACACAAGAAAAATCGTGGTAAGTACCCCATATTCCTTGGAAAGGAATACCCTTGACCTTGACCTTTGAGGACCCAAAAATGTCCAAGTTGAGTTAGGCATCATCCCAAACTTGTATTATGAGCAAAATGTGACCAAGTTTGGTCAAAAGGTTACCAAAAATAGTGAATCCTTGTGAGCAGCTACATCTGGAAGCCATATTGGCTGCCATCTTGAAGTTTTGAAAATGCTCAAAGGTAAAGCCAATTTACCCGCCATTTAATGTTTATATGAAATCTTATGTTGCAAAATCAAGTGTGAAAAAAAATCTGTCAAGTCAAGGTCCCTCCAAAAAATCAGCTGCGGCTTCCTGACTTTAACCTACCAGTAGTCTCGATCTCTGAATGGACTCTGATTATTTGTTATTACCAACGTTTCATCTATCATTGTGTGCAAAATGTTCTTTTCACACGCAGCACAAAATATAAACGAACATCTTGTACTTGTATTCATGAATGGTGTGTTGTTATTTGCCATCTTACAGGCTAACAGCATTTTCTGAGCTAGAAATACCTTTGACCTTACCATATGACCTTCACTTTGACCATTGACAATCTCACAAGTATTTTATTTGAGTCATGCATCATCAGAAACCCACAACACGACCCAAATGTCACCAAAATGGTAAACAAGTTTAATGAAAAAAGTGTTGGTTTGCTAAAATATATGTTTGGCAGCCATATTGGCCGCCATCTTTATATTTTAAATGCTCGAGGGTAAAGCCAATTTACCCGCCAGTTTTTGGTTGTATGAGATCTTAAGTTGCAGAATCAAGTGTGAACAAAAATAAATCCGTCCAGTCAAGGTTCCTCCAAAAAATCAGCCTTGGCTTCCTGACTATGACATATAATTCATTAAATAAAAGAAAAAATGGTGGCCAAAATAAGAACTAGGTGGCTCTAGGTGACCCTATGTGCAATACCAAAGCAACTGGCCACCGGTCCTGGACATGAAGATTTTTTTTTCAAAAAAATCAATTAAATTTTCATTAAAAAAAATAGAAAAATTATTGTATCATCATCTCCTTTGCCAACTTGTACAAAATCAAAACATTGCAAGCATCGCTTTTTGAGAAGTCGAAAATGTGAATATAATAGCTATATATACTATACAGTGGTGAAACTTACCTACAGTCGCAAAATTTGATTTCCAATAACTTTGTCATAAATTAGCATATATCCATATCATTTGCGCAAATTTTCATTGCCTTAAGTAAAATGATATTCTGATATATTTTTAAGCAACTCGGTTAAGCCCTTCTTGAGAAGCAGTCAAAAATAGCCTTAACACAAAAAAAATCATGTAAAAAATAAGATAAGAAAATGCAGCGCCACCTGGTGGTTAAAATAAGAACTAGGTGACCACAGGTAACCCTATGTGTAATATCAAAGCATTTGGCCCCGTAGTTCTTCGGGTAAAGGAATTTTTTTTCATAAGGTAAAATAAAAAATTCATAGAAAAATAGAAAGTTATGGCATCATCTTTTCCTTTGCAAACTTGGTAGAGGTCTACCTGCGGAACACCCATGATCAAAATCCAAACATTCCATGCACCGGGTTTTGAGAAGAAGTCTAAAAAGTAAATACAATAGCCATATATACTAAACAGCGGTAACACTTACCTACAGTGGCAAAGTTTGATTTCTCATGACTTCGTCAAAAATTAATACATCCAAAATATTTTTTCGCGCACTTTCAATGTCTTAAGTCAAAATATATTCTGATAAAATTTTAAGCAATTCTGTTAAATTTTTCTGGAGGAGAAGTCAAAATAACCTTAATACACGAAAATTTATTTTAAAAAATAGGAAAAAATGCAGCGCCACCTGGCGGCCAAAATAAAAACTAGGTGACACCAGGTGACCCTATGTGCAATATAAAATAAATTGGCCAAGTAGTTCTTGAGATGAAGCTTTTTTTTCAAAAAATTAATCTAAATTATCATACAAAATAGAAAAATTATTGTATCATCATCTCCTTCGCAAACTTATTAGAGGTCCACCTGGGAACATCCATGTGCAAAAAGAAGTCGAAATTGTAAAAGATCTAACGATTGACGGACAGATGGACAGACGGACGACGGACGCAAACGGATTCCAATAGCTCTGCTGACTCACTAGTCAGCAGAGTTTAAAGTTAATCAGTAATGTTCATGCCACGCAAAAGACGGGTATCGTTTTTCCATATTTTGTGGTATTCTTTAGTTACTTGACAATGTTTAAAACTAGTCTGAACAGTTATTGTATCATTCAGTATCAAAGTATACGGTATTTGAACAGGCGTGTGTGTTGTTGTGCCAAACAGGCATAATGTCATACCGTCCATTCACTGATACTACAGAATGAGTATGAAACAAGGCCCGCGTATTTATGAGCAAAACTGAGAGAAATGAGGCACTTCCAGGTTTGCTCACTGTCCTGCTGATTACTCACAGTCCTTCTGATTACCTTGAAATGCCGCATGGAATAGGGTTTTTACCATTCAATCGCCGTCTGTTTCATTTGATGCCTTGCTAAAACAGAATACCCTTTAGCCGTTGAATATCCTGTGTAGCCTTACAACTCAAATTTCAATAGAATCTGTCTTTAATGATAATATTCGCCCCCAAATGGCGCCGATTACTCGTCTCTGATTGCTATATTCGTCGGTTCCTCTGCCGCGCCCTGATTGATCAAGGAAAAATAACTTGCAGTGTGCTTCTACTGCCCGTTTGGCTTTCTTTGCTTTGGCCGCACGACCCAGCTTGGCTCTGACAATCAAATTAGGAACTGGCCACGGACTTTTTAGTGGGTGGAGTGTCTAAGTTTCAGTGACAGCATCAGAAAAGTAAACAAATCGCATGAGATGAAACTAAACAACACCCGAAAATTACCATTAGCATTCATGTTTCATAAATATTGCATATAAGAAGTAAATGTATGCACAAAATACATGGAAAAATAAAAAGACAGGTCAATTTAATACCATTTTATGTGTCACCCAAGATAGGCCAAAGGTGACATTCTGCTGAAGAAGAAAAAAGAAAACAGAGACAAAAAAGATACCACTCACAACACTCTCCACAAGATCCATCCCAGCATTTTCTCTCATATGGTCCACATTGGCCAGCTGGAACAACGTGAGAAAATGTATTGTTAGGATCATGTTGGACCTACAACTTTTTGTATATGCAAATGGGTTATACATATATATCTGTGTGTGTCTGTTTAAAATGCAAAAATGATTTTTGAACCTAGAATTCAACTACATTAACAAATGAAGTAATTTTGCAGCAAATTCTCAAATGAACGGTTCCGAGGTTATTTCAAAGGAAACGAAAACTATCAACGCTGTATGAAAGGCCTCTTTATACAAATCAGTTTGACCACTGCAAAAGACGGTTTTAGTTATGGACAGTTTATGAAACATGTGGCGAAAATGTATTTGGAACCTTTTCTAGAACAAACGAATGATCACTCAAATCTTTCTAGGTCAAATCGTCCAAAAGCGCCCGGATGTACACTGTCGTCTAATTTAACACTGTGAGTGCCACACTTTGGGCAGGGTAAACGGCTTTCCTCGGTGCACTTAGGGCGCATTGTGCCCAAAGCGCGCCAAAGAGAGCTGTTTACCTGGGCTATTATGTCCAATGTAAGAGGCGCGCTGGTACCACCGTTTGTCTTAGGTAGTTTGCACTAAAAGAGTTAATGTTGTTACGTGAATTCCTTGTGAATAGAAAAAATATTTCTGATAGGAAATGTTGAGACAACCTGTCAGGGTCGCACACTCCAGATCAATAGCTTTCCCTTGCGCCCGACCCTCACCAAGGAAAGTTATAGACTCAGTTTAAAAGTTACCGGGAAGTACTACACTTGCAATACGAGGTGAAAACTACCAAAGTGACACGGTAGCTAAGAGTATGCGCATGCGTACTAGCTGGTGAGGAGAGCGTGATAATACTTACGACAGCTACTGTATCTGGGAACACAGCTTCCATCTGCACACTCCTGGTCGATCATAAGACAGTTACCGACTGTCAAAGAACACCCAGGAATATTTTGTTCAAAAGCAAGAAAACTGTATTAAAGACTTAAACTTTTTTTGTTTGTTTTGTTTTGCCATCAGGACGAGGGTTCTGTCTCAAATTTACATCGATTCTATGTTCTATGAGCACCACAGTAACCTATTATTACAGTTCATAGATAGGAACATGAAGATACAAAAAGGGGGTCATCAAAAGTTCTTATTTCACATATGAGAGTGCACAAACTAAAGTCGTAAAAATGTAACAAAATTTACAAACACATAATATTGACATTTCACCAGTGTTTCTCGTAAACTATATAGCTATTTCGTAATTACATCCAAATGAACCCAGCTTATTATGAATAAAAAATAATCAATGGTCAATTACAGGACAAATGAAATCTGTGTAGAAGTAAACTTATGAATGAAGCCTTTTTTATGGGTGAGTTTCGGTTTGAATTTTGTTATTTTTCCGTGCACTGGTGCCTACACTTGTTCAAATAGGCTCTCTAAGTCTTGCCATTACAGGCACTAACTTATCATGAATTATGCCTTTATGTATTTGCTATTTACTTATGTGCTTGTATTTCACGTTCGTACATCCATTTAATTCAAGGAGGTTGTCTATAGAAAATATGAAGTAAAGGTAAACAGCCGCCTTCGCAAACAAGTGTGTCCGAGAAACATAGATTGCGAAACACGCTTGATGTTTCTTCGCTGGTAACCCGTTTATAAATTTATTGGGCTGTTGAAGCCTTCAATTGCAAAGGTTTGAATTGAACGTGAAAATATCGATTAATTTATGTATAGATTTAAACATAGACAGCGACTCGATTGGGTATGGAGCATAGAGAGATTGGATTGTCCTTTTTCAGTGCTGCGGGAAGACGCGGCACTGTTGCCCCTGTTTGTATAATATTAATTACAACGTTATATGGAAAGGTAAAGACTGTTGGTTGGGATGCAGAACGGTGCTTCCGAAGATTTTTCATATGAGTAGATGTAAATTTATGTACAGATGCCATGACTGTGATATGTGATAAAGACTATGCCCACAGTCCAGGTTGTATTCATCCAAGTCGCCAGTCCAGATCAAAATCTTAACATGTTTTAGAACACTTTCGCGTCAGCGGTTCTTGTGAGGTGATGGCAGGTTAAGGACCGTTAAGACACCAAAGAACCTTTCCATGGCCGATTTTGAGATTTTAACGGTTTTTACAAGGTGAATGTCTTTTCTATAAGTTGTCATAATATCAAGCTTTTAGCTAAAGTAGAAATATGAGAAAAACGCCAAAATACACACAGGCATGTGGACATATGTGTCATTCTTTTGGTTTCCAGCCACCAAGCGGAACAAGCCTCCCCCCCCCCCCCGTTGGATCATACTTAATAGTCTGTCACGTGGCTACAGGTAGCAACGGTCCATGACAAAAAGACAGTGGTATCACGGCGGCACCACGAAATCAGCCGCATGCCGAAAGTATGTTTGTGGGTAGGGAATAGATGTAAACATGCTAACATATCACAGTCTTAGTGGTTAACTTGATAGTAATCTTGCTTGTTTTGCGTTCCAATGAAGGAAGACTAAATGTTCAGGGGGAGTGGGAATCGTCAGACGATATCCCTTCAAAGGCCGTGCCGAAATGGATTACCCCATTGGTCCTGCACACCAAAGACAGGCGTAGAAAAAAAGAAACTGCCACTTTAACCAACAATAACCACGTACATAATAATATTTTATCAAAACCCAGGGATGAGGAAAAAAAAGTACAAATGAACAGATCGAAAAAAGCATAAACGTGAACAGAAGAGATAAACAAAATAGCGATACAAAACTCAGGTTGTAAATAGAAATAAAACTCATTGAGAAAATAACTGCAAAATAATGACAAGCCAACTAACTTAAAATATACAGACAAGTCTAACAAGCTAACTACATAATGTATACAGAAACGAGTAAATACAATAAAACACTATCCCTAAAAACGAGATGAAGAGGTAGGAGGCGGAAGATCAAACCCGCTTTCCGTCCACTGACCACGAGCGGCCGTAGGCCGCCCCACCGAAACAAGGCAAGACAACTTTCGTTGCCAGACTTGGGGTCACGGGGCCCAAAGGGCCGCCTCCATGACGTCACACCTTGAAATCAGATTGTTGCTGTCGCCGGTTGACAGTTCGCTGAATAATGTTTTCCGTACTTCAAAGGCTCTTTTACGGAGCCCCAGAGGGGACATGAGAGAAAAAAATGCGTTCCCTCGCAAAACTTTTGCGCTCACTCGCACTAATTATTTTTTCTTTTACTTGTGTCCCTTGGGCTAAAACATGGAACCCCGGAAGGGACATGAGGAAAAATACTTTATTGCGTTTCCTCGCAAAACTTTTGCGTTCCCACCCACAACAAGGGAGCGCATTTTTTTTCCTCGTGTCCCCTTCGGGGCTCCGTACTCTTTTATTCATATGATTGGCCAAGAATTGATTGACAACCTCACCAAATGTTACGGGACGATGTTTATTACGTTTTGTGCAAATATCAGTCCAACTTGAGCAAACGGTATTGTTTCAGAGGTAAATGATCAACATCAAAGGCCTTTGAAGCTTGTTTTCTCAGAAAGTATAATAGGATGAGAACCCCACCTCAAAACGGTTATTCCAAGAGAACGGCTGGGGCAAAATTTAATCCGGTTAACAACTTTTGATTCTGCAATGTCTGAACTGCAAAAACGATTCAGAGATTTTCAAAATTGTGCTTCGTTCTTTTTCTATGAAATGAAGAAAATGAACATCCTGGAAATCAAAGGCAAAATTGAAATGTCAAACTTTGAGGATGGATAACACAAAAACCAAACCAAACATAAAAATCGCAGGATCGTTTTTTGCTGCCAATATGTTACGATAGAGATGCAAGTGTAATTATGATTAACACAAATAATTAGTGACTTATATCGACATTTATGGGGTAGATGCTTTACAGTGAACTTTCAATTGCTTATTCAACGATTAACATCACAGATATTCAAATACGGGACATATAAATTCTTTGGAGTATGACGATTACAGACATATATGATTTGTTATCTTAATGCAAATACATTTTGAGCTAGGATTGATTAAAGTGAGTTTTTTTTGTGAGTGTGTGTGTGTGTTTGTGTGTGTGTGTGTGTGTGTTACCTGTGCTAAATGATTAGAGCACATGTATTTGCGCTTGCAGTAGAGTCGATTTCACTTACTAACCGCAAAACTGTGTTGCGAAAACACATGGTCCAGTAGTTCCGCATCTCCCTTGGTTATAACGGCATCCATTGGCTGCAAAGATAAATAAAAAGATTGGCATTTATCTATAAACTTCAGATTAATAAGCCAAATAACAGTTTCAGCTGAGCACGCTCAGTGCGGCATATCTCTCTAATTGAGCCCCAAGTCATTCATTACAAAATCTACCCACTTAACCTGAGTAAAGCATAATGCTTTTAAAAGAACTTTTGCGGATGACAGCTTCATTTATCAAGAATTTTGCACATGTTTGCCATCATTTTTTGGCTATGATCTTTTAGCACATCTGCGAAATTAGTAAAAATGAGAAGTCTGATTCTGGTTATCAGGGTAGCTTAACAAGTAGAATGGGGAAAGGACACTTCCAGCATTGAATGGCCTCTGACCACAATCAGTCTGTAGCTGGGCTGGACTGGGCTGAAAAAGCGACTTGGCATATTAAAACAAACTAAAGCATACACTGAATTGTTCAGACCGTGTTGTCGGAACTAAGAGACTGGTATCCCTGTATGAAAAGAAACTGCCTGAGGAAGAGTCAACAGCTTTAGTCCGGGTGTTCTGGCAAATGCTCTGAGTTTGTGCCGAAGAAAGTTGTTGACTGATATACATTAATGGACTTTTGCTCGCTCACTGGTCAGTTAAATAGACCTGAAAGGAGAATACTGACCTGGCCAGCATTCTCCTTTCAGGTCCATAAAACTAAAAGCGAAGAAAAAGTTTCTTCTCGTTTTATTTTAGGAGTAGGTAACTCTTCGATGGAAGCCTGTCCTTAACCGTTGTGGTTTTTCATCATGGCCTGGAATGGTATATTGCTTTGCTTGGAATCTGTGCCATTACTCAGGTTAACTGTGCTCCCCAAGTGCCAGCTTATCTCCATATCTCAGACTATCTCAAACTGGAAAACGGTGTTTTCTTGTATAATTCTTCTTTCGTGTTTCGCGCCTTCATGTAGAATTTACACAGATCAGTGTCCATAGGACAAGTGCTGTATTTTCTGGACTTCGGGTCCAGGTCATTTCGGTTAAATACGCGCTTAATAATTCCACAGCGTAAGCAGTAGCTTTCTTTGTATTTGTAGAATCCTTATTTTCTAAACTTTTGTTCAGTTCTTTCCCCGATAGTGAAAGAAATCTTCTTTCTTTGCCCTGAGTAATCTACCCTGTTGTATTTTGAAAAAGCGCAATTTGTGCTTCGCCTCTTCGCAATTCAGCGTTCGTGAATTCTGGATGTTGATCGGTCAAAATTAATAATCACACTACCTGGCGGTAGAAATTGGAACTGGGGAGTCCATATTACGATCCCAGTGACATATGACCATACCCACTCGAGTTATATGGCCATTTTGAGCATTACTCCGTGCACTGTTTTAACCAATAGAATGACTGTATTTGTAACAGATTTAGCTACTCTAAAATGATAGCTAATATCGTTTTTGACCAAATTAAAAAAAAGCGGATATCTGCTTCACTGGGGTATTTCCCTAAGTTTGGTAATATTTCAGTGGGAAAAGTTGCATGCCGATCCATCGGCGTAACGTGTTCCACAGTTAATATGGTACATTTTTATTTTCCCTTCTGCGTCGAAAAACGAGATAATGGAGGCGCAAGTTTTTTTCACAACATTCATATGGAATTATTTTACTTGGAGTGGACACTCTTGTGACATATAATGCCATACAATGGTTGATATAGTTACCCATCACTACTTGATAATCTGATAGGTATTCATTAATGCATGTGTTTCATAAATTAATGTAATTTATGTGCTTTTGTTCCTTTACTTTTTTTTGTTTGTTTGTTTTGTTTTATTATTTTGTTTTTTTATTTTTTTATTTTTTTATTTTTTATTTTGTGTGTGTGTGTGTGTGTGTGTGTGTGTGTGTGTGTGTGTGTGTGTGTGTTTTTTTTTTTTTTTGGGGTCGCTGTTGCCAAATCGTGTTACTCAATGGAATTTGATTTCAAAAGGTTTGGATCTCTTAGGAAGTGGACGCTGACTTGCGTCGTCAGCTTCGGCTAAAAACCATAGGGTGATTGCGTATTCAGTCCACTTTCAAAAAAATAAAAACGGTCCCCGTGGGGTGGGACGGTGGGGTTGGTAGTGGTTTGTCCACGACAGTTTCCATAGAAACTGATATATATGTCTGTTTATCATGCCTCTACGTTTGCAAACGTGTGATCAAGACACATGCTTGTAAAAAAAGTAAGTTTCCCCCAAACAGTTTTAGTCTACATTTTGAATGCCTTCTTGCCACCATTACTCTTTTTCGACGTCGGCTTACGTCATTTAGGCATGATACCATGTGAGTCAACCCAGGCTCTCACAAAGACACGTCTGAACTGTTAATTAATTCACTTAATTTTGGCCAAAAACAACTCGACCAGTCTGCATTATGATTTCGCGTTCTCCGTAAAAGAAATGTATGCCCCGGAACCAGGTGTATAGGAGGCAAATGACCTGCATTATACTGCTCAAATTCTCTTCATCTGTCCCGTGAGGAAAAAAGAAAAAAAAAACAAGAAGCCACCCAATTGGATTAACATAATCAGCTCTAATAGTTGTTTGTAGAGAAAACATGACTGTCACATAGAATGTTATGTGATATAGACAGAATAGCTAGGGATATGAGTATGCAGTCGCACAAAAAGGTGTCCTAGACCTGAGATAATGGCAAGAAAGATGTGAAAAGTGTGCCTGGTATTGTAATGCTCATGGCCGGGGGGGGGGGGATCATTGTGAATCCACGATGTCATGGCGCACAAGTGACTCGCAGCTCCCCGAATTCGACAAGGGGACAATATTCGACATGTTGAGGCCTAGTCTTCCCCAATGTGAGGTTGCCAGAAGACCGGAATGGACCTTTTTTTTTTTTTTTTTTTTTTTTTTTTTTTGTTGTTGAAGTGCCTTGCAAGTCGACTTATAGTGACTGCTACTGACCTAGATGGTAAAATATCTACGGTTGGAACATACTGTAAAAATGCATCAAAATAATGAAAATGGAATGTGGTCTTCAATCAGCAGAAATACTATCGATGACATGAATTCTCCATTGCTTTTAAGTCAAGTCCTTCCTCTTTTATGTGTCTATTTTACTCGATTAAATTGTTGCATGAGCTTTACTTGCTTCCTTATCTGAAATGTTGAAGTAAAACAATCTGTCAATTCATTCCAGCGGCCAAGTACGAGTCTAATTTTAGTTAGCCACGCGTCATTATGTTAATTCCGACCGAGAAGCTCCATGCCCACGTTCCTTGAACGGGAATCATACAACATTATATAAACCTGAAATCGCTGTCACAGAAAGGTTGGGCATACGTATGCATCTTGGGACTATTCACTGGGTCACACCAAATTCATATCGAATACAATCGAATCCCAGCGAATTGAAAGATTATATAAATTATACAACGAATTAAAAAATTATGTAAATTATACAACAAATTGATAGATTATATAAATCAATAACATTGGCATTCAGAAACAGGGCTTGGAAAATATTTCCAAGTCACTTTTAGTTATGACGTGTTCTTTCGTTCGACAGTCATACCAAATAACCCCAGTAAACGCAATGCATGAAATACACTTTTCTTCCATTACAAATATCATCTTAGTTAATCCAAAACGGAGAGAGAGGGAGAAGAGAGAGAGAGAGAGAGAGAGAGAGAGAGAGAGAGAGAGAGAGAGAGAGAGAGAGAGAGACCACCCCCATAAGTTTAAAATAGGCTTGATTGGTCTCTTTATAAAGAATGTCAACCACAACCAAGTTGAGAACAACAATTTCAAAACAGGAGCGTGGCTCAAGCTTGAGATTTTTGTTTCTGTGGAAGCCATACATATATTTGAAAACTACATCTGTTCACGTTGATATTGGTTGTCTTTTTTAAGGCAGCCACATTTATTTCTATAGGAGTATAGTTATATCGGTACTGCGTGAACACTAACGACATTTCTCCGCCCATGAAGAAACACATGCTGTACTGCCTTTGCACCGGTGTTTACAAGTCCTGTTAACCGTTTCTGAGCTGTTAGTCAGTGTGGCGCTGACATTTGGGATCGCCGTTGTGCTGCTGGTGGTGCTATTGGAAAACTGAGCCCTCCCTGAAAGCAGAAATGACATGTTATTATATTGAAGTTCAGGCCAACATTAAAGTAAGGTGAAGCGAGCCCATTTCCAATGGTGCTGCACAATATTAAATTTTCAGTCATGTTGCTGTTCGCGTGATGTAAATTTGTCACTAGGGATGGAGCTGCAATCACGATGCAGTTTGCCATGGCAATAAAGAAGTATTTCATTTGGCTTCAAATATATAGTCATTTTAATTTGAAAACAGTGAGCGGCAGTGTGCGCTTGTATTTGACCATATCATATCTGCATCTCAACTGAGCATGCTCAGTGATGTCTGACCTATATTGATGTCACAGGTCACCAAATGAAACATTCTCTCAGGTAATTTAGAAACACACACTCTTAATATTTAAAATTATTAGGGGAGGGTTTAGCTATCTAAAAATTTAGCCAGTGTATGTTTTTAAAAAATATTGTGAACATAATTATTTGTATGATATTGTGCCCGGAAAGTGATAAAAAGACACTTTATTTTGGTTACCAGGGTGAGTTGATAAGTTAAAAGTTGAAATAACATTATGTTTTGGATGGCCCCAGACCTACATTTGCTTTTGCCAAGCTGTGCCGTGAAAGTAACTTAGCTTTTTCGGCCCGCAAACTATTACGGTGACACAAACTGAACCATTGTCCTATTGTAATCGGGTAGAACAAACAGAGGTGTAACACACACGCTACAAATCCGAACTGTACCATTTTTTCACACAGTATATTGCACTGCCATTGCTTCTTTGCTAATATTTGGCTTGGACTTCAACCAGCCTGCAACAAAAGCTCTCTCTTTTCATAAATATTAACGTCATGCAGCTCGATATTAAAACATCTATATGCTTTATAAATACTGTTGTTCTAGAATTTAGTGCGTGTTACATTTCGCGCAAACTCAATTTTTCTTAAATTACAGAATTTTTGCGCATTTTAATTTCGCGCAATCCAATGCCATACAATGTAGTGAAACACAATGCAACTGATTTTAGCACATTTTAATTTCGCGCTTTAGGTGGTAGCAAGAAAAACGTGAAATTAAATCGAGTGCCAAAATTTCTGGAACTACGGTATGCTCACCTATTTCTGCGAGATAGACTGGCACCAAGATTAATAGCATTTGAATCACCCGGCATACTGGAAGAAAATGATACATGCCATTAGAGGAATCAAAAATGTTTTGCAGATGCGGAATGAAGTTGAAATTATAGTAGTTTTCTAACAGCCTAAATTTCACAATTACGTATTTGTTCTCAAGTTTCCACACAAATTCTCGCCTTATGCTTTTCTTGCTGATGAAGATCCCGAAAGTAAAATACACCGAGAACAAATGGCGAACTTCCTGCATCTTATTTGCCAATGCATCCTAAGCGTTTTTGTCTGTTTATCTGCCTAACGAAAACCGCTGTCGTTGCATCTTTTGCTGGTAAAAGGACCCTATTTGCCAAGGCTATACATCTAGCAGCAGATGCGCTGCTTCAGTATTTCATTTTCTGACTTCCATAACAGCAGGTAGGCGTACCTTGAATTGTTTCTTGTTCGTTAATAAAACCTGTTGTACTTTTATGCGGTAGGCGGCAAATCCTCCTAGCGTGCCCGGGTATATATTTTAGGTTTTCAATGCTTTTATTTACTTTTCCCGTCAATATAAATAATTTGGGGGAAAAATTATGGATAAGACCAAACATGTCCGGCATTAGGTCAATAGCAGCCTATGAAGCGTACATGTAGATCGTTTTTCTTAATACACTGTGGATTTTAGTGTACCCATCAAACAATCTAGTTTTATTTTCGGTGGTAAAACATTATAATAAAATGAATGCTTCAAAACACCGAAAAATATTAACATTCGGTACTTTCAGTTTTTTCCACCTCACATCGGTTCCAGGCACTAGGAGACAAACTGGATAATATAAATATATCCCACTTGTTAATGCCAAGCATTGGACTATCCACCCCAAGAGTAAATTTCCTTTCATTTTTCTCATTAATTTATCAAACACAAGCACGAATGGCGCGAAATTTAGTCGAGCGCGAAAAGATCAAGTGCTACGGTATTCAAAGCTCCTATTCAGCGCCAGATAAGTACTCAAAAACTGCGCAATTGAAACACATTGTCATATTATGCCCACCATAGCTTTTTGTTATGAATAAATACAATGTGCACCACGAGGGAAATTAAATTCAGGTACTGCAAGTGATGATTTCGAATTCTGTTTTCGAGACTGCAGATAAGACCGACGTAGACACATGTATTTACCTTAATACTGGACTTACGATCTTTAAAACTGCAACTGCAATCCGTATGCGTTTTTGAGCACGTTTGGGATGGTTACCTGGAAACCGTTGCTTTGGACCCCGTATATGTAGGTTAAAAATATAATGTACATACTGCGGATGTACAAATGTTTTGATGACTTTGTTGTTACGCTGATTGAAACAGTTGCTTGAGTCTGGTACTGCAATTCCTTTTCACTTTACTTTAACTTTTCGCACATATGTGGTAGAACATATAAAATTCAGAAACACGCAGTAAATATTACGCACAACAAAGAGAAAGAGTTCTGAACATTTTTGGTGTCTTCGTTATCGCAAATTGCAGCCGTCACCGACAGAAGTATTGTTTGTGAGTGTATACACGTGCTCAGGTACCCGCATACAGCAATTTTTGGACGGCCACTGCAGGGCTCGCCTGCGAATTGATATTCTTCTCGCCAGTGCACTTGGTACCTTGCGCTCTCAATCCCGTGTAGGCGTTCCCAGCTGAGGCATATTTCTTGAAGTTAATTCAGCATTTTTAAGACCTCAGGGATCCACTAATTTCACACGACACAAATTTCAGGGGAGGGGGGGGTGGGGGGATCTAAACCCAATTTTCCACTATTAAATCACATTATATTTTGGGCTAAACTTAATTTTTTCAACTATATTGTCCTTTTTCCTGCATGTTGTATTTAGCCATTACAACCAACCTGGTTGGCAGCGGTCATTTACATTTACAATTTACTTTTTTATTTTGCTTGTCGACCTGTCCATGGTTTATTGAGCGGTACAAAGAAGTGTTCCATTGTAATTTTGAATGAACTGTACAACTGTTTCGGACAAGAGTCAAATTGCCCCCCCCCCCAAGTAACTGTAAGTCATAAAAAGTATAGAAATTACATAAACACAAACTACAGAATGTAGTTCCCAGATGCTAATCCAGTATATATTATCACCAAGTTTAGAGTGGAATTTTTCATTGGTTTCGAGCACGTACTCGTACAGATCATTACGTAATTTAGAGAATAAAATTTTACAAAAGATAGCGGAAACAGGGAAATTTTGCAAACAAGAGGGGGAGAGAGACACAGAGATCGCAAAACAGTCGCAGAGCCAGCTGCTTATAAATAATTAAACTTTCGGGTCCCAGCCGTTTTAGCTCTTGGGGTTACTCAGAAGTGTTAGCTTTCATGCACACGTAGTTCTTGGGGTACCCAGATATGTTCCTGTGCAAGTGCGATTCAATTGATTAAGCGGCTTCAGAAAAGGCTTTTCAAGACCCACCCGCCACCTCGGAAAAATACATGAAAAACAATAATTACAAATTCCAGGAACCACTGGAGGATTAACATTCAAAATAACTAAAAGTACGTTTTATGATGATCCATCAATGGTTTTGGAAAGTCAAACACGTCAATTACTGTTTGACAGATAGATAGACAGACGCAGGAGGAGATACACTGCACCATAAGATAAGCTTAGATGAACTAAAAGTGCTTTTGTTTTCAGATTTGTAATCAAATCAATGTTCATCTATTCAAAACTGTTAGGACAGGAGATAAATTGAGATGAAGTTTAGATCTTGTAACTTCTCATTGCCTGCTACTTGGACAAACATATACACGATCCATGTGGCACAGTTTTATGTTTTAAGAGTTAACCATTTCTTTTTCTTTGAGTTAAAATGGGACAATGACTGAAAGCCGTTTTTCATATACTTTTCTTATGCTTTCCTGACAATCAAGAGGAAATCTAAATAATGAGAAAAATACTAACCGAATGGGGTGTTAAATTAAGGTTCATGCGAATGTGTTCATATACGTACACACATGCACACCCACACCCACACACGCATATGTATATGTGTGTGTGTGTGTGTGTGTGTGTGTGCGTTTAACCTCCCTCTCCTTTTCACTAACAGAATGTGTGTATGATTGTGTGTATGAAAGTCGTGTTAACAAATTAGTTCACACACATTGATGGGAAACAAAATAAAGTTATCCACGACGATCACTTACAGAATCAATGTAACGTCAGAGCAAAAGCCAAGCGATGGAAATAATTTATTAATTTCTTAACAACAACGTAAAACGAGGAAAATGGAATATAAATCGAAATCAATATATGCCTGTTGTGGTAAATCATCCAGCTTGAAAACCTTTTTTTTGGTTTTGGTTCGTCTGTGATGCTACTAATCCTCTGCAGCTTGTATATACCAAAACAATCAGGAACGGTCAATGGCTGCATGCTTATTACGGCGCTTGTTCAAATCGAGGCATCCAGAATATGCACTGGCGGATATCGTCATGTATCGGGAGAGAGAAAGACTCCTAAATGAAGTGGATTGCAAAGCGGTCTTGATATAGAATTTTCGATCAGCCAAACGAAATATTTCACTCTAGTGTAAGATTACATTATTCAGACCAAGAGGTCTAATTTTTGAGCTTTACCTGGTGTACTTAAAGTGATGTTAATTGTGGACATAGCCCTTATTCCCGCATCGCATGGCGCTGATAGACTGGGGGCCATACCTCTGTAAATCCTGATCTGATCATTACTTAATGTGAGGTGTTTCCATATTTGGTTAATTCTATGTCAGTGTTCTGGAAAATGACCACTTGTTTTGTATATCTTTTATTTCTTTGGTGTGTCCGGTTTGCGTTGTATTCAAGAGTGCGTTAAAACGTCTAGAGCACACCCTATTAAACACATTGAATGTACTACGAGGTAATCCAGGTCAAACATATAATTTTTGTGACATTCATTCTGTGCTTGTGGCGGCCGCTTCTGCCGCAATCAACAAAGAGCATGCGGGTATGAGAAGAACCCGAACGCTGTGCTCTCATTCACCTACCTGCCGAGGTATAGTCCCATAAGCACGCCGTTTCCATCCTGACCTGTCCGTCCTCTTCTTGAGTCACCACTATAAAGAATGGTTTTCATACATAATGAATTTTAGGAGCGTACACGGGAGATGTTGGTATATGCAAGATTAACGTTTGCACATGACCGTGTGTACATTAGTATCCTCGTATCCGAATTATGTTTCTGCTACTCTGGAACCGGTACAGGAAGTCGTAAATACAGTAATATTTTGTTTACCGCACAAGCGAAATCAACTGTGCGTCCATATTTTTTGCGATAACGACGATTCACCGCAATGTATTTTTAGAAATCAGCTCTTACCACAATGCAGCATCACATTGCCTGACCTTGAACTTTGCGTTGTGCATTAATTTTGTGGGTGTGACTATTAGAGAAGAGGGAAGCTGAATTATGCCAATACTGTCGCGGGTATATCGATTCGACATGCACGTCCATACGGTTTCAGTGTGTGTAGTTTTGAAGATTCATAATGCTACATTAATTTTGTTTATTTTAGTGTCCCAATCTTCCTTGTTCATTTGGACTTGATTGCACTGATCAAAATGACTTGCGTGTGATTGATATGGCGAACACAAATTAAAACTATTAAAGATGATTTGCCGCGTAGAAAAGTAGTGTGTGTGTCTTTAAACCTTATTGGTATGATCAGATGCGTACAAATCCATAGCATAGGAGTAGAAGTTGTAATGACACCTCTATTTATTATACTTTTGAAGCTATTTAAGATTTAAAATTTCCAATGGCCGGGTGCCTTTAAAATGAGAACGGTTTGAAATGCTACACTTTGCCATTGTTTAACATAATCTAAATTTTGTGTATTAGCCTAATTTGCATAAATTAAAATACTGCAACTATGGTTTTTGGTTCATTGGATACGGCCATGTCACAAATTTATTAACTGAAGTTTGAATGACACCCACTATCTGTAATAGTTTTGAAGCGATCCAAGATCGTAACTTTGTATATTTGCCTAATTTGCACAACCAAAAACCTACAACTTTGGTTCATGGTTCATAGAATGTGGTTATATCACAAACCTACAAATTGAAGTTGGAAGGTACGTACTTCTCTGTATAATAGTTTTGAAGTTATTCAAGATTTAGATTCTGTGTATTCATCTTATTTGCATAAATTAAAATCTGCCAACTTTGGTTCATGGTTCATTGGATGCACCTATGTCACAAACCTATAAAGTTGAAATGGCACCTGTATCTATAACAGTTTTTGAAGTTATTCAAGATATAATTTTGTGTATCAACCTAAAGTGTATCAATAAAAAGTCTGCAACTTTGGTTCATAGTTCATTAGATACGTTTACGTCACACACCTACAAATTGAACTCAAAATGGCACTTCTATATATAATAGATTTGAAGTTATTCAATATTTAAATTTAATGTATTCACCTGATTTGCGTGAATAACAATTTTGCAATTCTGGTTCATTGAATGTGGCTATATCACAAACCTACAAATTCAAGTTGGAATGACACCGCTATATATAATAGTTTTGAATATATTGAAGATCTAACTTTTGCATTTTCACCTTATTAGCATAAATTAAATTTCTACGACTTTGGATAATGGTTCATTGGATGCGGCTATGTCACAACCCCATAAATTAAAGTTGGAATGGTATTTCTATCTATTATAGTTTGAAGCTATTCAAGATTTAAATTTGTGCATTCACCTAGTTTGCATGAATTAACATACTACGACTTTGGTTCGTGGTTCATTGGACGTGGCTTTGCCACCAATCTCTAACTTGAAGTTGGAATGGCAGCTCTATCTATAATACTTTTAAAGCTATTGAAGATTTTAATTTTGTGCATTCACCTAATTTGCAAAAATTAAAATCCTACAACCGTGGTTCATGGTTCATTGGATGCGGCTTGGCCACAAACCTACAAATTAAAGTTGGCATGGCATCTCTATCTATAATAGTTTTGGAGATACTCAACTTAAAAAAATTTCAGTGTCCCTAATTTGCATAATTTGAAATTTTACAACCTTCATTTATTGTCCGTTATATTGGCAGGTGTCACAAACCAATACATCCACTTTGAAATTTTGTGTCTATCTGCAATAGTTTGGAAGATAAGGAGCTGTGCAAATTTTAATTGCCCCCTTATTTGCATAAGTTTAACATTATGACTATTCCAAACTCTGTGCACAATTTCACTGGTTGGTAAGTCCCCATGGCAAGTTTGGTGGTTTTTGGAATAATAGTGTCCCAGAAAAGCTCCGGATAAATTTGGTTGTAAATAAGAAAGAAAAAGGAAAGAAAGAAAAAGGAAACAAGGCAAAAAGAAAGAAAGAAAGAGAGAAAGAAAGAAAGAAAGTAATTCTCGGCAAAACAAAATGTGTGCGTTGGCACCCAGACATAAATAAAGAACCTGAGGAGAAACAATATGTCTGGGTTGGCACCAAGACATAAAAAAGAAAGAAATAAAGAAATTCATGATTCCAGTGTTTACTTACAGTGATCCTCTCCACAGCGGGCACCCTTGGGACGAGAAAAAAGTGTCCAATCCTGAGAGGATCAGCCCTTATGGGCAATATTGATGAGTATGTGTGCATGTACATATACATTATTCATACATGCACATATACATGTACAGTGTACACATATTATATTTCAATGGGAGGTGTATACATGCAATACAAAACTGTCTTTCTATTTTGATTACATAAACAAATTTTAACAGAAGCTGTCAAGAAAGTGCATGTACATGTACCTGTGAACTGAGACAAGCAATATACTATCTCAATATTGGCTATAAAGGACAGGCTTCATCTCACTGCTTACAAGTAAACAAAGACACGAAAGTGCCCACTGAGATGACACAAATTTACACACCCTTTCAAAATTCACAAAGTTGTGAAAACAGCCATTGAGGACTGGAAGACCATACATTGATGGATCTGGCTAAGTAGTCTGCTTTTAACAGAGGGTATACCCAGGCTTGTTCTGCCTAGAAGTCCAGTGCCAACAGTGATCCCTTGGGACTGATAAGCTCAGCAGACTGACATAGCCTCAGGCAAAAAAAAAAAAAGACCAGCTAGGATACCAGTCTCAGTCATGGAACACTGACAGCTCTGTGCAGCGATAGTGGGAACTATAGCCTGCCTGGTACATATGGCAGCATAGAGCAGATCTGTTCTTGCATACACAGAAAGAGATTCTCTGTTTTTTATTGAGAGCCTCATTACACAGTTGTTGGGAGTTCCCCCCACCCCCACCCCATTTGCTACAAGACCCAAACCTTACATACCGTACACCTAGCATGCATGGATAGAAGGGCAGGCTCAAGCTTATTAATTATGAATGCAAAATGGTTGCCTAGCACCATGGAGGTCAAGCAATAGGTCAACAAGCAGTTGAAGGCCTTCATGTGGGGATTGTGGAGAGATTCGGTGAATTTATCAGACATTAAAATTCTCCAACTTTTGTTTGCATGCTTTTGGATTTGCCAGTTGTCTCAAACCAATATCTGTTAGTTAGAACTTTGTGTCTATCTATAATATTTTTGAAGATATAGAGCTTGTAAAAGTTTAATTGCCCTTCATTTGCATAATTTCAATCACTTTGACTATTCCAGACCAAATAGCAAAATTTCATTGCTAGGTCAGTCACCATGACCAGTTTGGTAGATTTGGTAATAATGGTGTCTCAGAAAAACTCTGGCCACATTTTGGTGCCATAGAAAGAAAGAAAGAAAGAAAGAAAGAGAAAGAAAGAAAGAAAGAAAGAAAGAAAGAAAGAGAAAGAAAGAAAGAAAGAAAGAAAGAAAGAAAGAAAGAAAGAAAGAAAGAAAGAACATATCTGGTTTGGCACCCAGACACAAAAAAGGAATTTTAGGAAAGAAAGAAAGAAAAAGGAAACAAAGCAAAAAGAAAGAAAGAAAGAACTTCAGGAAAAACGGAAAAGTATGTGCTGACACACACTTTAACTAGAAAAGATGATTTTGTGCATAGCATATCAGTGTGTGTGTGTGTGTGTGTCAGTGTGTGTGTGTGTTCAAAGCATATTGGTATGGCAATGCATAACTAGACCATGACACAGGAGTAGAAGTTTGAATGGCATCTCTATCTATTATACCTTTGAAGTTATTCAAGATTTTATATTTTTAATGGTGCTACTTAGCATAATTTAGATTGCCAAAACTTTAGTTTTTAATTCATTAAGTGCACAATGGTCAATTTGAAATGACATCTCTGTCGATTATAGTGTTGAAGATGTTCAAGGTTGAAAATTTCTAAAACTGCTAATAAGTATAATTTTATATTGCAACAGCTTTTCTTTTACATTCATTACATCTGCAATGGTAAATAACCTCTAGTAGAAGTTGAAATTACCTCTTTATCTATTAGAGTTTTGCAGATGTTCAAGATTTAAAGTTTCAAATGCTACCAATTAGCATAATTTTAATTGCTATAACTTTTGTTTTAAATTCATTAGATGTGCAATGGTCAATAACCAGCTGGTATAAGTTTGAACGGCATCTCTAACTCTTATGCTTTTGAAGATATTCATGATTTAAAATTTCAAATGCCCCTAATTTGCATAATTTAAAACATCCTCATTATTCTGCATAAAAAGGCAAAGCTCCTTGTATGGAGCTACACTTACACCAAGTTCTGAGTTTCTACGTATAATAGTGTCAGAGAAAAATGTCAGACGAATTCACTGGTAAAGAAGAAAGAATGAATTTTAGGAAAAACAGGAAACTGTGTTTTGACACACACACACACACACACACACACACACACACACACACACACTTTAATCACAAAAAAATATTTGGCTCAGGGAAATGTTCTTTGTATATTGAACAGAAAGAAACCGTCGACGTATGTATGAGAAACATGATGGTAATGGCACTCGTATGTCTGACATACTGCCTGAACAACAAAGGTTCTGTTGAGCAAGTCAAATTTCCTTCCTATTGGCAAGTATATCTGACATGTTTACATATCTTTCACACTTTGTAGGCTAAAGATGTAAGAAGTAAGTAGGACAACACAGTGGTCTTAATATGAGGTTCATTAATAAAGCCAGATTAATCTACTCGAGATGCAAGGCCTGCTATCGTGGGACCAATAAAAAATAAGCTAAAAAAGATAGCTGGCAACACCTGGAGGTTAAGCTTAGAATGAGCTAAAAATTGAAACAACGAAAAACAGCAAATAAGCTGAAAATTGGGAACAGCCTCCCCCGACATTTCGAACCCCAGATGGCTCTTCCTCAGGGTGTGGGAGGCTGGCCCGGCTTTCTTCCCAAAATGTAGTTCTAAGTACTATAAATAAGGTTCGATTTAACTTTAATGTTTCTACCATATTTGGTACGATTATTGTGACGTCAGCAATGTCAGTGGCTAGGTTCTTGTCGCCATGTAGTGGACGAGGTCATCAGGTTCATAAATCTTGCTATAATTGTACGTTCTCATCAATATTATTATCATTATAACATGTTATTATTAAAATTATTATTGCGTATTAAAATCATTAATTGCTAGTTTTTATATGCATTGGAGTCACTTTTTTTTCAGCTTGACTTCTGATGATTAAAATTTATTTTAAAGAAAACAATCTCTTGTCTTGTCTTGTCTTTTTCAGGTAACTTCAGGATGTGTTGAACTCCTGGTTTTTAGAATAAGTCCTCTTCTTTTGGTGGTCTCTGGCCCACATGCTGTAATACAGATAAATATATACAGTCTTCTGCAGGGGGTAGGGGGTGGGGGTGGGGGGTCCAGTATCTTCATCGTCTGATAAATAAAGATCGGCTTCTAATGTAGGAACATTTCGCAGAATTTGTTGTGCCATTGAAACTGTGAAAAGCTCGCAGACATTTAGATTCTGCTGATTAAATTGATTTTAGATTGGTGTATTTAATATCTTAAGAGGAATAGCGGAAACGTCACGTCTATGTATATGGGATTGGTCTTTCTACATCTAATTAATATTGAACAAAATTGTTTCAGTTGGACAAAGAAAATTTGAAATTTTGAATATCCTCAAACGTATAGTAAAGATCAAAACATTCTAGTCCCTGCAGGTACTTTGTTGACACCCTGATTTTGTGTCACCAAAATATAGTTCTTTCGTTGTTATAGTATTTGATCGTGTTTAGTTTAGTAGAGTAAATGAACATGAGCACTCTCTACATGTTTAGAATTTGGCTGCTGTTGATATCATGTTTCATAAATATGTGTTATTAAAATGGGTTGTCTTCTTCAAACACAAAGTGAAGGCTTAACAAAAAACATGCGTTCAGCGATATACAGCTCCGTAAAATGTTTAATGATTTCAATCTGATGACCCGTTTATAAATTCATTTGGCTGAGGCCACAAATTTTCATACTTTCAAATCGAACTTGATACTATTGATAAATTAATGTATAGACTGTTATAGGTTTATACACAGATAATGACAAAGTGGGATATGGAGCGCAGCATTGTGCTAATTTTTTAAAGGTGCGAGGAAGATGTGGCACTCTTCTTCCTTCTTCTGCGATAGTATGTATAACGAATTCCATTGTAACAGTTTAACACTCTTAACCCTCTCGCTTAACTTCACAAAATCATAAACTGAGCCATATTTGTCGTCAATTTCCTGAATCTTAACCAAGTATTTTATAATTAATAAAAGCCAAACAAAATCATAGTGCTCATTAATTTACAAGTATTCAGTTGTTGATAGTACCCAAAAAAAACGGACTACTGCCTTCCACATTATTGCTTAATTTGTGTTATGTATGTATTATTCGGAATAATTGAGGATGTTTACTAAAGGTTCCATATACAAATTATTTTTTAAAATAAGGTAGGTTGCACAAGCTGTATTTTCTTCCATATCACTTTGCCAATGTTGTTTATCTAAATAATCTTTTTTCAACTCTAACGTATGCTTTGACTAACGATTAACTTGTTCCTATAAAATCCAAATATTACTCAATTTTAGCCTGATATATGCTTTTCTCTACTTAGCTATTTAGAAGTAAAACCATTTTGAGGCTAATGTAAAACTTAAATTAACTCATACAGAGAAGAAGATAATTATTTTGTTTACCAGTAAGAATACGACTTCAAAAGTTTACCATTCTTTTCTCAACTAAACGATTCAATTTGTATTTCCCAGCTTCATCACAAATAGCACAATAAGGTGTTGAATTTTTTACTCTCGGGATGGTTTCAAAAAACATTCTATAAAATACCTCAATATGCCTTCGATTCTCAAATCCTCAGAATTCACAATCATTCAAAACATTTGGTGTAATAACTTGACCAAATAATTCACAGAAAATGGCCAGGGTACTGTTCTTGATTTGTTAAACAAACTGAACATAGCTTAAATTACATGTTTGGCAATATACTTTTTCAAATTGCCCTTATAATTAAATAATGTTTAGAAATTAGTATACTCATCAACCATTTCTAATTGTTTCTGTTCGAAAGAAAAAACATATTTCATTTTTACTTTGCTTCTGGGAAATAGTACATATTTTATTTACTTTTATTCACAGTTAAGTGCAATAACTTACAATATTCTTGAACATAAATTATTGCATTTTCAAGAATCTCTTCACTTTCATCCAAAATAAGTGTGCATTCATCTGCACATTATAAGACAAATAATCGCAGAAAATTCCCCACATCAACATCACTTAAATTCAAATTTATAAGACTTGCTGCATAATCATCACCTTTGTAAAACTTGATAACATGTTGTTCAGGTCATTAAAATGGTGATAATAACGGAGACCAAGTGTCACCGTGACGCACACTAATATTATACCAAAATGTTTCTGAAACATCACTATTATATTTTACACAAGACTTAGGATTTTCATGAATATTAATAACAACGGATAATATTTTGCCATTTACATGACTTGCAATAAGTTTCGACCATAAGGCTATTCTATCAACCAAATGAAAAGCTTTTTGTATTCAATAATAGCACAATATTATTTTTTCTTTTGTTGTATATAAATGTCTATAAGAGAATGAAGTATTCAGATATGGTCGAATGTTGAATAACCTGAACATAAACCAGCTTGTTCTTCACCAAGAAGTCCCACAGCCTAAAATAATTTTTCAAACGAGGATTGATACATGACGTGAAACGTTTGCCCAAATAGTACTAAGCAAGCTCATTTTCTCTGTCTCTAATTGTCTGGATCGCTACTGTCACCTATGTTTTTATACAACGGTGCAATTATGGGGTATTAAACCAGTTTGTAGTACATTATAAAACAGCTTAATCACCAAATTTAAAACAATATCTGCACTGATTTTTTAAAAATTTGTAAACTATATTACCAATCCCACTGGATATGTTACAATTAAATTTTTCAATTACAAATTAAATTATATCTATAATAAATGATTACTACAAATCGGCATTCATAGAATGATCAATAGACCAGTATCGAACTTTTGACGATGATCTTCCTCACAGTTAAAAGTATCGTTGGAATGCGGATCAAGACCACTAGCATTAGCATTATTTCCATCGATTGTAATAAAATCATTTAATACACCCCCTCTGGCATTAAAGTCACCAATAGGTAATACTGGAGAGGCAAACTGAAGCAAGTCTTCTGCAATGTTATCAAAACAGTCATTGTTAAGATATCTGGAACCTTCATGAGGAATGCATCTGGCAATCATAAAATCCATACCTAAAGCTTCCTTGTCAACTTTTACCATTAATGTAGAAACCGAATTAGCATTTGATCTGTATATGTTTGGGAATATTCAATTGGCTAGAAACATAAACCACGATTAGTACTAAATTTTAGTGATTTGACTTCTTAAGGCATTATAAGAATGTATAACGAGGAAGTGCATTATTGTCAACTAGGTCTGTTTCCGTTTCTGAAAGACAAGCAAAGTCAGAGTCTTTTAAATATTCTTACAATGGACCTAACTTCAGTTTTCCACTTCACGCACATACATTGAAACCTAGTATTTTCGGTATTTTTATCTCAGCGATGACATCTTCATCTCGTTTTCACTCTATTGGACTCAGATGTTTATGTAAACTAGGCCTACCTTCAGAATCATTGCCTAAAATTAGGCCGAATGTCCAAAACATGGTCAGTGTTTTGTAAATACGAGGGTCATTCCGTTCCTATTCATCACTTCAAAGGTTACCAATATGCCATTTGATGGTATGACTTTGCATTTTCTTGATTTCATCTTCTTGAAATCCAGTTTTGATGAGATCACTAGGGTTTTCAACAATCACTGGACGTGCTTCTGATCTCAGCATACAAGTACTTCGCCCCTACTGTGTATACACACCTTGAGTACATTTTTTTTTCATGTATCTTCTTCTGCATTTTCGCTATATGCCCAGTTAGATCCTCGAGGATGTACACTTTCACCCTTTTGGTTCTCATGGTTTTTTTTCTCGTCATAATATCAAGCTTCTTCTCTCTGCTGATGAATTTAATGGATTTTTATGCCCTCTTTCACAAATTCAGGACCATTCCTGTGACAAAAAGATATATATTTACTTTCCTCACATCTCTACCCATGTCGTTGACATGGCGCAAGAGCTCAGCAGCATTGTCTTTCAACGCATCGTGGTTTTCACGCTCACCTTCAACTTCTGGTAGCCTAGAAGTACGTTAAATCTCACGACGCGTGTACTGCTCAAGCTTGTCTTGCTCATAACAAAGAATAAACATCTACTGATTGAAAGTTTCATTCAGTGGCCATGCAATCGTACTGGGAAGAGTGTTCACAGCTCCACAAACTGCCTCCGCAACAGCATTTGTAATGACTGGTACAATTGTGTGCACAAGATCATTCATATCCACTACATTCTTGTAGTATCAACGTTAACATTTTTTTGAAACGAGGGTCCTTGCTTTTATCACTCAAAGCAATGTTCACCCTTTCTATATCATGATTCAGGTTATTTAGTGTCCTTTGAGTTCTGCCCACCAAACACACTGCGCTAGCGATCATGAAGAATGCCAGGCGGGTATGGACGCGAGCTTGGTTTTAATTTTATTACATTCTCCTAGATCTGTATTTTGTTGTTAGAGTTGTGAAGAAAACTTACAGAAAGATATCGACATTGGACAAAAAGGACCATCATGTTTACAATTAGCCATGCAGACGCCTACGACCTACCACGCTGTACCAATTACGCACGCTAGCGCTCGGATTCACCTAGTTGGTTACCAGCTGATTAAACCTGTGAAAACCTGTTTTAGTTCCTACATGAGTATTACCTCGCATACTCTCAAGAGAAAATGTGCATTAGACACTAATCGAAATTTTACAAGGCTATGGAAACCTGTGTATAAACTGTCATAATAACTCTACTTATCAGTGACCAAAGACAGATCGTTATCCAAGATAACTCGGATCAAGCCAAAACCCCAGGTGAAACCGTTGATATTTAAGACATATTATGTGAATGGACATATACCCAGAGTAAATGCCTATCTCAAACTTAGACCTTTATAACCCCTTTGGCCAGATGTTGGTGGTTGATGGGGTTATCTTGATGGACAATCATCGCATCGAAAGACATAGGAACCCACAGTCCACATGAGTGTACGAATATACCTTAAAGGGCTTAGAGTATAATGGCTTGGTTCAAGATGTCACGAAAACCATCTGAACGATTGTTTTCACATGTTATGGGTAATAGGACCCCGAGTTTCAAGTCCCAAAGAACCACTGACACCATGAAAAGTCCCAGATAACCAAAAAACACTGCCGAAGTAGTCAAGTGAATTCTCACTGAATCTAATGATGATTACAAATATCAATTCTGACCATGTCATCATAAATTATCTCCCGGCTCCTTTGGATATAGGTTTTCCCTGTTAGGTTTTTTTTGGCCATGAGATCCAAATTTATCCTTCCTGTGCTCACAGACCAGATGAGATACATTCACCTGAACCACTGCCCAATTGTTTTTGCCATCCAGACAAATAAGGGAAAGGAAAAGAGGCATTATGCAAGCAGACCCCTAAATCTATTATACATGACTTTTTCTGTCAGCCTCATATAGACCATATGGAGAGATGCCACAGTAACCGAACAGACAGACCAAAGCTCTTGTACATTGCATGAACCACATGTTGCGACATGCAGGCATGACTGGTGTCATCTCATGAAATGCCTGACAGCAAGTAAAATAAAAACTTAATATTTATTTATACCTAGACACCACCAAGAACTGAAGCAGGTCAAAATACACAATGTTATATGAGTATTCCGACAGCTGACAATCTTCAAGATTCTCCACAAACATATAAAAAAAAGAAATATATCATGTTTTTAAGCGAACTTGGTTTGTCACTTTTCAAGCTTGTTTACCTATTCAACCTTTTTCAACTTATAGAGGAACCCATCAGAACTAATGAATACTCAAATAGGCTGTTGGATTGAATTATCACCGACTTGTCGGGTCTTGTTCTAAACTATGGCATGCTTGCCCCTGCTGCCAACTCCGATCAGTAGTCCAGTATACTTTCAAACTTTCCAACTTCAAGGACATATCCTTCAAAAGACTGGTAAGGGACTTTAAAAATGCCAAAATTTCCGACCTCAATGCAGCCTTGTCTTCTGCTCCATGAGACATTGGCGATGCCGCTTTTGGCACAGTTGATGCCATTGTGTCATTCTGGTCCAAATTATTTCTCACCACTGCTAGACATTTTATCCCCTTTAGGGAAGTCACCATCCGGCCGGGCGACAAACCCTGGAAAACCTTTTAAAAATGACACATTTGATATCGTAATCGAGATGAAAGCTATTATAAAATCGAAATGTTTTATCAGTTCTATAAAAGATCTTACAACAAAGTTGTAAATTTATTCAAATATCTCATTAGGTCATATTTCCACAAACTTCGCAGTCGATACAAACATAAACCATATGAAATGTTTGAGCTTATCTAAGTCTGTTCAGTGTTGTAAAATCCACCAAAATATACCTTTCATTATCAAAGAGGATCAGATTATTTCTTGTATCACCGAAAAAGGTAAAAATTCCATAACATACTCTTCAAGTCAATGCAAAACTGCTCCCAATATAGATGCTTCACCTCTGCCAGAGTTTATATTTCGAACAAAGGTATGCTCACATAATATTGATACCCAGAGTGTCTTACCTCAGACTTTATTTTGCGTCTGGCCCCGACAACATTGGGAATACATTAGTCTAAGTCTAAGATAATGCTGAATCTATATGCCGATCATTGGCAAATATCATAAAAAAAATCCATCAATTTCTCCCATTTCTTCACTTCCTAAAAGGGAACTAATGGTTGCCCTGTTTCTGAAAAGTCCTACTGACAGATTAAAAGAATTATCACCCAATCTCTCTTTTATGCAATGTGTCCAAATTCTTTAACGGACTGACATATATATTTGACAGGAAAAACCTTTCTCACTTCAAAAAATCTGGATACAGGTCGTGTGTCTCTACTATAAATTGACTCGTATACATTATTCATAACATCTATAATAGCCTTGAACATTATAATGCAGCTAGGATGTTTTTTGCAGACGTTTCTGAGGTTTTTGAGAAAGTATGGCACCCTGATCTTCTCTTTAAACTTTGTCCGTTAAGTATTTGTGTCCGTCGACTGTCATGGATTGAAAGTAACCTATCTAATTACCTTCAGCCTATTGTAATTCATGGTCGAACGTCTTCGTGACAGCCTATTGGGGACGGCGCACTCCAGGGATCCATACTCGTATGCTCTTGTTCTTGGTTTATGTAAGCGATCTTGATGATGACATGATTAGTGACATCACACTTTTTTGCTTACCAGACAAGCTTACTTGAAATTGTTCACAATCCAGAGTTTTCCTCTTGTCGCTCAAACACTGATCTTTCTGCAATTCGTAATTGGGATAAATTATGGTATTTCATCTTCAATACCATGAAGTCTTGTCAGTTATTTTGTTTATCAAAACCAACAAACCACATCACTGCCCATTAATCTTGGTATATCAGTCATTCCTGAGGCTGACAACCACACCCGCCTTGGAATTACCATCAGTACTTACTTGTCCTGGCTTGCCCATGTAACTTGCATTACTAACAAAGATAGCCAGTGCATTACTCTTCTACACAGGTTCATGTATAAACTCTCCTGCAAACCCAGTCAAGTTGTACTTTTTCATTATTCGACCCATTCTTGAAAAAGTTTGTGTCCCATTCGAAATGCTGCAGCAAAGGCATATCTAACCTTCATGAACCCACCCAATATGAGCCAGCGAAAAAATATACGTGTTCGTACCGACATACTCTACACATTAAACTTCTTCAGGAACTCTGCTGGCCTGCACTTGCTGACAGACGCAAATACCTCAAGCTGATTCTCTTTTGTAAAATGCCCAATAACCTCACTCTACATTCCTGTCCCACATCATCCACGCATCTTTTGCTACATCCTACCCCCTTATCTTTTGCTGGTCGGACCTTACGTCATTATACTTCTGCTCGACATCCTACATATAGAATTCAGCGCCAAAGTAATTCCTTTCTCCTCGATACTATCAAGCTATGGAAGAACCTGTCCTCCCACATCAGAGATTCTATTTCTCTACAAATATTCAAATCTAGACTCATAGTTACTTTGCTTGCTAACAAAGATGTCCCTGACTTCTATTCTATTGATGACCACTTCTCAAGCATCTGCCACACTCAAATGCATCTAGGTGTCTAAGCTAAACTGTGACCTTCACAGAGTCAACATGATTCTACATCCCAATTGGTCATTCTCCCATTTCACTGAAAAGGCACAACATTACTTTTATCTTTTGTCCACTCCTCTACTCTCTCTGGAAAAATCTCTTAAATACCACTATACCTATAATTGCTCCAAATGTTTACCTTACCTGAAAAATCCATATTGCTTACGACAGTTTGGTTAAAAGTTTCCTTTCTGGTAGCAAAGAATTAAGAGTTAAATACTGAAGTTTGTGAAGCTGTTCAAAAGAATTTAGCTGATTCGAGACCTTTTGTATTTTAATTGCTTCCGTGTATTCCATATATGCCTGTGTGGGTCCCCAATGTGCCGATAATATCAAAACAGTAAAAGGATGTCCCTGCTGTACTATTAGGCAATCCAGGAGAAATATAGATGTTTAAACTAAAACTTATTTTCACTGCTGATTTGAAATACTATAGACCAAGAATTACTAACACCGGACAGGATTAGATAATAATAATAATAATAATAATAATAATAATAATATTAATAATAATATTAATAATAATAATAATAACAATAACAATAACAATAACAATAACAATAACAATAACAATAATAATAATAATAATAATAATAATAATAATAATAATAATAATAATAATAATAATAATAATAATAATAATAATTTATTGAGGATAACTACCCATTGTATACCGGGGACACCAAAGGGTTGGTGTGAAACCCACGATGCGTCATCAGTTCCACGTGGACTGACGTTCGTGACAATCTTTTCTAACACACTCGTATCAATAAATGTACACACACGTGTATGTATGTATGTATGTATGTATGTATGTATGTATGTATGTATGTATGTATGTATGTATGTATGTATGTATGTTTGTATGTATGCATGCATGTAGGTATGTATGTATGTATGTATGTTTGTATGCGTTTGTTTATTGATTAATTTGCAATATGAAAGATATGAAACAATCAGGCTCAAACGTATTATGCATATGCAGCACTGTTATAGAGTAATGGGAAAGCAATGGACAACTAACACTTCTACCACACAGAAGGAAATGCAATTTAAAGAGCTGACATTTTTAACATCACAAATCAATATGTTTTTGTATGTCTAAAGGAGATATAAACAGTTAATGGTCCTTCAAAAAAATATGTTACTATTTTTTTCCAATCTCCACTGCCACCCACTCATCACAAAAAAAAATGATGCTGAGGGCAAATAACGCATCAAATATTAGTTGTAACTAAGGGCCTGGTAGAGTAGGATATTTTAATTTTCTTTCTTTTTTTATCATTATTCTTATTAATTAATTTCATATATTTTGTTTATGCTTATATTCTATGTAGTATGTTTCGTTTATTAATCAATTACAGCTTTTAAATATTCTAGTTGACTGAAGCAATCACGTATTTAACATTAATCTTCATTATAATGCAGTATTGTATAAGTGTTTTTTTTTCGTCCACAACAACTTCCTGCTAGTCATTACCATATTGAGCAGTCAGAACTCTTTACACTCCATAACCTAACCTGTCACTGTCCAACCTATATATAAATGGAAGTACTGTGGTCCAAATTGCACACGTTCTTCCGGAGAATCGTGATATAGGCTGTATTAGCCCAAATGAATTAAAGGGTCTTCAGCGGATAACCACTGAGAACAGGTTTCGGAGCCTGTGCCCGTACATGTCCCTGTGAGTTGCAGCTCCTTGTCTAAGCTAAATATTGAGCAAAGACAACCCACATTATAATGAGAAAATATCTGAACGTGTCAAATGATGCATTAGCTAAATAAGTGTAGCTTTGCATATAAATGCAAAACTTCAATTTTAGTCGCAGTGGCGATAAAAGTGTTAGAGTGTGACTACTTGTACAAGTAAGTTCGCCGTATAGTCTTTTGAGGTACCCGTGTCTGTTATTCAAACGTCCATGCATGTCAGGACCTCTCTCTGTGTACATCGGGACTGGTCATTATACTCAAATGATGTGTAGAGTGCACTGACCAGTATTTTTAAGGCCTCATTATTAGTCTTACTAGGGCCTCTTCCTGCTGGGAAATGACATTTAAAATGAGGGTCTTCCCTTACGAGTATTATTATTATTATTATTATTATTATTATTATTATTATTATTATTATTATTATTATTATTATTATTATTATTATTATTATTGCGGTTGTTGTTGTTATCATCATCATCATCATCATCATCATTATTATTATTATTATCATTATCATTATTTCAGTAATAATAAATAGTTTATTTGATATTTTGAAGGGACAACGGATTACAAGTACAACCCCATAGAGTTCCTATATACGCATGACTTTTTTATTTTTCATCCATACGATGGGCTGATCATAAACTTATTGTACATTATAACGCCAACCTATACATTACAGCTGTCTCCTTGTGTACACCTTGTCAAAAATAACCGGGCCACCCCCTTTGTCACCATTGGGAATGTATGTAAGGATGCGTGTAAGGAGTTTTGTTTATCTTATTTTTTTATTAGCATATTTGGAAGCATGTGGTGGTCATGAAGGTGACCTTTTTTGTTTGAACGCTGCGCACATCAGTTGCACAAATGACCGCCATGCTTCTGAAAGCAAGCCTTGACCCTCTTTGGCATGCTGCTGGTGAGCATGGCTATCTTGGCGTCAGGAATTTGGTTCTCGGCTACTGGTCTGTGAGCTGCTTTACCAGCTAGTCCAGGGTGGCCAAAGCTTCATCGTGCTCCTCCTTGACTTGACGATCAAGCACATCCCATAATATGTTCAATTGAGGGCAAGTCAGGAGATGGCGCTGTCCATGGCAACATTTGCATGTTGTGCTGCTGGTGATACTCTATGCGGACTCGTGCAGCATGTGGCCGTGTGTTGTCTTGTTATGCCAGAAGCCCAGAATTTTGCTGGAACCATTCGGCGATTGTTGTCAGGACCTCATCCACATAGAACCGGCCTGTTTGAGTCGCATTTAGCCTAATGAGTTCTGGGGTTTTTTTTCAGTCACCGTGACTGCCCCCCCCCCCCCCCCACACACACACACACCATGACGTTGCCTCCTTCGAAGCTGCCATGTTCCATCTCTCTGAAAGCATGCCGTTTACCTGTGTCCTCCCATCATGGAAATAGAGGCAAAATCATGATTCGCTGGAATGGCAGTTCAAAACAAGCTTTCCGCTTTGATGACATTAATTTCATGTCGTACAACATTTATGTGTCTGTGAATTTTCCGACAACGTTGACTATATTTATGTCGGGGGGGGGGGGGTACTTCCATATAGGGTTGTACTGGTTATGTGCCGCGGGAAAGGCCCTGTTTTCGTTACTGCCAGGATAAGAAAAGACCCTGTTTTCATTACTCCCAGGATTAGAAAAGGCCCCAAAAAGTACACAGCTGGCGTAGGATAGGGGTAACAATTAGGATGCACCAATGCAGCACTCTTTTCAATACATTACAGAATTAAGAAAGGGTACCTTTTTACATCTGGTGTAGGATTAAGATAGGGTATTGTATAAGCATGTCCGATACACCCACCCACCATGATGTTGAGTATCCCCCCCCCCCCCGATTTATGTCCACGTGGTGAAAGGGTTACCTTATATATTACACTCAGTCTGTAGTATATCCAAATTTACGCGATTTTGTAATATAGATTAAAAGCATGTCCACAAATCTTTTGAAAATTGTTCAATTTGGCCGATTTTTCAGCCACAAACACGATTTGCACATCTTGTACTCTGCAAAGAGTACAGAGCCGTTTGCCTCTGCATAAGCTTGGTTACATTTTCAAGACCAAAGGTCAGCGCAAAGGAAATGAATGGCAGCCCGTTTTGCCCATCATGCTGAGATGAAGTACACTGTCTTTCTAGATCACCATGTAGGGTTCATGGCCGCAGCGAGCATGAAGCAAAATACCAGCCACGTTTTCAAAAGCGAATGCCTCATTAGTTAAGCTTCTCGTGGCGTGAGGGCCCTAAGGTATCGTAAAAAGAATTGTCCCGTAAGTGGCAAACAGTTGCTCTCAGGTAATGTACGATTTGCTTTCGCACCTGATATTGCTGGCGGTGAACCGGTGACTATATGGGCCAGTACATGTGACGTGTATGCGAAAACAGCAAGATTCAAATCGGGCCATATTTTTTTTGCCAGGACTGCAATCACAAGACTCCCACACCACTCCCGTACAGGAAAAATTCCAATTTTGACGAAGTGTAAATTTGGTTCCTTGGGGCAAAAATATTGTATGGGAAAAATTATGATAATTTCTTAAATGTCAGACTGCTATGGTCAGGGCTGCTAACAAGCTTCATGAACCTTCAGTACGATATGTAGTAAATTTTAGTTGGTATTATGAATATGTTTACCATGGATGTGAAATGTTCATTCATTCTCTCTCTGTACGAAATGCGACTCATGACTTTGGCTTCAGAATGTAATCGGACTGTCAATGCATTATTTTTTTTCCTTTAAAAAGGAAGATCATTTTAATTCCACACATTCAAGACCAAAATAATCACTTTTCCCACTGGTGTTCTAATTTCATTCATTCGAGGCGCTAAAAAAAACAATGCAATATAAAAAACAAAGCAAACAGGCGTATAATGATTTAAAAGGTTCACGGGAACATGACAACAGAATATTCACTTAAATTATTGGTCATAGGTAGTTCACATATATATTGTGTTACACATATTTTGTATGAATGTTCGATTTTTCATTGAATTCCTTTGCTTTTGATGTCACTTCTTTGCCGTCATTCTTGATTCAAAAGCAAATAAAGTTTGCGTAAAAACAATTTGTTCTTGCCTTGCCGCATCGAAATTAAAGTGCAGGCTGTCAGCGGGAGGGGGGATCTAGGGGTGGATCCAGAAATCTGGAAAAGGGGACTAGGTGGCCAAAACATTGACTTATTCTGTTAAGTTCCTCCCACAGAAAATTTCGGAAATTTAGGAGTGAAACGGTGATGGATTCCTAGCCATTTTGAGCCTCATTTGCAGGAAATGCAGCAAAGATTTAAGGTACATTATTAACAAATGTATCGGGGGGGGGGGGGTCGGGGTGGCTGAATGGGGGGGGGGGGGCGCTTGGCCCCGTCCCTTCTCCCCTAAATCTCTCTCTGGGAAAAAAGAAAATTTACAGCTTTCCCATAAAACGTGGGATGCAGTGTGTGGATCCTTGATATATCGTGGACGACTGTTGTTCGTTAATATTGCATGGACAGTTGTTTTTCGCACAATATTGTGTGACCAAATGTTACTCCATGTTTCAGGCCAACTTCTATTCCTCATCGTTTTATGACCGACAGTGTGTCAGCTTCCAAAATGCCGCATGGTCAAGTTTAGTTCATCATCATTTAATAGCTACCCTCTTCAACATTCGTGATGACGGATCGATTATTTGAACTACTGCAATCGTATTCTCTGTTTAAAGTGCTGTAAAAGTGTACGACGCCATTAATGTGACAATGGGTTATTTTTATATTGTGTTCCAACGCAGGCGTATTGTTTTTCTAGAAATTCTTTCTTTCTTTCTTTCTTTCTTTCTTTCTTTCTTTCTTTCTTTCTTTCCTTCTTTCTTTCTTTCTTTCTTTCTTGTCCGACATTTCATTTAAAAAGGATTATTATACGTAAAAACTCTAAACTTGGCGCAATTGTACTTCTATACATGACGTCTTGCCTTTTTATAATGAGAGCTCATGCTTTTCAAAATTATGCAAATGAGGGCTAATTAAAATTTTTGAAATGTTCAATATCTTATATACTATAGTAAATGTGCTTCCGAATGTCTAGGAGTTCGATCATAGCAAAGCAAAGGTCATCTCAAATGCCAAGGTCATGTCAAGATTAAATGCCATGCCAAGGTCACATGTAGACTAAAATGTCATTTTAAAGGCTAAGGTTTACTTCAGGTATAGGTCATCTCAAGGTCAAAGGTCATTTCAAGTTCAAACTCCACTTTCGATGGTGGCTTTCCTATAACCATAACTTGGTCAATTTTAACCAATTTCGATCATTTTTGGTTCAAATTGTAGCTATTATAACAGAACACATTTTGCAAACTTACATGTAACATATAAAGATCAAAGGTCAGTGTCATTGGTACCTTTCAAAGTTTCATCCAGCCCTATTCGGCCCATTTCCACTTGGTGAGCAAACTAGGTACTAAAAGTCCCTAGAAGTGTGAGTGTGTGATATCAAGGCAATTTGATAAGTGGTTTCGGAGGAGAAAGGTATTTATTTTTTTTTGGGGGGGGGGGATTTGCCCAATAAAAGAACAAAAGAATCGCGAAAAAAATACTGGCGCATAACCATTGGAACAAACATGGTAGAGAGACATTCAAGTTCCATCTTAAACTCAGCGATGGTTCTGAAGCAGTCAAAAGTAGCGAAAACACACTGAAAAATCATAAAAAATTGCAGCGAACTGGGGATCCCTAGGAGTGTTCTAGTGTGATATCAAAGCAATTGGGTGAGCGGTTTTGGAGACAATTTTTTGTAAGATTTGCCCAAAAAATGAAAAAAAAAATCATAAAAAAATCCAAAATCACTAGAGTATGATCAATTGAATACACGTGGTTGAGGTACATTTCCACCAAGTTCGAAGTGGATCTGGTTGACTTTTTTTTTTAGAAGAAGTTGAAAATGTGAATTGTTGCAACGTACGGACAGAAGCCCATTAAAAGAGGTCAGCTGACTGACAAATCAGATGAGCCCTAAATTTAAAATGCAATCAGAGATTCCTGAATCCATGCCCCTTCACACATTTATTAATGAATAACAAGTCTCTTTGGAATGACTGTAGTCCATGAAAAAAGGCTATCAGCGTGACCCAGATACATGATATGTGACCTACTTTTATGCATGACACAGCCTTGATCCAGATGCACACGCGCATGAAGTTTCATTATTCTAACTTGAAGTGCGACATAAATATTAAAACTAAGTTGAAATGAGAAGGAATTATAGCCCGAACACGATGTTACAAGGACATATCATTGTGACCCAATTACTTGACCTAGTGACTTACTTTTGGTACATGGCACACCCTTATCTCCAGATGAACCTGTGTGTAAAGCTTCATCAATCTCAGCTGAAGGACAAGCACACCATAGCCCTGACACAAATAGCGGACGGACAGAAGCGCGGATGTACGCAAGGACGGAAAAGCAATTGCTATGTGCTCTTTCTGCGGTAGGAGCGGGGGGGGGGAGGGGGACATAAACAAATAAATCAATGAGTCAGAAAATCTGTAACGCCGCTTTTTGAACAAAAACGATCAATGGAGTACAAAGAAATTGTCCTATATGGTTGGTGAAGCTTTTTTGAAGAGTAAAGGGATATATATATATATATATATATATATATATATATATATATATATATATATGTGTGTGTGTGTGTGTGTGTGTGTGTGTGTGTGTGTAAGTGTGTGTGTATACATACCAACAAAGTTTAAAAGGAAGTCGGACAAAGCTCTTTGAAAAGTCAAAAGTACAAATTGTAAAACATCATGACAAACGATAGACGACTGAGCATAAGATAAGAACAGCTAACTAAAGATAGCCGAGCTAGAGGCTCATAAGGAAACCTGGCTTATCTATCCAAAATAGGCAAACAGGATGAAAGGATTTCAGCTTTGCTTATGGTCAATTTGCACTTTTTGCTTTTTGGTCTCTGGGCCTATATAATATTTTTACAGCAGACAAATTTCTTCGTATATCGTCTATACCGTTATATCCATACGTCAAGTTGATACTCAAAAAAAAAAAAAAGAAACACAGTAACACACCACTACTTGTTCGCGTTTTTATTTGCGAGTCTAAAGGGTGTATAAAAGTGGGTTTTCTATTCCTGTATTCAAATCAAACTTCGAATGATATTTCTGTATCAATAAAACTTAATACATTAGCACGATGTAAAAGTTTTGTGTACACAAGTTTCTACAATGTGTAGGCGACATGGTACATATATAAAACCTGCACTGCATTGATTGATAACACGGCGCATGCGCCGACATGAGCCTCTCTTTGGCAGACCAAGTTCGTTGTAGAATGGGCGTCTGTTCAGTACTTTCATACTTACGTTACACATTGCATCACTTTCACCGGAGTTTGATTTGGCGGGCAATCGGTGTACCCATGCCTCCTAACCTATGAGCCATTGGTTACCTTTTCATGCAAAAAACTGAGCAAGCGCTGCTATGGTGAATGCGCATGTAGCATAACAGGATATTAAAATATTCAAAATATAAAATAAAAAAGTACGTATGACAGTACTATGACGTTTCAATGTAATGATGCCTTCGCTTTCCCTGCCACTCTTTCAAAAGCACGCGCCCTTACTTTGACCCACATGCACGAAAACTGCCTGCAAGTGGACCGATGTGGTCTTTACTCCTCTACTGTTGACACACTGTTGGGTATCAGCCTGGGGTCCCTACTATTTGGCGGGAAAAGGAACAGAAAGTTTTTGCGGCGACGGGTTACGAGAATCACGTATTGTAGGCAGCACGGCAAATGTTGTTTACTTGGAACAGTGACTGGGATTGGACAGCACCTTCATTCAGCAGTTGATGCATATATATACATATATATATATATATATATATATATATATATATATATATATATATATATATATATATGCACATACATATGCATACATACATATATATATACATACATATATATACATACATACATACATATATATGTATGTATGCATATATATATGCAAATAACCGTAATTTTATCTACAATTTAACATATATATATATATATATGTATATATATATATATATAATATATATATATATATATATATATATATATATATATATATATTAAATTTAAGATAAAATTACCGTTATTTGATTCGTTGAACAGTAATAGTTCTTGTGGCTGAAAAAACTATAGCATGCGTTCTGGTTCCCTGTATGTACACTGTGCAATGTTTGAACTGGGAACCAAACTATCTGCCTATCAAACACAGCAATGGCGGCGACAGCAGATTGTAGCAGATTCGCCGTTCTAAGCTACAAAGATTTGTCATAGAGAATGCCGCTATTATTTTGACCAACTAACCAATTTCAAGGAATGCAAGTCTGGCGGCCGTAGAAGCATTGGACCGGGAAGACAATCGTCAATTCCTGAAACGCATAATTCTGAGTGTCAATGCTGCTACTTTAATCTAATTTTCCGTTTCCTTCATAAATTTTATCTAAATGTAATAAAAGAAATAGCGACTGTTTTATCTTGCCAATAGTGCAAATTCCAATACCATCGACTTGGTGGACTGTCCCAGCTGAGCTATTGCCCTCGGCCGATCGCCTTGGGCAATAGTTAAGCTGGGGGACTCTACCAAATATCGGGTATTGGTATATGGACAATTGTCCAGTAAAACAGTCAGTATTTGTATAATATTACAGTCCTTGCACTATTACACATATATAAAAAAGTGCTGACTATAATATAATATAATCCCACCCTCCAGTATTATGAAAATGAGAGCTGTGACATGACACCTTAGGTTTTACATGATGCGCGGTGTTACAAGCGGTCACTCAACCATTTTCTAAATTTATGGGAAGTCATGACAGTGGCTGCAGTCTAAAGCCTACGCCTTGTCTCCCATTGACATCCTTGCAGGGCACTATTCACCCATTCTTACTCACACAGCCTGTGATGATATTTTTTAAAGAAAATCATCTTAGCTTCGTTTATGCATATACATTGTAAAGCCAAAGACATAGGTTCTGTGCATACAGGGACACGCAGGTGCTACAAATTTCTGTACTGGCCTTGTACAGTTTGCAGAATAAATCTTGATTCATTCGTTTTGCCGACTCTCATGTTTTATAAGTCTTGTCCTCTGAAGAGTAATTTAATTTAGGCACATACATATGTAATTTAGGTGCTGAACACTCACATTTATGTCCATCAAGATAAATAAGTGCTGACTTGAAACACTCGGTAACGCAGGCTTGCATAAGTAATTGAACAATCGATAATTTTCATCATGACATTTAGCTTTTATAGGTAGCACCAAGTATCATTTTCTATAGTGATGTGCTTTTCTAATAGGATTTGGCAAACTTGGTCTTGAAATTTGTCACTCAACTATACAATTGAAATAACAAATTGCTGTCGCCAAATTCTTGAATATATCGTCCTTCACTTCAGCAATCAGTCTTTATTTTTCAAATGTTGCGTTCCACTTTGCTCCGTCATCAGTAGACTGCAGTCTGCGTAAATCAACAGTTAATATAGTAATCTTTCTCCCATTGAGAATACTGTTTCATAGAAATGTCCCACTCGTCCTTTTTGCGTTTAAGGAAAGCATCTACTAGTTCTTCCCCAATCTGCTTCTTGATGTAGTCGTTCGCAGCCAGACTCCGCATGGCGTCAAGCAGGTTAAGTGGCAATTGTTTATAGCGCTCTGGGTGACTCGCTGGATCTCCTTCGCACATATCGCCTGGATCTAATGAACAGAGAATGCAAAAAAAACAAATGGATAGATTTGTATTATCACAGCGCATGTACAAGCTTTGTTGGAGATGTATGTGGTACTGTGGTTTTTTACATTTATATATATTTACTGAAAAAAATATTTAATCGATTGTTTACTGGTTTTGGTTGCCCATTTGACGCTTGAGGGAAAGATTACTAAATTTGACTGACAACTTTTGCCACCGTTTAACTGTTTCAAATGGAAACACTTAAAACATAGCATCCATAAAGTGCTAATGTTTATCGTCAGTTGGCAAACTATGAAAAGAATTATAACTTTCAAGTGCGATTAACTGTTACAAATGAAAACACTTAAAACATAGCATCCATAAAGTGCTAAAGTTTATCGTCAGTTGGCAAAATATGAGAAGAATTATAACTTTTAAGTGTGCAACATGCGGTGATCTCTGCAGTCTCTCGACGGGTCAGGGCAACCTATCTTGCAGTTCGCATGTACGCAATGGTTATGGGCGCAATTGAACACCTAAACAAATGGAGACACAACCCTCGAGCATTTCTGCTAAACTGGAAAAAATCTTAAGTGAATTGCCTGCCTTGTCAATATTTGCATTGAATTTACATCAAAATATTCTGTACGTGAGACACCAAATGTCACAAATGTTGTATACCGATAGAAACAAATCTGACAAGAACAAAATACCACAAGATTTGTGAAAGTCCTGTACTCAGCTGACCGTGGATACAGAGACTGAAATGGTACTACGACCTTCGAAATATCAAGGCTACCTTTCTCTCAGACTAACATCACTCTTTGCAATATCAGTCTTCCCCTCCCTTTTAAATGTGGGTGATGTGTTTTTAGATGAAAAGTGACAGGATCCACCATCACCCAGAAATAAGTCATTATGTCTGATGACCTCTTTATGTTAAAATTAAAAACACTACCAAAAAAAAAAAAAAAAAAAAAACCAGAAAAAAAACACAAAATAAAAAAAAAAAAAAAAAACACAAAGGAAATTTAGCATCAGTATTCAATAACCACGCGCATATGATCTAGAAATGCTGATATAGGAGCCAAGATGTCGGTTTCACCTATTAGGGTCTCTGAAGCGCAAACTCAGCCAAAGCCAAAAGAAACCCCATTGGTACTTTCCTATGTACACTTTCCCATCGAGGTCCGCACATTATGCTGACCCCCAAATCATCCTTTGATGCCTGGGTCCGCGTGCAACGTGGACCCCTTCCTCGTTAGAAAGACAAAGAGTACGTTTCATTTTGATTAGAGTTTGCAGACCACAAAGTACAAAAAACAATCAGGGTGCCACAGGTTAGGCAAATTAAGGCCCATGTGTCCCCAGAGGTGAGGCCTGTGCAATTCCAACTGAATTGGCGTGACGGTTTTGTAAACCTTTTAAGATTTTTCCCAAAAATGAACAAAAATTAGTTAGAAATAAAAAAAATTCAATGGAGTATTCATTACAATTTAAACATCCTTGGTTGAGACCCACGCAAGCAACATTGGTACTAAGTTGCTCGAGATGTGGCTGAGACTTTTGGAGAAGCTAAAAAAGGCGACTTGCCATTGCAATCCTGTTTGATCTGCATTGCAATCAATGGTAATGTACGCATTTACCAATAAGCAGCAAAGGTTGTAAAAAAAATCGTTCAAATAAGGGATTTTGAATGTCATCACCGAGAGAACAACTTATTTTGACCCTTTCACAAAGTTTCAGACCAATCTAGTGACCGTTTCAGAGAAGTAATTGAAACTTGCTTCAACACATAAAAAAATAAATTGCAGCACCAATGGTTTGACAAATTAAAGACTTTGGGTCCCCAGAAGTGTCCCTATGCAATATTGAAGCACTGGCCAGACTGAATGGGAGAAGATGTTTTTAGCCTTCCGAAAAGATCAACAAACAAATTCTTAAAAATCCCAAAACGATTGAACCATGACATTTTGAAAAAAAATTTGTAGATACCCTCAATGTACATTCCCACCATGCTCCAAGAAAGTCTGGCAAGTAGTTTTGTCGAAGTCGAAAATGTCAATTGTGGACAGAGACGGACGACAAGCCACCAGAAGCTCAGCAAACTGAAAAGTCAGTTGAGCCAAGGAGGCTGAAGGCTTTCTTAATGATATAAACATATACGCGTGCTCCTCAATTTTTCCGAAGGGTTTATATTGCACATATGTTAATAATCGCAATGAAACATTAACAGAATCAGGCTAATATGCATGTATCACAAACAAGCTACACCAAACGCTGTGCACAGTACTAAAGTACAGGGCTGTGGAATTCTTCACGTAAATTAATCTATCCGTTTTCAAAATACTGATTTAATTTTCATTACACAAGAACATATGTTCATTAGAAAAGTGGCCCGTATAGTACGGTTTTTAAGCAGGGGTCCTTCTTACAGAGGTGTCTTTATTGCCAGGTTTCACTCTACTTTTTTTGTAAATTGCCGCAGTACTACATACCAATCATTTTCCCAGTAATTACTTCCTATTTCCCATTGTTATATTTTTTGGTTGCTTTGTACAATATACACATTATCTCGATGTTATTCGTATTTACTCCGGGAAAGATCTGCAATAACCACTGGCTATTTTCTCAAACAACTACTCATCATCATCATCATCATCATCATCATCATCATCATCATCATCATCATCATCATCATCATCATCATCATCATCATCATCATCATCATCATCATCATAGTCAATGTCATTTCATAGCGTGTTTCAGTCTTTGTTGTATTTCATTCTACGCTCATTTAAAAAAACAAAAAAAAACGGATATCTTATGTGAGTATACGTAGAACAATTAAGAGATTGAATGCGTGGAAAAGAACATATAAGTTGGGGTAAAACCCTAAACTTTCCTACCCGCTTTAGTCTCGATGCCGTCCAGGCCTGCAGCAAGGATAGTGGCCACCAGCAGATACGGGTTGGCGGCGCCGTCTGCCATGCGGTTTTCAATGCTGAAATATTGAGCAGTGTTTTTGTTACTTTCAATAAATCTTCACAAAAACACTCATAAAGATCAGCAACAAAACGAAAATTTCATTTCCTGAAATGCAATCCTTACGTAACCCCACAATGGAGATCAAGGCCACCTTTATTGTGAAATATCGAATTTCCCACATGATTACATTATCGGTATATTTAGTATCATTGGATATATTTTTTCTCAACATATTACATTGAATTAAGTATCTGTTACCAGAGAACTTAATGACCTTGAAAATTTTGTAAAATTTTGCAAAATTTAACCATTGGCCGAACGTTTATTTGGTATCACTTTTGTTGTTCCATGTAAATTCATTAAAATAACTAGAACAGACTGATTTTCCAACAGAAAATCAAATGCCTTCCGGTGGAACATTTACGTCTCTGAATAAGCAACAGGTGACAACAAATTACAAATGACCAAGTTTGCTTGAAAATTACAATCCTATTTTAGCTCTCACCTAGATACATTACGATAGCAATTTTGACCCCGTGACCTTGAAAATTAGGTCAAGGTCATCCAAATACATTTTCAACATAGGTCTTACGTTGATACATAATTCAACCAAGTTTCATCAAATTCCATCAAGTTCTTCATGACTTATCGAACAGAAACCAATTTCACATAAGTGACCCTGTGACCTTGAGAATTCGCTCAAGGTCATCCAAATACAATCCCAACCTAGCTCTTGCTTAGATACATAATCCAACCAAGTTTCATCAAATTCCATCAAGTTCTTCATGACTTATGGAACGGAAACCAATTTCACATAAGTGACCCTGTGACCTTGAGAATTCGCTCAAGGTCATCCAAATACAATCCCAACCTAGCTCTTGCTTAGATACATAATCCAACCAAGTTTCATCAAATTCCATCAAGTTCTTCATGACTTATGGAACGGAAACCAATTTCACATAAGTGACCCTGTGACCTTGAGAATTCGCTCAAGGTCATCCAAATACAATCCTAACCTAGGTCTTGCCAAGATACATAATCCTACCAAGTTTCATCAAATTCCATAATGTTCTTCAAGACTTAACGAACGGAAACCAATTTCACATAAGTGACCCTATGACCTTGAGAATTCGCTCAAGGTCATCCAAATACAATCCCAACCTAGGGCTTGCCTAGATACATAATCCTACCAAGTTTCATCAAATTCCATCAAGCTCTGCAAGACTGATCGCACGGAAACCAATTTCACATGAGTGACCCTGTGACCTTGAGAATTCGCTCAAGGTCATCCAAATACAATCCCAACCTAGGTCTTGCCTAGATACATAATCCTACCAAGTTTCATCAAATTCTGTCAAGTCCTTCAAGACTTATCGCACGGAAACCAAGTGTTGAAGAACCTGAACAACAACAACAACAACAACAACAACAACAAGAAAAAGCGGAAGAAACGGGCACTAAAACAATATGTCCCCCGGCTTCCACCGGGAGACATAATGAATATTGTGGGTTTTTTTTATACTTATGGTGTCAGTTTCAACTCAATCCACCAATGACGCCCCCATGACTCCACACTTCATGGAATTTTGCCTGTATCAGGTGCTTATAATGGTATACGGATAATATAATATGTGCACGAGTAAGGATCTAATGACAATCACCAAAAAAAAAAAAAAAAAAAATCTTAAACGCAGTCCATGTTCGGAAAATAGGTCATGCCTACCCATTTCACGCAATATCAAACTTCAACGTTCAACGCACACTGGTGATGTATTTGGTATCATAAGCCTTATTCTTTCTCACAATATTATATCCTATATGCACATGAATGACGCACCTGTTCAAGATAATTTACTGAAATAGACCTATAATAATAATAATAATAATAATAATAATAATAATAATAATAATAATAATAATAATAATTATTATTATTATTATTATTATTATTATTATTATTATTATTATTATTATTATTATTATTATTATTGTTATTATTATTATTATTATTACTATTATTATTATTACTATTATTATCATTATTATTATTATCATTATTATTATTATTATTATTATTATTATTATTATTATTATTATTATTATTATTATTATTATCATTATTATTATTATTTGCATTGTTGACATGTTAAAACTAGACATGACTTTTTTTAGCCTAAAGACCTTAACACGTACCTTTTGGACTCTTGGGCACAAACGAACTATAAAATTATGTGATTCAGCTATACATACCAAGGAACATTGCCTTAGGTCGGAATTGACTTGGATTTGCTTCATTAGGACTACGATTTGGATATGGTAATGGCACTGTTATATTTGAATTTAATATGCTCTAAACACATTTTCATTCATATCTACCGTAATACAGTGCACAGCGACACCATATTTGAGCGCCTTTTAAATCTTTTTACCTGATCAGCATCCCAGCCACGTTTTGTGACGATTCATGAAAGCTCTTCAAAAAAAAGGAATTCTAAAAAATATCCGCGTTTTGATCCATATACTATATATGATAGGTGGGGCCACCAACATCGAATTCCACCTAGACTTTTATACCCTTTTAAGGGCGTTAGCGTAAAAACTACGGACTGCACGGACTGTATCTAGTTCACCAAAAATGTTACGGACGGACTTACCGGTGGCTGGGCATAACTGATTGTATAAGCTCTGCAACTAAAGGTCAGCAGAGATAAAATGATGAAATGTTAAGCCACCCTTAAAAATGATTATGAATTTTAGCACGTACAAACTACAAGTACGTGCGTAACTATCTCAGTTGACCGATTCTGCCATGCAGCACAATTATTAAACAACTGCTATTTTTGCGAAAAGCCATTACACCAGCCACAGTTTTCTTGCGGCTTATCAGGCATTCTACACGAGTTAACAACAGAGATAAAATGATGCTCTGTCGCGTGACCTTCAGAACCTTTTAACTTCATGCTTAATGAAAATAGTATTTCGTGATGATTATCACTAGCGTGTGCTGCTGCTGCTGCTGCTGCTGCTGCTGCTGCTGCTGCTGCTGCTGATGATGGTGGTGGTGATGATGATGATGATGATGATGATGATGATGATGATGATGATGATGATGATGATGATGATGATGATGATGATGATGATGATGATGATGATGATGATGATGATGATGATGATATTTACCGATCATTTGCTGGTACCCTGAACAGAACTGTTCTGTTGTTTCCTCCCCAGCTGACCCTGTTCGGGCTCCAGGAAGCGTTGTTAATTCTACAAATAAAGACATGTTAAAAATATCGTTCTCAACGTTTTGCATACCTATTCCTTTCTCTTTTTTTTTTTTTTTTTGTTGTAAAAATCGCAAAAGAGTGCTTGATAAACAACTCTTGATCTCCAAAGTTTTGACAAAGTCAACAAATTTCCTCAGCACGCATTGGGCACATGCCCAAAAGTGCGCTAAGGAAAGCTGTTTTCATTGACAATTTTTACGGTATCTGCAACAGTTGCATGTTGGAACTTGAATGGAAGGTGGAGATACACTTGCAGAATATGAATCCGCTATGGTTATGTCACTTCATAGCACGTCGCCTTTTGTAGACGTTGGCCAAGAAACTCGCGCAGATGGTCATCTTCACCTGCGGTCCTGAAAGGGTTTATTCCAGTGATTATGTCATTTAAAGTCTGCCCCCCAAGATGATCAAACATACATCTGCACAGTGCTGGTACAGTTCCTCCAGGGGAGCAGTGCTTTTTTGTTGCATACTGATCCTTACTGACACCAAAGTATACCATTTTGTACATCCTGATGAAGTTTGTAAACCCAGTCTTTATGTATTGCCTTCCTAAAACAAAGCAGTAATGAGAGTTCGGGTTTTTTTTCAGTTGGGGCGGACGGAGCCAAGTACCAGCTGATAAACAAAGTATAAAAATACTTGTACGAATAACTTCGGTGCTTTGAGCTAAGTAAGAAGTCTGCAGAAAGTAGTTGTGAAAGAACGCCCGAATGAAATATAAATGAAACACTGCAGGACATGCTGTCGACAACCAAGAATAAAAGTTGGACAGAGAAATAATGCGCTTAAAAAAATATTGCGTAATAATCATAATAATGACCAGAAAGGGTTGTAGAACATGTTACATACCGTTTGTAACTGTTTACTGTGGGACACAAGAGCGCCGTACAGGATTCTGCATGTTTGATCAGGCCAGCGAGGAAATGATAAGCTGTTTCAGAGAGCCCAAACTTGCCCGAGTCATCTCGGAATATATTTGTCTTGTCCTCCGTGCTCCAGAGTGAGACATGGACATGCAGACCATTGGCTAAAAAAAAAAGGACAAGACATGTATAGCCACCTGCTCCTCAGAAAGCACGACTATCTGTTACATTCCTTCAACATATAACACATTCCTGGTAAAATAGGGCAAACGCTTCTATTAGTTTAACATAGGGTATGATAAATACGATTGTTTATAAATATGGAATTGGACGCACCGCTGTAGTACTGGCAATGTCGTCAAGGAACAGCTCGATTGAATGCAGTATTAAAGATTGCTTCTGGAAATGCCATGAAGTTCGGAATTTTGTGATCACTGTGTGCAGCATAGAGGCTCAGTATCAGTGTGCCGATGCACTTTGAAGCCAACATACACCCAGGTGCTGATCAATGGAAGCATACTTCACAGTTTGATTTGGGGGAGGGAGCATTATCGGAATGCTAGAAGCCTGCCTTTCGCCGCATGGGGTAACAGTGAGCCTTCGCTGGCTCTTGCCGCATGGATAATGTTGTGGATATCGGTAAAGAAATATAAAAGGTATGCCATGTGAGGACTTCTGAATAATTTCCATTCAAGTGCTGTGACGCAATCGGACATTGAAGAACTACGAGCGAAGGCCAGCTTGTCAGAATGTTGAGGACCACTAATAATTTTATAAGCTTCTATTTACGAGGAACAAAGTTTGAACCAGGAGAACACAGCATTCTTGTACAAATGTCACAGACAGATACAGATACAGATACAGATCTTTATTTAAACTCGGTGTTTCAACAGATACATTAGCTCACGAGCTATTATTACCGAGATACAGTTAAAATAAGATAAACAAAAGCTACAGAGCACGACTAAAATAGTTCGTGAGTATCGACAAATATATACAATAGATAAACTGGTCCGTCTTAACAATGGTACACTGTCACTGTAAAGGGTTTACTATTAAGAGCAGTTTGTGACATACATTCCCCATCTACAGTAGTTGCAGGTGCAGCTATGCCCATTCCATGTTTTAATAAGTCTTTTAAAGATCGTGAGATTGGTTGCATTTTTGTATGTTGTTGGAAGGTTATTCCAAATCTTAGTCCTTCCCCTCCAAATGTAAAATTTAATATCATAGTTTAAAAAAATGACTTTGTGCTTGCGCTGTTCCCTCAAACCCAATTGATGAGCCCAAACATCTCCTGCTTTACTTCGTATTCTTTCAATCATACTTCAGATGGTCAAACAATTTAAAAACCAGATAGTAAATATGTTGATCACACTTTGTACTTTGAATCACTTACATATTGGGCACAAATTGGAAAAAAGAGACGGTTCGATATTTATGGCCATTTTGGATACCGACTAAGAGGTAACAGCATTTTAAAACATACTTAGACGATTGCTTTGCCTTCGTATTTTCTTACGAGTGGCGGGAGAGAGAGAGAGAAAAGAGAGAGAGAGAGGGAGGGAGAGGGGGGACAGACAGACAGACAGACTGACTGACAGACAGAGAATGGGAGAGAAATTTTACGTCATTCACAATTTAATCAGTAATCATAACGAAGTAATAGGTTAAGTCCGACATAAGTAAAAGCGGTAATTTGAATCAAGAATCCTGTTTGGATGTACTATTTCGTTTGTTAAGGGTGTCCCATACGCTGCTGTTGCGTGGGATGGTACAGGGCGAACGAAAAGATTGCCTTCGTGTGCTCATAATGTCTGTGTCCCAACATGCACTGTTTTTTCCAAATAATCTTTCTTATTTCCACTCGATTCTTGCGACGGTGCAGGCATAGCTTCAGCAATGCACTTTAACTTCAGCATAGGTAAAGCAGGTATGGGGAAGCTTAGCATATAGTTCAAATAGTCAACATGTTAAAAGTTGTGCAAGTTAGGGCCATTCGAAAACTTCAGTCTTCTGTGGCTTCCAAAGTATTCAACGTATAGCTTGAAATGTTGATTCTATAGGTACGTTCGGCAGGACTGTGCATCTATTGGACAAATCACGACAGTTAAAAAAGTTAATACCTGTGTTTATTATGGCCACTTCAAACATATAAAGTTGAATATCGTCAAAACTACAATAGATAGAATCGCAGTTCTAATTTGATTCAAAGTGTGTGCTCTAGAGGCATCAAATTAATCAAAAACAAAAGTTTCAGAAATTAAATCTATGTTTATTCGGGACACTGTAATTTTTCTGAGTTGCATGTCTTCAAAAGTTTTAACAAGAGGGCTGTGTGGATGGCCCATGCTCAGCTTACCAAGAGATTCATCACACTTGTGGTTCTGTGAACTTGGAATAGGACAAAATAGGTAATGACTTATCAAAGGAACATCCCCACCAAATTTGACATAGTAATCAATATGAAAGGTGCATTCACAGATATATACCCTTAAAAAAACATCAAAAATAAAAAATCCACAGCAGTGCCACCTAGTGAACAGCTTTGTTTGACCTTTTTACATGGAACATATCCACCAAGTTTCAGCTTAATTTCAGGGACGGTTCTGGAGAAGTTGACAAAAGCGAAAAAAAAAAAAAACAAGAATCAGCAAAAATGGCAGCGCCACCTGGTAAACAAATTAAGAACTAGGTGTCCCCAGGAGTGTTCCTGTGTGATACCAAAGCAATACGCAGTATGCATATTAATTTTGCGCCACAAAGCACATGTTTGACGCCTGGCGATCACGTGTGACTTGCTGGTCGCATCACTGTCACAGACAGACCGTATGCTCATTTCTCACAAAATTAGCAAAGTTTGAGAAATTTAGGTTCACAAATGCCAAACTGGTATTCTTCTAGTACCTACCGAGCCATATATAAGAATGGTTTCCCTAGGACTTTAATAAGTATTCTGTATTTCCAAAATATTAGTACTATCACACTGGTCCCCACAGGTATCGACCCGTATCTAGCCATATCTCACCAAGCAAGACTAGGCAATCAGGTATGCATTTGGGGCGGGAACTTTATATGTATATCTCCTATTGGAGAGCGGTTTTGGAGAAGATTTTTTAACATTTGTCCCAAAAAAGAATAAAAAAATCCCCAAATCACCGGAGCATGATCATTTGAATGAACTTGGTAGTGACCCATCCAAGGTACACAGCCACCAAGTTTGAAGTGAATCTGGTTGATGGGGAGAAAGTATCAAAAAATGTGAATTAGTATTAGAATGCCCATGGACTTACACAGTGATTAACAGAGAAGGTTTATTTACCGATAAGTACCCGAATTGAAAAAAAAATCGTCAAAAACCAGGAATCCAAGCATTGCCATCTTGTCAACAACTTCGTTTGACACTTCCATAAGCAACATATCCACCAAGTTTGTGCTTAATCTCAGTTATGATTCTGGAGACGAAGTCAAAAATAGACAAAACACACAAAAGATCATAAAAACGTAGACAAATATTAGAGCGCCACCTGGCGAACAAATTAAGACTAAAGAGTCCCTATGAGTATTCCTGTGTGATATCAAAGCAATTAGGTACGCAATTTTGGAGAAGATTTTTTAAGGCTTGCCCCCAAAAAGAACGAAAAAAAATCATTAAAAAATAATGAAAAAATCACTGGGGCACGACCATTTGAAAAAAATTGTTAGAAAACCACCCAAGCCACATCCCCACCAAGTTTAAAGTGAATCTGCGAAGTCGAAATGTGAATAGTGGACAGACGACGGATGGACGGACGGATAATATATATATATTCCATCAGCAGCATGTTCTCTTCCTTGGAAGCTACATGCATAGACTTTAGGTTGGAGATTATGGAAGGGGAAAAGGTATTTATGCTGAATATATACAGTAGATTAAACTTTAAAAAAAATACCACATTACCTAAAATACAGCCCAAATATAAGAATTTATTACAATCTTCTTACCTTGTCACTTGATCTCTAAAATCTGTTTATAAAAATCTCAGAGGCGCCGTACTTGACAAGGAAAGATGTCCATCAAAATCTCCGAGGTGCAAATTTACATGTGAATAAAGTAAATGAGCCCACCTGCCCCCCCCCCCAAAAAAAAAGGGAGTGAACGGTTAACTGGACAAACCCGAGAGCGACGGATGCGCGAAAGGAAGTTGGAGAACGGTCACCACTGACCTATTCTCTTGAGTAATTTCGAAATGTGTACTTCAACGTTCTGGAACCTGGGGACAGTTTAAAATACACAAATAGGGAAGATATTTTCGAAAAAAATAATTCCAAAGTCAAATTTAATTCGCAAAATTTATTTTACAATGGCATTGAGGTAGTCATGTAAATATGGGATATTTCGGAGTGTCCTTAGCTTTTATTAGGAATATCCATTCCACAAAAATTCCACCATAATAATAATCAAGCCTTAAGCTTTAATTATTTTGCAATGGCATTAAGGCAATGGTGTTTGCGCAGGAAAGTCACAAAGCTCTCCGTCATTAGCTTATATTCGGAATACCAGTTCTCTATAACTCCCTGGAAATGATGTAATAATCAAACCTGTTAGCACAGGAAGTACTATGCGATATCCTCGACAACTGAGCTCATGCAGATGAATCACAAACTGTGCTTATATTGGGAGATCACTTGACTTTTTAACTGTAATAAATTTTTATTAAAAGTAAAAGAATTTCTCCAAAAACGCAACAATGGAAGCATTTCTTACGTAGTGCGAAAAAGCGGGTGATATCCCGTTAAGTAGTAGAAATTAGGCCTCTGTAATACATCATTTGAAGGGCAAAGACAACATGCTCACCTTTGGTGAATCAGGACAGGAGATCGATACCAAGCAAAACAAATCGGTCGTAATGCAAGAGACTAGACAGAACTAATATAGTCGTTTAGTATAGAACCCAATCTTTGCCAAATAGATATTCCTCCCTCTGTCATTACGCATGCCACGAACACAAGAAACCAAAATTTTCATGCATCCAATTTTCGTGCCAAATACTTTCGTAACCACAGAAGATGGTCCAATTCAACAGAGGTAATCAAAATTCTATTTCTATTCATAGAACAGGGAATGGGAAAAGAATGAGTTTTCATCCTATTTGTACGTACCGCACAGGAGGTCCGGCAATGGCATGGGCATGAACGACGCCGTGTATCCTTCCTCCGATGCAATTTGCTGCCAAAGAACCACAGAATGTACATGTTAAAAATTCAAATCATGCCATTCCTGTCACTGGTTCTCTCGTATATTGCCTAGGTTGACGAAGACGATTGAATATTCAGATTCTTCATAGAACGAGCTTTCTCCAAAGTACCAAAATGCATTGTAAAGTTTGAGAGATTCTTGTATTGTCTGACAAGTCCATCGAGCTTACATTCAACTATCAATATGTATTGTAAAATTTGATAGATTTTCTGTATTGTCTGACAAGTCCATCGACCTTTCATGCAAGTATCAATATGCATTGTAAAACTTGAGACGTTTTGGCATTGTCTGACAAGTCGTGCAAGCTATCATTGAAGTATCAATGTGCATTATAAAGTTTGAGGGGTTTTCGTATTGCCTCACAAGTTTCAAATAAGTTGTCGGCACCCGCAGAAGAAACTCAAGGCAAATAAAAATGAACAAGAGGGCTGGCCACTTGTGGTTTTGTGAACTTAAAATAGGAGTAAGGTCATCCATGTACTCAGTAAGTCTGACCTCTACATAAAACCCTAACATGTGCAACATCAAGGTCCCAGTTCGAGTAGTTCACAAGCAAAAGTGAAGAGTAGAATTTATGTATGTTGCACTGAGACCTCAGAATTGAGGTCAAGGTGGCCCTTCATAGAGAAACATCAACATGTGCAATACCAAGGTCCTAACTGAAAACAGTTCTTGCGCTATCAAGTTAACAGTAAATTTCATGTCAGTTGTTCTGTGACCTTGGGAATGAGCTCAAGGTCACTCAAGTACTGTCTGAGCATGGCCCTCAAAATAAATCATAACCATGTAAGTCATCAAAGTCCTGGCTGAAATGGTTCTCAAGTTACCATCGTTAGAGTTTAATACACCTACGTGATCCTGTGACCTTCAGCATAATGTTAAGCTCACCCATCTACTGTCTTAATCCCGCTACGATGCCCTCAACTGTTCCTATGCCATTGAATCAATTGGCTGAGTGGTTTTTGACTAGAAGCACTTTTCAGATTTGGCCACAAAATGAACAACAAAAAATTATAATAAACCCAAAAATAATTAGAGCATGACCTCTTGCATAAAATTGGTAGACACTTATCACAGGTACTTCCATACCAAGTTTGGCACAAATCTGGCCAACATTATTTACGCTTTAACCATAACAAGAAGTTCCATTTTTAAATTTTCCTATTAAAACTTTTTTAAAAGATTTTCAACCAAAAAATCCCTGGAGCATAACCATTTGAACGAACGTGGTGGACACCCTCCCAAGATACATTGCCACCAAGTTTGAAACCAATCAGACCGACAGTTTCTCCGCAGAAGTCCAAAATGTGAGTTAGCTTTAGAATGCCCATTGACTAGCATAATAATCTTTCGGAAAGGTGCATTTATCCAAAGGTACCGATATTGAAAAAAAACGTGAAAAATCAGGAATCCACAGCAGTGCCATCTAGTTGTTGCTTGACCCTTTCACAAGCAACATATCCACCAAGTTTCAACCTAATCTGAGTGACGGTTGTGGAACAGAAGTCAAAAATAGAAAGAAAAAAAAACACATAAAAAATAGAAACAAGACCATGGGCTTAATGTATAATCTGTGGCAGCAAACTGACCAGTTGGTCGATGGGTATTTTTTTGGTAGACTCATAACTGTGTATTTATTTAATGTGCCTCCATAATATCCTTCATTTTAGTAAGTTTGTTTGTGTTGTACGCACGACGGACAACCGAGCCTCCTAAAAGCTCAGCCTGACTACCAGGTCAGCTGAGCTAAGTATCATCAACAATTTACCGAAGCGTGACCATTTGAGCAAACTCAGTAGAAATCCATGCAAGGTTCATTGCCGCCAAGTTTGAGGTGAATATGAGAGTTTTCTTTTTCGGAGAAGTCCAAAATGTGAATTAGCATTAGAATGCCTATTGAATTGCATAGTAATCGGACAATAGGAGAGGTGCTTTTACCAATAAGTACCCAAATTGAAAACATCTTTCTAAATCAGGAATCCACAGCAGTGCCCCCTTGTAAACAACTTGGTGGACCCTTTCACAAGGAACAAATCCACATTATTTCAGCTTAGTCTGAGTGACGGTTCCGGAGAAGTCAAAAATTGTGAAAACTCTGAAAAAAATAATAAAAATAGAAAACAAATGCAGCGCCACCACGTAACCCAGCTAAAAGTTAGGAGTCCCTAAGAGTGTTCCTGTGTGATATGAAAGCATTTGGGTGAGCGGTTTAGGAGTAGAAGATTTTTTTTTTTAATTTGCAAAAAAAAAAAAAAACAAACAAAAAAAACAAAAACAAAAAACAAAACTAAGCAAACTCAATATCAAAAAAGATCCCTGGAGCGTGACCATTTGAACAAACTTGGTATACACCCACCCGAGGTACTTTGCCACCAAGTTTGAAGTGAATCTGGCTGACGGCTGGGGAGAAGAAGTCAAAATGTGAATTGCAAACGGACGGAGAGAACCGATGGATGACTCAGCCTTTTACAATCTCAACCTGATTGGTAAGGCAGCTGAGCTAAAAAGCGATTATGAGTCAAAAAGCCATGTCACAGGTGGTCACTTTATTCAGGAACTTCAAAATAAGACTGTATTATTATGCGATATTAGCACTTATATTCTGCGGAGTCCTGGTCGGGCAAGTAGCGTTGATGAGCCCTGACAAAAGTCGTGTTTCCTGTTGCAGGGAAGCACAGACTTCGAGTAGGTATGTAGGGATTTTTTTTTCAATTTTTGTTAACAGTGAATCCCTTAATCACAATGTGATTTGATGTACTTAAGTTGAGTTATCTGATATCAATATTCTATTGAAGTCCAACTAGAGGGCTACATGAACCGCCCATGCTCACCTGACCTAAGCTTGTCCCACACAATCAAGGTTGCAACTGAATAGACCTGTGTTGAGGTTTAACTGATTGCATATGACATTTTGAAGTACATGTATTTCAAAGACGGACGACTGAGCTTCCTTCAGTTCAGCCTGACTTGCAAGTCAGCTGAGCTAAAAATTACAGCACTACCTGTGAACAAATGAAGAACTAGATGACCATCTCCGTGTTTTTGTGTGATATTAAAGCAATTGGGTGAGTGGTTTCAGAGACGATTTTTAAAGATTTTCCCCCCAAAAAAGAACAAAAAAATTCATAAGAAATTCAAATATCACCAGAGAGTGACCATTAAAACAAACCTGGCACAGACCGACCCCAAGTACATTGCCACCAAGTTTGAAGTCAATCCGGATGACAATTTAGGAGAAGAAGTTCAAAGTGTGAATTAGCATAAGAATGCTCATTGAGTTACATGATAGTAATCGATAGGAAAGGTGAATTTACCGATAAGTACCCGAATGGAAAAAAATAATAAAGTTCAGAAATCCACAGTAGTACTACTTAGTGAACAACTTTGTTTGAACCTTTCACAAGGAACATACCTACAAAGTTTCAGCTTAATCTGAGAGCCAGTTCTGGAGAAGTTGAAAATAGTAAAAAGGCAAATAAAATCATTAAAAAAAGGAAAATACCGCATCACCACCTGGTGACCAAAATTAAAAACGAAAGGTCCCTAGGAGTATTTTTGTGAGATATTAAAGCATTTGGATAAGTGGTTTAGGAATAGAAGATTTTTTAAGATTTACCCCAAAAAAGAACAAAAATTTAAAAAATCATAAAAATATAAAAAAATCTATCCAGCGTGACCACTTGAATAAACTTGTAAAGACCCACCGAAAGGTACATTGCTACCGAATTTTCAGTCAATCTGGTTAATGGTCTTAGAGAAGAAGCGGAAAATGCGAATAAGCATTAGAATGCCAATTGACTTACACAGTAACCAATAGGAAAGGTGCATTTACCGATAAGTACCCGAATTGAAAAAAATCGTTCCAAATCAGGAATCCACAGCAGTACTACCTAGTGAACAAGTTGTGTCACAATTCCACAAGGAACAAATCTAGCAAGTTTCAGCTTAATCTAAGTGATAGTTCTGGAAGAATTAAAAAGAGACACAAAAAATCATGAAAAAAAAAATTTAAATGCAGCGCCACCTGGTAAATAAACTTAGAACCAGGAGTCCCTAGGAGTGTTCCTGTGTGATATCAAAGTAATCGGGCCAGCGATTTTAGAGAAGAAAATATTTTAAGATTTGTCCCCAAAACACCCCCCCCCCAAAAAAAACAAGATATGTTTGTATAACACAGACGCCCCCAGCCCTCATTACCGTTGTCCTCGCTACCCTATTGATAGTGGTAGATGGGGCACTCATGACCTTACAAAATTAGTGAAGGTTGATCATACATCAATGTCAGAAAACTGTATCAAGGTCACCCATCTTCATTCTCAACCTAGTCTTTATAGGGAATCATAAAGCTGTGCAATATAAAAGTCATAGCTCTAAAGTACAAGTTATCATGCGGAAATCATGAAACCATATTAAGTAAAGTGACTCTGTGACGTTTGGAATTTGGTCAAGGTCACCCATCTTCGATTAGCCCCGAATATGGACTATAATCTTGTACAATGTAAAAGTCCTAGCTTCAAAACCTCTTCAGTTATCATGCAGAAACCATAGTTAAATCAGGTGAATATGTGACCTTGGGATTTATATCAAGGTCATCAAACTTTACATTTCTTTTAGCTCTTAACAAGGACTATATAGCGTTGCACTATCCAAGTCCTTGCTCAAAAACTTCTTGAGTTATTGTGCAAAAACGAAAGGAACTCAAAACTGGGTCAAAGTCACCCATCTCCAAACTCAAACCAGCCCTTATATGCAGTATTCAACCAAGTGGCTCTGTGACCTTTGAAATTAGGTCAAGGTCACCCATCTTCAAACTTGAACTAGCATTGAATAAGGACAATTATCCAGTGCAATATGAAAGTCCCAGCTTTAAAACCTCTTCAGTAATCATGTGGAAACCAGAGTTAACTCAGCTACCAATGTGGAAATTAAATCAAGGTAACCAAACTTTAAACTTCTTCTAGCCCTTAGCAAGAACTATAGACCTGTAAAGTATCCCAGTCCTAACTTAAAAACTTCTTGAGTTATTGTGCAGAAACCACAGGCATTCTACAATCTCTCTGTGACCCTGGAAACTGGGTCAATGTCACTCATCTTCAAACTAAATCTAGCCCTTACAGAGAACCATAAAGCTGTACAATATAAAAGTCCTAGCTCCAAGGTATAAGTCATCATGCAGAAAGCATGAAACCATATTCAGTAAAGTGGCTTTGTGACCTTTAAAATGAGGTCAAGGTCATCCATCTTCGAACTTCGCCTTGCCCCAAATATGGACTATAATCCTGAGCAATATAAAAGTCCCGGCTTTAAAATCTCTTCAGTTATTGTGCGGAAACCAAAGTTAACTCAGGCACCACTGTGACCTTGGAAATTAGGTCAAGGTCACCCATCTTCAATCTTTGCCTAGCTTTTGACTAGAATGATATACGGTACCTGTATAGTATCAAAGTCCTAGCTCAAAAACTTCTCGAGTTATTTTGTGGAACCCACAGTCTGCCGACCAACAGACCGACCGACAGACACGTGCAAAGCTAAATGCCCCACCTTCTTCCACGGGGGGCATAAAAATCATAAAAACATATAAAAATCACTGAAGCGTGACCATATGAACACACCTGATAGAGACCCACCAAGGTGCATCTCCACCAAGTAAATTTGAAGGGAATCTGACTGATGGTTTTGGAAAAAATCGAAAATGTGAATTGTGCACGGACCAACGAAGTACTAACCTATAAGCTTGTCACTTGTCAGTCAGCTGAGCTAAAAACAGACCAAGGCTTTTACCAGCATGGTGTAACTGATTGCTACCTGCCCTGGAATACACTCTTTATGTAACTGCTCGGATCTCAAATTACAACACTTTGTGATGGAGAAGATGAGGAGAAAAATAAAGCGGCGACTAAAACCTAATGCAATGAGTTAAATGGCACCTCTGGACACTGGTGCGAGAAACGGGGTATCATCTGCATACAGGTTAAGAGTTGAATGTTTGAAGGAGGCGCCAATATCATTCATGTAAATTAAGTAGAGAAGCGGCCCCAAAATCGAGCCTTGGGGGACGCCAGTGGTTATGATTTTGGATTCCCAGAGGTTACCGTTTACACAAGCGGCTTGCTGCCTATCGGTAAGGTAGCTTTTGGACCATCGAAGCATTGAGTCTTTGAAGCCATAATGATGAAGTTTGTCTAAGAGGATGACATGGTCAACAGTGTCGAAGGCTTTGCGTAAATCAAGAGCTACGACTCCTACACAGTTTCCCCTAGCAATCTCAGAATGCAAATTCAGTAAAACTGCGAAGGGAAGAAGAGATGAGAGTATTGTTTATGTATAAAAATATTATAGGGTTGCGTGGGGCATGTGGAAAATGGTTTTTGAGCAATTTCCACATTCCCTTGGCATTACCTTGATCTTTAGTTATGCCATTGGTGTAATATTGAGTTTTAGTTTTTCTAACCATAAGACTGTTGTATTAGTTTTCTGTATTTTGACTCAATTTTCTCACAATACCAAGTAAAATTTTAATTTTTTGACCTCTGAACTTCTTCAGAGGCGCGTGGCTTTTTATAACATCATCAAAAAGCAATTTCCATGCATACCAGATATCATTTACATTATCAAAGCACTCAATTATATGCCACGGGACAAAATTGAGGTCATCCATCCGTTTTTGATGGTCTAACTTCTTAAAATTGCGAGATGTGATAAAGCGATGGTTTGATCGGGCTGATTCAGAGTCCAAAATAATAAAATTTATTAGATGATATGCTACTGAGACCACGCCGACTCCTGAGGTAAAATTCTTTGTGTTGGTGATGGTCAGTTCAGTAATAGTCGAAGATGAGTCAGTTATTCTGGTATGCAATTTGATAGTTTGTGATAGCCCGCAGGTTGATATGAGATCATCTAGTTTAAAAGCAGACGAAGACTGATTATTCAATTTAGCATAATCAACATTAAAATCACCATTCAGAACACTGTCATACTTTGAGTTATCAATCTGAATAAGAAAATCTTCGAAATACGGATAAAAATTGGAGCGACGGTGTCTATAAAAAATGGATGTAAAAAGAGGTTTGTGTTTTTTACGAAATATTTTAATGCTTAGGTTCATTAAATTTGGTTGATCAAAATCAGGCATTTTAAGGACCGTAATGCCAGGTTTAATATAAATGCCAAACCCCTGCGCTCCAGTGAGATTTGTGGGCTTGCCACGCCTACAGAAGGAGTAAGCAGGTATGGTCACTGCCTCTGTCGGCGCGCAATCCCTCAACCATGTTTCGGTCATTGCAAGAATATCAGGTTTGAGCTTATTCAACAACAATTGAATTTGATGGAGATGGTGCAGTAGACCACCTTGACCAGAGTTGATGGATCCAATATTTAGTCCTTTAGTAGAAACAAATTCATCACATCCAGGAATAATGTTTGTATGCGCATTGCCATGAGAGGTAGATGTATTGGGTAAGAAGTCATTCATTGAGAAATTGAAAGAATCAGAACTATCATTAAAAATGAGTCAGTGAAATTGGGAAGCGTACAAAATCTGCAGTACCAGTCACAATTATGATTCGGAAAGTTACGATATGTGAGCAAACCCATGTTTATGCAGTTAATATGGTACCATGCATCGTAACTGCACATCCAATTCCTCTTTGGTTCCTGCGAACAGCCTTAGCACATATACCACATGGTTTAGGTGCTAATGTTTAGATACTGAGCAGTCATTTGATTGGATGATTTACCGTTCTGTTTTGTCTTGTATTTTGATGTGTTATTGGTGAGAGCTCGCTGACGCTCGCTACTACAGTATAGGAACTATGGCTCACAGAAGCGTTTCTCTGACTGGGGTCAGAGTTAATTAATTAGGGCAGGTGACAAACTCCTCTCCCAAGAAGTACCCACACACCATGTTTAATCTATATATAAGGTTTTACGTTATAGGAAATACGGCATTAAACAAGCGTTTTGGCCTTGTAGGATGGCTGGACGGAATGTTACAGACCTATACAGCACCCCCGCCTCTACCCCCACCTCCGGTCTTCCGATGCGGTGGTAAACTACTAAAAAACAACTTATGGCCATTTAGAACGAAAATATGTCTTCAAGTGTGCTCACTGCATGTGTGTTTGTGCTTAAAATGAAAGGCAACGTATCCCTGCTACTGCATCATCATCTTCATCATCATCATCATCATCATCATCATCATCATCATCATCATCATCATCATCATCATCATCATCATCATATTAACAACTACTAATATGGCACGCCAAGAGGTATTTTTCATGGATTTCATAATTATAAAAGAACATATGGACCACACCCAGTTCTTTCTCCGTGCACTTAACCCAAGTCATGGCATCATCATCATCAACTAATAATATGGCACGCCAAGAGGTATTTTTCATGGATTTCATAATTATGAAAGAACATATGGACCACATCCAGTCTTTTTTCCGTGCACTAAACCCAAGTCATGGCAGTTTTATTGGTATCTGAAAACACGCAAAGTATGAAAATATTTCCATCGGAAAAATCAGCAAAACATCTATCTATCTATCTGTCAGTCTGTCTGTCTATCATCCCGTCCGTTGGTCCTTTCATTCATTCATTTCATTAAAAGTCATGTCCACAATTCCTGTTTTTCACATTGAACATTTAAGAGAGATGTGAAGCATGGTACAGGTAAGCAACACCAGGGGGCGCTCTATATCTCTAAGGTTGAAATTCAAAGGTTATTGCGAAAAAACACATGCAAAATGTAATTCGTGCATCATCATCATCATCATCATCATCATCATCATCATCATCGTCGTCGTCGTCGTCGTCGTCATCATCATCATCATCATCATCATCAACATCTCTACATTTGTACAATGCATCCATGCACAAAAGTTAATCAACATTTTATACCGAGTTAAAGAGGAAATAGAAACATTAATCAAACAAAGAAACAATTCAAACACTAGTACACATGTTGTGGTCATTTGCCCGTCATTGAGGACGTCACGTGGAGCACAAAGTTCAGTCAACCGGACGCATTCCAACTTCAATCGCAATGTAGTTGTCCGCTGCAGAGCTGGGACAATTATCGAAAAGTGCAAGCGGTATTTTGGACTTGTTGATTGTTTGATATGCCAGTGTAAAAAATGTCTATAAATCATTTTTTCAACAAATAACATATATATAACAAAGCTATATTTTGCTTCACTAACAATTTTGTGTCAATAGTTCAGAAAAGCTACAGCCAAAAGGAAATAACAATCATTAAGCGTGTTCACTAAAGAAAAAAAACCTGAAATTATTTTATGTGGAAAAAAACTCGATAGGCCTAGAAAACCGGTGTCCAAGGTCGCGACTGCATTCAATTGTGTATGCATGTGGTATATCTGAATCAACAGAAACGTTGTCAATGCTACATGTATTACATATCTCAACGAAAGAAAATTTTAACAGCACGACAATATTTGCCTGATAGTTGAGTGACAAAGGTAACTTGGGCAGGTGGAACAAGAAAACCCTAAAGGGAAAAACAGGTTTACACACAAAGATCTGAATGCTGTACATAAAAAGAAAACAAATATACCAAACTAGAAAAAAACCGCTTCAAAGGAAATCTGTCTGTGTGCTTTTTAGACTTGTAAATATTTAGGGCTACAAATTTTGTCCTTTGGTACTTCACATTCCATTAAACTGATGCTGGATGAAAATTTCAAAGTTCAAGCGAACTTGACCTTTGAACTTTAGAGGTCACATGTACATTACAAAAATGTGCAGTGTTACAATAGCTACAATTTAAGGCCAGCATTAACGAAATCATGACATATGGCTAGATGAATCTTTCAAAGGGCTCAATGACCTTGACCCTTGACCTCTAGAGGTCACATGCTAATAACGAAAATGTGCAGTGTTATAATACCTACCGTGTGAGTTCAACAATGTATTAAATAAGAAAATGCACTTGTACCAGTAAATTCTTGACTCGAAAATCAAGAACCTACTGGTGCTGGTCCTTCCTCTGTAACAGAACTGAGACGAAATCATGACATATGGCTAGATGAATCTTTCAAAGGGCTCAATGACCTTGACCCTTGACCTCTAGAGGTCACATGCTAATAACGAAAATGTGCAGTGTTATAATACCTACCGTGTGAGTTCAACAATGTATTAAATAAGAAAATGCACTTGTACCAGTAAATTCTTGACTCGAAAATCAAGAACCTACTGGTGCTGGTCCTTCCTCTGTAACAGAACTGAGACTGTTATGAAGATTCAGTGTACTTGCCAGGGGTGAAAGAAATACATTAAAACCACGCTTGCATTGTTCGTACAAATGACTTGATCTTCAAAGTCCTCAATTAAACGACTGCTCAAGTTGTTGGGGTTTTTTTCGGTTTTTTTTTTTTTTTTTTTTTTTTTTTTAAATTTTCCTTTACATTCTTTTACTGTTATGCTCTATAGTTTCTTGTTTCTTTATATTTTGTCTTCGCGACTATTTGCCGTAGCTAGACTTCAGACATTCCAAGTTTTCTCACTTTTTACAAATATCTCAGCCAAAGGATCCAGGTCACTGTCTGGTCAACTACAAATTGTTCTATGTCGTTCTTGTAACTTCGTCACCTTTGTTCTGTGTAATCTCCTCCCTCCTTCCTATTGAGTGTCCATTTTTTGGTTCCCTGCCTATTTTTATTTTTGTTACAGCAAAAAGAGTTTGTACGATAGTATAAAATAAGAGAGACCGCTCGTAGTTGTTGGTTCTTGTGTTATAACGAAAACCAACACACTCCACACGCGCGTTGTAAATTTCCTATTTCTTGATTTAAATATATTCTTTTGAAAAAAAAAAAACAATTGGGAATCAGGGCATAGGCCTATATTAATCCCTCTTGCACAAAGAGAAGTATTTGCACATTACACAACAAAGACGACGATACACTTGCTCAGCACACTTGTAAGAGATGTAACAATACGTGACAAGACAGATAGAGTGGCACTGCCACACAGCTTGAAGAAGTAAACCAGGACAAGACCCCACAGACAGCAAAAGTTTTGGGGTAAATATTCACACTATATCTAGATGAAGATGTTAAAAACAATAACTGCTTTGTATTTAAATGGACAGATATACTGCTGTACCAACTTTCATGCCATTGCCCCGGGTCTACCTGTGACATTTATATTCTGTTGGACGGCCTTAAAATGATTTCATTTTCTTATTCCTTCTCACATCAAATTCCACCCCTACTTATGGGGTCTCCTTTATCTTGATGGCTTCTTACACAAAGACGTTTGCTTGCTCTGGGCACGTGGTTACACGTGGCCCTAAAATGCGTGTCCGACGCACCGTTAACGACTCACCTTAACCATAAACTTCATAAAGGCATGTCTGTCTGCTGTGGTGAGGGCCTCGCTGTATTCATAGGTAATCTCGTATTGACAATTGGCCGCCTCGTGCTCGAACTGTAGTGAAAAGACACATTATATAGCAAACTTGTATTTAAACGGGAAGCTCCACACGTTGTGCCACTTAATATTTTGATGGAAAATATTTCAGCCAACTTTACAACGGTTACGAAGACTGTGAAATCTCAAGGTTTGGGAGGAATTACGGGTACAAGCAATGAATATTACGTCATACCGGATTTCTCGGGTAGAATAGATTTGGATATTTGTTTATTTTCCCACCTTTGTGGCCCTTGTAAAATTGTTCAATGTAAAGGCAACGGAAACAATTTTAATGTAGCACCTCACAACATGGCCTAGTGAGGAGAACCGTTTAACGTTATCTTGTTCATTTTCACTGTGTCGCCAATATCTCAAATGGAACTGACAACCCTATACTCTTTCGGATTAATAACAACAGGAGGGAGCGTGCCCGAGACACTAGTCACGTGGGACTGATTTTGTGCTGCAGGTTAAAATATAGATCCGAGAGTAAGAACGCCGCCTTGGATTTGAAGAAAAGTTGACATACACTTCAAATTAAACTTATCTTAGGACCAATGTCAAGGTTCATTCCCAACTGTGAACACGGTACTCATGGACATACTTATAGGAACTAGAGGACTGTGTGAACAGCCCTTGCTCAGCTGACTTAAGCTTGTTATCAAAATCAAAGCTATGTGACCTTGGGAATTAGGTCAAGGTCACCCATCTTCAAATTTAGCCTTGTCCTTATAGAGGACTTTAATCCTGTATAATATCAAAGTCATAGCTCAATAACTTCTTGGGAAATAGACCGAGGTCACTCATCCCAAAACATAATCTTGCCCTCACAAAGGACTGTGATCCTTTGTAAAATGAACGTCCTGAATAAAAAAAATTCTAATTTTTTTTGTGCAGAAGGCATATACCACTTTGTTGGCTCTGTTTAATCCAAAAATAGCGGAGGATGACAAATTGAACAGACACGGTATAGACACATCTAAACATCACACTGCCACAAGTTTGAAGTGAATCTGCCAAACAGCCTCGGCGATGAAGACAAAAATGTGAATTAGCACTAGAATGCCCATTGACCTACATTGTAATCAATGGAAAAGTTGGATTAGCCGATAAGTACCGGAATTCAAGAAAAAAAAAGGTTAAAAATCAGGAATCCATAGCAGTGCCACCCATTGAAGAACTTATGTACTGTATGAACCAAAAATTGCTGGAGCGTGATTATTTGAACAAATTCGGTAGAAACACATTGAGGGTATATAGCCACCAACTTTGAAGTGAATCTGGCTGAAAAGTTTGGGAGAACAAGTGGAAAATGTGAATTAGCATTGGAATGCCCATTGACTTACACAGTAATCAACAAGACATGTACATTCACCGATAAGTACCCGAATTGAAACCAAAAAATCGTTATAAATCTGGTATCCACAGCAGTGCCAGGTACTCAACAACTTTGTTTAAACCTTTCACAAGCGACATATGTACCAAGTTGCAGCCTAATCTGATTGATAATTCTGGGGAAGAAATAAAAAATTACGCAAAAAACATAAAAATAACAAGAGGCCCACGGACCTAATGCTCTGCTGGCATTGCGGCTATATTGCACCTGTGCATTTCAAAGTTGAGAGTCCTCTAGTGGCTTATGAATATATAAAGCTTATGTACATTTAACGTAAAAATTGTCCCCCAGATGGCACTTCACTCCACATGTAATCATAGCTTATTTGTGCAACTCCTGTGACGAATATTGTTGCATGTGCCAAGACAACAATGAGTGAGTCCTTAACTTTATGTCCTCAGTGACCTTGGGACAGAATATCAATGACACCCAGATTATGTTATACAAGAGGCCCATAGGCCTGCCTGGTGCTGTGCAGCCATTGCCATTTAAAACCAACTACACCCTGCCATTACGAAATCACCTCTTTCAACTTTACAGGCATGGTGACCTCACAAAAATAGGTCACGATCACTGATATTATATACAATTCTAGCTTTAGACATGGTCTAAATATCCTTTTAATTTGGCAAGTCTAATCCAATTACTTATGTAGATATGAAGAATTTTATATCTTAAAAGACATTTTGGCTCATACATTGCATCGAAGTACTGTATTGGTGACGCCACTAGTATCATAAGTAACTTAGACTTTGACCTCCCCCACGATCCCAAGGAATTTGGTGAAGATCTACCACAAATAAAAGATGGTAGAGTGTTCACAAGTTTTGCATATTTTGACTCCTATATTGCATAATATTGTAGGTGGCGCCACCAACACCAAAAACAACCTAGATTTTGATACGCCTATAAGTCCTGAAAGTTATATTGGGATAACATGAAAACTGTGGACAGTATTGCAGTCACAAGATTTTTATATTTTGACCTGTATATTACATAATACTCTAGGTGGCGCCACCAACAAGATTTTTTATACACTTTATAACTCCTAAACGTAACATGGGCGTATCTCAAGAATTGTGGGGTGCAGACCATTGACGAGATGACCTCTATATTCAAACTGGCAATTGGACCTTGACCTTCAACTCAGATTAAAAAATTGTTATGTTCAAAATATGTGCCCCACACTCAGCTTTCCATATTTAGTCCGTTTGTTTAAATTGGGTCATAACTTTTTTATTATTGACGAAAAACAATAAACTTGGACAAGCGCCAAACTCCATAATTATTGGGTCACAGTGACCCAAAAAGTAGGTCACCAATTAAAATTTTATGTTTTATGTAATCAAGTGCATATCTTTTTTTCAGAGTTTGGGTGAGTCCAGAACACCAAGAACAAGAATAATCTAAATGACACTTGATTTGTTCTGTACACAGTGTTTTTCTTGGTGCTGAGCAATGAATTTTATTGTGTGCAACAATACTTGACAATAATAATATATTATAGTTTTAATTTGATCTCCACAGTTGGGGCAAATGCACACTACATACATATAGTAATGTAATCAGTCGGATATAATACAGATGAAAACCCGCACAGTAAAACTGGGGCAATCGTATTAAGCGGCAGTACGCAGTGAGTCCCCCACCGAAGGTAAAGGCTCTGTCTGCGCTACAGTGCATAGGAAATGTGACCCAAACATTCATTTTTCAGGACGGGGTCAAAGGTCCTGTGTCTGATTCTGGTGCCCAGCACACAGCTATCCCAAGCAGTATGGACAAATAAGTTTCCTGTTCAGTCACCAGGGCATACACCAAAAGACAAGTGTCTTCTGACAGCGGTGCTTTTTAAGTATGGCATCTGTAATAACATATTTAAACATTAGGAAACGACAATGTGTGCATGTTTAAAGTGAGGTGTGATGTACATACGTTTACCGTGGCATAAAGTGCTTTCGGGAAAAGCTACACGACCTCATAGGGTCCTTGAATCGTAAATTTCATATTACCGATACTCTTGGCAACAAAAATTTATCCCTTAGCGACTAACTTTCCATATCAGTATATTTGCTCAGTAGGGACTAACTAAGCTAGCCTGTCAGAATATTAACTTGAAATGTATGTCATACCAGGGACCTGCTATAGGTCAAAATTGCAGGTCCCTGGTCATACTTAAAATTTCAAGGTGCACGTCCTTAAAATTCACACCTTATTTCAAATGCGTAATATGCCAAATTTTCACCCTGTTCATAGCAAGATATAAAAAGCAATACGCGAAAACGATTTTCTTATGACCAGACACATTAAGGAATTCCAGCGTGATTATGAAGCAGCAAAATGTAACACATGGAAACATATATCGCGGAGGAGGACAGTATTGTACAGAATCACAACATTTAGTTACTTTGTCCTCATGCATATTAAAAGTTTGGTGTAAATACGGTATAACCAGTCGGGCGGTTAGATCAGTGGAGTGGTGTGTATGGGGCTAGTCCCCGATATGTTGTGTGTGTGTGTGTGTGTGTGTGTGTGTGTGTGTGTGTGTGTGTGTGTGTGTGTGTGTGTGTGTGTGTGTGTGTGCGTGCGTACGTGTGCGTGTTAGTGTGTGTTTAATATGGCACTCAGTTTTACCTTTCGACCATTCTTTAAACAATTTTTGCTCTTCATGATAAGAAGAAAAAGGAGGAAGAGAAAGGAAAAGCAATACCGTGACCCTAGAAGCTGGGGCTTTCTCATTCTAAATATCCGATTTGTAGGGTACATATCGGGTGTCTTATACGTTACACTTTTGAGGTGGTGTCACTTAGAGAGGCCATTAACTGCACTCCTTTGAGAAAACTCTGTTTTGCTAGTAGAAAAACCAAAACTGGGACCCATAGCCTCGAAGAATCATGACCGTGTTGCAAATTCTGCCACATAAGATGACTCGGTTACTGAGCAACGACAAAAACAAGGGTTTTTTTGTATGTATGGGAAAGGGTTTCCTATTTTTAATTACAATGCATCTGTAGACCTAAGCCTTAAATATGTTATAATGAATTTCGAAAAAAAAATTGTGCACAATTAAAGTAAATTAACTGCTACTTTTGTTTGGAAATCTCTACAAATAAAAAGACTTTCAAGGGCACATGTAAGAAGACATGTTACGCTCCCCTGACAACTTCTCAAACATTAATTCCACTATTTATATTCACAGCTGATATTTCTCTTTATTTTGTCTCATTGTCTCGCCTTACGCAACCCTGCACAGCTGTAAGACAAATGACAGGGAAGATAAAACTGAATTTGAAATAAGGTCAAATGAGTGTGATAAAACTTAACCAAATCCACATGTGAACTTGGGTCCACACAGCATCTTGACTGCATGTCAATAGTTCAGTCAGTTTGAGTTTTATGCTTGCAGACAAACGTTAACGCTAATTAGCGCAAGGTGGTTTTAGCTTCTTTGGTTAAAGGTGCTTGATTGCAACAGACATACAAATAAGATTCTATGGTGTTTTCATTCTCTTTTTGAGTATGAATACTGCATATGGGTACACTGATTTTTCATTCATAGGAATCAATTTGGTTAATGACATGATGTAATGGAATATTTTATTTATGTTGACCAATCAGTGAAAAGAATGGCCTTTTTATCGCGGAAGATCCTTGATGTAAACACAATAAACACAACACAAAGTGTGTTGCAAGATCTTGCATGGGATTCAGCCATGACTTAATCAAACTACAGTTCGTTCCCAGGGGACTTAAATAAGGCTGTCTACACAATGTTTTCCAAATATGAAAAAGTGAATATCATATGAGACAGATAATATTTGATGTCACCATCTGTACCTTTACAACATATTGTCCAAGTGGCTGGTTAGAATTGATCGTTGATCAGGCACCATGGTTTTTTATGGAATTCATTGAATAAAGTCACAATCATGCAAACTATGCTCACTATTATCAAGGATATGATAAACAAGATCAAATTGTTTTCAAATTGGAATACTTCAGTCAACAGATATGTCTTTTTCAAAAGGAGCTTGGATGCAAAATGATCAGTTCAAAAGTGGGTGATAATGATAAAACAAAGTTTCAACTCTTAATTCAAATTTCACATCATTAATCAGGAATTTGTCATCTGTACTGACATACATTGTGATTTCAATATCCCATTTATTACTTTCGTCAAGTTTCCTACTAATTAGATGGCTTTATCTGCAGTGATAATGAGGTGTGGAGAAACCCACCACATACTGAGATATCAACATCCTGTATAAACAGTTTCTGGCATCAACCAAACGAATGCAGTTGGACCTGTGGAACACGATGACGGAGAAAGGGATTGTAGACGCACAGGCAGTCCGCGCGTTTGATTTATAACAGTTACTACATGTATGACCACGCGACATGCATGACCACGTGTTGAGGAGCTAAAGTGTTCGGAAGTGGCTGCCACCACAACAAAGTGAAGGTGGCAGTTCCACGTTTACGTTGAGCACCTATGGCCTTTGGTAAGGCGCACAAGTCAAGTCTGGGATTTGGCTCTAGTAGGAAAACATATTTCGTTTTTAAAACCAGAGCCATGCCCGGGGGCATGAATGTTTCGCCAGCATAATTCAAGCAACTAAGAAGTTTTTCTATAATGCTCATTCAAGCATGATGTAACCAATGAAGTGTGACAGTGATGGTACAAATCTGTAGTGACCATCACTATAAATCATTTACCCAAGTATGCAATCCCCACCCAGTGTAGTTAGTGAAATAATGCAACTCCGAAGTTTGTTGTTGACGGACGGATTGACGGACTGACGGACGGAAAGTCACTGCTTAGTCTCGCCAACAGCTTATGCTGGCGAGACAATAACGTAGCATGCCAGACGATTGATACTGCCACGCATACCATGGCACTGAATCTAAACCACAAGAATTCTAAAAATAGACCATTCATAGCAACACAGTTTCACTTCCTTGGCTTTGCACCTACAGCAACTGTAACTGGAGCATTGCTGTTTGAAGACATATGACAGAGACCCGGCCAAGTTGCTGGCTGGACTTGGTGGAAAAAAAAATAAAAACAAAAATAAAAAACAAACAAATTTTGGTAAACATGGCGTCGAGGAACATTTCCATGACAATTCAGCTTGCGGTTGGGAGAGATAAAAATTTACAAACCCACAACAAACTCTGGGAAAAAATGCAGTGCCATCCCTTTTAAACAAATTAAAATGGCGGTACGATCACCCGCAAGGCTACAGTCACCTTTAAGATATTAATTTGAAAACGAGACATCTCATTACTACTACCAAGTTCAAAACAACAGGAAAGACTACGATCAGTGATTCTGTCGCTTCAAGCTTACTAATGTTATTTCTTCCTGAGGACTTGAACCGTTCACCTGCCATCAACACACGGCCATGGGTCACGTGCGGAAATTTAAATACGCTGTCCTCCTTTAAACTTAGAATACTCTTCTTTTCTGCCGATCCTCTCCTAGTTGCTTCCCTTGCTTTGAGGCCAGCAAAACATGTAATCTGCACCCAGTGTTTAGCTTTCCAACGCAGCGGACCACGCGATATTACCGTTAGGTGTTAGAATTTCTCATTTTCATTCTATCGCATTTCAACTAATCAGCTTTCATGAAATTTTGCAGTTTTACATGAAACCTTAAGACATAAAATAATGAAAGTAAATGCCAACAAAATGCCAGTTATGAGTTCCAATAGCAAAATACTGTATGAAAGAAGCCAACAAGGGTCGGTTACTTGTCTCCACAAAGAAGCGTTAGGTCTAAAAAAAGTATAATAGAGCACCAGGCCCTGTTGTTATACAAACCAAACCTGAACATTTTTGCCGTTGCTTGGCAACAGGAGGTCAAATATGGCGGTACTGTCATAATACTGGGGGCTTCGCCCAGCATAAAAATGCTGGTGCTAAATTTGCTTCTTACCATCAGGTGCGAAATGGCCATTGTGACTGGTGATACATCTTCCGTCTTTAAGACTAGGTATAGGAGGAGAGAGCAAGATTATCTGCAAAAGACCCTCTGTGAGGACACCTACCTGGAAAGGTTTCCAACCCAAGTCCCGCATGGCCTCATGGACCTTGACCAAGAAGGGCGCTTGTCGCAAGGTCAGCAATGGCTCCTGCAACGCCATTGGTTTGCCGTCCAAACCGTCAGCTAATGCGGTGCCATCTTTATTCAGCAGTGAAAACTCCGCTGTTGATAGTAAACTGAATGATTACCTGAACATTCAAGTATCCATGTATTTTAACCGACAGGGCATAGAAGAACCGAATGTGAAACAGCTTAGTTCCATTTAGTCTTTCAAAGAGTAAAAGTCATTGAAATCACCAAAGCATCATGATTAAGAGATAAACATCAAATAGTTGGATATATTTTTACAGTGTTACTTAATACATGTACTACACTGCTGGACACAAGATATGTACTATACTGCTGGACAGAATTTAAGCAACAAGAAACGTATATACGTCATACATTGCGTTGCTTAGATTTTGTCCAGCAGTATATATGCACCGAAAATAAATGTCTTAAGTTTGTACTGTGGTTTTCAAATTTCCTTGTCATCATACTTTCTCTAGCGATGTAAAAAGTAAGTGAGCTTTGCTTATTTTCTGCGAATCGTGGTTAACCTTCGTTTTATTTTCTGTGAATTGTAAATCAGCCAAATTATAAACCGTATTTTGCGCGAAATGAGACCAAGACAAATCATTTTGAATGAACGGTGATGATACACACCCTTTACCCCCCCCCCCCCCTCTTTATTTCTACAACTAATCTAACTGGAAGTTTGGCGACCAGAGAAGTGTGGCTGATTCCAGATAGATACCATCCCTCCCCCCTCCCCCACCCCGTTTTGTGTAGCATATCAGGTTAAACATTCTTTCGCAAACACCATTTCTTTCGTGGTTAATGTAGCAGTAAATAAATATATTTTTCGTTACCATGATTTTCCTTTAAATAAATTGAAAGAACCATTTTTTTTCTCTGCGCACTTACGTTCAAAACCAGACTTTAAGACATACCCCAGTCGCTTGGCTCTCTCTATTTGTCGTATGAGAGCACGTCGGGGACACTGTGCCCATGGCCGTCCTTTTAGATATAAATTACTGAAATAAAATATAAAAAAGCGAATATTAGGCTTTGTATTCACTAATTTCTGTTATAATATGTTATTCACTAGCTGGTTAATCTGAGTTTTGATATTTTTTGATGCCCGAAATCCAATTTTCCATCCATGTAAAATTATATCCGATCTTCATCGTGAGAAGATATGACTATTAATGTACCATACAAAATACACCCAATAAACCATATTTGCCACGTCTCTAAAACACTCATGCAGAGGATAATGCAACCCTTTATAAAAACGCGGTGTTCGATAAATTTACAGCATAATCCGTGTAAGCAGTCCTTCAATTTGTATTCCAAGGTACATATCTTTTTGATCATGTGAAAACTGAGGACGTCTAGCTCAAGTTTCAAGAACCTGACCACTTATTAGCTCATAGTATCACGTTCGATTTTACGTTTGCTAAATCAAAACATCCATTTGCTGAAAGGACTGTACTTTATTTTGTATCCTATAAACCCAACGCATGCATCCATACATGAACCAAAGGCTACATTATCTTAACACAAGCAGAAGCAAAATATGATGCCGCATACTAAGATTGACTTTTGTGATTAAGAAAGAATCTACAGACTCCCAATTTTTATACTGGTTAAGCTGTTGTACGTAATGAAGGTATATGCATTGGCGAGAATGCACGCGTTGTCTTTGAATCAGGATCGTACTTGGTTTTAATGTCTTATTTGGATCAACAGATATCGAAAGTTATCTTCAGTTAGCAAGTTGCATTGGTCTACGTTATATCAAAAATTCATACATGCATACAAACATACATACATACATTCATACATACATACATATATACATACATACATAAATAAGCATGGTGTGTGTGTGTGTGTGTGTGTGTGTGTGTGTGTGTGTGTGTGTGTGTGTGTGTGTGTGTGTGTCATCTCCTCCGTCTCTGGTCTTCTCCCTTGTAACACTTGACTCAAAAATATTTAATATATTATATTTTGCCTGTTCAGATAGCTCAGTGGGTTTTTGAATTTCGCTGACCTATAACGGCAGGTCGACCGAGGCAGCCATCACTTTATTCTCTAAAAAAAATATAGCCACTCGAAGGTCCAGCTGACTAAAAAAAGGCTTATTTTGAGAGGTCATAGAAAGGATAGTTATAAATTTGCCGCTCAAATCGTGAACCTTTGAATCGTTTAAAGGTGTGTTTTCCCTACAGAGCACCTGACTGACGTAAAGTTATTTTTATTATGGCGGTCCATAAATTTTATGGCCGATTGAATCAAAACCTCAGTTCTTCAATTCGTTACGAAATTTTCCCCAAACCATATTGAATTGAACATACACCTCAAGCTGAATTGACCAAAAAAGTATTGTAAAATAGAGCCAAAACACATGTGACGTAGTGGACAAGTAAGGTATTATGACACAAATCTGGGAAATGTATTTTAATTTCCATATTTAATGGTAATTCTTACCTATCCACTACACAAAAGCCCACCCAGCCAACCCCGCGTCAGATCATTCGGAAGTTTAAGTCTGTCGGAAGAACTGACGTGATTGATCAATACTGGATGTCATGTACTGGGGGTCGGGGTCAACCGCTAGTGGGCCCCGTGGGCCTTCAGTCCAGAGAAATATGTGTGCAGAAATGTTTCTTTAACGGGAGAAACTATGAGGTCGATGCAATCTCAGAGAGATTTTACCAAATATTGTGGACGGGTAATTACGACACAGATAGGACTTTTTTGTTTGAAGGCTGCATGCATCAGTAGCCGGTATTACCAGCTTGCTTCTTTAAGCAAGCATGCACCCTCTTTGGCATGCTGCTGGTGATTTGGCCGTCTCGAACTGGGGAATTTGGTTCCACTAGTCTGTGGGCCTCTGTACCAGCTAGGCCAGGGTAGACGCTTGTCGTACTTGTTCCCGACTCGACGACAAACCACATACCATAAATGCTCAATGGGTGACAAGTCATGACATGGAGCTGGCTATGAAAACATTTGGAAGTTGTGCCGCTGCAGATACTGCATGAATACTGCGTGCTGACTCATGAGTATGTGGCCATGCATTGCTTTGCTGAAATAGTAGTCCAGGCTTTTGCTGGAACCATTTGGTGCCTATTGGGAGGTGACGCTTTTGGAGAAAAAGTAAAAAATATGAGTAACTGAGGCAATCCACGTTGATTTACATTGTAATCAACGGGAATGTACACATTGATGAGCAAGTACCCAAACTAAAAGGTTGTTACAAATCAGGGATCTGGAACATTACCATAATAGTGAGTAAGTTTGATTGAATCTTCCATCAGATACATTTACACCATGTTTCAGCACAATCTGGATAACGCTTTGGTGAACAAACTAAGGTCTTGCAGGCCCTTAGAAGCATCCAGATGCAATTTGGAAGTCAGTGACCTAGCACTGTTGCAGACATTTTTTTTTATTTTTCCAACTACCACGACAAAAATTTACCAAAAGTCCAGAAATCATTTGAACCTGACCAATTAAACAACATTGAAAGAGACACCCAATTGTGATTCCTACCAAGATTGCCGAAAATCTGGAGAGCGGTTTTGGAGTTTTGTAAAGTCGAAAATGTGAAGTACTATCCAGTATACCCATTGACTTGAATGGTAATCAATAATGATCTAGGCTTTGACAATCAGTGCCGAACTGAATCATTTTTTACAAGTCAGACATTCAGAACTTCACCACATGGTGAACAGTTTTGTTTGACCCTTCTACAAGCTACTTGTCTACTAATTTTCAGCACAATCGGAAGAACGATTTCAGACACAAGGTCGCAAATAGCTTTAACCCACGGAAATTTATAGGGCGATCTGTTGAACAAGATAAGGGCTAGGCGTGCCAAAAAGTGTCCCGATCAAATTTCGAAGCAATTTGGTTTTGTTGTTTCAGAGAAGAGTTCGTACGTATTGCAAAACAAAATACACAAAAAGCACCAGAAAGCAAACCAAAGCTGTGAACCTCCCGTGCTCATCTGACCGCACATACACAGACTGAAGTGGACTACTATACCTTCCAATTTTTATATGGGTCTCGACATCTCAACGTCTGGTATATGCATCTTTGCTTTGGTCAATTTAAAACTTAACGTACATTTGCTTGCGGTTAATATTGTTAATTCGGCCGACTGTGACTGTGGTCATGCTAACGAAGATTCCGAACATTATTTCTTTCACTATAAATTATATACGTACCCAAGAAAACATATTTTAAACATAGTTTCGCAAGTCGTAGCACCAGGTATAAGACCAAACCTTCTACTGCACCTTGCGTTGGATAGATTTCTCGAATTGGTACTGGTTGGATCTGCAGACTTAGATGGAAGTTGTACCGAAAATGTATTTAGCGCTGTACAAACTTATATATGCCAGACTAGAGGATTCCCAGAATGGTACACCTTGTTCATCACAACCATTGTACATCTTTACCCACTTGTTGACACTTTCTTTTCTTTCAATTCACTGTCTTCTGTTTGACACGTGCGCCCCTGATGCTGAATTGTCCAGTGCTCTCTTGTGTTGGAGGTGCATCTTCGTTTTTTCTATTAGCCTGCTTTTAACCTTGATATCTGTAAATTTATCAGTTATCAGTCATTTATCACCTCTTTAGTGACAAGACTAGTTAACTTTCATATAAATTGTGATACATTTATATCTGCAAACGTATTGTTGTTTGTTCTCGGGAGTGAATAGTTGTGTGGTTCTCCTACCTCTAGCACTAGAGAGTTACCAGACTGGTTGGCACTAGGGGGGCCCTTGTGTGAACCTTGTACATAATTATATTGTGCATATTCGTGTCTGAAGAACCTGTATATTAGCAACACACTGTGTGCTGCCAGTCAATCCAGTTTAAATAAAAATATTTTTATAAATATTTTTACGATATAATATAATATGATGCCTGTCTTGCGACCCAACAGGGTCACATATGATGCACGTCATCTGTCAGTGCGTGTCTTCTGCATATATTTCGGGCGTACACGTGTTCATATGACGCACGTCATTTAGTACTGTTCAAATCTGCAGCACGTCGTTTAGTGCTACAGGAGCCTTGTCAGATACACGTATTTCATTGCACCTGGCTACGTCGGTTTTGTTTTTTTTAACTGCTAAATGACGAAGTCGAATGTCCTGCAGTGCCATAGCGGGTCATATAAGCAAACGCTCATATTTCATTTTTTTAGTTCGTTTGCGAGAAATTATGCACCAGCGCTTTCATATAGAATTATGATATATATATATATATATATATACATATATATATGTATATGTATATATATATATATATATATATATATATATATATATATATATATATATATATATATATATATATGTATATATATATATATATATGATCGGCAACAAAATGGCAACCGATTAAGCAATAGAGAGTTCATAATGACTTTACACTCGCTACCAGCGTGAATGAATATGATTGGTATATGACAAGGAATATCGACCTCATTGACTTAATGTGTTAATGGCTTGTATGGCTATGGGTTTAGAAACCGGCACATAAACATGCTTAATTAGCTTAATAGTATGTATTTCATTTTGGTGATACGGCTTCCATGAACAAGTTTAATGGAGACGGCTTTATATTTTGTACATAGTGTAGTTATTATTGCATACATAATGAATGTCATCAAAGTCACGGCCTCTGTGGATATTACTGTAATCTCACCCCATAGTTATTTTCGCGGATTTCGCCGGTGGCACAAAACCGTGAAAACAAAGACATGATGAAAAAGTTCTTTAATACGGCTTGCATGGGAACTAAGTGCAAAATAGTGAAATGCAACTTCAGTTGAATGCCTAAAATGCAAAAACCGTTAAAATCGATACACATTTAAATAATTATATATAGGGACTTTGTTAATCGGAAGCAGTCGTAGGTCTTGCACTTGGATGTTCCACTCCAAACGCACGCTTGCAGTTTTCCAGATGTGTATTCAGCATAAAAGAAACATCACACTAAGCCACCACACTGTCACATGACCATCCACAATTTCTTCACCATCATAAGTACTCGGGCATATGCTGTTGCTCTTACTGATTTAACGCTGTTCCGATCAACCCGTCTACCGGTAATTTCATTGATTGATTGATTGATTGATTGATTGATTGATTGATTGATTGATTGATTGATTGGAACATTCTAATTCCGGGCAGCACAATCGGCCAGGGGCTGTTCTCACCTTGGTCCCAGTTACATCACAAATAGATATTACCCTTTCTCGAAATATCTTCAATGAAAATTTCAAGTCGACTAACCAGGACCAATACTCAGCAGCTTTTCTTGGCGCACCATGGGCCTTGTGCAACAAGGAAAGCCGTTGACTCAGTCCAATAACTTGACTTTTTACCCCCTTTGCTGGTTAACATTAGATTGATTTAACAGCTTGCTTTGGTATTGCGACCAAAACCACGCCAACGAAAGCTGCTGAAATGGGGCAAGCTATCATTATAGGTATAATCTACAATTTTCAGCAACATTTTTGGTACTGACAAGAACTTATGCAAAAACATTGATGCAAAGGACAATTTACACCCTCGCATTTTGGGGTGATTTAAGCTGCAAAGGGTTGAGGGTTAAAAGTGTCCAGTGGTCAATCAGCATTTTGTCGCTTTAGGATGTTCACTTTAGCTTTTTTTTGTAGGAAGGTCAAATAAGAAAAACGCTAATTCAAAAGCTAGTAATTGCACTTGCAGCACGCCATAAAACACATGACGGCATCGTATGCCACAATTTCAAATACAAAATATTCTGTACTCAGGATTAGATGCTAATATTTGCAAACATGATTATTCAGCTAAATCTAAGAGTGTTCGGAAATAAAGGTGTGTACGTCAGTGCCACATTTTTTAAGGCGAATGGCTTTAAAAATATTTTTGCCTGTTGCTTGGTTGATATCAGTTCCGCGTAGTATCTCGCCCTTTGTTTGGTATATATCAATTCCACGTGGCGGTAACGCCGAGGACAAAATTGTCAGGCGGAAACAGGCAGACAAATCGAAAAACGTTGTCCATTTACACGTAATTGGCCTCTCCACTGATACATTGTTTGCGCGAGTTCGTGCTGCGCAAGCATTTAATTCATAAAACTCTCGACGGATAGTTCCTGCTGTGAGATACGCAGCTCTTATTAATGTCCTTGACGTTTGCTTCTCCATACGTCGGTTGCTCTATTGATGTGCGACTGCTCCAGGCTTCAACACAATATTGACTGACTACGAGAGGCATCGCCTGCTTCCAATGCATGTCAAACATACAAATTGGATATCCATACTAATATGTTTGCTCCGGTCAATAGCAGGACAAAATGCGTGTTCCGCCGAGAAGACACGATCAATATGGGCTCAGGTGGCAGGGACCTGACAGGCTCGATTTGACGAAAGCGCTTGGATCATTGTCCTGTTTCAGGGGATAACGATGCGGCTTTATTTGGTTAATGGTTCTCTGGAGGAGGTGTTTTCTCTTCATCATACACAAAGACAGGAATTGCTTTAATTTTCAGCTGAGGCGATTATTTGAGTACCGATACGTGTACATTCCAATTACATTTAAAATGTACAATGCATAAAGTTGTAACTGAGGGGCCTTACAGCGCTACTCGACGGTCCCCAGCTCCAAGGACATGTTGCTCGCGGCTGTACATCTCATTGAATCATACATAAGCCGTTCTGAATACTGTACCGACACGCTGAAACAGCATGTCCCAAGGAAAGGTCGTGTCTTACTCAAAATCTCCAAGGAAATGTGACATTTAATTTCAACATCTCAGATAAAAAGTATACTCGTATACCAAACAATCTCTGACCCTACCTATACCACATAATGGCAAGGCACAAAGGATAGCGATAAGAATCGATAGGAAGCTTGTGCGTCCTATTTTCCTCTCAATTGTGACCATAGTTTCCAGCAAAATTCATGACCGAAATCAGGAAAATATACAGGATAAAGCGGATATTTCTTCACAGCAAGCAGGAAAGTTGCCTGTAAGATATGCTGTTTTTATCAGAAGCAGAAGTGGGTGAGCAAGCAAAAAGAAGGGGGAGTCAGTCTGACAAAATGAGCGCAAACGATGTAACGTGTCCAGCTGCCATAGGTTAGTTAAGTAACGGACTGAAAAAAAAAAAAAAAAAACACGAGAGAAAACTAGAAAAGAAGATTTGCTTCGAAGCAAATCTGTCTGTGTGCCCTCAAAAGTTGTGAATATAAAATGCTACATCCTTTATCCTTTGGTACTTCACATTATATTAAGCTTATAAAAAGGTAAGAATTCATCTATAGAAGTATAATTGTGCCAAGTTTGGAGTTTCTACATGTACTACGTTTCAAATGAAATGCCGGACAAATTTGCCTAGAAAGAAAGAAAGAAAAAGAAAGAAAGAAAGAAAGAAGAAGAAAGAAAGAAAGAAAGAAAGAAAGAAAGAAAGAAAGAAAGAAAGAAAGAAAGAAAGAAAGAAAGAAAGAAAGAAAAACAATATGTCTGTGTCGGCACACAGACATAAAAATAGGAACGCCGCGTAGACATGAGAAAAAAGAGAAGCATGTAGCGTTTAAATGCACTCTCTCCCTTCAACCGTGCCTTCAAATAGCTACAAAATTAGCACTTTTTCGGTGGAAGTAACCCAGACCCTACAATCAATGTAGCATAAATCTAGATCATCTTTTTAATTGTGTGTTTTCTTTGTTTTTTTGACAATTATTAACCCTCATTGATTGATTGATCCATGGTTATGAACCATCGTGGTCGCTTTGTTCCATTATCCGTGTCTTTTAGATTTTAAAGTACTCAGTTGTGACACATTATTTTCTTGTTTAACGACAAAGTGAGATGTCCTGCGAACATAACAAAAATGCGTGAAAAGATTGTGAAAAGAGCAGTAGGCGTTTCTCACTCTCACAATAAACTAGTCGATTTCAGAACTGAAAGGCATCTATTTGTAATACTTTTGCTGCACAGCACAACTATGGGAAATTGAAGGCAACTGAACGCTTTTCCATATTCTTAATTCGAACCCAGTTACGCTTTTGTAAGTGCAAAGAATAGAAGACAAAGATTCTCAGCTCAACTCATGTCTTAGATATTTTCAAATGAGTAGAGTCCTTCAGAGACTGTGTAATAGCTAATAGTTCAGATATTTACCAATAGCTGCTACTACTTTTGGTGTCTGGATATAAGAGGACATGATCAATTTAGTTGCAAAATAGTCAGCTACACTCAGCACCGGTGTTACGCGATCTGCACTGCCATGAGACGTCTATCATCTGCATAAACAAGACATGGATTGTGCATGTCCTTGAATAAAGTTCCCATATATCAGTCAGCAGATCACTATTGTCTGGTATTTCATGGGAGAAAACTGCCGGGCACAAGATGCAATCTTGATTTACGAAATTTCGGCTCATTGCGTGAACTTTCAACCGGTTCAAGCTTGACTTGTTGCTGTAGCTCACCTTACTGCAGAGGTCTGCTATAGGTCTCCAAATTTTCACTTGAAATCATTTGTGCCACAGCAGAATAAATAAGCGAGCCCTATTGATCGTATCAAAAGCCTTTGGAATATCTAGAAAAAACAGCCATTTTTGTTGTTGTTGTTTTCATGCTTTCTGACAGGTATTAGCTTATACACTTCAAATAAAAAAACATATTCTTTCGCCCTATGCTCCATCCGATAGGTTATTTCACTGTCATGCAACTTTCTTCTCACGACATAAGCTGCCCCTCAGTCATTGAAGAGAAACGTTTATAGAATTTACTGCAAAGGGTCCAAAGGTTGCTAGGGGTTCTCTCTTACAATCCGTATGAAGGGGTCTCAAAATTCAATGATTAAGAAATCACTCCAAGAGTTGCAATTTACCATAATTAAAAAGCCTAACAAATGAGTAGATAAACACAGGACACATCTTCTTGAGTAAATCCTTTGTGATGTTCTCCGTGCTAAACGCGTTTTTCTTTTGTGTGGTTGCCATGCTATATTCGATGGCCTCATTTTCACAGTGTCATATGAGGTGATGGTATGGACCCAACCGGTCTTTTTAAGTTCACACTCTTATCACTTGCAAAGTCACACTTTGGCAACCGACTCGGACTGTGCCACATTCTACCGCCCACGGATGTCGCATCTGATTCATAAATTTGGCTTATTTGTTTCTTGAAATGCGACTGCCCAATTCTCGAAATACATAATACTCCTCTGATTACTAACAATTCATGCGTAAAATTTGGTGCATATCCTGCTCTGAGCTGGGTTGAGCGGTTCCCAATCTACTTCATGTTAAGTTTAACGATCCCATTGATTTTTAGAACATTTCAAAATTGAAAATTCACTATATTGAAACTATTCAGATAAATTTCTCTCTTCCACAGTGCAAAAAGACCAAAGTGTCGTCTTTGTCTTCATAAAAATTTACCTTCCTTCCAAAAGTTGATACTTTAATATACTCGGGTGTTAATTGTTCGTGCCGAATGTCCCAACAAAATTGAAATACATAAATACCCGCAGGGTTACCGCATATTTACCAATTCAACATGATGCTCACCCTGGAGCAATTTGGCATAATTTGCTTTCAAATTGCAATGAAAGATTTTTTTTTCTTTTATGGACAGGGAAAACAGCTGAAGGTGAAATTTGTTTCATTTCGGACGGACAACTTATACAAGTTTGCTTCATTAACATCCGTTAAGCTTTGTTCCACGGCAAGTCAAAACGGGTATAGGCATTTAATATTTCTGCCATAGTCTGTGGCGTGTGTGTGCTCTATTTCACCACTCTGCAGCATATCAGGTCACTATAATAAATACACGAAGACTGCACAAGTACTATGTCCGCTACTTCCGGATACTGATAACACACAATGAATGATACATACCTTGCAAGCCATCCTATTTCCGGTTTCCATGGTAACTGAATGAGTGAACGAGGATCAGGCAGGATGAAGGATTCAGGCTCAATTGCGGGTATATCATAATACATGCACATATGTACCCCATATCCGTGCCGCTGTACGTGACCGATGACCTCCGCCGGATAAGAGACGCCCGAGAATCGGCATTCAGCGGAAAATAATTGACCAAAAAATATTTGATACCCAGTTCTTTGGCCTTTTCTTGCAGATCAATCTCCCCCATAGGCAAGGGGAGAGTTGCTTCCCGCTGTCCTCAGTGGCTGCTGCCATATTTGTAAATATACAGATGATACAGTTCCGTGCGTGGTTTTTGTTCAGGACTACCTCGCATCCGAACAGTCCAATGTGTCCCCAGCTGGTTGGAGTCGACGCCTGGGCCTCGATTACTGCCACGAACAACCTGCAATCATCACAACATTCATGTGTTATTTATAAGACTGGCTGGGCCTCCCCGTTTGTGCGGACTTAGACATCCATATGTATATTAATCCTGTTGCATCTACCCGGTGAGGCAGCAAAAAGGAAGATGCTCCAAGCTCTGCCTTAATTAGCTCAGTTATCTCAGTGACATAATCAAATGAGTCACGTGCAGTGCACAATACAAATTCAAGGCGCTTCCTTTAATTGAGCTTCCATATGATTTATCCAGCACCGACACCCAGTGTATGGTCCAATGCAAAAACATGCAAATCGACAATATTTATACACATCCACATACCACAATACCGTTTTCCCACAAAAAGTAGTTGAGAGAGCGACAGCAGTCATATAACAAGAATCAAATCAACGGGGAAAAGAGGAAAAACTCTTCTGTGTCTGATCATTTTATACAAAGATGAGGCTGCACAATTGCACAACCGCAGGCAGCTATTCTGACAGGCAGGAGCCGTAATGGTTATAGACGTTTTCGCAGAAATGGCAAACTTTGCGTTCAATGAGGGGAAATTCTCAATAGATTGGTTTGGATGCATTTCAAGCGATGTCAGAACTTTCTCTGGGCTATGCATGTTCTTATCGATTTTCTCGACTGCAACGACAACTAGGGATTTAGTGGATCAAGGCCGGATGAGGGCATTTCCATATTGGTAACACACCAATCTCTCTCTCTCTCTCTCTCTCTCTCTCTCTCTCTCTCTCTCTCTCTCTCTCTCTCTCTTCTCTCTCTCTCTCTCTCTCTCTCTCTCTCTCTCTCTCTCTCTCTCTCTCTCTCTCTCTCTCTCTCTCTCTCTCTCTCTCTCTCTCTCTCTCTCTCTCTCTCTCCTCTCTCTCTCCTCTCTCTCTCTCTCTCTCTCTCTCTCTCTCTCTGTAAGATGAACAAAGCTTATTCTTGCTGATTTCGAAACATTTGATTCTAGTAGCAAAGACCGCAACTACGGAATAACGGCACAATGGTCATTAGTAACACAATAAAATCAACGTGTCAGAAAATATTTTATGGAAAATATCTTCCCACTTTTCACACAGAAGGTTGATAACTATGTATTTTGAAAGTTTCTTCTTTGTACAATCTGGGAAAACTCTCAAAAAAAATTTTCTCGTTAATGCCAGTGGACATCACTGTGCCCCCCCCCCCCCCGACTCTTCCAACTCTGTAAGCACTTGTTTCCAACATGCAAATATAAAATAAAATCTGTAACGTCGATACAATTTATTTACATATTTTATGCGACAGGAACTTCCACAATATCATGTATAGGTATGTCGTAATTGCTACGGGCATAAAACAATAAATAAGTGGGCAAGAAGATTGTACAGCCCAATCTCACTGATGGACACCTGGCAGAAACAACAGTCATTCAGGCAATGCGGGAACATTACAGATACAAAACTGCCATGGAATAGGGCTACAATTTGAATAATACAAAAGACTGCATTTTATTCAAGATCAGCGACCACTGCATGTAACATTTATGTTTTGGTGTTTACATAGATAATGGCTTTTCAATACCTTTTCTTTCCTTCCTACCGTCCTTTCTGTCTTGACAGCAAAGATTCTTGAGATATTTTTTTGTCAAACACCGATTCATAGTAACTTCCACTAGGCATTGTTGGTAGCGCGATATATAAAGTTTTTTTTATGTCGATGAGTGAAAATGTAAAAATTATGAAAATCAGCGGCATCATGAAATTTAAAGTATGAAAATCCTCCCAATATGATAGAGACAGATTCCATCTTCATTCCTTAAGACATGTAATTGACCATTGTGCGGTTACTGAATTTTGAAAAAAAAGTTGCTGCATTTCTAGTTTAACTGATTGAGCGCTGCTCAATTTTCACAATTAGAATCGGACCGGACCCAGAATTTGTTGGAAGAGCTAGAAAAAGAAGGCCGCGAGTTTGCGGCCAGGGGTGCGGAGCAATGCAGGCTCGGCTTCGAGAAAGCATAAAAACAAGAATCGCATGTTTTATGCATAACTGTCAGTAAAATATAAATAAATATATATATATATATATATATACATATATATATATATATATATATATATATATATATATATATATATATATATATATATATATATATATATATATATAATATGTAAAGAAGAGGAGGGGAGGGGAGGGAAAGGGAGGGGGAGGGGAGGGAAAGGGAGGGGGAGGGGAGGGGAGGGAGGGTGAGAGGAGTGGAGAGGAAAGGAAAAGGGGAAAAGGAAAAGAAAAGAACAGAAAAGAAAGAAAAGAAAAGAAAAGAAAAGAAAAGAAAAGAAAAGGTGACCATTGTACCCTGGTTTCCCTGCAAGTAAAGTTTCTGAAAAGCTCGCGACCAGCGGTTTGTAGCGGGCCAACCTTTTGATCTGCAAACGTGTGCAAGGACAGCCGACAAACATTGGTCAAAGGAGGCGTGGCTGGATGTATCCAAGTATACTGGTACAACCACAAAGTACGGAAAATCAGAAACTTTCCAAACAAAGATTGCTATGAATTATGGAATATAAAGGAGCTTAAAACTTTTCTACATGTAGTTCGCTAAATACATGTACCCAGCACGCCAGTACTTAGAACCGTTTTGATCCTTTTCAAAATACATACACTACATATCATTGGCCTGAAAACATGACGAACCTGTGGGTTACAGTGGCAACTACATATAAGAAAGTTTTTTCGACCATTTCCCTCTCCTGTTTTGGGTTTCAATATTGTATGTCCTCATCTCATGTGTAAAGCCCCATTAGTTCTGTGCAAGCGGCGAGACCTGTGATTGTCTTGAACCTATACGCCTGGTGTACGAAGGTGCACAAGCCTTTCACCCAATAAACCAATGAAAAAATCATCATGTCGAATCAAAATGGAATCACTGCAATCATGTAATTTTAGGGTTATTTATCCATTACCACATCGTGAGATCTGTCAGATGTGTGTCTGATCAAGAGGCCAAAACCATGGGGTTTCCTGCACCGTTTATCAAATCAACTGGACGCAAACCTGACCCCACCAGTTGATGTAATTAAAAGCTCCATTTGGTGTTTTTTAACGGATACCCTACAGTTTGCCAAATGGAACTGTTAGGTCAGCTGTATCTGTCAATTTGACTAAATATGCCTTAGTTGATCTGCTGTTGGTCTGTGGTGACATTGCAGTAGATCCCGTACCAAGGATTATATGTAGGCCTACCGACTGTTCACAAAAACCTGAATTTCGCTCACAAAACCCCGAGTTCTGCTAACCAAGCCATTGGTTTATCACAAGACCCTGCGTTTCGTTAGCAAAAGTCAGGATTTTGTTAGAAAGCCCTGGGTTTTGCTTATTTATTGAATTTTGATGTAATTTTGGACAAACTCTGGGATACATGAACTCAGGGTTCAGGCACAAAACCTCGTTTTTTTTTTCAGCAAACCCTTGTGTTAAGAGCAAGAAACCGACACTTTAAGCGCAACACTCAGAGTTATGATAACAAAACCCTCGATTGTGCCAGAAAACCTTGGGTTTTGTAACAATGTGAAATCATAGCCCAAACTCTTACTCATGGTTTTGCTGTACAAAAATCCCTGGATTTTGTATTGTACAGAACCCTAGGTCTTGTCAATTTTGATACAACAGAACAAAATCCTTTTTTGTTGTTGTTGTTGTTTTGTTTTGTTTTTGTTTATGTTTTTGGGGTTTTTTGTTTGTTTTTTGTTTCTTTTTTTGTTTGTTTGTTTGTTTGATTGCAAAACTCTAGGTTTGTGACATCAAAACTCTCTGGGTTTTGAAAAAAAATCAATATCCAGGGTTTTGTAACCAACCAATCATGGCGGCTGTTACTTGGTAGGCTACTCAACTTAAAAAATAGCACTAAACTACAAGTGGTTCAATTTGTATGACCATTGACATCATTATTGCTTACCACGTGCATAATTTAAAATTAAATGTTTGATCGCTACCACCTTCAGTCTCTGTACTCCGAACTATCATAGCCAATTCAGGAATATATTATGTGCTAGGTATTACTCAATCACGGCTAGACGACTCTGTAAGTGTCAATGCAATCTCTATACCAGGGTTTGCCATAATGAGAAAGGACCGCAATAGGAATGGACGCGGAGTGATTTTTTTAGCTGTGACGCATTCCCAACTGATGCGGTGGTAAGGCCACAAACAGAAAAGTAGAAATCACGAACTTGTGTATGATGGTCACTGTGATGTGTCTATGTTTACGCGCATGCGTGTGTGAAGGGGTTATTTTCATTAAGTGTGACACGGGATTTATATTTCCTGTGATTCTGAATCTGACGAACTCTTTCATGTGATTCAGAATTGTGATCAAAATAATTTAGTGTGAAATGTGAGGGAGGCAAAATCATTCTTTTGAGTCAAACTTGATAAGACCACAAAACCAACGCCAGGAAATGGGGGAATGAAAAGACAGTTCTCTTTGGGTAAGATTTAATTCATCTTGAACTTTGAACCCTTGTCCCGTTTATCTCCGTCAAAAAACAGTCAGGTGAGTATGCTTTCCATGCATGTTACTTTCTAACATCAGTGATGAAAGCAACGTATAATAATCCCTCTTGCCATGATGATTACGATAGGAAGTGCAGTACGTCTAAATCACTTCCATAGTGGTCTATAAGACACTTTCTTATTTTCGTCCTCTTCGCTGTTGAAGGCACACAGACGGATTTGCTTTCAATCAAATCTTCCTTTCTAGTTCCACGTTGCCTTCACTGTCGTGATGTGTAGTCCTTTAACTTTGTGGTCATGCATAATGTCAAGTAAAAAATCTTCTTCTGTCCAAATGTATCCTGAGAGAAAAATTGCCAGGCTCAGCTTGAAAATATATGTGTATATATATATATATATATATATATATATATATATATATATATATATATATATATATATATATATATATATATATATATATATATATATATATATATCCATCGGTGAACAGAAACCTACCCCTATATTGAATTAGCAACATGAGACCCTGGAAAATACTCACTTTTTACAGATTCTTACTCATTTGGTTAAAACTTAAAATATGCACTGACCTTTCTCCATCTTGGGAGAATATCTCCTTCCATCTCATCTTCCAGTCTCCAAACTGGATGGACATGACATGACAGGCAATAAGGAGGCGCAAAACTGATTAGTACTCAATATTTGTTTTTAACTGAGAGGACTTGCGTGATGAAAGTGAAATCCGCATTCAATTCCCACACTCTTCGGAAAACTTACCTTGGACATTGGTGTAGCAGACTACCCCGCCTACAATGGCGAAATGTACTTTTTCTTCAGTGGACGTATTTATGTCTGTGTGCCAACACAGACATACTATTTTCCCAGAAATTCTTTCTTTCTTTCTTTCTTTCTTTTTTCTTTCTTCTTTCTTACTAGCAAATTTGTCTCTCTTTTTTCTCAGAGACTACGAGAGATAGAAACTCCAAACCTGGTACAATTATACTTCCATAGAAGAAGTCTTGCCTTTTTTATGAGGGGTCATGCATTTTAAAATTATGTAAATGAAGGCTAATTAAAATTTTAAATCTTCAATATCTTATATAATATAGTAGATGTAGTTCCGAGTGTAAAGGAGTTCGATCATAGCAAGCAAAGGTCATCTCAAATCTCTAGGTCATGTCAAGGTCAAAGGTCACTTCGAGGTCAAAGGTCAATTTTAGGTCAAAATGTCATTTTAAAGGTCAAAATTCACTTCAGGTAGAGGGTATCTCAAGATCAAAGGCCTAAAGGTCGAAGGTCAGTTTCTTTGGACTTTTGAAATTTTCATCCAGCCATAACTCGGTCAATGTTTATCCAATTAAGATCACGTTGGGCTCACATTATAGCTAATGGAACACTGCACACTTTTGTAATATACATGTAACCTCTAAAGGCCAAAGTTCAAGACCTTTAGGACTTATAAATTTTCAGCAAGCCAGAACTCGTTCAATTTGGATCCAATCTGGACTATGTTGGGCTCAAATTGTAGCTACCGTAACACTCTAAATCATTGTAATTTACATATGATATCTAAATGTCAAAGGTCAAAGTTATTTGGACTCTTTAAATTTTTAGCTAGCCATAACTCGATCAATTTTTGTCCTTTTTTATCATGTTGGGCTGAAATCGTAGCTGTTGTAACACTGCATATTTTGGTAATCTACATGTGAGCTCTAAAGGTCAAAGATCAAGGTCATTTGTAACTTTGAAGTTCCCATCTAGCCATAACTCGGTCAATTATTATCTATATTACAATCATATTTGGCTCAAATTATAGCCATTGGAACACTGTCAACTTTTGTTATTTATATGTAACCTCTAAAGGTCAAAGTTCAAGGTCATTTGGCCCCTTGAAAGTTTCATCTAGCCATAACTTGGTCAATTTTCATCTGATTTGGTTCATGATGGGCTTAAATTTTGTAGGTATTGAACACTGTACTTTTTTGTTATTTGCATGTGACGTCATAAGGTTAAAGGTGAAGGTCATTTGGACTTTAAAATTTTCATCCAGCCATAGGCTTAATGGAGTGTAAAGTACCAAAGGATGAAAGTTGTAGCATTTAATATTTACGACTTGTGAAGGCACCCAGGCAGATGTGCTTTGAAGGAAATCTTCTTTTCTAGTTTTAATTCAACTTTGCTCCCTCAAATGTATTTCTAGCTAATATTAGTACTTTACTGCCAAACTCTTTGTGTATTTCCAGTTTGAAACTTGCTCGAATTTACTAAAATACTTCAATAAACTTTTCTTGGAGGATTTTTCATACAAGTTGTCAATCACTCTCCGCGACTGTTTGTTTCGATGGTACATTCAAAACAGTCGCAGTCTGCAAGGTCAGCCCTGTTAAAAAAAAAAAAATAAAAAAATAGACTGACATCCTGACCTATTTTTTGCCGTGTATGCGACATCAGAGCCATGGCAGACTCGGGAGTCCTGAGTTAAAGCCGATGTGGTCATGCGCTAAATTTCACCTTTTTTTCCCCCCGTGGTTTTAAAAAAAGTAGGTCTATGTGTGTGTACCAGGCGAGCGCCGCAGGCTCGCAGCCCTTCCTTAGGGGTCTGATGGGAGCATGAACCAGGGGAAAACTTTGAATTCACAATGCATATGAGTACATTTCCCTGCAATCTGAGCAACATTTTCAATGTTTTTAATTGACATGATCATTTTCTTATATAAAAAGTTGGTTGAAGTCTACTGACTGAGTCAATTGGCTTTTGTTTCCTGTCACTCGGATTTTACAGTGTGGCAAAACAGATGTTTGTGTCGTTAAGATCTGCGACATAGCGACAGTGAGGGGCCCTGCAGAAGTGCTGAATTGAAGAAACTGGCCAGTGAAATGACCAGTAACGTTGCGCCCTCTGCTGGCGCATCATTACATTCCACCAAAAAAAATCATTGCAACATTAAACTGAAAAAGGTAAAATTTCAGAAGTTTGGTGGCAATGTAAGCTCTTATCCTAGATTCAAATCAGAGTTTTTGAAGTACTTTGCACCGCAATATGGCAGTGAAATACAACAACTGACGCTGGAACGAGTAGCAGAACTGGTCAGAAGTTGCAAAGGCGATCTTAATGATCATTTCCGTGTGCCTGATGCCAAAGTTGGCGACCCAAGTAAAATATCAGATGCCATGCTTAACGAAATTTGCTCCTTGCGACCAATCAAGGAAGAAAAAGATCGAAAGTTGATTATATTTCTATAACTGATAGAACCAGGCTACTAAGATCTTAAAAGAAAAGACTTAGAAGCCGACGTGCCAAATAAAAGTTTTTGCAGCCTAATTGAGCAACGTCTTCCTGTTGATCTATGGTGTCTTTGGGGTCGCTTCGTGATTTAAAAACAGATCTCGTGTAATGGCAAATTCGAAAGTTTTCGGCGTAATGAAGCACGTGCACCGGAGAATAGCAGGGATACCTATCGGTGCTTCCAGGAACCACACAAAACAGGGTTTACTTTTCGAATAAAAAGCAAGGAAAAAACGCCAAAGGATGCAGCAAAAGTACCAAACAATGATGGAAATCAGAACTGGTTGCCGATGGAACCACGGTGGAGAAAGTTTCCATTCGAAGAGATATGAAAAAACGCTGTTATTGGCATTCACCAGACGGTCACGCTCTCAACGACTGTGAACGTACCAAACGGCAACTGCTGAGGACAACCTTCAATTTATGAAACATTTGAAACTATGTTCACGATGTCTACGTCCAAACCATGTTCCAAAGAATTTTAATTTTAATTTAAACGTATTTGTTTATACTGGATTGCCCAATAGTACATAATATGATGACTAATTGAGGGGGTTCTCCAGATACGGAGACGCACAATATATATATACAAAACACACAAAACGATACAATATAAAAGAAAAAGACTATGCACTTGAACAAAAGATGCTATGTACATTGATAAATTAAAGAGATCACAAATTGAAAATGAATATGTACATGTGTACATTATATATTGTCTACACTCTAAAACGCGAATCTTGCCATGCTCCCGTAGGTGCACGCTACGGGAGGCGACTGAAGGCGAGGGTGAACTGCAGCGCTACTGATGTGCGTGGCTACAATGGTTTCAAACCACATTATACTAACCTGTATGATTTCCATGTCAAATTCAATGTCTGTGGAGCCAAAGACATAAACTATATATATTCCAACTCTGCTGGAAAAACAAAAACCAAAAAAAAAAAAAACAAAACAAAAACAATTCGGCGTTGTTACCGATTGTAACCGCTAGTGTGAAGATAGGAGAATGCCCAAGAATGAACATTCTTTCTGAATGACAGTGGTTCAACAGTGACATGACTAAGTAAATAAAGTTGTGCAGAAACATTTGGTTTGAATCATATCGGATCTTCGCGGTTGTCACTGGAGAAAACAGGAGGCGAGATGGAAGAAATAGATTCGCTATGAGGTACCACAGTGACTGTACAATCAAAATTGTCACCCAGTTGTGAAGGTGAAAGCATATAGCATACCCGAGTTGTCATCAGATGTTTGATGATGTTGACTTGAGTGAGGCAGCACCCTTATTCAAGTTACCCCTGGGAGATATTCATAGATAGCCTGACAATCTACACATGCTGATTGGAGCTGATAATGCCAGTACCCATCCAATCACGCAAGAGGGGCACAATAGTTAGAATTTAGGTCGTTGTGAATTTGGATACGTGTTGTGGGCAACACATCCCTCTGTTGCGAATGCAAATCATGATCATGTACACTGCTGGATCAATAGCCGCAGTTGCCACGAAAGAGACACCTGAAATGCATCAAAATGAGTTCCCACAGGTAGCAGATCTCGTTAAAAATCAAAGTGGGTCGATGGCGTAATTACGTAATTCACAAAAGCCAATCTGATTTGCGATGCTGATCATGTTCTGAAGTAAGGCAATTTTGAGATCAAACAGAGGATAATTGGCGGAGATACATGCGAGGAATTTTCGCTACGTGAAGAAGAAGAGAGTGCTCTTTGTGAATAGCGGAATCCCGTGGATAATACTCTTGGCTTTCAACTGCATCTGAACTTTTCAAAACGCGTCAAAAGGGTTCACACTGAACCCGATCTCGAACCAGGTGATATAAGTCAGGATAAACCATCATACTTCACACCACTTATGATATTGTCCCAAATCAATTGAATTTATGATCAGTATGGTCTGTTGATTCAATTCATCATTTGTGCCAAAATTCTGATGACACGTTTGTGGACAAGAAATACAAATGCAAGTGAAACATCAGCATCGAGTAACTCAAAATGGGACCGGCCGATTCTCGAGGACCTAAACAAAGCATGGCACCATTTTTTTCAGAAATGTTTGATTTGGTAGATTTAAATATCCACGTTGTGTCAAACCATCTGGGGCAACCGGTGATCCATAGTTAATCATATATTCAGATTCGTCGATGGAAGCGTTTGATTGTTGTGCATATGCTGCCTGGAAAACCCCCCACTTGTGAAATTGACTGCTGCCTCATGATGGCTAAGTCTCGTGTCTTCCGAATTGAATCTGGTGATGCACTGACAATAGTGCGAGGTGAATTTCAAGGAGCCTTGTTGAGCAAACGATTGCCTGCGTTCATCATCAATGACTCTCGTGTTCGGTTTGAACGCGTCATATTTATCCTTGACAGCGAGATATTGCGAGCTATGTTTCGTGTCAGATACATGATTTTACAATTTTTGTCGCCAAGCGCGTAGGCGAAATTCACGATTACACAACCGCTGACCAATGGTCTTGGATCTCAGGTGATTTAAATTGCAGACTAGATCACCCGCGGAAAACAAAGTTATGATTGATAAAAAGACAGCACATGGCAAAGAGGCCCAGATTTCCTCCACACTGAATTTGAGGATTGGTTTGTCCATCAAAGCTGTGGCACAAACTGCCCGAAACTAGACGCAAAGGACTGCAGGCTCTGAGTCATGAAGCACCAGTACTAAATACAAGGCAATTTAGTCCCAAATCTATCAGAGACAATTGCAGAAAAGATTCGCATCAAAAATTTTAATGACTATGACAAGCTGATCGGTAAATCAGTTCGTTTTCTGACTCCACTGGACTGGGATCCCAAATCTGTTGAATTAAATTCAATGGGACTCATTCATGTTGTTACAAGTGCAAAGCATAAAGATGCCATAAGAATTCTGGGTAAAAGATGCTCAATCACAGTTTGACGCAGAGTCAATCTATCTGGAGGATCTATGGATTGACATGCACTTAACTAAGACTAAGCCTTCCACCATTGGGACTTGACACAGACACCCCCCCCCCCCCAAAAAAATAGCTTGATTTCCCAGTCAAGTTGGAACATGTCTTATTTCAAATAAAGGAAGACCCTGGAATGATGCTGCTAGGTCATTTAAACACTTGTTCGCTCAAAGATAATTCTCCTCCAGGCAAGTATTGGAAACAGACTCTAAAACAACACCTATTTAATCAGCTTATAGATGTGCCAACACAAGTCACTGATACTACCAGCACCTGTCTGGATCAAAGACATGCCAATAACAATGAGAAAATATCCAGTCTAGTATCATACCTATAGGTCTCAGTGACCATAGGATGATCTCCTGCACCAGAAAAGTAATCAAAGGAGATTTTAACGAACATAACTGTATAAAAATTAGATCATTAAAGCAAAACTCAGCTAATAAACTGAACAATATCTTGGCTTGCACTGAATGGTCCAACTTTTCACCAGCACAGATGTTGACAAACCATGGTCAACTTGTAAAGGGTACTTGACCAGGTTGCTCTAGTTAGGGAAATCGGAATAAAATATTGCACTGAGCCCTGGATCAATAGTGATACCCTAGAAGGTATTTCGACTCGTGGCTGTCTGTTGTTAATGCATAAAGAATCATCAGTGAAAGATCTAAATCTGTGCAAATCATAGTGTAAAGTCCGAAACCAGGTACAGAGAGACATAGAATGGCCAATGCAGCTTACATTACTGACAAAATTGAGGAAAACAAAAACAACCCTAAAGATATTTCGGAAACGAGATATTTGGACTATTCCAATAAACCCCTTAATGACACCAACATCACCCTCGAGGTCGCGGACCAACTGTTGTTTGAGTCTGAAAGAGTAAGCATTCATTTCAATTCCTTTTGCACAAAAATAGCTAAGCTACTAGTTTAAAACCTGCCAACTCCCTTTGTCTGGAATCTACAACACTATATTGGAAAATGTTAGACATTTTTACCGACATAAAGGTGTCCACGAAAATGTTTTCAGACTTCAGCATGTTTCATAAGCTTTCATTCGCAAAGAATTACAATTTTTTTTTAATATCAACAAAAGTACTGGTTTAGACCTTATTTTTACATTGAAGGATGGTTTTACATACTTGCGTCATCCTGTAACTCACATAGTCAAACTATCCCTTTCTACACCTCATGAACTTTAAAAGGCGAGGGTGAAACCATTATTCAAGAAAAACTCCAGATTAGAGAATGGCAACTATAGGCCCATTGCAATCTTAAGTGTGGTATCTAAGATTCTGGACAGATCAGTGCATGATCAACCAATTCAATATCTGAGGGAGAATAATCTCTTGTGTGAATTCCAACCAGGTTTTAGAGCCTTGTATTCTACTGGCACATGCATGATTCACTTCACTGGCTACATAAAGAAACAATTATCTAATGGTCTATATACTTGTATAGTACTCATAGATGCACAAAAGGCATTTGGTACAGTAGACCATCACATTCTGTGCAAGAAGCTTAGATCTATGGGTATAGGCTCCATCCAACGATTCGAATCATATTGAAACATCAGGAAACAAGTCAGTGTTAACAACGCCACCTCAGAGCCCAAGAATGGTACCTGCATAGTCCAGTCGAGGGAGCATCCTTTGGCCGCTGCTGTGTTTATGCTATGTAAACAGTCTTTCTATCAGTGTATCCTACAAAGTCCTGCTTTACGCAGACGATTCTGTATTGATAGTGTCAGAAAAAGATCAAAATGAAATTTCTTCAATCGTATGAACAGAATTACAAAACCTGATGAGTGACTGGTTGATAACCATCTCTCCATGCCCCTGCGGAAACAGAGCGCATTTTCTTTGGTTCCGAGAGGTTAAATGGGATTACTGATTTCAAAGTAAAATATTACGATCATGAAATCTCGTCCCAGCCAACTGTAGTCACCTGTATAATCCTCATGCAGGAACATATTTGAATGAGAAGTGGCCTCTAATTCGCTGATCCCCGATTAACGAGCTCTTTGTTACTGCGTGTGTGTGTGTGTGTGTGTGACAGAGAGAGAGAGAGAGAGAGAGAGAGAGAGAGAGAGAGAGAGAGAGAGAGAGAGAGAGAGAGAGAGAGGCCTTCAATTGGCTTCACATGGCGTATGACATGAGGGCTGTTTCAACAGCCCCTCCTGAGCTGACCTTGGTACTTAAAACGATATGCAACAGAAAATGGCGAGATTGAGGGCAAAGCGAGCGCAGGTGACGAGGTCAGGAACTCGTCGCCCACGCTTGTTTCGCCACCCATCTGAAACAGCTTTCCAAGACGGCGTTTCCAGACGAAAAATGACCTGCAAACGAAATCTAATTATAGTAATCAGCAGGAATGTATAGATTGATTAACAGGTATCCGAACCGAGAAATTCGTTACACATCAGTCATCCGGAGCATCACCACATTGCAAATAACTTTGACTGACCCTAGACTTGCTCAAGTCTCACCGGACTGTCTTCCGTATTTTATTTAAAATCAAATTCATTGCCAAATTAAATTTTAAGTAAACACACGTCGTAGCTTTACCTAGCTGATTGGCGTGGAACGTGTATATAACCAGATAACATTGACTCCAGATGATCAGCGCCGGGCGGTCTATACTGTGTTTCTTATCACACAGACAAGCGAGCGGTCATAACACACTCCTCTTCAGAAGCTGTTAATTGAGCTACTGTGTAATGAAGGATTAATTGCAGTGCATCGCGTCAGGCAGATGGCGTCCTGGTGTCGGCAGCCGGAGGGAGACGGTCAGCTTTGTCTCGCTTGAGTGGCCAGTGACTAGCCATGCATTCATCGAAGGCCACTTTCCACTCGCAATGATAATGGGATTAGAACTGACCAGGACTCAATAGCTGCTACTGTTGAAACCGACACGGCGGCAGTGTCGACCAGTTAAAAAATAATATAATAATAATAGTAGGACCTACTTAATAACACCGTGTAGTTGGCATAATATTATTCAGTTAACTTTGTGGAGGGGAAAATGTATCGCACTTCTGGGTGGGACCGCGGGATGGGATAATATGGACATGCACCAGGGACTTGTGCAAGTCTAGACTGACCCCTCAAGTTCTCCAAAACCGTTTGCCAGAACCTCTTCACCTGAAGCAGATCTACTTTGTGTCCATCGCTACCACGTTTAGTCCAAATAGTCATACTCAATTGATTTTTTGCATTTTTAACTTTTTTTTTGTTATTTTTCTTTTCAGCAAAATCTTAAATAGTAGTCTCCAAAACCACTTGAATAATCGCTCTGAAATTCCACAGGAACACTTCCTGGAACCCTTACTTTTAAAGTTGTTTCAACAGGTTGCACTACAATTTGTCCATTTTTACTATTTTTGGCGTCTTTTGATTATAGTAGATTTCTTTGCTAAAGTACTACCTAAATTTATGCCGAAAACCGGTGCAAATGTTGTTTATGAAGCGGTCAAACAAATTTGTTGACTATGTATGTTACTGGTATTTCAGACTTTGGACATCTTTTATTTTTAATTCAGCTACTTAGTATTAATGCATACATTCCTATTGGTTAACATTTAAGTCGATGGATACTGTAATGCGAGATTTGGATTTTCCTATGCATTTTTGTTCATTTCTTTGCAACATCTTTTGTTTTTCCGTATATTTGCAAAACCAACTAGGTCAGTTGCTTCGAAATTGCATTCTTGCGTACCCGTTCACCTTGATTTGTGCAAAAGGTGGCATTGCGAATGTTTGTCTATTTTCTCATGAATTTTTGTGTATTTCTAATATCCTCCACCCACGCAACTCGTATTATGCTTACGTAGATTCAAGTGTAACTCGTTGAAAGGTCATACAAAAATTTCCACTGTATGCTTATACTTTGGATCCCTGATTCTGAAGAGATTTTCAAGTTACATACTTATCGGGCAGTGTATGCATTCCTGGTGATTGCATTGGTGTTAGATTATAACGATACCATCTTCAAAAGGTGTCAGATAACTAAACACGCCACATAAATGAATCAAACAACTAACCAAATGTACTTTTTTTGTCGCTCACGATTTGTGCTCTAAATCAGCATGTAGGATAGTGGAGTGACCTTGTAATGAGGGTTTATTGTAAAGTGCAAGTCGATAAGGATGGCAACGGTGGTAGCAAATCTGATATTTTGGCTTATACCTTGGCAAAGGTGGATCCTAGTCCCATGGTTCCTGTCATATAAAACATTTACGTGAAAGTAAATTTGCTGTTGCTTTCTATGTTGCTTATTTCGACATTGAGTATCGTTGAAAGGTTAAACTGGCACATCGGCCTTTATATGTTGGTAACAGCGGATCTTGTCAAATTTCATTTAAGCTTGCTGACTTATGAGCTGTTTAGGTGAAGACTTTGCTATTGCAAACATTGACGACGGTCTTACACAAAGATGACCTTTATATTCCCAAGGCTGCAGGACCACTCCATTCTGTGCATCCCAGGCCAGCTGAGCACAGGACGATAACATTTCTCTTGCTTGAATGTTGCATCCATAATATAATTGGTTACAGTTTTTCTGCATATTTTTTATTTATTCGTACTAATGCCTAGACTTTCACTCTTGTCGGACCACTGTACCCTTTCCCAGTTCCCAATCTTTATCCCTGTGTACCAACACAGACATATTGTCTTTCTTTCTTAGTATAACACGTAGAAACTCCAAACTTGGCACAATTATACTTCTATAGAGAAAGTCTGGCCTTTTTATAATGCGAGGTCATGCTTTTCAAAATTATGCAAATGAGGGCTAATTAAAGTTTTAAATCTTCAATATGGTATATACTATACAGTGCATTCCACCTAACTTGAGCTCTGGGGGCCGTCTCATTAGTTGTGACCACAGTGCTGATGGGCCAAACAGCCTATCACTGACCTCTTTGCCCTGCCACTCAACCCGGATGCTATAATTAGTGATGTTTGTAAACAGGTCCACATGGGTGCTGCTGGAGACATTTATATGGGTTTTATTTTCACTTTTGTAGCGTCAAATAATTGGATTTTTTACAAAATAATCTGGCTAAAGAGACACCATTTTACTGTGGAGCTGGCCTTGCTATGTGTCTGCCACCCCACCAAGCACACATGACCAGTGACAGTGAATGATTGGTATCAAATGGCCAGCTTATTCCAAAGTCCTGGCAAGTAATACCACATCAAAATAAACCCTACCCTTTCCTCCTTAAGTTTATGTGCATTATATTACCCCCAATAGATTTCGCTCATAATCCAGAGCCTTTATCAACATTGTAAGACCTTTGGGACATTTTTACAGGGGTGTCACATCTCAATTAAACTGCAAACAAGCCATAATCCTGGTATATATTTTACAAGATGTGACATAAAAATGACCCTTTGAAAATGCCGCATTCCTTGATTCATTCAGGACAGAAGTCTTCATTTACTGTCAGTAAAATTTGTATCAAAGGGATATACTGAGTATTCTTATCTTTTAAATGAGGGGGTTCTGATTTAAAATTTCTGACAATCATAATAGAATATAATATCTGCCCATAATTTGTGATATTCTGACCTTTTTTATTTGTTTCACACATTGTATTAACAATGCAAATTTGAAAGAATTAGCAAAGAGCATATCCTTTGGGTTCATCACTGAATGAGTTAATTTTGTCATATAAACATTGGCTGCATTGATTGAATAGCTATGTCTGTTTGGTAATTTAATTATAAGTTAATGTTTTCATTCTGGGCACCAGTCAGCTCAGTGGCTGCTAAAGAAAACATTTTGGGCTACATTATTCATATACAGTTACACAGTCCAGGAAATGCTCAAGATCCCTGCTCATGCATTCTCTCTCTCTCTCTCTCTCTCTCTCTCTCTCTCTCTCTCTCTCTCTCTCTCTCTCTCTCTCTCTCTCTCTCTCTCTCTCTCTCTCTCTCTCTCTCTCTCTCTCTCTCTCTCTCTCTCTCTCTCTCTCTCTCTCTCTCTCTCTCTCTCTCTCTCTCTCTCTCTCTCTCTCTCTCTCTCTCTCTCTTTTTTTTTCTTTCTTTCTTTCTTCTATACCAGCAAATTTGTCCAACACTTTTCTCAGACACTATTATACATAGAAAGTCCAAACTTGGCATGATTGTACCTCCATACAAGGAGTTTGACTGTTTTATACAGAGAAATGAAGATGTTTAAAATTATGCAAATTAGGGGCATTTGAAATTTTCAATCTTGAATATCTTCAACAGTATAATAGAGATGTCATTCCAACTTCTACTAGGGGGTTGTTGACCATTGGCACCAAATCACCTAATGAATTAAAAATAAAAGTTATAACAATTTAAATTGCTAAATAGCACCATTAGAAATTTTAAATCTTGAATAACTTGAAAGCTATAATAGATAGAGATGCCATTCCAACTTCTACTCCTGTTTTATGGAATAGTTGTACATTGCCAAGCCAATATGCTTTGAAGACACACACACTGATTTGCTATGCAGCAAATCATCTTTCCTAGTTTCTTTCTGTCTTTCTTTCTTTCTTCACAGGTAAACTTGTCCGACATTTCATTTGAAAAGTATTATACGTAGAAACTCCAAACTTGGCACAATTATACTTCTATACATTAAATCTTGCCTTTTTATATTGAGAGATCATGCTTTTAAAATTATGCAAATGACGGCTAATTAAAGTTTTAAATCTTCAATATCTTGTATACCATAGTAGATGTGGTTCTGAGTGTAGAGGAGTTCGATCATAGCAAGGCAAAGGTCATCTCATTTTAAAACTTACATGCGACCTCTAAAGTTCAAAGGTCAGCCTCATTTGGACCTTAAAAAGTTTCATCCAGCGATAACTCGGCCAATTTCCATCCAATTCTAATCATATTGGACTCAAATTGTAGGTATTGCAACACTGCACATTTTTGTAAGAACATGTAACTTCTAAAGGGCAAAAGTCAAGGTCATTTGGCTATTTGAAAGTCCATCTTGCCATAACGTGGTTAATGTTCATCTGAGTTGGTTTATGTTGGGCTAAAATTGTAGGTGTTGTAACACTGTACATTTTTGCAATTTACATGTAACCTGTAAAGGTCAAACGTCAAGGTCATTTGAACATTGAAATTTTCATCCAGCCATAAGCTTAATGGGGTGTGCAGTACCAAAGGACAAAAGTTGTAGCATTTAATATTTGCAGCTTTTGAAAGCACACAAGACAGATTTGCTTTGAAACAAATGTTCTTTTCTAGTTGGTGTTGTTTTGATCTGATGGTCCCGTGTATGTGTGTTTGATGCTGAGAGTGGAAAATGGCCAAATCAGACCGATGATCCCCCCCCCCACTCCCACCCCCACCCCGCAGTACACATCTACCCATTCCGGTTGTCCAACTCCGACTGGGACACGCTTTAAGGTGAGGACATCCTGCCTTCTGATGTTCGGTATAAAAAGTTGCCTGGAAGACAGGCCCACCGAGGCTTATCTTGCCAGTGCTTGCAAGAAGTAAAGCTTGTGTTGCTACGCAAACCGGATTTAAGGTTCGAGTCCCACCTACGGAGCATTAGCAGACATTCGAGTCTTCGGGCCTTGCACTGTTCACACTCCAGGCCAAAGGATGACGGGATACAAGTTGACAGAGGTTTGCCTTGTTTGCAGACACGGCACAATTTAAAAAAAAGTGCTATGAAACGGGTGGGTGGGACACAGGCTTACTAACATTCTGTGTGTGTCTGTGTGTCTGTTAGTTTATTGTCATACATAATTACATTTTTTTTCCATCCTACCTGGCTTGCGCCGTCCTGTGTTTTTCTTAATCGACTGGAATTACGCCTATCTTACCTAGGGTGGAGCTCATATTCACTCGTAATATCAGTAGTTGTTTCTCAATAAGTCCATATCATACCGATGTTGTGGAATCAATTTCCATACCGCCTCCCGAGTATGCTTTGAGGCTCTGGCGACGTTGCCCTATCGAACATTTCCTACCGGTATAATAATAATAATAATAATAATAATAATAATAATAATAATAATAATAATAATAATAATAATAATAATAATAGTAGTAGTAGTTTATTCAACCCCCGGAATCGGGAAAAAGCATTCATGCATCGATATAATTATAAAATGTGAGTAACAGCAGATACATAATGTGACACGGGACAACGTACAGGCCAGTGCTCTCACATAGTGCAGTTTCCCTTTATATGATAGGTGGCTCGTGCAAACAGCGTAACGGGGAAGGTATACATGTTCAGATAGGAAAGAAAATGAATAAAAGTACTTCTATGAACTAAGGTTGCTTTAGAAGATTAATAAGCTCTGACCAGAAGGGATGCCAGCAAAAGTTGGCTACTCCAGGGTTTAACAAAGTTCTCATTGTGAAGAAGAAATCTTAATGAGTCGACAACTCCATCTACCTCACATGTATCCTAGTTGTTGGCCAGTTTACGAGCGCAGTCATTGATGTTAAAATATGCCTTGAGTGGGGACACACCGACACATGCTACTCTATCTATGATTGTGTTTCTTTCAGGTCGACCATCCAGAACATATTTAGACATGAGAAAACTACATAACGTTTGAAAAGGTACAATGTTTACGTTTGTAGCGGTTGCCAGCGAAGGTCTTCCACTAAGCATTCACAGACTCACCACCCGTGTTTATAAACACAAAAGCACGTGCATTGATATCGTGGTTTGTCTGTTGTTCAAAGGTTTCCGTCATACTTTATGCTCGGTAAAGTAAGTGAGTACAGATTTTATTGACTAGTCTACAGGTCAATGCTGTCCTATTTGTCCTACATGCAGCACATACACCACCTCACAGCAGGAACAATACAGCATATAGGCACTGGTATGAATAATTCTATCAACTTCTTCGACATACAAATAAACACAATTCGACGGACAGCGTAGGATCACAATGTTCAGACTTCGGAGGTTAAGCTTTTGCAGCCCAAATGATAACATATGAGAAAAACGAAAATACAATAAAATAACTTGAAAGGAAGATTTGCTTCACACCAAATCTGCCTGTGTGCCTTTTAAAGTTGTAAATATTAAATGGTACAACTTGTGTGCTTTTGTACTTCATTTTCCATTAAGCTTATGGCTGAATGAAAATTTCCAAGTCCAAATGACCTCGACCTTTGACCTTTAACCTTTACAGGTTACATGTATATTGCAAAAATGTACAGTGTTACAATACCCACAACTTGAGTCCAACATGATTAGAATTAGATGGAAATTGGCCGAGTTATGGCTGAGTGAAACTTTCAAAGGTCTAGATGACATTGATCTTTGATCTTTAGGGGGTCACATATAATTTCCAAAATGTGCAGTGTTGCAATAGCTACAATTTGAGCCCAGCAGGATCAAATTGGATAAAAATGGACCAAGTTATGGCTAGAAGAAAGCCACCATCAAAAGTAGCCTTTGACCTTTAAATGACCTTTGCATTTGACGTGACCTTGACATTTGAGATGACTTTTGACTTGCTCTGATCGAACTGCTATACGCTTGAAACTATATATATATACAATAGCATATAACATACTGAAGATTTAAAACTTTAATTAGCCTTCATTTGCATAATTTTGAAAAGTATGAACTCTCATTATAAAAAGGCAAGACTACAAAAATGCGCAGTGTTACTAAAGCTACAACTTGAGCCTAACATGATCAAAATTGGATAAAAATTGACCAAGTTATGGCTAGAAGAAAGCCAGCTGAAGTTGTCCTTGACGCCTTTAAAAAATGACATTTTGGCTTTAAAGTTATGGCTAGAAGAAAGCCACCTTAAAAGTGGCCTTTGACCTTGAAATGGCCTTTGATTTTGATATGACCTCTAACTGAAGTTGTCCTTGACGCCTTTAAAAATATGACATTTTGGCTTTAAAATGACATTTTGACCTAAAATGAACTTTGACCTTGACATGACCTTTGACCTTGACATGACCTTTGACCTTGACATGACCTTGACATTTGAGATGACCTTGACATTTGAGATGACCTTTGCCTTGATATGATCGAACTACAATACACTCGGAACTACGTCTACTAAGTAAAGAAAAAAAAGAAAAGAAAGAAAGAAAGAAAGAAAGAAAGAAAGAAAGAAAGAAAGAAAGAAAGAAAAAATCCTAGAAAAACAGTATGTCTGTGTTGGCACACCGACATAAAAAAAACAGCCCCTGCATTGACAACACATCACCTACTACAACACTTTCAACATTTCTCCTGCCTATTCACATTATCACCTCAACTAGTATGGCAAAACAGCTCGATATGCACATATATACAAGTCATTGGCCCTTCAGCCCGTCTCAAATATGCGACAGATTAAAGTATTTGAGTGTTACATAAGTAACTAGGGACCATTTAATCAAGATCACTGACACGATAAACACTACCTCCGGCCACACACGCCTATGTGGTTGGGCAGTTGACTGTCCGCCTCGGCCATGGAGTAATATTATAGTCGAAGCGCGATAGTGACCAACGATTTTCCGTCACAGATATTCGAAAAGGCACAAAGTCTGGCTTAAATAACACTTACCTGCCTGTGTTCAGTATTCCTTTATGTACAAAATACCGCTTTCTCAGAGAAAGTACCTGTCCTTGTTGTCAAGAAATCCTATTTTTACCCATACAACAGAGCAGCTGTTTCCACCTCAAGATCTGAGCCGCTTGGCCTGAGTGACCTACTGCAGCACTGCGCATGGTATACATGCTTTTTTCATGAGGTCAACACTGGTCCCGACACCAGTAAACAGAACCACGTGCAACGGAAGTCAACATTCCTAGAAGCCACTGGGATGAAACCACCATTATATTTACTGTATATTCTCATATTAGCATAATAATAGTATGCAGTTGGTGTTGTGCAGACACCATTCATTGAAAAACATTCAAGATAAAAAAGGCGAGTTTATAGATAGAATCAAAAGTTATGCCAGTGTTTACCTGTCATAGCAAGGAAACACATGCTCCGAGCACGGCTTGCCAGCATTACGTCACTGTGTATGAATATGTGGTTCTCCCTCTGTTTATAAAATTCATCATGGAAAAAATATCTTTCAAACCATATAACACAAACAGGCTAATAAATTCATTTAATAGTCTAAGTGCAACAGAGGATTAATTACAGGTAAATGGCCCCCAAAGGGTTCAGCACAAGACAACCAAGAACTATTTAGTGCGGTAACCTGCACCTGATTGGCCGCAGTATGTATTCATACCTTCATTATGCAAATGACAATATTCATGTTAATTACGCATATGCAATACTGACCCATACAGGTGTGATACGGTGAAAATAAAATTTAGCTAACTGGTATCCTTTTGGAAATATGACAATTTTCTATGCACTATTACAATGGATTCCCAAATGCAATTTTAAGTGTTTTGATGTGACCCCACCAATCAATGAAATTCATTATTTTTTTCTTCAAATATTTGATTTCATCTCATTTTTTTTAATTTGGGTTACATTATTTTTATATGTTTGTAACAAAATAATACAGCTTACCAGAAAAAAACCTGGTCAGTGAACCTACATTGACCTTGATACCCCCCCCCCCTTAAAAATGATGGCTGCTGAGTGGTACAAACTGCCCTATGGTTGTTCTAATAAAATTTAAATTATTGATGATACACACTTGTTAGATTACATTACATTCATATTTCCACCACCAAGTGGTTACAAGTCCATCATGATCACTTTGTAATCCTTCCTAGTTTCCATCTTCAAATATCAAGTAGTTGGGGGCTTTTTCAGCTATTTTTATACATACAAGGATTAAAGTCAGTTTCAACATATTTTCCTTTGAAAATCATTCATCCCCATTCAACCTTCTTTTAAAATGGAGATTTTAACCTGAATATCAATTTTGAAGTCACTCTTCCTCATTTTTTCCCAAAATATGCACATCTCATTTTGTTTTGGTTCATACATGAAAATCCAGCAATGTACCCTATTGTAAACCCTCGACACAATTTAGTTGTTTTATTTTACATTAACAAATAAAGATAGCCATCTCAAATGGTTTGATGTGACAAACATAGGTGGTAAGGCAACACTTAGAGGGAATCAATTTGGCATGAAGGTGATTTTTTTTAATTTCATCTGTCAGCATCAGTTTTCCATCAGGGATGAAATCACCATTATATTTACTGTATATTCTCATATTAGCATAAAGGCGTATAACTTTTGTTGCACCGCTTCTTAAAATAAAGTATGCCGTTGGTGTTGTGCAGACACCTTTCATTGAAAACATTTAAGATGAAAAAGGCGAGTTTATAGATAGAATCAAAAGTTATGCCAGTGCTTACCTGTCATAGCAAGGAAACACATGCTCCGAGCACGGCTTGCCAGCATTAAGTCATTGTGTATGAATATGTGATTCGCCCTCTGTTCATAAAATTCATCATGGAAAAAGTATCTGTCAAACCATACAACACAAACAGGCTGATGAGTTCATTTAATAGTCTGACTGAAACAGAGGGTTAATTACAGGTAAATGGCTCATCGCGATTTCTTTTACAATAACATTGGTGAAACAATAAACTAATTTTATTCACATATTTTCGCAAATATGTCGCAACATTCAAAACTCTTTTATAGTCCTTTTCTTCTACCACTGAAAATAATGAACACAACTTCATTTTTAAACAAAATAAGCACATTGAAAATACATTTTTATTAACCTTTCCATCCCCTACGGTCTGCTTCTTCACCATTGCGTGCACTACGTGCGGCTCCCAGTGTAAAGTAAAAGATGGAGGAGAAGGCATGGCAGGTACTTACTGCAGGCCGACGTTCCAAGTGCAAATTGAAGTGCGACAGCTGCGCTAAATGAGCTTCATAAATAAAATATTTGGATGCAACAATTGACATATTTGTATGCAGATCATGCTATATGAAGAAAATAGGTTACAAAATTGCAAGAAAACATGAGAAACCCAGATGCTTATTTCATTATTTTTTTCTATTTGAAATTTTATTTGTAACAAAATAGAGAGAGAACGAATAGCATAAAGTGTCATTATGAGTACGGTGTATTGTAATATTATATTATAGTATATACAGATATATACAGATATGGCACAGCGTTTAATTAATTTCTTTCTAATTCCTTAATGTTCTGCTAGAACTATTTGACTGTGTATGTATGTATTTATTTATTTATTTATTTATTTATTTATTTATTTATTTATTGATTTATTTATTTATTTATTTATTTATTTATTTATCTATCTATTTATTCATTCATTTATTTTTTTATTATCTCATACTGTACCATGCCATTTCTAATCACGCCTTAAGACACTGGAAGAAAAATACAGACATATCTAGAAGTATGGTGTGCGTTTACATATGTTTGTTAGGAACGAAAACACATCCATTCCCTAACTTCTTCTAGGAAAATGCACTTTCAAGTTGGACACCATCAACATGTGACCCCTCGGCAGGACCAAAATCAAAATGCACCAAAATCGACACAGATACCAGCCCTATCAAGATAAAAAAAAAAAAAGGAGGAGGCAATATTTCGTACAAATATAGGCTATGAATGCTGCAAAGGTGTCAAAATATGATTGAAAACTCGCATGCTGCACATCAGAGGTTGTGTAACATAATAAAAAGGGCTGTGAACAGAGAAATATCCACTGCAACTTTTCCAAAGTCTGCTTTGCCCCCAAATGTGACTGCCAAGGCACCAACGTAATTTCAGGAGGATACTTGCCTTCCGGAAGCTAAATATATCATGCATGTTTTTTTTTTTTTGCTTGTTCCAGTGCAACTGTATATTAGTCTTTTTGCTCAGAACCACTGCCTAGTAGTCATTACCCTATTCCACAGTCCGAAATCTTTACTTTCCATAAGCTAACCTGTCACTGTCTTAACTATGTACGTATAGAAGTACTATTGACCGTATTGCGCACGTTCTTCCGTAGAATTTTGACACAGGCTGTATTACCCCAAATAAGTAAAAGGGTCTTAGGCTGTATCAGCCCAAATAAATTAAAGGGTTTTTGGTCAGTAATTGCTCAGAACATGTTTCGGAGCCTATACCAGTAGATGTCTCTCTGATTAGCGGCTCCTTGTCTAAGCTAAATATTCAGCAAAGACAACCCACATGATGAACGTGGCAAATGATGAATTAGCTAAATGCGTGAAGTTTTGCTTATAAATGCAGAGCTTCATTATGGAACAAGAGTACCTGTCAAACCAAACATAATTACTAAATTTGTACAGTACAAGTTCAGAAAAGAACAATTTGACTTACCCCTGAACCAGTATGTACCCTTTCAGCTGCAAAGCTTATCTTAACCAAACTACCTTCCAGTATATAACTGAAGTAAAAACCAAACTGGGGTCTTATATTCATTCGCAGTCATTGCAACATAAGCAGTTGCAGCTAGATCACCTAAACAAACCGAGGGAAATCCTAACCAGTACTGGAACAATGGACATCCTGCGCAAGAAATGTAAAACAAACCCCATGATGACACCTACTCCTCAATTTTCAAGTCTTCAGACAATAAAGCACTACTCACTGCCAACCCTGAGTCAATGTTTCAACGTAATGGGTCAGGTTTGTGACATTTGAGTAAAGACTGTCAAATTTTAGTAATGTTTTGATATTGAGTAAATGTAAACTCAGGCATGTGAGAAAAGAATAAATGTCATTAGCATTTAAGTAAAAAAGAAAAAAAACATGTTATCAGATTAAAATTTTTCTAAACTAGCACATTTGTAACTGTCGTCGGCCGCTGCTTGCTACCGATAGCCCCTGGGGGTTTGATCTGACAGAAAACATTTTAGCTTAAAATGTCTGAAAATGAATAGTAAAACAGAATGATGCCAAAAGATAGAATTAGGTAGCGAAAAAAGGCAAGTCTAAAATCTCTAAAATTATTACATCCAAACTCTCTAATGATCTTTGGATATCAACAGCAAAATTTTTAAGGCAAGTCAGAAAAGAATGCAAGTCATTATTATTAGTAAATGTATTCACGAATAAAGGCCAACAAGGCCGAGTTTCCACCATACTTGATATTCAAATTATAATTTCACATATAGCATAAAACGCATGATGACACGGTAATCAAATATAAATATATACATAAACTTTATGCCTCTTCTGTCGCAATGGATCAGTAAAAAAATACAAAATACACTAGTACTGATATAAAGAAATATTTATTTTTTGTTAGGACGGCATCGGAGAAGAGGAAATCTAGACATCGTTTGAGACTCGTTTTGTCCGTTGTCCTGTACGTATCACCGCAAACCTATCAGGTAGAAATTATATGGACACACAAGGTTTACAGAGGTGGATGTGAAGATTAAGCAAAATGGTGATTTTCCATCACATAATCAGTATTTTGGAATGAAAAAATACATTGTAAAAACGGTAATAAAAGAGAATTGGCAACCTTCAAGGCTAGAACCTCTAAATTATCAATTATCACTGCATAACTTTGTATTATTGTTATCATGTACACTGTTTTTCATTTCTTTACCTTGATCAATAACGTCACATATTCATTGTAATGAATGGATATGGCCTTAATTCGTATGAAACATTGCAACACTTATTATCATTTTTGCATTTTAATTTTCAAATGCTCTCTCTCTCTCTCTCTCTCTCTCTCTCTCTCTCTCTCTCTCTCTCTCTCTCTCTCTCTCTCTCTCTCTCTCTCTCTTTCTCTCTCTCTCTCTCTCTCTTTCTCATCAGAAGAAATGATGTAAAATTCCCTTTAGAAACATAAATAGGTAATAACTTGTATCAATTATATATTCAAGTATCAATAGACCATACGACACTGTTATTGCTTTAACGCTTATAAGGCACACAGAAAAGACTGAGTCAACAGCTTTCTTCGGCGCGCTCTGGAGGCTACGAGCTAAAACTACACCAAGGAAATCTGTTGTGCTGGGGCACATTGTTGACAATACCCTCCCGACAACTTGTATTAAAAAAAATCTCCAAAATCTCAAAACTGGAGGAGAAAAGACCTGCCCAATCATTTCAAAATGAATACAGACTGATGCCTGCTACCACACTCCCTCTCCACATATTTTCGCCTTCGTCAGAGGATCAAGAGCGCTTGTTTGTGAAGATGATAGGAATGGTGCAAAAGAGTACTGGTTTTTTAGATGGCTTTCTTCCGAAACAATTTCAAAGGATGTTTCATATACATCAGGAGTACAGTGGAGTATCATGCAAATAGGGTGAATTGGTCAATAAATGGTCAGTAAAATTGGATTTACAATCAAATTAACAGATATGTTTTGTCATATTTTATACCAAACAACTAGACCTGAATGGATGTCTCTTTCTGACGGCAGTATAAGTCTTGTTAAAGTAATTAAGACAGAAAATATAATGCTGATCTACATGTATGTTACACAAAGCTGCTGTTTTTGATGCTGAATTTGTCGAGGGGTCACATCAATGAGGGAGTTTATGGTGTTTCTGTAAAGAGGGTATAAAATCTGTCTCAAGGTCATGTTGTGGGTAGTTATCGGCATATGGATCATATACCCCCAACGGCGTAACACCTCTTAATCCCTAGATCATGAAAAACAAACACCTTACACAAAAAGGGTGATGACAATATATGTACTAATTACCGCCCCAAACTCTTCTAAGTTGTACGGGAAAAGTTTTGGAGAAAGTTGTTTTCAAACATGTATTCAATTTCTTCCGGGATGATATGGTAATTTCTGCAAACCAGTCCGGTTTTATACCTGGCGATTCTACAGTAAACCAATTACTTTTGCTATATCACGAATTATGTTTGGCTGTCGATGAGCAAAAAGATGTACGACTTGGGTTTTTTTTGTTTTTTTTTTTGTTTTTTGTTGTTTTAGATATAAGTAAGGCGTTCGATAAGGTGTGGCATAACGGTCTTTTATATAAGTTGGGAAAATGGCAAAATTGATAATCTTTTATCATGGTTCGGAGACTACCTGCAGGACCGAAGGCTGAGAGTAGTTTTGAATGGGCAATCATCCGATTGGGGATACATAACTGCTGGTGTTCCACGAGGCCCTGTTTTAGGTCCCTTACTGTTTCTAATTTATATCAATGACATTGTAAATGTTGCTGACGCAGAAGTAAAGCTTTTTGCCGATGATACATCTCTCTACCTCACGTTTGACGATCCTGAATAAGCAGCTACGGTCCTTAATGACGATCTTTCCTCGTTAGATGAATGGTCCAAAGAATGGCTAATTTCTTTTAACGCCCTCAAAACCGACTCCATGCTCGTCTCTTTAAAATGGAACCCCCCCTCCCCCCGCGACCATCCACCTCTTATCTTTCAAGGGCACCAATTGGAGAACGTGCCTGAACACAAACACCTGGGCCTCTTTTTAAAATCTGATCTGAAATGGAACGTGCATGTTAAACATATAGCTACTAAAGCTACAAAACACTTAAACATTTAGAAATCTCAGCAGTATACCCTTAATCGTGATACTTTTGAGGTTATTTATAAATCTTTTGTGAGACCTATTTTGGAGTATAGTAGTGTCGTCTAGGATGGCTGTGCCCTGGCTGATGAAAAATTATTGGAGGACTTACAACTGACTGCGGCTCGTATCGTGACTGGAGCAATAAAAACTACTCCCAACGCTAAACTATATGAAGAAACTGGCTGGGAGACCCTGTCTAAACGACGAGACAAATCAAAATTGATTATGATGTACAAAATTGTGCACAGATCAACGCCTGATTATTTGTTTAATGCTTTGCCAAATGCATCAGGTATCAATGATAACCCCCCTTACAACCTTATAGAGAACGCCGCAAATTACCTGAACTATTCAATTCTAGGACAATTCTTTTCAATAAATCTTTCTTTCCATCTGCAACTAGGTTATGGAATCACAGGCCATTAGAAACTCGTAATATACCTACCTTGGCACAATTCAAAAAGAAACTCTTTCAACCCGGTGCGCACCCCGTAAAATACCCAGAGCTTTTAGTTGTCGGCAAAAGGTATTTATCTATCCTACATTGCAGGTTACGCATAGGTCGCACTCAGTTAAATGAACACCTGTTCAAAATCGGCGTTACAGATTCACTAGTCTGTTCATGTGGTGCTGCTTCTGAAAGCGTGTGGCATTTTTTCCTTACCTGTCCCCGATAAACCGTTGCTCGTGACGTCTTACATACTACTATCAATGCCTTGGCTCCCTTTTGTTTAAATACTTTATTATTTGGAAACAGTGAATGTGATTTAAACCAAAATATTATAATATTCTTAGCAGTACAGGAATTCGTTGAGAAGAGCAAACGCTTTGGACCTGAAATGCCGATCTAGTAGCTTTATGGTAATGGTTTTGATTGCAACAAAAATAAATTTATATTATGAGGACGATTATTGTCATTATTTTACTACTTGTAAGCAATATTACCATCCGCTAGTTCCAGCGAGCCCACTATCTGTGCTTTGTGACTGTGGTGTCTACTTCACTTTGTTCTATGGGGTGTTGTCTCGTTTGTACTGTGTCTGCGTCCTTTTCTTGCGAGAGGGAATAACATAGGGCCATACCCTCCTTCCCAATTGCTTCTTTCAATAAAATATGTTTAAAGAACTAATTTTTTTCTTCACAGTTCAAACAAATTTATGCCTTCTTTAATACAAAAATTTCTTCTAGGCCATTTCACTTCAAACTTGGACCAAGATGTGTATTCATTACAATTTGAGAGAAAACATGCTGCTCATTGTGCTGCGCGTGTCCACGCAGACTGCACCCAGACTGCACCCAGACTGCACCCAGACTGCACCCAGACCATAGACTTCTGATGCAATACAATGGACGTTTCTTTTGTAATCAAAACAAGTCTTTGCTTTGCATGGATACGAGTCTTACATAACTTCCATTGTTATGAATGATTCCCAATAGATTAACGATCTCAGCATGTCTCCGCAAATACCACCAATGATATGATAGTCCATATACACAAAAGAAAGATGTTTGCTCACATGTGACGTCAGCAGGCTGGTCCAAACGCATTCAGGTATCACTGTTTAATTGAAAAAATCATTGAGGCATGAACAAGACAACATAAGTGGGCATAAGATTGTTCATGCATGGTCATAACCGGTTCTGTTTTGGCAAGTTACTTCTAGACAACACTATGTTTCTGAGTTTTCACCAGGTCAACGCATCAAGTGTTATGAACAAGTCCACGGAAGGTAAGGTTACATAACAGCTATTCATTACGAAGACCTAACTGGTTGAAGGTAATATTTGTTCTCTGTGTCTTGTCTATATACTTCTCTATCAGCCCGCCGCCTGCGGCGTGGGTAATCTGGGAGACAAGTGTGAATTTATTCAAAATGAACATATATTCAAACATTTATATATATATATATATATATATATATATATATATATATATATATATATATATATATATATATTCATATGTTTAATATATACATATGCAATTGTAAGTTGCTTTTCGGAGCTCCTAGTCTGTGTATTGTGACCTGCATAGCTATTCTGTATCTTGCATTGTTCTCTGTGTCTTGCATTTACATTGTGTGTATCCATGTCTGGAGAACCCCTCGAGTAGTCGACTTGTGTACATTTGGGCTATCCTGTGTGACTTAAATGTGTTTAAACTAAACACTTAACTTAGATCAATCCATTCTTGTAAGTGCAAATTGATCCCGCCATCTTGGACTCTCTGACCTTTGGCATCTGTACTCTACATGCCCACCTAATATTTGTCTTGCAAACTAGGCACTGCCACTAGTACGCATCCATTCAATTGTAAATGGATCTCCTTGTCAGCCCCTTCTTTCACAAGGGTCGCCACTTGTGGGATCCATGTAGCCAAGGTCTGCCAGGTTGTAGCTGACAGGAACATCCATCAGGCTGGCTTTCCTTGTATTCTGCCCAAGGCTCATGTATGGTTTGCCATTCCGTAAATTCTCTATTAGACGACGCATCTCATGAGAAGATGAACCCTGACTTTATGACATCTACAAGGTTGTTATCACCATAATTTTGTTCAGCAGGAAAAAACCCTGATAGAAAACGCACCCCAACTTCAGGCTGCTTAGTTAGAGCAATCACAGTAAAAAGTTTCCGCTCGAGTTTATGTATACCAATGGCGCAAATTGTGCACTATATATGACCACTCTATGTTCTTCTATTCCTTCATTGCCACGTGTTTTACGTCATTTTATCAATATTACAGAAGCATGTTATTACTTTCTTTATGGCTGTGGTACTTTTATCAATAAAATGTGTGTATGTTAAAAATGCAACCTTTCTACCTTATGATATTATGTGTTCTGGGTACGTCTACTCATGAAACTAGCATAATAGCTCATGAGGTCATGGTGCAAAGAAAAATCTATATCGGATGATGCACCCTGACTTTTTCAATTTGGAATATAAACATTTGTATTCTAATACAAGCCTCAAATTCAATTAGAAAATTTACGGTAGTGACCCGGTGGCGTCTCCACTAGTATCTTCTCACTCAACTGGATTTACTTAGTAGGCATCTTGAGGTCTGCATCTTTTTGTAGCTGTAGATCAGTTCTCTTGGGCAGTGTCTGAAACAACTGATGGCTACCTCTAAAATCTACCTTCTTTTATACAGTACGTTGGGCGTCAAAACGTATGATGTCATTTCCAGATTTAACGTATTTTATCCCCATCTCCTAATCTCTTCTTTAAACACTTATCAAAATTGTTCTTTGCTTATCTTTCTTTCTGTATTTCTTTCCTTCTTACTTACTCTCTTTCTGTCTTTCTGTTTGTTTCTTTGTTTGTTTTCTCCCTTGCCTTTCTTCTTCCTTTCTTCCCTTTTTTCTTTCTCACATCTTCGTTTGTTTTTTTTTTTAATTTGCAAATTTTCAAACATTGATTTTGACGCATATGATAAGGAAGGATTTTTTTTTCATTTGACAGAGAGCAAAGAGTCGGCAGAGCCAGCATTTTGTATTTTTCGGAAGGTTGATCCTCTCGAACCAACTATATCATATCGTGCATCATGGACTAAGAACGTAGTTGGATGTTCTATCTAAAGCGCTTAAGTTTGGACCAAGAATAAAAACCAGGCAAGTTGCAATTAACGCTGCATCAACATTTTACGTTTCCATATGCTTACAGTGACATTGCACACTGTATTTAAGGTTCAGTCATGTATCTTAATTGCTGCTTTCGTTTGGACTTGCACATAAATGATCCTTCGTTCCACCGTCCGCAGTATTATCCCGATAACAGCAAGAAAACATCAAGAAACATTACACCAATTAACTTTGTGTACCATGGTCTCTACAACATGTGTGTGAAAGACGTAATCAGGGAAGAGGCCGTCGGGCTACAGAAGAGAGGTTTTTACTGCAAGATCTCTACAATAATTATGACAGTACTTAGCAGGGTTCACTTTGGGTGTGGAGCCGGAAGAATTGGATGCCATGGCATGGGCAGGCTTAGCACATGTGTACCCCGTGTCCGCACTTGCCGCCAATGCTTTGACAACCAAATGTAGCAAAGTTATCTTATCTTTCCATTACTCCAAAATTGTTTCTAAATCATAAAGAGTACTTTGTGATTTAGAAACAAATTTTCACTCCGGTCATAAATCTTGCTGGCCATACATGTCACAGATAACCATAATCTTGTCCGATGTTGCATTAGATAATGTAAATTATAGAGATACTGGTGACTGGATCTATCCTTCATGTAAGTTGTCAACGCAAAACTACGTATATGACTTTTTTAAAGATATCGATGAAATGTCCTCCTTGTCATATTGCAAATTGATTAAGAAGATTAAGAAATGGAATACTATATATATACAGTGAAAACTCGTTATAATGACACCATCTGTTCCCTTAGAAATGTGTCACATAACTGAATATGTCGGATAAATGAATCAAACAACAAAGAAAAATGAACTTTTGCCATTCAAAACTTGTGTCATTATAATGAATATGTCGGATATCTGAGTGTCGTTATAAAGAGGTTTCACTGTACCTAATTATGATAATTATAATTTTCATTGTCATTCAAACATTCAGTAAAGTAATAAGAATAATTGTGTATATTATACTTAATTTACGGAAATTTTGTCATCAATTATAATTAAAAGTTTTGATAATAATGAATCGTAATCTTAATTAAAAAAATTGAAACATATTACTATACCAAGAAGATAGTATTGAAATTAGGTCATTTCATGGCTTCATAATGAACAATAAATGTTGCGTTAATATGTTAGTCAAGTTAAAATTGAAAGTCGTATTATTTCTTTATAACGTACCTCATTCTGAAACAAAGGAGGTATAAAGAGCATTTAACTCTATTAATATCCCGTATGAAACACTCCGCAAGTGGATTGCGTATTAAAACATTGCAAATGACATCGAATTGATGGTGTTTCAATTCCTTGAGGGAAATTGCATACATGTCTTTTACCTTTTTGAAATGTGTTCCTCGGTGTTGTCTGTCAGTGCGCCATCATAAACAGCAGAAAGACAGATGAAAGGAACTGTATGAAAAAGCTGGAGAAATGAAAACAGTAATCCTTTCTTTAAAATTGCATATTATATGAGACATAATGAAGCATGAAAGAGTTAACAATATGAAAACACGATTTTCTTGGAAGATATGAATGTTAATAACACGTTTCACGAGATTCGTGCGTGCAGTTGTCTTTTAACGTCTGTTAGGTTCACCAAGAACACATTCTTATATAACTGCGAGATTTTAGGGGAGAAAAGCCTTTGCTGTGGGACAAAAAGCATGTGGTGTCAAAGAACAGTGATGTTATTCAACATGGTTGTGTAGGGATCAATGCTGACCTAGGTAACATCGTCTGTGACATGCGCAGTGCTGTAATAGGTCACTCAGGCTACGCGGTGGTCCAGATATTGACACTGATATTCTGTTTACAAGTTTAAAAATATTATTTCTTGACGAGAACGGCAGGCATTTCTTACAGAAAACGACATTTTATACATAAAGAAATACTGAACACAGGTAGAAACGTGTTTACAGCCTACTTTGGCGCCTTTATTGAAAAATTGGTGGAGGTAAATTAAGTCGTTACATTTGCTCTTAGACTGCAAGCATACTCCAGAACCGAGGCGAACAGTAACCGCCCAACCCCGAGATTTCTGTAACCAAAGCGACATTTACAAACGGGATGAGCCCGTCAAGTAAAATGGTGTCAACAGTTAAAATTTCTTTCCGTGAGAAATGTTCAAAGCTGAACAGGAAAATCCATCTTGGCAGAAGATTCTATAAACAAGAGTTGTCAGGATGAAAAAGGTAAGCCCACCAAGAAAAATGGTGTCAACAATCTAAATTCCTTTCCGTGAGAAATGTAGAAAACTGAACAGGAAAAATCCATCTTAGCAGATAATTCTATAAACAAGAGCTGTCAGGACTGAAAAAGCTGGAGGACTATGACAGTTCTGTGCTCAGCTGACCTTGGATGCACAGATTAAAGTAGTCCCAAGACTTTTGAAATAATTATCAAGGTCACCTTTCTGCAAGACCATCTTCACTATTTGCAATATTATTCTTCACTCACGCAAGTGTTGGAGTCATCATTTTCAACACGAAAAGACACAAGAACTACCATTTCCAAGCTATGGGCCAATATACTAGTTTGAACTTGCAAGGTCACTCATGATCAAAATTGATAGCACCAAAAGACACGTCTTACGTACTTTTGTATTATTGTGTTTATTAGTAACTTGTCGATAAGTCAGTTTGACATTTTTCGATCACTCAAGTTCCAAATTAACAACACGAAAAGAAACGCCCATGAGTAGCCCATGAGTAGCCCATATATGTATATATATATAAAATATATATATATATATATATATATATATATATATATATATATATATATATATATATATATATATTTATATATATGATTTATATAGACACATTTAAATTTTTTTAACGGTAGCTCATGCTCATGCTGCTAAGAGACAAACCTGAAGACTGCAGGCAATGAGTCTAGTGCACCCCAAGTGACAGGAAGACAAATACTGCTTCACGGATGTTATCTTGCAGCAGAAGCCAAGCAACACCAAGAACGCTCTGAAACCAGTCCAATGGATCAAGCCTTCCGATAAGCCCAGGTGTGCAACTTAGAATCTAATAAGCATAGGGTTGACCATGCAGCATTTCTTCCTGTTATAGAGCATCTGACTGACATGACTCAGAGAATTAACCATGACCAAGCTGACATATATTAATCTAGTTTGAAAAGCATGCAGTGAACCACAATGGGAGGGGGGGGGGGTGGTACATGGTCATCAAATTGGCTTGCTGAGAAACTGCCAAACAGGTTAATCCTGTAAATGAGAACTGGAAGAAGTGGCAAGAGCTATGGGTAAAAAGCAGCATCATGCCTTTCTTCTACCACTACTTCTCCCATCCCTTCCGCCACTGCCATGCATTTGTTGTAACTACCCATATGCCTGTGACTTGATTTGGGTGGCCACGCTATGTCATTGCGTTCCTCTAGCCTAAGTTTACATAATGTAACAAGTGATAGTTACTTATCAGGTAAGTGCAGTCTGGAAAGTCATGCATGCACCTTGCCTTGCCTCTCACCTTGCCTTGGTGGCACACCTTCTTTTCTTGCCTTTATGGCCATTTGCCTTTGTGGCAATGCTGGTTTGGGTCTACAAGCCTCACCACTACTTTGATAAGGCAATGTATGCTTATATTCACTTGTTCCCTCCTGAGTAGCTAAAATGGCTTCCCGATTGCTGTTGTGTTTTGGGCTGGGTGTCCTGCAATCATGGCTGCCTTGGCGTATGGCTGTCACTTGGGGCTCATCTCTCCTTGCGCCCTTCCCTTTCACACATGAGTCCCCTAGTGCCAAATAGTCAGATAACTCTCTAGTGCTACACGTATTAAAACCACAAATATATTCACTTCCAGAAACAAAGAATAAAAAGTTTGAACGTAATAATGTGTCAAAATTTACATCAAAATTAACCTCTCACTAAAGAGGTGACAAGTGACGATAATTGATGAATATAAATATAAAGATATCAATGTTCAAAACAGGTTAATAGCAAATAACGAAATGCCTCTCCAACACAAAAGAGTACTGGGAAATTTAGCATTAGGGGATGCATGTGTGTTAACATGTGATGTGCATATGTCTCTATATCACATCCCAATATGCTCTTTGATGTTATATATATATATATATATATATATATATATATATATATATATATATATATATATATATATATATATATATATATATATATATATATATATATATATATATAAACTCTTATATAATGCTGAATGTACATTTGCATTTGTGGAATCTGGCGGTTGGAGTCACTTTCTGGAAATATTGCGCATTTGTCTACCCTTCAGGTTTACTATCTGTAAAGAGTACAAATGGAAATTGTTAAAACATATTGGGACATATTGTATTTCTTATTTGTGGGTATTTACTACTGCAATGCTCTTTTGCCATGTCTCTCCATCTTTGTGTTCAGTACCAAGGCTTTGTTAAGTTCTTTTCCCATCTATCCTCACTTGGAATTGGTTCACACTTTCAAGCTATGTGTCACTGTACTTTAATTTTTAACTTAATTTTTTAACTCCAAATGAAGTTATGTTCCTCTTTGACAGTTTTGGTGGTGCTGCCCTGATATTAGACATTCAGGGCTGCTGCCCTTTAATTTTTGCTGTTCACGTTTGTCCATTGAGGGGCCCATTGTGATTACTCCTTGATGGGGAAATTCTATATGTGCAATCCTGGCTTCAGCAGTGGATATTCCTTTACATATGTGCCTGTCATTCCTTGAACACCCTTGTGTGCCTCAATATATGTATCCCTTCCCCTCCTTAAGGCTTTTGTTGATCTGGTTGCTATACGATTGGTATCCTTCTGGAGTAAATTTATTCACTGCCAACCCTGTTCCCTGCATGATTGCATCATCTTCTTTCCATTTTTGGCATAAAACTTGGGACCTGTGCTTACTCATTACTTAGTAACTGTGCATTCCATTTGTTTATGGTGGAGAAAGTTGTATTGGTTATACTTCTTGTTGCCAAGGACCCCTGTTCAACTCAAATATTTTGTCCTGTTCCAGGGGGAAATTTCTTCTGCTGCTATTTTTCAACAAGTCACACTACATGTATTCCTCTGGGCCTCCCAATTACAAAACAAAAGCAGGGACACTCTGTCAATGGCACAGATATCCCCCCTTTGCCCTTAGGTTGTGACATTGTCTTATCTTCTGTCCCCTGGGTGGCCATGTCGTGAAGAATACATGAAACCCCCTTGCTGTCTAGAAAGTGCTTGCCACAGAGGGGAAAGACTGGTCCTATACCTTTGCAGGCCCTGTGAGGCTTCCCATATGACTGACCTGGGGCAGAAAGTCAAATGGCTAGGTCAGGGGAGTCAGGCCAGCTTTGCTGGATTTTGTGGCCAAAAGTACAGTGCATGATGCTGTTATGTTTGTGGCTTTAGGGTATCTCATAGATACTGCACACCATGTTAATCAAGAGCACACTGAGGTCTATATGTACAATATAGTACCTAACCACACTACCCTATGACTCACATTGGAGAAGAATAGCAAAAACAATTAAAAAAACAATTAAATCCAAGAAACTAAAGCCATATAGTGGAACCACTAGCCCAGACCACCAAGATAGATCCTAGCGAGTGAGAGGGGCTAAATTGTTGGAGGGGCTACCTTCCTGTTTCTGCTCCCAAGGAGGGAAGCAGGAAGAAAGGTAGGAATACAATTAACATGTCATTATAATTCCTTCGAGGCAGCAACTGTTGGGCAAAAAAAAAAAAAGACTGACACCTACAGATCCTGGCAAGTGAGAGGGGCTACCGTCATGTTTCTGCATCACATTTGAATCCAAAGCCATTAAGTCAAATTTGTGGAGCCAACACCACAACTCTACTTGTGTCCATGAAGCAAACTCAACATCGAATAACCGAGATATAAGTGGCTGGAAGAGGCTTCACCCACATTCAGATGAGAACAAATATGGAATAGGGAAAGGAAAAAGTTACGACTCCTATAGAGATGAAACAGAGTTTTAATCAAAATGTTCAATGCAGGATCCTTCCCACACCTATTTTTCTAGGCATGCACAAGTGCCACATAATCAATTGAAGCATGCAGCCCTGAATTTTGGATGAAGTCGACAACAGATAGTATGGCCTTAAAGAATCTGCCTTCTTTAGATGAATTGGCCTATGTCAATTGTAGGCCAATATTCTTGGACAGTACCTACAGAGGTTATCTTACTCCATGCAAATTCTATTGCATCATTTAGAGCTGGAGTTACGGGAATATGAGGCTCACGTTGCCCTGACAGCGATTCAGCACAATGTCAATAAACTGTTAATTGTATTCCTACATTTCCTCCTGCTTCTCTCCAGGGGAGCCAGGTGGTGCTATTACAGGAGATTTGAGGCCCTAAGATCTATATTGTCATTGTCACCAAGCTATTACCACCACCTGTTTGAGGGTCCCTCTTACTTGATTCAGCCTCTACCTTCTGATGTATTGCAGTCATTGGTGATGTTGGTGTTGTGTTAGTCCCCTCCAAAAGGGCTTCATTAAACCTACGACAAGACTTCCCTATGATCTGAATGTGGTCCAGCTTAAGTTCAGATAGTTGACTCTTTTTCACTGTAGCTGCACGTCAGATGCACTTCAACCCCCTCTGGCGGAAATGTTTGCTTTGGACTCATGGCTAGCGTCACTCATGAGCTACCAGCTCCTTCCTCACTGTGGAGCAGGTATATTTTAAACTCTACCATCGATGATTTCCGCATGTTAAAAAAAGGTTCCTCGATCAGTCGAAGAGATGCAATTACATTATGTCGGCAGCTATTCATGCAGGATTATACATGTTCAACCTTGAAAATGTAAACAAAACCAAAGGTTCAAAAATACGTTTAGAAATATATTATGACTGGACATAATTATGGAACTTAAGTTCATAACATCGTCCAGACTTGGTAGATCCAACAGAATTTGCATGTATCTTGGTTTTATATTCATACCGAAATCTTGATCTCTGCCGATTTGAAAAATATAATTCCCAAAATTGCCGATAGGGGGCAATCTTTCATAATACTCTTTTGACCCGGATGGCCCTATTGTGCCCTACAGGAGTAGGCGAGCCTCCCTTGTGCATGTTTCTGATTAGCTGCTATGGTCACCCGCAGGTCACTGCAATGATGTTTGTGAATTTCTTGTCTGGAAAGATAAGGATGGTCAGACTCCTGTCCACAATGCTCCATGTTTTCCTTTTAATGCCCGTTATTTTCAGTGTTCATGTCCGTGAAGGTTGGCAGCAGGAATAGTAACTTCTCTTATTGCACACTGAAGAAATCCTTTCAAGGGGCAGGTTGGGCTGAGGCTGGCCTGAGGCTGGCCTGAGCTGGCGTGAGGCTTCAGGTACAGGTATCCATACTCTAGGATGGTTAGCTAGTATCTTTAGGGCATTAGGGAGGAGCAGAGCAGGCATCATGTTATTCTTTAGTAGACTGTCTATATATTTAATATTGGGTAAATTTTATAGCTTTTGCTCGTATTTTTCACCTCGTAATTACTGGCATGCAAATGATTACCATTTTTTTTAAGTTATCATTAGTTGTGGCTGAAAATGATTACAATCCTACCCTTGCAAATTTACATGCTTTTTCAGATTTGTTTCAAGATAGTATGTGATTTTTTAAAGCTAATAGCTGACTCCTGGAGGTGACTACATGTGGCCAGAACTTTGAGTTCCATGGCAACATTTAACCTGAAACAAGTCAACCTAAGACATGATCTGACAAGCGGGAATATATTATTGCCACAACCAATTGCTTGTCCTTGTGTGACGATAGTTTCATAGTGGAATTTGGGGCTTGCAAATACATATTTAAAAACAAGCTTTAGATGTGCTGCAAAATGTTGTTTTTCTTGTAATTCGAAACAATTGTTTCAATCATCAAGTTAAACCTAGTGGTGCAAATATATAGGTGATGATTCGAAAAATACCTCTATGTGACGTCACCATATGCACATAAGGACATATGGACTTCTTATTAAGTAAGAAATATGAACCTAGGAGATCTTACAGAGGAAAAGAAGTTTCTTAAAATTATTTTCATTCTCAAGAAATCGAAACATATTTCACTCATATAAACCATAAGAGGTGAGATATTGAATGATCCTACACCCATTGGCTTGCACACGGAACAAGTAAGCTCTATGTGCAGATAGATCCTACTACTATGTATTACTTAGGTCATTCAAGTTTCCACCCAAAAACACATTGCGGTGACTAATGCCTCACTAAGGTGGGCATTATATATACATGCATGTTCCACAGCCAGGCTGGTTATCTTGTAAAATTTTTACAATTATGAAATGTATGTCTTGTGTTATTTTATTTTCAGGATTTCCATACCTGACAGATTTGGATTTAAAAAGAGCAGCGGTACAAATAATTGAAATGATGAAAATTCATTCTCTATTCATTCCAATTTTAGCACATGCCTTGATGGAAGCACGTTCCCAACCTTTCATTTTTGACAAACCAAGTATATTATCAATTTTACTCACTATTTAAACAGACCACTTGGCTGAATATTGTCCAACTTTTGTTATAGTATTGTGAGTAAACAGACAGGAAGTATAATTTTGAGATACTATAGCTATCCCAAAGTGGAAAGCAATATGCGTGTCCAAAGCAACTAGTAAGAGGAGATGTAAACCCGTCTGCTAAACTCTTTTAAGGGGGGGGGGGGCTGAAGGCATAGATTTGTCTGCGGGCATTTTTTTTTCATTTCTTTTCAAGCGCTGTGCTCATGTACAATTAAGAGGTAAATGGGTAAATGTGCATGAAGGTATACATTTCAAATATATATGAGTGTAAAGTGATTCTCCATGTTTGTTGTGCGGGGGAGGGGGCAGTATTTCTTTGCACGAATGGTTTTGCAAATCATGTGCAGGACAGGACTTCGTCTGCTTATAATAAAAACAGACGGCATGATATCACAGTTCCTATGAAACAGAACCTTGATTCGCAAGTAAGATGCTACCACAAAACAACAGGTTCTGTTCATTTACAGTTAACTGACATCGTAATATCAACCTTGCAATTACTGATGAATCCGTTCTTGTGACCATGGATGCTGCAGAGTGTGGTAAACTTTGAAAGCAGGTCAATCATTTACATCGTCACGCTCGCAGAGTTGAGCCCGATGACAATGAAAAAAGAAGCATTGTTGAACAAACTGCTGATCATCGAAGGGGCGGGATAACAGGAAGCTGATAATGGACATATGGGCAGGTCAATAATGTCCTGGCCGTGACACCAATGTTTGGCTGATAAAGTTTCCATTTTGAATAAATAGGTCTGATTAAGTGTAGACAATGGTGAAAAGGCGTACTTTAAACTATCAAAAAATCTGTTTTTATCAAAACTGTCTACCAACTTCACAGAGGGTAGCCAATATGTTGACATAGGGGTTGAACTTTGTGACAGGACAAGGTTTCCACCCTGCAAGAGATTTACTTATATGTTGACCCATAGAGTAAAGTATGTGTCAAGATAAGGTTTTTTCCCCTTTGCTCAGAGCTTGACCTGGCCATCACACTCATATTTTGACCTCCATAAATCATAAAGACTCCCCAATTGTAGACAAATATGCTTGTACATGTCACATCACTTTAGTGCATGTATGTGAAACTGTTGTTAACAAGCATAATTAAGTGAGCTTTAGCTTTAGCAAAATGTCCTGTCTGTGACACAATGTTACCTTGAAATGCCCCTATTACCTTCCATTATATCTAGATATATGTCTAACTCTGCCCATGAAAAATTACGCATGATTGCATATTGCATGCTAATGGTGCTAGTTTTGACAAAGATCATGACAAGGCAGAGAGACGTGTGCTATTAGGATTATAATCCATCTCACAGCTCCATTGTTTGACCTTGTTCCGTCTAAGACGGATCATCCATTTTGTAGAAAAGCTTTTTGAGTGTGAATTGTATGTGATACAATTTAAAATTAAATATTGGTATGGAATACCCATGGTACAAAATCGATGCACATTTAATAAGACTTTCTAAGATGTTACATATGAACCATGCAACGTATTCAGACCAGGGATTTAGTTTTATGTACCTTTTATTTTTGTCTACAATAAAATTCGATGTGACTTCACTGTGGTACTTATTTTTTTTAAATTAGTGATCTCTTTGTCAGTATACAGGTTAATGTAATATCAAATACAGGCATCGGATACCCGTGGTACTAAATCCACCGATAAAATATAAATTAGGAGCACGGGCGCCATGGGGGGACTATTTAGAATCAGTGTCTTGATATCAGGTTGGCATTAACGTCTTTGTTCGATCAGATCAAAGTACGCCAGTATTCATGTTTTCCCATGTGAATAAAAATAGTTCTGTGCTGAAACTTTAGACAAGCTATATCATGATAAACAGGCCTCAGGTCATATACTTTGACCAGCGCGTGCTGGGAGCGCCCAGGACGCGCCAGAGTAAGCTGATGACTTAGTCTTATATTAACAGAAAAGGTTTAAATATTGCAAGATTAAACGTTCGGAAGAGTCAGATTCCACCTTCACCTACAGTGGACACAGGGCACATCCCAACTCAGTAGAAGTATGCCCAAAGCATAGCAGGTTAGAAGCCACTTTGAGCCAATGCGATTTGTATTGACGGAGCATGTACTTGATTTGGGCTATCTGCAAGTGTAATCGCCATATGATTTAAGCCAGCACATCAGCAAAGGTGATTTTGTTTTATGATATAAGCATGTGATATCCATGAAATTTACGGGCCAGATTAGCATAGCATATCATTTAGTCATTATGTTAAACATATAAATATATCAGAAAGCGGGATGCTTTAGACTGACAGGAAAACATTGACAAATTTTTCTATTTCAATATTCTATTCCATTATATTTTGCTATTGTCACGTGGAAGAAAGATGACTTCAAGCATGGCAGCCACACATTTAAAGGTCTGTTTTGATAATAAGAAGCCCGCTTTATGACAGTTTCAAAATGTATACTGGTTTCATCGATCAAGCATAACTGGCAATGACATGTTAAAGTTTATACCACGTGGCAGAATTGTGTTTCAAGGATAAAGTGAGGGAGTTGAGAGCTAACGTTTCTCCATCCATCAAAAAGTTTCGGACCAATGTACTTACTTATAGGGAATAAATATAAGCCAGAGATGCAAACTTAATGAAAAAGCATAAAACAAAATCACATAAAGCCAACAAGCATTTGCCATTTTTACAAAGTATATTGGTGTTAGGATGGAGTCAACTTTAAACGCGTAAAATGACACGGAACAACCAGCATGGTCAAAACATGTTATGAACTGCAACAGGGAGATTCAATGTTTTCATGTTATGAATATGTTATTTTCACATTTGCATTATTTAAGCTGTAATCATTATCCTTTTCTGTCAGGAAAAGAAATCTACATTTACCAAATGAGATGCGGGTCCCGAAAGCATGTGGTCTTCATTTCAGGACGTGCACAGGTTTTGACATGTCTTCCGTCATAAAGGGGCATGTCAGATATATATTCTGCATGGTGGCAGCACTTGCTTCCTCAGTCACATGCCATTTTCAACCAGTGAATGAAGCCGGTTTTTGTTTATACCCCAGGTGTCTCCACCTGCAACACTTAGATGCCAGATGAATGTCACCAACAGTAATACCAACACGACTGTTGTTTCATGCCATGAGTAAACATATCACATGGTCTTACCATTGATTATTAATGCTGGTCCTTGTATAGGCATATAACCCCAATAAATTCTAAATCAATAATTTTTTTTTTAAAAATTCTACTGTAACTACAGTAAAACCTGGCCCTTGTGGACACCTCTATAATGTGAATACCTGTATAATGTGGAAAGTTACGCCCAGGACCCAAAGGTTATTTTTTTTACTAAAAGAGCTGTCTATTGTGGACACCGACCAACTGCTGACACAATTTGCCAGTCCGAAAGGTGTCCAAAATAGACAGGTTTCACTGTACATATATTCTGGTATAAAAATGTGCAGGTAATGTACTTGTTACACTGCTCCTGAAGTGCACCTGGTGGTGGTTACAGGCGAAAATTCAGACGTTACCAATGTGCAAAATATTGTTTATAATAATTACATTGTCATCCCAATTGGTCACACTCTAGGACTCTCTACAGATATATCTTCATCTGTGAGCAGGAAAGTAACTCAATTATATCAGAGGCGTGTAGTAAGCTAATTCAATGGATTTTTATCACACCATCAGAATACTGGGTGTTATATTAAAAATAATATTAACTAGAATGTAAGCTATTTTATCCACTTCTGAATTTCCAACCACAAATGGATATCTTGCAAGGCAATGCGGGTTTACAGAGCAAGTAGATCACGTCACACAAATCTCATACATTCATATACCCCTCTAGCAGCAGATGTCTATGTTATAGAGCTTATTGCAATCTTACATGGATATGGGTTCATTGAAGTGTAATTTCCATCGTGGAACTTGTTTGGGCATCCACAGCTCTGGATAGAAGGCGTGCACACACACACACACACACACACACACACACACACACACACACACACGAACACATACAGGGAGAGAGTGATGTCATATAATAATATATGTTAATGTTTCGCCTGACCTACAAAATGCAATTGGCAAAGTCGACCAAAAAATGAAGTTTGAAGTTTATTATATCAAAGTACATGAAGTGTACAACAGTCACATTGGAGACAGAAATTCAAGTGGGCTGATGTGATCTCCTGTAAATCTAAGTTACACTAAAATTACGTAATACAAGTGATTTAGTAAGTCTTCAGCTTCGATTAAAAAAGTGGCATGAAGCACGCAGCCTGGATACATGAAGAATTTTCCGCCGTACTTTCTTCTAACAAGCTCCACTAGGGGCATCTTTGTATTACATGGGCCTCGTCCTGGATGAGGCCGCATTCACACAACCTCTGATCTCTGGGGATGCCTGCCTGGCGTCCGGAGTCTCTATTCTAAGCCTGTGCAGTTACATGTGCAGCCTTGTAAAGAAGACCTTTATATACTCAGGCACACACTCTCTTAAGATTAACACGTGCCTCAGAATATATACTTTGTGCTACTTGGTTAGTGTGCTTATACATCACATACTTTGCTTGTTCAGACTTACGGATTTTGTCTTTCAGGTTAGTCATTCCAAGCGAGTGGTTTAAATATACACCTGCACTTGTGCCACTCTCTCTTGCTAATGCGACAGCAAACATAAGTGGGTCATCCTGTATACCACGTCGGTTAACAATACATTTCCGTAAAGGTTGCTGTCGTCTGAACATAACAAAATTCTTCAAAGAAGGATACCGAAGTTCTATGAGGCTCAAGTCATTATCGGCTGTCACCATTACCCCTATTACAAACGTGGGTCATAAAGTATAAATTGTCTTTTTTCTTCAGATTCACATTAAACCAGATGTCACAAATATGTCGTATTGCACCCATGTATGCAGCATCTTAAATTTTCCTCTACAAACGGCATATCTGCATTCTGTGGAACAAACTAACAAGTTTTAGCAAATATTTCCCAATGCCTGGCTGTACTGCTTCAGCGTGGTGATAGTGCTGCCATCTGATGTAAATGTGCTGCCCAAATACGTGTAACATTCACAATGGTGCACTATCAAATTTTACCTTGTACTCACAAAGATGGGAGCTCGATCTTAGGGATCTCCGTTCAAGGCCACAAACTTTTGTATTCATTGATAACCATCCCTGATAATGCACAAAATTCCTTTCAGTATCAGGATCTTTTAAATTCATTTTGCTCTTGAGCTTGCAAGTACATTTTCTTTCCGATTTCGGATCAGTTCATTGACAGATACAATGAAAAGAAAGCAAGACATGGGTGACCCTTGGCGCAGTCCTATTATAGTTATAATAGCAGCTACACCTTAAATAATTTTCGATACTTGAAATATTGAGCTTAGAACACTCAGCATCGCCACTCTACACCCTTATCGCTTAAGAGTATTTAACATTGCTTGTGTTGGCACGTGATCATATGCTTGGGAGAAATCAACAAAGACCACGAAAATTTGAGCCTTTCGTTTGTGACACGAATCAATGATAAGTCGCAGAGTCACAATATGCTCAATACAACCTTGCTTTGGTAAAGGTCTAGTTTGTTCAACAAACTGGTCAACCTGTTGCACAATACAGGCAACAAACTACAGTTATAAATTCTTCTGTTTTCATATTGGCATTTTTCATCTAGAAATTCAGCATTTTGGCATTTTAAAAATTCGTGAACAACATTTAACATACAAAAATGTCAGAAAAACTCGGTTTGATTTTTGTCATATAATTCCCAGCTCATTAATTGGTGATAATTGAAATACGAAACAGCACCCGGATGTCAGCTTTATACAGCTGTTTGAACTATGCTCTGACCAGGGTCACATCATTGTCTTTCCTCACCATAGAGTTCTCATCTGGCCTGGTAGACAGTACGCACATATGACCACCAATGAAGCAACTCTGATGCAGGAAACCTGACTTACCTGCCGTTATTTACACAGAAGTTACAGTATGCTGGAAACACAGTATTTTCACAGTTATAAACTATCGCATTTAGGATGCGCAACCAGCCAATCTCAACTGTGGTTTGTTAACCTACATAGTCATATATTTTGGCGACACTGTTGATAATACTAATTCCGTGATAATTATTTCAAAGATCCCGCTTACATTTTTGAAAAATATAATAAGGCGGGCATATGTCCCTTTACACATATATAGAGGGCGAATATATGATATTTCCTGGAATATTAATCCCACTTTACCACAGCATGATGTTTTATGAAAAGGTTAAACAAATCTGTCCAGCATCTTCGCACACGTAGATTAGATGTCTAGGCGTGGATTCAACCGACTGGGGTATTTTATACCTTTTTGGCAGAAAATGGATTACCAGTGTCTGCGGTGAGCATTCAGACCCCTCATCTGTAACATGTGGTATACCCCAAGGTTGCATCTTGCACCAACTGCGATTCGTCTGCTGCATAACTGACTTCCAAATTCCCGATATGTGCAAATAGCAAAATGATATTTAACGCAGATGGCAGTGCCTTAATGATATGTGGGGAACATCACTTATCCAAAGCCAGTGAAATGAGCTCAGGGCAAGTCTTATCAATAGCTAGTCATTAATATTCAGCTGGCAATTTATGTCGGCAAATCTGAATCAGTTCTATTTGATTTGATTAGAAATAAAAAAAAAAGATAAAAGTCTTTAAAATAACAGGCAATGGTCAGACAATGTAACAAGACCAAGCAGTGGTATGTTTTGTAATTCCGCTAAATCGGAGTTTTTCACGTAAATCTACTGCGTAAAGCGTTTGTGAAACAAGAAACCAAGCTTCAAATTAACGGTAGGGCAAGCAATGTCATTGAATAAAGATTCTGAAAAAAGACAGTTTTGGCCATCATCCAGCGTGTCATTGATTAATGATGCGCATCGTGATATTTTGAGCTCAATATAAAGAAATGATATAAAATAGAATAAAATATCTAAAAACAAATAAATAATTAAATAAATTAATTAATCAATCAATCAATCAATCAGTCTATTCATTTATTTATTTATTGATTTATTTATTAATGAATTTTAATTAATTAATTGATTAAGATAAAAAGTACGAAAAGCACACTACCAAAACTGAGACATACATACATACGTTTGCAAGCTGGTACAGGTCGTGCCCGAATAAAACAGAGGTTAATGTAAGAGTTAGGCTATACAGCCTGTATCACTGAGCAGAGGTGTATCCCGCAGAGGAAATCTGTAGAACCCATCTCACTACATCTACATCGGCAGACAAAACCACACTTAACGCCCGATCGGCCCCCGCTCCTTCGATCCCCCAACCCCAACACTGATAAAAATGAAGTCAAGGGTGAAAAGGTATTTTGTCTTGAAGTTTTCTCAGAAGCAGAATATTGGATCGAAAAATTAAATGATCGCAAAATATTATTCCTTCTTCTTGAATAATTATGAAACAGTGGGAACATATTGGTGACACAAATTCTATTTTGATCTGTATTACTCCCTTATTGTAATTAACAGTATATGCTGGCCCTGTATAAGTAAGTCATACAGACAGCGTCACAAACACGCTTGATGGTTTCCCATGGATGACCCCGTCTATACGTCATTTGGCTATTGGAGACTTGGATTTTCCAAATCTTGTATCCAATGTGATAATAGTAATTAATGCATAAGTTTAGATGTAGACAACGACTGGATTTGCTCTGCGAGCATATAGAGATACGATTTTTTTTTCAAAACTACTTCGAATATGAGGCACTGTTGCTGCTATTTATAACAATTCAAGCCATAAAACAGCCTGTACACACACAGAAATATGTATGTATGTATGTATGTATGTATGTATGTATGTATGTATGTATGTATGTATGTACAAATATACAAAGTACAGATCACACTAAAACATACAAAATCCATCGTCGTATAACTCCGATATGTGTACAGCAACAGGTTTTCATGCGAATTTCATGTCTGCCTGTAGTGCAGACATTTTCAATTCGCTTCTTGGAATAATCCCGTTGTTGAGACCCACAAAAGGGCATGCAGTATGGCCTGAATGATATAAATCGGTCCTCAGAAAAATACAAACAAATTGAGCCATAAGTAAATTAACATCTGTTTTAAAACTTATCATGCATTTGGATATGCTAAACTGGGCAACAAAAGTAACTCTCCACTTTTTTAAATATGTATTATGTATGTTTTTAGGTAAATCTTTAAACTTTCTGTTGATATGTGGGGCATAACACCTTGTGAATATCATCTGTGATTTTTAAAAAACATCGGGACCCAAGTTTGACTTCATTGAAACTGGATACAAGTCAGAGTTGAAATAGAGAGTTCGCAAAAATGTCATTGTATAGCACCGTTAAGTCTCAATTTGCTTCACTGTGAACGAGGGATAACAAGAGCAGATTTAAAGATGATCTCTTATTTACTTATCATTTTATTTGGATTTTAATAAAAAAAAAAAGGTATGCTTCCTTCAGCAAGGTCACACTTGACATAAGTGTGAATAATCAGGGCTATTATCACCGCTTGGATGTATCACAGTGTCTTGAAAATAATTGGCAACATGGTGAACACTCTATTACTTGACCACGTTGATTGACGTCTCAATCATCAGCATTAATAAGCAGTATAACCACCATTGTTTTGCACACATTTATGCCATGGAATGAGAACAGTTGATTGTTTTGAGATGGATATTAACAAGGACAGAAAAGCCGCACACTACTTCCTTGCCCAGTGCTCATCTGTTGTGCGATCTGTCTATTTCAACTCGGATATCCATCCGGTGCAAATGCAGCCAAGTACGGTCACCAATTCTTATGAATATCACAGGTACATTAGACAAGATGTAATGTCATACATACCAACAGGAGTTTGGGAGATTTTTAACATATAAATACGGATTCTGGAAAAGCTGGAGAGTTAATTTTGTTGCCTTGTTTATTATCCAGAGATTGTATGCCAATAATATGTCCCAAATGTTGAAACTGGTTGGCTATGGCCTAAACGTATGAGCTGCCCACACGCATATGCTTTATTTTATCTACATTATACTAATATATAGAATTTTGACATGTATCCTTATACATGTTATATATCTGACATCAAAAAGAGACACGGAGATGTGAAGGGGGTTTGATTGTCTATTACAATCTAAAATATATACTGAAAAAAATACAAATGCAGATCAGACAATGCACCAGAATTACTTGTTAACCACAAGTTTTTACATCAGATTAACATGTACATCCATAATAATCCTAAAGTACTTTAATCAGCATGCCATAAAATTCCGTACTTCCCGGATTAACCTTAACACCATGACTGTTACCTGTATAATTAACTTAACTCGTATTAGGTCATTAAATAATGACAAACAAATGTAGACCAAAACTGCTATAATGAACATCAATGCTACACCTACATGTAGTAACAGACTAGATGTACCACATGCACATATAGTCACAGAGAAAAGGGGTAAAACTGTATGCCTGCAGGCATAAGTGTGCAACAAGGTACAGTAATACCTTACCTGTCCCAAAGAGGGCAGCAGCTCCTAAACAAGTTGACTTCAGGGAACATTTAATTAACATTACTAAGGATGCACATTTGCATGTATGTCTAGAAAAATGCATACTTCAGGGAACATTTAATTAACATTACTAAGGATGCACATTTGCATGTATGTCTAGAAAAATGCAAAGAACTTTATGCCTTGTCACACATACATCAGCCTTCTTATTTGATATCATATAAACTAGATTTTTTTAAAAGCATACATTTAAATTAAGCTAAAAAATATGTTAGTATCAGTACATTGAATTGTTAATAGCTTAATTAAAAAGCTATAATTTTACCTGTTTTTGTGGAAAAACAAAAACAAAACTAGCGCAAACACCAAAAATGGAAAAACATTTTTTTCTTATGGAAAATTAAACAGTGAATTTCTTGCATAAAATTAAAATAAACCCTTTTTCAATAAATTAAAAATACGCTTTTGGAGAGTTTTGTGTGTTCTTTCAATTGACACTGCAAACTAAATCCGATTTTAATTTTTAAGTACTATTTTCAATTTTACGCAAAATTTGGGGATTTTAATTAAAATTTAATAACATACCAGAAACAAATTTGATGTTTTCTTTCAGAAATATATACTTATTAGAGCATTTGATACTAACCATAGAGAGAAATTAAATATTTACACACTAGAGTCATAAAGTATACCACGCCATTATTCTCAACAATATTCCTTCAATAAACACAGCCAATAATAGGAAAAAAATCGCCCTGTTTCATATCATTGCTGCAAGTAAATAACTGGGATACCTCGTTACAACATGACACACCGATATGTCATTTACTATAAAAATTCAATAATATTCTAACAATCACTGGGCATAATCATTTTAATCAAGAAACTGAATAACTGGACCCTATCGAAAGCCTTACAGGCATCTAGAAACACAAATGCTACAACAGTCTTGAGTTCATTGTAGTTGGCGGTTGCTGACACATTCCAAGAGCGCAAATGTGTATTGTGTCGTGGAGCTCTGGGCCTTAATGCCAAAGTTACTTCAATGAATTTAGAACATCGTAATTTTTGTCTGTGATTACCCAATCAAATTGCCTGGGTCATTCCATGATTTCAATTTATCCTTTGGAATCAAATGAAGGGGACTTTCTGGAACACTACCAGCAGGGAAAGCATGCTTCAAAATTGCCGTGAATAACGATATTTAAACCTGGAGTTTGGTGCAAATTATCTGAACTTTGCCCAGAGGAAACGTCATGCTTGCCTTTAATATTTCGAATGGGGACTCATAAATTTTTTTTCGTTCAGGCGGAGCAAGCGGACCACGACCGCAGCAAATACCTGATGACAGAGTCTGTTCAAACAACGGTGGCTCTGTTTGTGCTCTGCCCAACCAGTTTTGATGTTTAAAGATACGGTAATTTAATGGGAAACATTGGACAACACACATTTGTAACGTGGGTGATAGGAACAGACCAATAGGAAGTCGGAACAGTGTTGATTATATCACATATTGAACATTTTTAACACAATAGCATTGCTAGTGTTGTGCAGTGTAGCAGGACCTACAGGCAGTGTGTTGTAGAAACAGTTACTGTTGACACCTTACCCGGAACAGCCCAAACTAAGGTATTGTTCCAGCAGGATCTGTGCAAATGACCACAGAACTTGCAATAGTACAGACGTCTATTCTTGGAACTTTCCAAGTCACCTGTCATATCTAGCATGATATCACTGTCGGCATAATGTAAGTTGATGTACATGACTCAATTTATAACAATTAGTCAGTGTCCATGCCAGGCATGAACCCTGCAAAAAATAAGTGAATTAAATTCCAAAAACGCATTGCTTTATTACCTGCAATAGGTTAGTTGTAGCATGCATCCTCCTCATTGTGACACGTACTCCTCTGAAAAATTAACTCTTCAGTGGGAATACTGCCCCACTCACTTCAATGCGCCATTCTGGCATCCCCCACCTGCTCTTCTTACTGCCATATTAGTAAGTGGAAAATAAATGAGCAAGCAGTCAAACTTGACTGTGCATGTGTCAACTAACGTAAGCGGCAAAGTATACCATGCACAAAAAGCAGGGGGTAAATATCGTGCACCAAGGAATATCTTGGTCAGTACCTACCACTCTTGGTACAAGTCATTTATAACATGTTACCATGACCATTATGCGATCACTATCAACTCGGTCTTCGACCTCGTTGATTATGTAGCATAATGGTCATGTTACATGTTATGACTATCACTTAGTCGCGCTGAATACAAACCAGCTTGTCGCAACCAACGGTACCTCAAACAGGCCCTTTGGGTCCATTTGGAATGAATGTTGACTTGTCTTTGTACCCACGGGAAAGCTTTTCTGCACATGGTCTTTTGTAAAGATAAATGACAAAGCAAGTCTGTAGCTAAAGACGGGGGATTCAACACATGCGTGCCTGGGCCATAACATCGTTTTAATAGGAAGCTTCAGAGGCTACTTAATTATGACCACACTAAAAATCTTGGGAGTCAACTATCCTCTTGATTAGGACCACAATTTTTTTGCGTTGATCACCGTCAACCGGCCAAGCTGGTCCCAGAGCTGGTAGAATGTTGCCAAGCAAACTCAATGGACCTCAACTGAGCGCCTCAATAGAACACGTGATAGGCGTCATCATGCGACTGACAGGTGACGTAAGTACACATTTCCCATGGACAGACCACCGTCCTACAATTTGCACTGTCCACATTGCTTTTTAACAGTAGGATTACCTATAACATTAGAATAGTTCTGAATTGAGTGACCACATTCAGTTGTGTCTCTTGAAAAGAACCATTCAACCAGGCACAACTATGGGATTCCACGAATTTTGGTGTCGGCCATAATCAAGTGGGCCACTTAAAATTGATTTACTATTTCATAAAGTGCGATGGTAGCAGAATATGTGGAATTGTGTTGCCTTGGGGCTTATTCCTTTGATGCGGTGTAGCAATTTGTTTCCGAAAGGATTGACAGTTGATCAGCAACTTTTCCAACCTTTGAGATGACTCTATCTGCAAAAAATTTGGAATTTTGGGACCTAAACTTCACCAACTTTTTACAGATTGGCTTAATTAAGCCTATTCATCAGGTGCCAGCATTATGTGATTGTGTCTACGACCGATCAACCATGGATCCAGAGCATTTCAGACAAACTGTAGGTTCTTTTAATACCTGTTCTTGGACCAAGAGAATGAGACACATCAGAGACAATAACAAGCTTGATTGTGTTGATGTCTCTCTATATTATGTGATTCTGCTGACTTTGTTGTTCTCTGGCCACCTAATCAGTGAACAACCTCCTCACAGGAATCAGTACGCTAAGGATATACCACTGATGAACTGTACTTGTGTGTGTCCATCTGGGTCACACACCCAGCTGATCCATGCCACACTGCTATTAAATGCCAGGTTCACAGCTCTGTTTTCAAACACTACAAATGGACATTGGCCAGTAACTATTGATATTTCAGGTGACATTGAACTAAACCCAGGGCCAGTGAAAAATCCATGCGGACAATGCCACATACCTGTAGCCAAGACACATAGAGCATTGAAATGTGTAAGCTGTTTTCACGATGTACACATTAGATGTGGAAATGTAAGTCCAACAACATATACATACCACACACAGAATGAGTTATCATGGATTTGTCCCACCTGTGTTCAGCCTGCCTACAATTTCAGCGACAGTTTCTTTGACAAATCAACAGACAGTGTTAATAATTCAAATATTGACCTGTCAGCTGACACTTCAGGTGACGTGCCTTGCCCAAATGTCCTTAACAATACACATGCAGACATTCCTTCTGAACATCCTTTTGACAGCATAAAAAATATAAAAGGAATAAAGATTGGCCACCTAAATGTTTGTAGTCTGTAAAACAAAATAGAACAGTTACGAATACTAATGTCTACCAAGACCCTGGACATCATTTTAATCTCAGAGACTTGGCTTAATTCAACTCACTCGGATGAAGAGGTCTCCATACCAGGATTTAATCTTGAAAGACATGACAGTACTCACAAGAAAGGAGGAGGCCTGTGCTTTTATATTTCGGACAAGTTCTCTTATGACAGACTTGATCCATTGCCAGACCATGTTGTCTTATCAAGAATAGAAACATTATGGGTGAAACTTAAATTGCCAAAGACTAAACCCATTACACTATGTGGTGTCTACAGACCCCCTGATGTACCAGTGCAAGAAAGCCTCCATGACTTGGAATCCTCACTGGATAACTATTCACCTCAGGATGAACTTATCATAATGGGGGATTTTAACATTGACTATAAATCTCATGCTAGTGCTGCAACCAGCTTAAAACGTAGCCTTGAGACTTTTAGGCACTATAAGCAGTTCATCACTGAACCTACTAGGACTACTGATCATTCATCCACTCTTATAGATCCTATTTTTAGTAATTCATCTAAGGTAGCGAACTCTGGTGTCATACACTTGGGTCTAAGTGACCATAGCCTCACCTACCTGATACGCAAATGACTGCGTCCCAGAGGTAAAACTAAAATCATTAAGGCTAGCACTTATAGACACTTTAATGCCAAAAGTTTTAATGAGGATTTACAAAAAGTGGATTGGGCAACTGTTTACAATGAGCCAAACCCTTCAAAAGCATGGAGAACATTTACTGAGACTTTGTTACCTATTTGTGACAACCATGCACCCTATGTAAATATAAAAGTTCGTGATACTGAACCCCCATGGGTTACTGATGAGCTCAGGGCTTTGTGTAATGATCGAGACTATTTTAGATCTAAAGCTGACAGGTCAAAAAAACCCGAAGACCAGGTTAAAGCCAATAAACTCAAGAACAAGGTGAATAACTTAGTTTCCAACTTGAAAAAAGAGTTTATAAATCAGGCAATTGAAAATAACAAAAATAACCATAAAGAACTTTGGAAAACTATTAAGAAATTCCTTCCTTGCAATGTTACACAAAGCCCTTCCAAGCTCGTCATTGATAATGTTGAAATTAAAGATTCATCAGACATGAATGAAGCCTTCAATTCCTTCTTTGCTGGAATTGGAGACTCCCTAGCTAACAAAATACCACAATGTGCTGCATCTCATGACACTAAGAACATTGACGCTATTTTCCACTTCACTCCCATCACAAATGAATTTGTTGCTGACCAGCTCATACACTTACCCAATGGGAAGGCCACTGGCCTGGACAGAATAAGCACACGTCTTCGTAAAGATGGCTCTTCTGTTCTATCAGCCCCCCGTCACTCATATATTCAATAAAACCCTGGTGACAGGGCAGGTCCCCCAAGAGTGGAAAAGGGCAAAGGTGACCCCTGTGTTTAAAGAAGGTCAGCAGAGTAATGTAAATAACTACCGTCCTATGTCAGTACTCCCAGTTACAATGAAAGTACTGGAACGGGCTGTACATGACCAACTATACACCTTTTTGACACAACATGGATGTCTTACTCCTTTTCAGTCTGGTTTCAGGAAAGGTCACTCCACAGTGACTGCTCTGGCACAGTTTGTTGACTCTATCCAAAAAGACATTGACCAGGGACGTTGCTGTGGAGTCCTCTTCCTGGACCTAAAGAAGGCATTTGATACGGTGAACGACCCTATCATGCTTTAAAAACTTAAGAATTATGGTATAGCTGGTATCGAATATGATTGGTTTAACTGATATTTATCTGGTCGGTCACAGCAGACTGTGATCAATGGAATGTGTTCTGAACCAAAGAATATAACATGAGGTGTCCCTCAGGGATCTATTTTGGGCCCGCTTCTATTCATCCTTTACATTAATGACCTACCATCAGTTGTCAGAACATGTCAGATCTCTCTATATGCAGATGACACCGCCATATATTGCTCTGGGCTGGACAATGCTGAGATACTGAGAACCCTTAATGAAGAGTTGCTCACTGTCTCAGGTTGGTTCCAGTCAAACAAACTTACTTTAAATGTCAAGAAGACTAAATTTATGCTTTTTGGCACCCCAAGTAAAATAAAAAAGCTTGAACCAGCACAAATACTAGTCAGCAATGAAGAAATTGAACATGTTTCTGCTTTCAAGTACTTGGGTGTCATACTGGATAGCACACTCTCATTCAAACAACATGTCGACTACCTTACCAAAAAGGTTAATGGAAGGATTGCAATTCTTGGTAGGACCAGTAGATATCTTCCTCAGCATATTCTTTCAACACTCTATAAATCCCTTGTCACCCCTTACTATGACTACTGTGACATTATTTGGGATGTTGCCCCGGTACAGTTTAAAAAAAGACTTCAAATTCTTCAGAACAAGGCATTACGTATAATAACTAAGACTAACAAATACACTCCTGTCCAAGAACTGCACAACCTCAGTAATCTTCCCATGCTAGACGACAGAAGAAAATATCACCTGGATATTTTTATGTATAAAGCTGCGAACAGTCTCCTACCAGTATCAGTTACACGCAACTTCACTTACTGCCACACCATCCATTCACATGCAACCAGAGCAGCCCAAAGTAACAATTTTCATGTGCCTTCAGTCAACCTGAATTATGGTAGAAATACAATTGCCTACCGAGGGACATTAAAATGGAACTCCCTTCCACTCGAAATAAGGCAGCTTCCCTCCCTTTCCCTGTTTAAATCAGCAACTAAATCCCTCCATCAGTAATCCATTACCCTCCCAGATAAGACACTGTTCACATTTTATATATTTATTGTTTTACCTTAGTTAATATGTTTTTATCTATATACCTGTTTTTACTTTATTTATATGTAAATGTATATTTTATGATTCTGTTATTCTTCTTATGTGTATTTTATTTATCAACTGGATCATCTCGTCATATTGTCATTGTATTCCCATTGCACCATCCAGGGCCTGGCCGAAGACCAGTGAATCCTCACTGAGCCAGTAACCCTGGTTAAAGAATAAAGAATCAATCAATCAATCAGATAGGTAGGTAGGTAGGTAGGCAGACAGACAGACAGACAGACAGACAGACAGTTAGATAGATAGATAGATACATAGATAGATAGATAGATAGATAGATAGATAGATAGATAGATAGATAGATAGATAGATAGATAGATAGATAGATAGATAGATAGATAGATAGATAGATGGTAACATTCATTTCTCGAACGGAATGCGAAGAAAATAATTATATAACCCTTTCAATTAAAGACTTTCCATTCAACCTGTAACCAAAGTCATGTTGGAAGCCCCATTAATGTCTGTATATCCACATGGACTGCGAATAATCGATCAAAATAAGACTCAAAGGAAACAATGGAAGCTGCAAAAGGTTACGAACAAGAGGGGCTCAAAAAGCGAAAATCGATGATTTATGAAAGGGCAAAAAGAACGAATAAGCAGCTCTTCGCATGACGAAACCAATCACGGACTGTGTGTGACCCTTTTGTTTTACATGCACAGTGATGCCAACCTAAAAAGTGAAAGGGATACAATGCAAGCACAATAAGTATAAGGAAATCTGGTACAAATTACTCTGTGAAACACAGTGCCAAGCAGACTGACGAAAAGACCAAAGCAAAGACAAAAATGCATATCTGGTGAGGAACGCTTACACTTTTCTCCAGAATATATATCACATATCATATGTGTCATACTGTACCGGCTTATGGGGACCTTAAGTTTTTCTGACTAATGGAACCCGATTGAGACCACCAGTAGCCAACCATGTTTATAATTCATTTGCGCACTGGAAGTTTGCATCAGTTTCGTTCTGGTTTATGAACCTTTTGTCTGTATGTATGTTATGGAAACATGATCAACAATTATTGATGTCGCCCAACCATTATTCATTAATCGTGCAAACAGTCTCCCCGCTAAAAGTATATTGTATGAATACCACAGCCTCTATATTCTGGTCATTATGTTTTGTGTCTACTAGCCCATATGGCGGTCTCTATAACAATACTGCTGACACATTACCTGCAATCTTGAACTCCATGCAAATGTGTATTGCTGCAACATTTTATCATATTTTATTCTAACAAGTTCTGTCATTTAAAACACCATGCTCATATTGTTTTTGTCTATCTATATTATCCAATTTTAGTGAAAATGCTTTCCCAAACCTTTTATTCTTTTGCTTTGCCTGTGGGTATCAAACTTCTCACATTCCTGAGGTTTCAAGTGATGTCTTGACTTTATCATTCCAGCAGCCGTGGAAAAACTCAATAACCATTATTCAGTACAATAGTGCAAACCATGCTATCAAAGCTGGCAAGTCGGGTTACTGTAATATAACACAGGCAAAACCAAGGCAGCATTAAAGTGGAAACTGTCCAAAAAGGGACTCGAACAAAGTCAAGTAGAAAACCAATTTTTGCTTAGAAGCAAATCTGTCAGTGTGTAAAACGTTCGCCTGTCTCAACAGCAACAATGGCCCTCTTGATTTCCCAGTAATATGTCAGCGGTGGTCATTCCATATTCACAATACAGTATCAAAGGAGATAAAATCACAAATCTCTCCCCACTGTAATGTCAAATATCAAACAGCCCAACTTTCAAATGCTGATGATTTGTATATGCCAATGTTTGCTCATTTAATGCGTATTTTCATAGTTAGAATAGTTTAAAATATGATTTGTCAAATATCCAGGATCCTCATGACACTGGACATTGTACTGCAGCTGTGATCACTTTTAAAGCTTGTACTGGCCATCATTTATTAAACAGTCCATCTATTCCCTTTTGTTATGCATGCATTTCCTGTATTGTCATGGATTAAGGAAAAGGCCTTTACATTTCACTTTAGATATTATGTTTATCAACTACATCACAACAACAAAGGTACCTGTGATATATACTAACTTCTTTTTCTTCTTTAATCTATAGGGGAACTTCCAAATACTGCCACTAAGCATAGACAAAATAAAAAGGGGTACCACAGTGTTTCAATACTGTAGTCCTTCATTTGAATGATCATGGCTAGGCCAAGCCCAAAATGATAACATACAGCAGGGGATCTCTCAGTGCAGGGTCAAATAAAATTTAACAAATATAACATGGTGGCGCTCGTGATTACGTGGCCTTATTGGCCAAGGAATCCGCAATTACATTGATTTACTAATAGGATTATTTTAAAAATGAACATTATACAGAAAGTCAGATTGTTAATGAAATTTTAAAGATGTGTCATCTCAGGAGGCTATAGAATAATAAATCCAATTATTGAAGTAAGCTGTAATTGAATAACTGTTTTTCCGAGCTTAAAAATGCAACAAAATAAAGCACCAGATTGTAATAAAATTATGCATGTAGTAAATTCTTAACTTAAAATATGCTGAGTCATATCTAATGAATCAATTTTTAGCTCTTTAATTACATGGTCTAATCAGATGAATATCCTATGCAATAGTCGGAAGGTCTCATAAAACTCATATACAAACATGGGGACAATGGGGATCCCAATAATACAGAAGGATAATAAACCGTGCTGTCGTCCATGTATCAGTTTGAACATTTTTATTTTCCCTGGATTACCAAACATACACAGAAATATTTACAACACACAGGACCAAACAGAAATCATATGTAACTATAAGTCAGCTACAAGTTACCTAAGCATTATAAATTAAATACATGTGCATGTAAACATAAATGGGGGTAAGAAGTGTGGTTGACCCCTTCAGATGACTTGAAATGTGTATGAACAATCACAATCAAAATTACCTCGCAATACTATGGGATAACTTAGAGTGAAATATATCCAATTATGAACAAAAATATAGTAATATGTATTATGCAAGTCTGCCGTATAAAGACGATTGTGGTTTAACAGTGATATGTCACAAGTACGGTAGAATACATTTTCATTCTGTAGAGTAAAACAAAAGAACCATAGAGGTAGCAAAATTATTATAAACAATTCTCCATGATTTTTGTAAACCTTCTGGTTCCATAAACAGGTCAGCATTGTTCTATAAAACAGGTCTATCACTTTCCTGTAAACTAAGAGATGGGGTATCTATGGTTATTCTCTAAAGCTCCTTTTCACGTGTTTAAACAAAGTCAGCTGCAAACTACGCTGAAGAGATCTGTAAGTGAACGTTCAAGTGAGGTGTTGGAGGTAGTAGAAGAAAAAAAAACATCTCTGAATTTACAGGGAGGGTAGGCGAGAACATTAATTTATTACTTTAACAAGAGCTTCAACGAATTAGGGAAAGGAAACTGTGAACACACACACACACACACACACACACACACACACACACATATATATATATATATTATATGAAATATAAACCAGAATCTCCCCAGCGTGATGATGACATGATATATTTACCTGCAGCAGCCCGACAAATCACATATGGGATTGCCACAATGAGTATTGGAGATAAAATAAATATTTTTAACATGCATGCCCAGTCTTAACATCACTACATGTAAATATTTTTACCAACACAAATTTGTAAAACAAATATACTTTTTGTGGATACTTTATGTAATTCATCTTCTTGAACATACTGTGCTAAGGTGAGCCATACCTCTTTCAGTGTCACATTTTTGACTGAGTCAACAGCTTTCCTCGGTGCTCTTAAAGCTCGCCGAGGAAAACTGTTGACCTGGGCTATAATTTTCAATGTAACCACAGGCGTGTTGGCGCTTAAATAAAATATCTTTGTACGAGGAACATGAATCTTGCACCCTTATCATGATTCAGAGCAGTTAGTTCTGCATAGGTCGACTATAGTGGCAGTTGGCACTGAGAGAGTTAAGTGACTAAAATCCTGCTGCTATACTACCTTGTATCAAACAGGTCACAGCAAAACTGACGTTATGCTGCTCTAGGGTTTTCTCCAGTTCAGCAAAAATACTGCGTTTGCGTGATATGCAACAATTTATCGTTACAGATGTGCAGTATAGTGTTATGTACTGTAGTGTTTGAATGTCCAGTTGTTACCGAGGTACTAATAATGGGTAATCCCTTCGCTTTTAATAATGGATTGTAACATGCAACATGTTGTATTTACTAAAATGTCGTAAGGAATGAATACATTAACTTTCTGTTTGGATGTATGTGCATGCAATTGTATAAACATATATATATATATACATATATATATATATATATATGTATATATGTATATATATATATATATATATATATATATATATATATATATATATATATATATATATATATATATACTTGTGTGTTTATGCACGCGTATATATTATCTTATGTTGATAAGCCCACTGAACTTTCTCTACTGAGTAGATATTTTTATATTAAAAAATCACACAGACGATTATATGCTTGATTACATACTTAGGGGCCCACGATTTTCTTTTTCACTTGACCGTGATTGAATGCCACTCAATAGTAGATCTCCACTTTCCTCTATCTGATGCTGCAACATTACCTAACCTAAACACATTAACCATTTCTTGTGCAATTTAACAACCAATTTCTTGGCAAAGTTAGTTTACTGATGTATGATGTATATGCCAATAATACAATGCAGCCTGTTCAGCAAGTATATTAATTCACTGGCCTTTTTGCATGACAGTGTCATGTGTTAAGCTGCGTCTATATAGCCGAATTTGCGCCCCTGTTTAATGTACCGTTGTTCTGTAATGAAGCGTAATGTCTGTGTTCAATATATATTTTAACCTGTCTAGCTGATAACAAGATGCTTGATATGATTTGGCACTCGTGCTCATGTTATTTGTGTTATTTTTGCTTACTTGTCAGATATTGTTGCACATATAGTAAATGCTTAAGGTCTCCTGGCAAGTGTGCTACTGTCGTTCAATTCTACAGGACCGTCACTCGTTTATTTTATTAAACTGAACTCATATTCACTTCATACATTCTCAAAATGATCGACTATCCTATGAATATTCTTGTAACATGTACAAGCTCACTTTTATTAAATATTCAACGTATATAAAAAGTTACCTTGTCGTCTGCAACTCCACATTGAGCTGGCGTTGATTAATACATTTGATCTACCTGTATTTCTAGTAAACTATTTATACTTTCCATACGTTAAACATAACTACAGGTGTGCCGTGCACCTCAAAAGTTGATCCATGTTTATCTCTACTAGTGTGCTGCTGGTCATAAATTTGCTTACTAAGGGTTCAGTTATAACTATAATTATTGTGACGTGCTACAAGCTCATGTGTGCCTGGTAAAGCATTCATTGACTTGATTTATCATGTGTGTAGTCCTGGTACGTGCAAATACGTCTATTGATAAATAATGGTACGGTCCTATTAAGGCCACTTACAATTATTTTCCTTGCAATCATGCTGTGTCCTCTCATATTTTTTGCGTTCTTTCTGTATTTTCGTGTTATTTGCTTTGTTACCATGCGATATCGTCCGAATATTTCCATACACCTATCACCCATAAACTTTACCACACATCAACCTACCGACCTTTTAACGCACATCCATATACCCCTGTCTACTGCCACCCAATTCTGGTCTTTCAGCATTTATTCCACATTTACAGCAGCCCATTATTAATGCGGTTTCTTTCTTCACTCCTGCCATTTCTTACGGGGATTAGCATCGGTCAGTATAGAGTGGCAATTGGACGTTTTCACAACTGTTGGTCACCCTCCTGTAAGTATTTCTGCTCCAACTACACTGGCGAAACCAAAGTTATCCTTTGTTTTTGCCTCTTGTCCTCAGTTACAATTAACATGATTCTCTTAGGGTTTTACATGTCTTCAACACAAACTGACAGGCTTGCGATTTTTTTTCAGTCCTCCACTGATGTGCCTCCAAACTCCAGGCAAAACGACCCCGCTGCTAAATATTGTTTAAAACTTTGTCATTCTAGGTCCGTAGTATGAAGAGTTCAGGCAAACTCGATGAACTTCTTTTCATTAGGGCAAACGGAAATCTTAAATGTTATCACTTTATCCGAAACTTGGTTTAATGCAAATATTCCCGATCAAGTCCTCTTCGTTGACAACTTTCAACATCCTTTTAGAAAAGACCATGGCGTAGGACGAGAAGGAGGGGTCCTGACATATATTCCTTCTTCGCTACCATGTCAAAGATGCCATGACTTACAGAATCTTAAATCAGAATACATCTGGGTTAAGATAACCATCACACATGGAGTTTAACTGATTGGAAATTCACCACCGACCTCCAGGCAAGCCTGCTGCAATGCAGGATTCCTTTCTTGAGTCTTTGAATACCTCCATATCCATAGTGCTTGAAAGTAACCCACACTCTCTCCTTATTACTGGCGATTTTAATGATATATGGTCAGACTGGAATTCACCACTTCAGGATAGTACCAGTGGCTTACCGCTCTTTAACCTAGCTTCTCAACACAACCTCTATCAGCTTATACAGGAAACTGTAAGAACCACTGAATACTTGGAAAAAACTGCTTGGTCTTATTATCACTTACTTTCCTGGCCTGGTACTTAACAGTGGTGTTCTTATTGCGCTTTCAAATTCTGATTCTGCGATCGTGTTTTGCTCTCTCTCACTATCACAGTTTAAAGCCCATCCGTTCAAACGTCATGTTTGGAACTACAGCAAAGCCAATTTCCCTGAACCTAATTTACACTTTTATCAGCCACTTGGAATACAGCCAGCCCACGAAGTCTTTGACAACCTTGACGATATCGTTTCTTACTGGTCAGACGTGCTTCTTTCCACTGCCAAAGAATTTATACCCTTTAGAGAAGTCAGCGTAAGACCTTCCGACCAGCCTTGGATCACCGCCGAGATAAAAAAAGTCGTTTCCGAAAGCAAGCATGGACGTGTTTTAAGAATATAGCTAACATACCACGTCCTAAAACACTCCTTGAAGGTCGAAATGTTTTACCAGTTTCACAAGAAGTCACGTAACCATGTACTCAACATAACTGGAAATCGATGCGATCTCACTTTGCTAAATTACGTTCTAAACTAGACGATAACAAAATAAATCCAAAACAATAGTGCAGCTTATCCAAGTCTGTGTTGGGATCTAAACTCCACCAGGATATTCCTCCAATTATTGGGAAGGACCCAATATTATCCCATGTATGTGTAGTCCAGGGTAGCTGTGGACGTGGCGATCTACACCGTGTAGTAATTTTTACCGTTCCACACTCTCGAGACCGTTCTACACTCTCGAGACCGTTCCACACGCTACTGCCACGCCCCCCTATGCGCGCGCACATAGGATGTTGATTTCTGTCGTCTGCTATGAAAAGTACCGAGCGGCAATTACAAAGTTGAGTTTTGGAAAAATGGACTTTACTTTAGATCCTGTAGGGGCAGATACTGCCGAGGCAATTATGGAACTTTTACAAGAGGACAATAAAAGTGAGCGTGAACACGTGAGTGAATGTGAAACAGGAAGACCTGCACTGGGAACCGATTACTTCGCTGCTTCTACCAGGGACCTTCATGCATATATAAAAAGAATGATAATATACATGGGATAAAAATAAAACCATTCTCGTGTTGAGTACCATGGCCGACCGTTCTACATGGCACTCGCGTAGCGGCGGACAGCCAGGATACACTCGGTGGTCCGCCTGCGGCGGACTTCACCTCGTGTATCCTGGCTGTCCGCCGCTACGCTCGTGCCATGTAGAACGGTCGGCCAGGCATTCACACTCGCATAGTTTTATTATTATATCTTGCAATGTAAAAAAATGTGATAGTTTCAATACGTATTTTGCAAGTCAATGCACAACTTCTGACATTGACTCCCGTCCTATGCCTGAATTTAGTCACCGTACTGAGTCTAGATTAACTGAAATCACGTTTTGTGAGGAGGGTGTTTTGGAAGTTTTATTGTTTCTACGACTTACTTCTTCAACCGGGCCTGACAATATTGGCAACACATCCTTTTCAAGAATACTGCTCGCTCCATCTGTGTTCCTGTTACAAAAATATCTAATCTTTCTCTTAATCAAGCTTACTTCCTCTCATCCTTTCCAATATTTGTCCTGTCTTCAAAAAATCTAAAGGACAAATAAAAAGTAACTATGGGCTCAAAAACTTTACTCTGTAATATTTGGAAAGTCTTTTGAAGGGCTAATGTTCAATGCCTTATATGAATATTTCACAGTAAACAATCTCCTAACATCTAAAAACTCGAGTTTCAAGGCAGGCGACTCAACAATAAAGCAACTTGTCTGCTGACTTCATATTTTCTACAACGGTCTAGAGTTATCAAGAGAAGCAAGAGTGGTATTTCTTGACGTTTTTAAGGCGTGCGACAAGGTATGACATCCTGGACTCCTCTTTAAACTTGAGCAGCATGGCATATCCGATCATGTTGTTACTTGGGTCGAAAGCTATCTTTCTAATCGCCTCCAAAGAGTCACTGTTCATGGTCAACCCTCTGCCTTGTGTCCTATCCAGACTGGGGTGTCTCAGGGCTGTATCCTCGAGCCCCTCCTTTTCCGGGTTAATATAAATGACCTAGTGGATAATCTCACATGTGAAGTGAGATTGTTCGCTGAAGATACTAGCATACTCGAAATTCTCAATAACCCTGTTCAATCTTCACGCCACATGAACACTAATCTGTCTTTAATACATCATTGGGGCAGGCTATGGTGGATGTTATTCAAGGCAATCAAATCACTATGTGTTATTTTTGCTGTGAAAATCTTCTCCCGCCTGTTTTCTTAGGTGAGTGTCCGATTCATGAGGCACATATTCATACACATCTCGGTGTTACCCTGTGTCGTGACTTATCCTGGCGTGCCCATGTCACACGGTTTACCGATAAAGCTGGTCAAAGAATTTTCTTACTTCGACGGTTTAAGTATAAACTATCGCACAAATCTCCAGTCAAACTGTATTGTTCTATGATTCGTCCAATTCTTGGGTACGGTTGTGTATTATTCGATAATTGTGGTAAGGTACTGCCTTTTCGGTCGGAGTCGATTCAGTATAACGCAGCCAAAATTTGTACTTTTGACACATACGTCACATGTTTTTAACTTCGTGAGCTCGGGTGGTCAACTCTTGCAGACAGACCTAAATACTTCAAGCTTGTCCTCTTTTACAAAATGTACCACCATCTGACTCCTTCCTATCTCTCTAATCTAGTACCCCCTCCTCCCGTTGGTAGTGCGCTCCGACATTTAATGGCAGTGCGCTCCATTAGATATAGAACATCGTGTTGGGGTAACTCGTTCTCCCAGACGCTATGAAAAAAGTGGAATAACCTCCATTCCCACATTAGAGATTTGCTTTCCCTACAATTATTCAAATCGAAACTTAAAACTACTCTCTTGGCCACAGACAATGTCCCTGAGTTCTACCTCCGTGGTGATAGATTTGATAATACTTGTCACAAGGAATTACGCCTAGGATTCTCTAGATTAAACTTTGACCCCTACAAAGTTAAAATCCTTCCTGACCCACCCTGTGCATGTTTTTATCCCACTGAGGACTCAAGCATTTTCTTCGATTCTGTTCCAACTACATCGTTCAGCAAAACGAATTACTTAATACTGTTATTCCTTTGATTGCTCCTAGGGTTAGCCTCCATCTCATAATCCATATTGGCAGCGATAGCTTCGTTGATATATTTCTCCATGGCAGTAACGAGCTTTCTAACTACCTAAATATCCAGATCTGTGATGCGCTTCAGCTGTAAAATATTGAAACCAGGCACTTAAATGACTAAATGTTTCGTTTACTGTAATGACCATTGGTTTGGATAATGAAAATTTATTTGTATCACACTTTTTCCACATGAGGCAAATATTGAACTCAACTTCATACGGGCTTAATTTGTATCTTATACGTAATCAGATTTTTATATTTGTGCTGAGTTTTCGCTGATATTACACATTGGTAACAATTGTTTTTTCCTGTGTGTCCTGTACATACATACATACATACATACATACATACATACATACATACTGGGTGTCTCCATGTTCTGGGGAAACCATGTATTGGTCATCTCGATGTACTATAGGGCTATCCAGATTAAATAAATACGTTTGAGCTAAACTAATACTAATATAAGGTGCAGGGCAAAAGTCCTGTAGTGCCCTTTTTTTAAAAACCCAGGTACAGCCAATGCATATCACAATGATCTAAATTGCCAGCTAATCAATTGGTGTATGTTATTGCAGTACTGTATTTTCACGGATATTGAATACGTATAAACAGTTTTAGTTTTACTCTCCACTAATAGATAGCGCCACATGATTGGTGCAGACTTGGTGCCTGAGTGCATGTTTCGCTTTATGCGACATATAGGTCATCATTGATAGCTTTTTCATGTCGGTTAAAGACTAAATTATGTTATGAATAGGGTGTAAGGTCTGTCATTCTTGACTGAGAGGCTCATTAAGTTTGACCGAAATTTGAGGCAAAGCTTATAAAAAAGGAATGCAGATCACAGCTGCACCTGTGGTTTTTCATTGTCAACTCGACGCAGCATTTTTTTGTCTGTGTGCCAACACAGACATATTGTTTTTCTAGGAATTCTTTTTTTTATTTCTCTTTCTTTCTTTCTTCTTTCTTTCTTTCTTTCTTTCTTTCTTTCTTTCTTTCTTTCTTTCTTTCTTTCTTTCTTTCTTTCTTTCTTTCTTTCTTTCTTTCTATCAATCTTTCTTTCTTTACAGGCAAATTTGTGCGACATTTCCTTTGAAAAGTATTATATGTAGAAACTCCAAACTTGGCACAATTATACTTCTATAGATGAAGTCTGGTCTTTTTATAATGAGATGTCACGCTTTTTAAAATTATGCATATGAGGGCTAATTGAAGTTTTAAATCTTCAATATCTTATATACTATAGTAGATAAAATTTCCTAGTGTATAGGAGTTCGACCATAGCAAGGCAAAGGTCAGCTCAAATGTCAAGGTCGTGTCAAGGTCAAATGCCAATTTTAGGTCAAAATATCATTTGAAAGGTCAAGGTTCACTTCAGGTAGAGGTCATCTCAAGGTCAAAGGCCACTTTCGATGGTGACTTTCTTCTAGCCATAACTTGGTTAATTTTCATCCAATTTTGATCATGTTGGGCTCAAATTGTAGATATGGTAATGCTGCACATTTTGAAACCCACATGTGACCTCTAAATGTAAAGGTCAACGTCATTTGGACCTTTGAAAGTTTCACCCAGCTATAACTTGGCCAATTTCCATCCAATTCTAATTATGTTGGACTTAAATTGTGGGTATTGTAACACTGTACACTTTTGCAATTTACATGTAACCTTTAAAGATCAAAGGACAAAGGTCAAAGGTCAAGGTCATTTGGACTTGGAAATTTTCACCCACCTATAAGCTTAATGGAATATTAAGGTACCAAAGCACAAAAGTTGTACCATTTAATATTTACAACTTTGGAAGGCACACAGACAGATTTGCTTTGAAGCAAATCTTTTCCTTTCTAGTCTTATTTAATTTTTGGAGGTCCCCCGCCATTGTATTCCTTCCGTTAATGTGTTGCAACTTTGGAAAACCAAACATACATGGTGCGGCCATGCTTCAATAGATGGTAAGAGAACAGTGTTCAATATGAGGACGTATTTCAAATGAGATTAACGCATCCCACAAAGACTAATCAAGGAGGCTACACGAAGCTTCCTTGGACTAAATAACTACATTGTAGATCGCAAGAACAGTCGCTGTACATGCGTAGTAGGAGTTCACATGATCATAACAATACCAAAAAGCAACACAGCGTGTATTACGGAAACCAGTGGGGACTTTGACACAACTTCGACAATGGCGTTGATCGATGAGAATGAGATACTCAGAATTAACATGGATTTCCCAATCTAAAATATGCAAAATGTGATTCAATGCCAAAAATTCAATTTTAAGTGTGTGATTATTTGCCCTAAAATATGCGTTTTGAAGCAAATAATCCTGTCCTGCAAGGAAAAGAGTGTGGCACTGTTAATTTCATTTGTGTTCTTGACATGTAAATCTTTTCGCAAACGGACCCCCACCAGTAATTAATATGGTCAGAAAGATGATGCGAAATTAATAATAATAACAGTAATAATAATGATAATCATCTTCATCGTAAATTAGGGGTCCGGCAGTTGTAACATACTTCTGAAATCAAGCTATCGCAAGAGAGCAGTTCCTCTGTTTGTTAGTGTCATGCTGCAGCGACAATTAAATCTGAGGGGGCGAAATACAAACTTTCAATGTAAACATTATGCAGTGTGCGCAGTTCAGACTCTGTATTATTTGCTGGTCTATCTAAGATGTGAAGAAAAAAAGAAAAAAGAAAAATCAGCATCGTTATGAAAATGTGTCCTATTTAGGAAGATCGATTTTCATTTTGGGTTTGGGAGCGAACAGCTATGTCATATGTGGAATTACTTATATATTATCATAAATGGCAATGACAAAATTATCTTTTTAGTCGTGACCATTATATAGGCAGGTAATAATAAATTCTCCATAATTGAGGGGGGGGGTGCATAATTCAGTGCAACGCACTGTCAAATCTGCTTTCTTGTGGTTATGTCATAAAAGTTTCTTTCATGTATTGAATTTCAATCGCCAAACCATGTATGATGAAAAGGTAAACTTACTCGTCCTTCTTGCTATTTTCAAAGTTAAACAAGTGGGCAGCTGATCGCGGTAAATACGCGTAATGTGATAGAGGTATTTGCACAGTAATGTGATTCCAAACAAGCCAGTAGTCATACAATACTGTTGATATTTGTTCATGTAGAAATAGAATTGTTCTTGAAGTTCATTAACAAACAGTTGTGTTAAAACGTCTACAAATAGTTTTTGACAAGATTTTTTTTCCTTTTATATATTGATATTGACGTATATCGTCTGAAATCTTCAGAATCAATGGTCTATTTCGTATATACATGCTTGGCGTCCCAATTGTAGCAGCAAAAGAAAGCTGAAACACAAAGGGGTTAGTTCTAATGAATGAAATTTGTATATATGTTTTGGAAAATGGATGTTATGATGATGGTGGTTATTAGCTTGGCGATTTATCTGCTGTTGTGTGCCTTTTCTTTTGTACTGAATCTTTGGAAGTCAAAAATGTTTTGATACAACCTAGCCTGTTGGCCCCCAATTGGCAAGGGAATGGTCTTGGACCCTCACCAAACTCACACAGAAGAAAGTCTCTGACCAGGAACACATTATTCCACTAGATCGCATTTTAAATGTTTGTTTAATTGTTTCTATTGACAGGAAGTTTAATCCTTTCCTGTTCAAGTAACTTTAAACGCCTCCCCCCTCCCCGTCATGCATGGACGATAATGGAACAGCACATTATCGCTCAGTTGAAAACAATGATTTGAAGAGGCTATGAGGTTTTGAATTACACAGATATTTCCCACTTCTTCAAGCCACAAAGAGTGCTGTGACTTGACGCACACGCTATTTCCAAAAAAGTATTAAATTCGTCCCCTCCTTAAGTAGCAAAACAAAGCTGATGACTATATCACTCTTGCCAGTAAGATCATACAAAGAAGCTTGAAGTTACCTCGCTGTAGCGGCAGCTTACACTCTTTCAGAGCCAATATTGGACAGAGTCAACAGCTTCATCCTGTGTGTTTTGAGCAGAATGCGGCCAAAGCGACCTGAGGAAAGCTGTTGATCTAGGAGACGTTTATGCTTTTTTACGTAGGCTTGTTCGTACTTGAATGGATGGGCGATGTACAAAGAATATGAATCTAGTATATCATTACGTCAATTCAAAACACATCGATTTTTGTTGAAATTTGAACTTTAAAGGTTGCGCCGAAGCCCCGGGTTCAAATAAATTCAGCGGGGTCTGCCGAGCATTACAACTTTTGACACAGATCTCGCTGGCGTCCTGGATAAATGGATGAAAAACAGACACAGTGTGTTGCGTTGCGAAGGTGTGCAGCACACTGCATCATAGTTGCAAGGGACCACAAAAAGCCACCGTGACTTGAAACTGACAATCTCATTTCATCGTCACTTTGGAGCAGCGCAAAAATCCGGTAAGTAACTCTCACTCATGGAAGGTAACTAGCTAGGCTTCTGTGTGTTTTTTTTTCTGCTTTCAAAGAAATATACTTTGCATATTGCACAAACATATTTGCGTTACAAATTATTCACCCAGGAGATCAATTCAAATATTATGATTAAAATTGAACTACAATCCCAGTAATAAAGACAGCATGATTACACATCTGTTGGCTCGAAGATGTCGGCATTTGGAGCGAAGTTTTGTGCAATCTTCAGTGTTTGACATGCAATTTTGCACCCACTATAACGACACTAAGGTAAAAGTGGTGATCAAACAGGTGTACATTGTGGCTGTACAACCTGATTTAACCCTCTTGGGCTCAAACTGTAAAAATACACATGTCAATGTGTGTGAGTGTGTGTGTGTGTGTGTGTGTGTGTTCGGCACGTGATAAGGGAAGCAAGACAATAATTCCAACAACAATTCTCAGGAGAAATTTAAAATGAAAATTGTGAGTTTTACGAACACTTGAAGTGGGCATGTATATGAATGTAAGACCCTAAATTGCTCCCACGTTCTCAGTTTGACACAGTTCCAGGTCCTCGTATTTGAACCAAAGAAGACAGCAATCGCGATGCCTTGTCACATAAATGTGTCCAACAGATATGATAAAAACGTTGGCCAACTTACTAAAGTCACTCAGGCGAATACACAAAGTAACGCCCTAAGAACATTTTTACTTGCATTTTTTTCACACAGGCACGCAAACAAATAAAACAGCTGTGAAGGAATATAATAGTCCAAGTCTGTTGGGCAAGAAACTACACGTAAAATGTTCAGTAAGCCAGCCTCCCCTACTTGGAACTGTGCATTCCTTTACCCATTACAAAAGCCCCTGTCGTCTGTAAATTTCAAACAGATCGGGTGGGGGCTTTTTCTTTTTTGTGGTGGTAGGCGCTGATACAGGAAAAATATATCTCACGTTAGTGATTATATAGGGCACCGAGGGAAGGGTAAAACGCGGTCAGTGTCAGACCCGTTGATATACTTCAAAACGAAAATCACTCATGCTTCACACCAGAATTGATTGAAAACAAAATTATAGTGCAAGAGATTGCATCACCTGATTCACACAAGGTACCATACTTCATAAAATATTCAACACGGGAGCCATATCACGGTTCAACAGACGTGTGGTTGTTGGGAGTCAATGCAGCAATTCTGTCATTGTCAGTTTCAACAAACTTAGTTATGTCTGTGTGCCAATACAGATATATTGTTTTTCTAGGAATTCTTTATTTTTTATTTCTTCCTTCCTTCCTCCCGTCCTTCTTTCTTTCTTTCTTTCTTCACAGGCGAATTTTTCCGACATTTCATTTGAAAAGTATTATACGTAGAGTCTTCAAACTTTGCGCAATTATACTTCTATAGCCGAAGTCTGGCCTTTCGTAATGAGAGGTCATGCTTTTCAAAATTATGCAAATGAGGGCTAATTAAAGTTTTAAATCTTCAATATCTTATATACTATAGTAGATGTGGTTCTGAGTGTATAGGAGTTCGACCATAGCAAGGCAAAGGTCATATCAAATGTCAGAGTCATGTCAAGGTCAAAGGCCAGTCTCTATTTTCAAATCATGAGCACTTATTCGAATATACATACTTGAGCGGTGATGGTTGTTGAAGGGATGGGTAGGGTACAGTCTCAAGAAAGTGAGGGTCTTTATTTACTGTAAATATTTATTGATTGTGTGTATTGAACAGAAACTGAACATCTGCATTTCGTTGTATTTTCATGTTGACAAGACAAGTTCATTACACCCGACATGCCTGGTCTCTGCAAATAATCCATATACCACTCATGTTCATGTGGGTGTCAAAAAGTCGTATCTAAACGACCACCGCATATGCACAACCGACCAGACGTTTCCTTGGGGAACGTGAAGGCTGATCCTTCATCAACACATAATTAGGCCTCTCATCCTGTTTCATCACATAGGCTGCAGATACAATACTCTCACATTTTTGTTTGATAAAGATATCGGTATCTTGCTGGGGAAACGGTCAGTTCAGTTGTGACTGACTGAGTAATAAAGGGGGGAGGAGGAAAATTCTGGACGAGGCCATTGCCTTGTCTGCCTCATGCTGGCTATGGGCCTGTGTTAACTTACAGTGTTTTGTTTTGAAATGTGTGATGAACTAACTAGAACGAAATAACTGCAGTCATTATGTTGTCGCAGTCACTTTAAATGTGCTCACTGGAATGATTAGGGTGGAAATAGGGCCAGTGGAAATTTCGAAGCACTGTGTTAGCTTACACTGTATATATTTGAAATGTGTGATGAACCAACCAGAACGAAATAACTGCAGTCATTATGCTGACACAGTCACAATAAATGTGCTCACTAGAATGATCAGGGTGGAAATAGGACCAGTGGAAATTTTGAAGCACTGGCCCTGGCATCCGCTAAAAAGTTTGACTTGTCTAACCGTATATGCCATACCCTGAATGGATATAATAATAATAATAATAATAATAATAATAATAATAATAATAATAATAATAATAATAATAATAATGATGATGATGATAATAATAGTAACAATAATAATAATAATAATAATAATAATAATAATAATAATAATAATAATAATAATAATAATAATAATAATAATAATAATAATAATAACAATAACAATAACAATAATAATAATAATAATAATAATAATAATAATAATAATAACAATAATAATAATAATAATAATAACAATTTATTGGACCTCCACTTCGGGAGAAGTCAAAGATATAAATACATCAAGATAAAAGTACATGCACATCAGGATAATAAGAACTGTTAAAATCTACACTGTATTTCTCAGGTGTATTAAACATGATTATAATCTTATTGTACCCCTAGAGTTAGCCAGTTAGCAGTATATTAAAAAAATGAGACTAATACGTAAAAGCACATCGATTAAACCCATTAATATGCCTTTACCAACATAGTGGCAAGAATATGCTAGTATTCCATGGGATGGTTGAAATTTTCATGAAGGATACGATATCTAAAGGAGTCAACAACTCCATCCGGTTGACTTTCAAACGAGGGGGGGGGGGGGTGATACCATGGACAGAACGTTGATTAAAAAACACATAAGGAGGGGACATGCCTTGGTAGTGTACTCTGTCGATCATAGTGTTGGCAACAAGTCCCGCGGTCCCTTGAGTCATATACCTGGCGAGAAAATGACAGCAGAGCCTCCTATAGGGCGATTCAACGTTGGCTACCCTGCGCAGGGACACTGTACTGTGCTCAATTGTGTCCTTGACCCATGGTATACAGAGGGCCTTCAAAACAGCAGAGGAATGTGTTCTTTTACTAAAACCAAGTACTTGCTTTTTTTTTGCCTTGGAAAGATTCTAGACGCTTGTGCAAACCTTTAGAGAGGTGGACGCTATCTAATCCGTATAAAAGGCTAGGAGCACCGATTGTCTTCCACAAATGAGTCTTAACTTCTGAACTTAATCCTGCAAGGAAATATGAGAGCTAACGGGAAAGCCCAGTTTAGTGAATTTTGTGTGTCTTTATCATATTGTCCATGTGAAAATAGAGTCTCAAATGCTAAGAAAACGCATCTCAGAATTTCGATTTTTCAACCCACCCCCACCCCATCTCCTGCTCTGAGATTTGTGCCTTTGCCACTCGCAATTCTTATCCCCTTTTAGAAAAACTTTGGATTCCCTCCTAGAAGAGAAGAGTATCAGATATTCGTGACTTCTTCTCTAGGCTCGCAAATCCTGTGTCTGTACATTAACCCAGCCATGCACATGACCATGATAGCACACAATGTTAAATTTTGAATAAAAACATGGAACAATATAAGTAAATATACCTAGCTTTTGTGTCAGACAAATGTGTCAAACTTGGTATCAGATACCCTCAGAATGCATGATTTAGCACCTAGGATTCAAAATCTTGCTGGGGCACCATGCCCCCATCCAGTTAGGCTGTGTTCTCCTAATCCATTTTGCATCCTTGGTTATAGACCTAAAAGCATTGATAAGCCGCAGGCACACAAAAGATAAAACTGGGCAAGTGGAGAATACTGTCAGTTATGTAACTTTTCCTCTCCACCACCATTTGCCCAGACATCTGTGTCTGGGTTTAACACCTATTAATTGAGTAAATTGACAGAAATAGGACCCATGTAGTCACTTGTAGCTTAGAAACCACGTCTCTTTGCCATTGCCCATTAAATTGACAGAAGTAGGACTGGCATGGCCACTTTACAGCACCATGGGTCAAGATCATTGCTTGGTTGTTACTTAATTTGACCTGGTATGTTCTCTGAATACACATATGGGTTTTGTGTGAGGATGGGACAGGACACTTGTTTTTCTTCCTTGCATCTATAGTCACAAGTCAGTTTCCAAGAGATCACCTTATTAGGAGCTCAAGCATCCGACACTACTGGGGTGGTGACCACAGCTCCTTTCTCACTAATCCAAAACTTAGCCCTTGAGACATCTGCTCAGACCCAGATGCTATTGATCTGGTCCATGTACTGTTTTTCAGGGTGTTGTTCTTCAGAGTTTTATTCAAAAAAGTCAACCAAACATTGACTGAAGCTGTCGAGTTCTCTGTTCTTCAGGTGCAAGGCTCAGAGCAGAAGTCACGCAAACTGGTGTGTCTGGAGTGGGAACCTTTGGGTTGTTAGCTATGGCCACTGTAATGAGTCTCCAAAAGGGATAGCCTTTGGTTTCCATTCTGGTATTCCAGAACCTCGACCAGTCTGAGTGCTCAGATACAGGCGCTGGGACCATAAGTCCAGGAGGTCAGGGTAACCAAGGTTTCAGCAAACTTCCCAGACTCCTGGGTTCAGGAGCTTGGATTGTAAACCATGGTATTGGAGATAGAAGGAAGACACACTGATCTGTGGGGGCACCTTCAGCCATTATTAGGCCTTTGGCCCTGGCTGTGTTGCCACCTGGTGTGGCTTGGGTGACGATTTTAGCTCCCCCTCTGGCGGTGTTGGCTTTTGTCGTCAGAGACTCCATCTTCTTCGGCTCCCACCATCACTGCAGCTGAGAGCAGGCAGACCCTTTAGACATATAGGCTCGCTGCTCCTGCCTTGTGTCAGCTCTCTCCTAGCACTAAGACTCGCAGGGCTCCTCCTGCCAGCAGATTTCTCAGTCAGCGGCAGCTGTGACCCCTGAAACAAGTCTCCGTGATTGAAGACCTTCAGGTTTTCCATTCAGGTATTCCAAAACCTCAACCTGCCTGAGCGCTCAGATCTGGGTGCTTGGATCATAAGTCCGGTATGTCCAGCACATCTCACTGCAGCTAAATCAGAGCACTCTTTCAGTGGAGCAGTTTCCTGCTTCCACCTTGAGTCAATTCTCTCTCAGTGCTTAGACTTTCACCGCCCCCCCCCCCCCCCCGCCAGCAGATTTCTCAGTTGACACCAGCTGTGGGCCTAGAGACAAGTCCCCTGGAGACCCAGCAGGATCCGTCTGGCCAGCAGACATCTTGTTGGCAGGCACTGAGACCACTGCACATGATACAAGGGAACCTCCCCTCCCTGGCACCACATGGGCTGAGCAGGCAGAGGTGGCATTTGAGGCTGCAGTGACTTCCACTGAAGTCCTTACTACCCCAGTGCAAGGCGTGGTGACATGGATGCATCCACTGCAACCTCCCTCACTCATGGACATGACTCATGCTCCAATGAAGGGCTTTGATTAGATTGAAACACTCGTTACGAGCCTAGCTGGTGACCAAGTGTGGTTCTGCCAGTTGCATACTTCCCAGACTGACCCTAATGGGTCCCAGGGCCCATGCTCCCTCTGAAACACAATGTCTTGAGAAGAGCGGACGGTGTTCAGGCAAGGGCAAGCCTTCTGGTAAAGGCAAGAAGACAGGAAAGGCTCAGCATTCCTGACTCTTGTATGCTGGATAATGCTGTCTCAGGATTGTCAATCCCCCCACAGACCATTTTGTTTGTCCTCAACATCCTGATATACCGCCACAGGCTTCCCTTTTGGGCAAGACAGGCCTCCATTAAGCCAAAAACCCAGCAGTCGGAAGAGCGGACAGTACGCAGGCAAGGGCAAGCCTTCTGGTAAAGGCAAGAAGACAGGGAAGGCTCAGCATTTCTGACTCTTGCATGCAAGATATTGCTGTCTCAGCATTGCCAACTGCCACACAGACCATTGTTTATTTTCTCAACATCCTAAGACATGGCCACACACTGCCGTGTTGGCCAAGACAGGCCTCCATTAAGCCGAGAACCCTAGTGGTTCAAACTGCCCACCATGGAACCCAAAGCATCAGCGTTCCTAGAAGCAGTTCATATGCTTCAGGGCAAGTGTGCCACAGATCCGGTCGAGGATAAGGGTACTCCACTTTCACATCTTAATCTCTTCCTGGTCCCCAAGTGGAAGGGAGGATGATGCCTGGTCTTAGACATGTCAACACTGAAAACTTTCTGGAAGCTCCGTCCCTAACGATAGAGTAATTCCAGTCAGTGGGAGCAGTCTTAAAGAGCATGTCCCACTTCACTAATTATGCCATAAGTTAGAGAAAAATGGCTATTTTATCAATTGGTGAAAGAAAAAAAATGAAGTTTTGCCGCAAATACACAGGAACACCGTGTTTTTGTTGCTGTATTGCACGCCCACTTTGAAACAGCGCTGTCGTGGAACTTCGTCAATTCTCATGAATATTAATGAGGCATGACGTCACAGGTGTAACATGTGTGGGGAAGCTGCAGGGAAACCCGAGCTGCAATTGGCGACTGCAAAGGAAAAGCAGTCACCTGGCAAGTGATGCTGCGTAAAATGTTGCTCCAATACCAACTTAGATGGTGTTAGCTTACATTGTTTTCCCAAAGTATATAAAATATGGAAGCAGCCTCAATGTGCATGCGAGGTGACGAGTGCACTCCCCGCTGTGGGTACATCTGTTCGGCTCACTTTAAAGAGAAGGATTTTGTGGGGTGAAGTTGAACAAAGTGTCGCAGACTTAGGGCATGGTGGGGAAACAGATAGTGATAAACACAAGTATTCCGGGCTATTTTAGTAACAATTTGGTACCAGGTTGCAGTTTATTTGTAGCATGCGCTATGCTTATGGTTGTATTTTTGTTTCAACAATGTCAGACCCAGAACTTCACATCTTAGTGCCAGAAGGCGTAACCCGTGATTATAATAAAACTTAGGCCTCCACTAAGTCAGCATGCGTGCACAACCCTAAAAATTTTCTGCTACGTATAAGCATTGTCGCAAACAGATTGTTGTTTTGGTCCATAGCTAGAGTGCATTGCTTCATTCAGATCATTCATGGTTGAAAGAAAGGTTTCTCAGTTTTGAGGGAGTGACCACTGGTCACGGTCATACCCAAGTTAGAGATCGTGTAAATGATAATTGTTATGTTATCTGTCACGTGCATCATCAATCCATTATAAAGCGAGGTAGAAAAAAAGTATTTCATGATGTTGCACAAGTGATACATCTAAAAATGACTGCTAGAGTGATAAGCATGACATGCACTTCTATGGGAACGTTACAGGCTGGCGGGAAAAGTTTCTTCCAAATCGATGTAAACAGGTAAATGAATGCTTGTTTATGGTTTGCCTTCCATTGCATTGTGTATTTGAAGTTTGTAGAATAAAATGTGTTTAAACCAACATGCATAGTTATTGCTCCAATTTGAATGAAATACAGTACATGCAAACGTATGGGGGGAGTTGCACACACAAGATTGTGTCTACAGACAGGCCATGGAATTAACAAAGACTGTCTTGTAAAGAGAGATCTCTAGTCACATCTGAAATTCATGCCTTCATGCACATCTAAATATAATACATGTTACGTGTAGTTACTTTGCAAAATTTCAAATAAATCAATGCAGAAGTGTAGGAGTTGCAGATGCAAAGTTGTGTCTGCAGATGGATTGACAGACAAGCTCATTCCAGTATACCCCCAAACGTAACAAGGTATAAATGTTAGTGAATGACCAACAAAAGAGGGCTATTAAGGCCATGCTACCTTGCATTTGACATCCACTGTGTAGAAGTTTCTGTCACTTAAATATTGATAAATTGGGCCTGGAAGTAAAGCTGTGGGAATATTTCTCCCTTGTCAAAATTTATGGATTCATTGCATAATAGGATGGTACCTGTCACCAAAAACCACCCCTAGGGAGGATATAAATGTGGATTTATGAGACAGATGGTCTGACATGAGAAGTACAAATAACAAAAGAACTAATTAAAGTAGGCTAAAAAGGTGGTCTCTCATCAGGGTGGTTTTTTTATGACAGATACCACTGACCATTTCTGTCATGATTATTAGTATCCTTCTTACTACATTATTACTAAGTGCTCATTTGGAAAATGTCAGAACCACTGCAGTGAAGCATCTCAAATTGGAATCATTATTGCTCAAATTTAATTCATTTCCACAAATATGACCATAAGTAAGCCTAAATTAGTACAACCATTCAAATATGATTTGTTCACATTAACTTGTTCATATAGGACTGCCTACCTCAAATGGAAGGAAAGCTCATTCTTTCAGGGGATGTGAGATGCAAGAGTCCAGGGCATTGCGCAAAATTTGGTTCGTTCCCCGTGCATCCATAAACTACTGGATGTTCACCTTGTCCAGGTCGGTGTTTTTGCAAAAATGTAAAGTTGGGAAAATTCAATAAAAAATATTCTTGACTTGAAATTCATGTGTGGATTCTTGACCATAAGATTTTATGTTATTTTAATATTTTCTATATAGAAATACAACACAACAGAATGCAAAACAATCCAGAACGTTTTATTTCACATTACTTTTGAAATTATTAACATCAGCCGATGTCTAGTATCAATGACATTGATTTTATGGAGAAATAACTTATAAATTTACAATCCTATTTGCAAAATTGTACAGGATTGCTAGCACTGCAGATCAAATCATGTACACACAGTGTACAGTGCCATGTATGAGACAGAATGTTGACCTGGAAAATTTCTGCCGATTAACCCCCCCCCCCCTCCACCGGAAAAAAACAGGTCCTCCCTCCATGCTCCAAGTCCCTACCACTCAACAAAGTAACCCATAGTATCCATGTGCGTATCTGATAGGGTAAAATGTACCTTCTGCCCCTGTAAATACAGTGATCTGGACACTCTGATGTCTGTTTTAAACACACACTGAGACTAAAGTAAGAAGGCAGCGTGGTTCAGGTTGGGAATTGTATGCATCTCCCATATATATTGATCACTGTACATTTTGCCTTTCAGTAAATGTGGACACACTGTGCCCATATGTCTAGTAAATGTAATCCTTGAGCATAAGTTGAAAATTTGCACATGGGCTCTTGCGTGTTCAAAATATTAAAATAAATCACTCAGGTCTGCCTCCTGATATCCCTCACACTGAAGTGAAGGGAATCCCTGGCGTATGGTGATTACAGCACAGCAGGGCACGGTATACCGATGCTCCTCCCAAGATATCACCAACACCATCGTACCAACTGTCTACATGCAATATATCTGTAACTTCTGCAACAGGAAGGAAAAACAAGTGATATTTAGTATGTTATATTGTATCATTTAGGAATGGTTCAACATTATCATCATTTTTGAATTAGTAGGCCTACTTAAGAAATGAAATATTATGACCGCCCACCGCCTGCAAATAAGCACATTAAAAATGATGATCCCCCAAATATATCATACAAATATTGCACAAAATAGGCTAAAAATTGACCACCATTTTCCATATTCTATAAAACTGAAACAGACCTATTTAATCCCCTCCCGCCCGTTCGTACTGTCAGTACTAATTGAACAAGAGGGCTATGGGCCTAATGCTCTGCTGGCATCGTGGCTATATTGCATCTATTCATTTCAAGTTGCTTCTAAACATATATAGCTTATGTAAATTTAGTGTATGAAACCTCCACCAGATGGCACTTCGCCCCACATGTAATCATAGCTTATATGTGTAATTCCTCTTATGGATATTGTTGCATGGGCCAAGACAATGATTAGTGAGTCCTTTACTTTATGTTCTCAGTGACCTTGGGACAGAAGGTTAAGGTCACCCTACTATATAATACAAGAGGCCCACAGGCCTGGTGCTGTGCTGACATTGCCACTGATGCCCAAGCTACACCCTGCCAAATGAATCACCTTTTTCAACTTTACAGGCATGGTGACCTCACAAAAATAAGTCAAGGTCACTGATATTATTCAAAATTCTAGCTTTGAGCATTGTCTATATATCCTATAAATTTCGCAAGTCTAATCTAATTACCATTCAAAATATGGAATTTCATATCTTAAAACACATTTTGGCTCATAATTTCCGTCAAATTATAGGTGGTGCAACTAGTATCATTTGCAACTTAGATTTTGAACTGCCCCACAATCCTACCAAGCTTAGTGAAGATCCGCCATAAATTAAAGATGCTAGAGTGTTCACAAGATTTTCACATTATGACCCCTATTTTACAAATTAATGTAGGTGATGCCACCAATATCGAAAGGGGCCTAGACTTTTATACAGCCTATAAGCCCTGAAAGTTACATTGGTATGACTTGAAAAATGTGGATGTTATCATGCTAAGAAGCAAAAGTTTACGGACGGACAGATATGAGCGGTCGCATAAGTTCTGCGACCTTTGGTCAGCAGAGCTAAAAATGATGAAAATGTTGAACCATCCCCAATACTAAGCCCCATATTAATGATGACATATACTAGAGCAGAGATTTAAATGTGATTCAGTCAATACAGTCATGGGGCCTAAACTTGGATAATTATCTCACTACATGTATGTATTTACATGTATGATATAATCCAAATAATAAATTGTCCTTTATAACAATTGATGTTGTGTCTTGTCAACTAATAACTTGCAACAGTTCTGGTAACAACAATTAACAGTATATAATCCTAATAAATTTTAGAGATATTATATAGTTGACAAAGATTACTGATTAAATAGCTCATAATATTCAAAATTTGTAGAAACGCATGTACATCACAAAGAGTGTAAAAGCCTGCAAAGAGCCACGGATGACTGCGTGTCTTGCACATGTAAGACACAATGATACAAATATTTATAAACAATAATGTGAAAAATGTCAAACGTTATCAGGGTCGGGTTCAAATTTTGCTTTATATTAATAGATGTACATCTATGGTGCTGACTTCAAATTGTCAGCAGCTCATGAAATAGGGAACACAGTGCATACATACATGTGTGAAAACATCCGACATGTACGGTGTTGTTTTACATATGTACTGACTGAAAAAAGTAAACATGTATATTTACCAATCACTTAATTGGCAGTGTTCAAAATAAAATTTTGTTTACTTGCCAGAAATTGGCAAAAAATGTCCTACTGTCATTGAATTATATTACAAAATTGGACAAGTTCAGCATGAAAACAACTTGCCCGCACATAAATTCACTTCTTTCAGACAAGACAGTCAGCCAGCCTTAAGTATTTCTAATGCCGATTGGCATACTGTATTAATTCCAATTGTAGCACATGCCCTAGTAGAAGTACACCCCTTACTTTTTAATCTTGGGGGTTTTATTAGGAATTCAGTATTTCCAATTCTTTGAAAAACTAACTGCATTTGATGAAAGAAGAGGGTTCATAGTTGTTTTTTAATGCTCTTTGAATTCAATAAAGGTAATTGCTTGTGGTATTCTAAATTAAGACATATCATTATCACAAAACTCTGCCAAAATCATGTCTGCTCAAAGAAATCTTTGAATTATACAGTGTGCTACCATTGGAGTGAATAAGGTATGAAAGGTCACCGTAGTGACTGCACCAATTACCTGTGGGAAGGACCAGGCTAAATGCCGTGTTCATGCTGGTACTGCAGATACACGCAGCCCAGGGCACATCTTGCAAGGCAACACTGGCGGAAACCAGGGTGTTGTGTGATACACTTTATATCGGTGTCTGCGTCAACATCCTCTTCTGGGTACATTGGTTCTTCAAGAACGCTTAATATCTCTTCTGCCTCCAGGCAGCAGGTGCTGCCAACAACACGTCCATTGGAACACAATGTTCACACTGGCACTTATATTTCACAAAAAATGTGAAGACAACAATTTAAACAAAATATCATTTAACCCTTTCCCCCTGGAAGTAAAGTGTTGTCTGCTCTCATAGCTTTTGGTTTATCTTCCCCGTAAATGAAAACATTTGTAACAGCATGGAAAATGTAGATGAGACCCGTCAAGATACATTGTCATTGTAATGTGCCCAGGTCAACGGCTTCCCTTGGCCCAGGTTGGGCACTTTGTGCATAATCTGCACCAAGGAAAACTGTTGATTCAGTCTTAATCCAAACGGAAAAGGGATAAAGGGCTACAGGGACATGTATTGCCATTATTTAATGTGTTGCAATGCTGATCTAGTGAGGGGCAACAGGAAATACATAAATGATTTTTATTTTCAGACAACTTATAAGTGTATGTACAGTCAATATATGTGCCTATGCATGCAATGATTGATTCAGAGGTTGCAATGACGATTTTAGGTTTGCATAATTATTATGAGAAGCAAGGATTGTGACAAATAATAGCATTTCCTTGCCACCTGATTTTTTTTTCTCGAAATAACATAGGCTTACAAGTAAAAGTGTGGTGTGGTGACACCCTCAGACACAGTTTAAATAATGATTTTACATGATACAGTTATGTTTTAACAATACTGGTGCCTGCTTGCATGCATAAATATTCACGCAGCCCATGCCATTGGCATTGTCTGTGGGTATCCATTAAAAAAATATAATTGTTAAGTGGTTTACCTCAAGGACAAAACAAACATCTACTGACATGGAGCCAATTTGGAACAAATTTTTCTCGCCTGTGAAATTATACTTCATACTTCTAGCATTTTACAGCTGTCATTTCAAGACTCAGTTTGGCAGGCATACAATTTGCTTTTAAGTTATATCTTTCTAGTACTTAAACTTATCATGCAAAAACACCATGGATACTTGCACATTACATGCCACACTGTGATCGTATTAGCGTGACCGCTAACGACTGATGATGCAAGTTTTTAACGTTATTCTACGGTCTCTAAATTGTTTATCCATGATGAAAACTAATCCCCGGTGCTCAGGCTGACTGAACAGAATGTACACATCCTTGATTAAAGATAGCCTTGACAATGACACTTCTACGAACAATAAAATGTTAATTGTTATGATAATCCTGTGATGAAAATACATCGCAAATTTTGTTGCAAATCCAGGCCTAGTTAGAAATATTATTGACAACCGGTGTATAGGCCGCATTTTGTGTTCAATTTCCATAGAATCTACGCCGGCGAAATCGTAAAAGTGTACAGGTCAATCTGCGTGGCCTGTCTAATGCTATGGAACAGATGAAGGCAAAGCAATAAAATAAAATTAAATTAAATTAAATAAATGGCTATCCCTCACTAATAGATAACTTAGTCAATCAAATCAGGGAGCTGCCATCGAGATTCGAAGGCAGCTCTCGCTGCCATCGAAGGCAGCTCCCTGATCAAACTGAATTGAAATTGACCTACAAACTCCGATTGCGGACCAGAGGCACAGCATAAGCCATAACGCCAACGGCTCCAATGTCGTCAGGCCTCACGTCTTCTCGTGCTGCTGGCTCATGCTGCCATTCCACGTGGCCCCATTGGTCAAATTGTTTGTCCGAATTCCTTGTATCGTTCTGATCCCCATACAAATCATTGTAGCTGTGAAAATCTGAGCTGTTCTCTGTGCCTATAATATCTGTTCCTGAGTCAAACATGTTGAAAGCAGCGCGAACACTCCAAAGTGTTACACCTGCAACATCATAAAAGTTATAACCAGCAACGACTCCAATGGGCCGTTTCCTACAGAAAGCCCATTTATGCGCTTACAGTGTCCATATAGGGTCACATTCGCATGGCAAAAATATCGACTCTTGTTCATTATATGTCATTACCTGCATTTACATGCGAAATGACACGATGCGACATGGACTTTAAGGCCCATGGATCAGCATGTCTTGATCTCAGAGACGCATTCTTCCACATGACAGTTATGGATACTTCACTGAAGTATCTGTGGTTCCCATTTTGGGCCAAATTTGCCAGTTGGGGCATTTCTGTTTGGCCTTGCTACAGCACCACAAGAGTTGTGCAGACAGTTGCTGCTTACCTTCATGGTCAGCTGTGAGCATTCATGTCTATCAGTGCAATTGGTTTACCTGAGCATTTCGGCATCTGGATTTGCAGTTTCCTGCACAGACCATCCTGGAACTTTGCCAACCTTTAGGCCCGATAGTGAACCTATTCAAGTCCAGTCTTCAGCCAGCAGACTTTCATCCTCCTCGGCGTCCAGTTTGTTCTGGTTGCCTACATCTGTCGCCCTTTAGAAGACTTGTGAGAGAGACTTACGATACCCCTTAGAGCCTCTCAGACTGACAAGGTCCACTTAGTACAACAATGGCTTGCCTTGATGGACTCCCAGGTCCCACTTGGTCTTCTCCACCGTCACTTTTGTGGTGGACCATAGGGTGATTGTCATGAGGGGACAAACGCTGCCACCTTTCACACCCAATTCACAATTCATATGAACCTTTCTTAGCCCAGATGGGCAGCCCATGTGGAGAGCTGGGCCGCATTGGGCCTTTGGCTGGCGTCCTTTGCTTCTCACCACATAACTGGTTCGCACTGGAGGTGATACACTTTGCACTCCTCCATTTCCAGGGCCTGCTGGAGCATATCCCGAGACATCAAGATGTGCTGGCCGACCAACTCTCAAGAAGGGGTCAACCAGTAGGAAGGGAGTGATCAATCCATCCCAGGGTCCTTCAGGACATGCGGGCAAGATAGGGAACTCCACAGGTGAATCTGTTTGTGACTCTCGAGAATGCAATACTGCTGGTTTACATTTCACCTGTCCCAGACCCCCAGGTCCTAGCAGTGAACGCTCTAGCCATGTACTGGAGCAACCTGTGGGTGTATGCCTTTCTGCCCTACCAGATCCTTCCAAGGGTACTGTGCAAGATTTGGTCCCATGATTGCACTGTGATCCTGTTGCCCCTTGGCAGCCCTGGAGTGATTGCTCGGTAAACCTACTGGAATTAAACGTCAACCCTCTGCTATGATTAGCAGCATGGCAAAAGTTTCTAGTGCAGCCGTGGTCGAGCGTGCTCAACCTCCATACTTGGCGGTTATCTCACAGCACATCTGCGACAGACGCTTCTCAGAATCAGTCTTTGATAGAATTGCCTGAGAAGGGCTTCGATCTTCTTCCATAACTATTTACTCAGCTCGGTGGAAGGTACTTTTCAACTGATGTGACAGTAGGAGAATACACCCTTGTGGGCATCCCAACTTCCTGTTATATTAGTGGGAAGTTTTAGGCAAGAGCTCGAGAACAGTGAAGGTTTCTGATCAGCCATCTCTTCAACCTTTGCCTATGTCCTAGATGTCAGCATCAGGGGCAATCATTATCTGTCAGTGCTCATTGCATCCTTCTACACCAACAGGCCAGCGATGCAACAAGTCCTGCCCTGGTGGGACCTATCGCCGGTTTTATTTATGTTGCAGAAGTTGCCATTAGACTGCTTTCAGGACCCTAAGCAGGTATCCCTCAAGTACTGGACATGGAACACTTGTTTTCTATTAACACTTGCTTTGGTGGCTAGGAGAAGTGAGATCCATGCTCTGGCTTATGACTGACTCCAATGGTCACCTGACCACATCCAGGTGGCCCTTAGGCCTCTCTTGGGCTTTCTTGCAAAGAGCCAAGTGGCTTGAGATCTGGCTATGGCCTTTAATGGTTTTACCCCCACCCCCAACCCATGTGATGGATGCCACTTTTCCTCTCGAGGAAAGGGCCCTGTGCCCAGTGAGAGCCTTTCACTGGTACCTTGCCGACATCGACAAACTCAAAGGAGCGAGGCCCACCCTCCTTCTACTACAGACGATCCCTAAGGCCTATGAGATCTCACTGAAAAGGCCTGGTGCCTTGCAGCTTGTCTTGGCCAGAACTCACAAGGTATGAGCCTTCAATGTCTCCTGTTCCACCCTACAGAATGTCACAGTTGTTGAAATTCTGCACGCCTGCTGATGGCTATCATCTATGACTTTCTCTGAGCACTAATTGCGTTACATGATAGTGCTACAGGATGGTATGTACGTCTTTGCTATCATAACCGGCTCCTTTGCTTAGGTTCTGATGCTTGTTCATTAGACCTTCCGCGTCCCATCAAAGCAGCCACCTTGTTGCACTTTATGGCGTTCTTGTGGTTTAGATCCAACACAGGGCTATAGGTCAGCGCATTTCTTAGTGGGCCTTGCTGGGCTTAGTGCCTAGTTGACTTAATCTTGAACTGTATCGGGCAGTTATCCTGTCTTGCTGGCCTGTTACCAGTCTGACACAGGAGCCCGCTGCCCATGGAACCACATACCGCCCGCTGCACCCCTCCCCCCGGCACTGCCCAGTTTCATGACTAAGACCTATAAAGATCTCCAGGTCTGATAAAGCTGAAACCAATAACATCTAACCATGACGCAGACAGTTGCTATGTTGGCGGGCAAGCACAGGGGGATCTAGTGCAGTCTCGTGCTGATTGGTAAGGAGGGTTTCCAGTTTCGGATGGATTCTGCTGTAAATGGCCTCAACTCCACGTAGCTCTGAGGTTTTCTCTCCAGACGTTGTCTTCATGTGGATCAATGGTTACCCCCAAACTGCTAGTCACAGCAGTCAATGAGGTCAGTATGCCAGTGACATTATGCCCACTGCCTGTGTTTGTATTTGGGCAAATGGTGGTTGAGAGGTAACGTTACATAACTCATAGGAGATATTTAGGAGTGGTATCAGTATTAGTAAGAATACTTTCCTCTTGACCACCAAAAAGCCCAGGCGGCCAACTGTGCTTCCTTTTAAAGCTGATGTTAAGTGACAAAAAGAGGAAGGATGAGACAGGGAGCATGTGCACCAGGAGTATCCAAAAATTATAGCCGCAAATTGGAACTAATGTAAAAAAAGAAACAAAACAAAAACGAAAAAGCAAACAAAAATAATACAAAACAAAAACATAAAAAGGTTTAGGCCAACGGCAAACATAAACTGAAGTTCCAAATATGGAAAAAGGCAACAAACTTAATGCAGGAATTATATAAACTGGGAGTATAGAAAACTGGAGAATGTGGAAAAATTTATCCTACAATCTGTATTCTCCAGTTGTTTCTTGCAGAGTAGTTATTAAGTGATAAACGTCCTTATTTTAATTAACACACAATTAATCTTGGTACCATGTGTAAATGTTTATTCGTTTCTTTTTTTCAGAAATGACAGGCCATGGATCAACAGGCAAAAACTTTGACATGGTCATTGGCGTAGCAGCTTTTTGTGGGTGTTTCGTCGTTGTATTGCTTCTTCTTCTTTGCTTATGCGTCTTTTGTCGGAAATCGCGACAGCCACAAAAGCAGGATTCTAAGGACAATCAAAATGCTACACGCAGAAAAAATATTTCTTCGAACACCAGTGAATCAGGAACACAGCACATACAAGCTCTGTTCAGAACCCCCAAATATCTATGGAAATACATGTTTAGCGGCCGACAGGATTCAGGACGTCGACGAGAGAGTATAGAATCAGACGTATATCGTCCTAATGTGTGGGACCCAACCAGACCTTAGGTCGCGACCATTGTTAACATGTGCGTGTACACGATATTTTTTTTTATGCAAGTCTTTCAAAATTTAGAGCATTTCTGGATCATAACAAATCCATCGTAATGTAAATTCACAGCATGCCCGAGAAACTCCTCTCAACGATTCTGAGCTAAACCAGTCAGATTTCTCGTCGATTCATCTTTTGAATGTGCTGAATAATATAGAAATGAACATGTTGAATAATCAGCATCATTTTGGAATTTGCTTGCTTGGTTATTTGAAAATGAATATGCTAAGGAATATTGAAGCTAACATCTTGACTTATTTGGGAATGAATGGACAACACCTGACACATTATTATTACAGGACTTTTCTTGTGAATTTCAGTCAAATACCTACCTTTCATGTTTTCATATTTTGTGTTTTAGGCAAGGTCAGACGCGACAGCGGTTTATTGGCAACGCCTGTTCTCAAATAGCTTGAACCTGAAATATGTGGATCCCAAATCCAGCAAACCATCTGTAAAAGGCGCCATCTTTTGACGATTTAAAGATACCTTTATCACTGATGCGGCTTTGGTCACCATGCCACTTGCCCATGCAAGGTGAAAAACTTTTTTGACATTTTGCACAGCAGCTGGGGACAGGAACACTGATCGGTCTACTCTACCTATTTCGTGTGATTCGTCCACACCAAGTATAATTTTTCACTCGTAAAATCATGCAAGTATGCCATGACAAAGGCTATTATGAAGAGAAGATATACACGAGCACCGATGGGCTTTGTCAGCAAGTTGCTTCAGGGTTGTCCCGGAAAACCTTACTTTGGATCAATTCGGTATTAAATGCTTCCACAGAATGAGGTATATATACATACATACATGTATATATGTGTGTGTGTGTGTGTGTAAATTACCTGCTGTAGATTTATATCGGTACGTATTGCTGGTTCTGGCGTGCAATTACCCCCAACAGGTCATGGAGTGATTGGCTCTACTTTGATAAACGTCTTAAAAGTGTTTGGAATGATGGTAGCTGAGAAAAGTATTACTTCAAGCATTCATGACATCTGGATTTATTTACCTACCACATCTGTTTCTGGATCAGGTAGCTTATTTTAATGGTTCCAACATTGAAGATGATGGCACATACAAGGCGTCATAGCTTTAAAACAACCCAGTGCAATCGTGTGTCCTGTGTTACACCTAATCAAACGATCTTTCTTTATTTTGACAGATTTGAGCACATTGTAAAATCAAAGGAGAAAGACAAGAATGGAAAATGGTTCGTGGTCCATTAAATTTGGCAAATTGACTCTTTTTAGGGGCACCTGACAATACTTGTTATAGAAAATGTGCACGTGTTCCCGTCCCAAAAATTTAGACAGGGTCCATGTCGGGGAGGGAGGGGGTAGGTAAAGCAGTACAGCATACTGCATACAGTTGGTTGCGAATATTCTTCTTGCATTTTGCATGTTTCGCGTTTGTTAAAGTCATGTTATACAGTGTGTGTGTGTGTGTGTTTCGATAGTTTTAGTTCAATTACTGTCATTTAGTTTATCTGACTGATACACGAAGGGATATGCTCCGCCCAAATGTGCCCATGCTGTAAAACTTATTTGAAAAGTACAAGCGTACGATTCCACAAGGTGATCCAGGACGTTCCATAAACACAAACGTTCCTGGCGTGTATTGCATTTCTTTCAATTATATGTTTACTTAAAAGTTGTTGTTTCATTTTAAAATTACATAGTCCTGATGTCAAGACTGTCTATAACTGATTCATACGTTAAGGAGTACTTAAACTATACGAGTATGAAGCCTGTCAATTCTTACTTAACCCGATTTTAATATTTTTTTACGCTTTTGATCGTTAATATTTAAAAGAGCCATGCACGAGTGAATTGTTATCATCTTTCCAGACTCTCTGTGATTCATGTGGCATCATTTATAGTTTACAATCTGTACATCCAGTGTTGGTCAAAGCCAGCAACTTTCATAGCCGCTTTTGGTCACACTGTGCCCAAAACGTATTAAAGAAATCTGTTAACAAACTCTATTATTTCGGATGCAAGGGTTATACTATGCTACCTTCTCGCTGTATAATAACTGGGGTTACATGTATATTCAAATCTTCATTGGTTCTGCTTGGGGATTGGAGTGGGGAGTCGAAGGGGGCCAATGGTATTAACTGGATACTACTTGGACCATTCAAAAATGTCCGTGGCAGGGATCAAGATTTTGTTTCCCAAAGGACACAATGTATAGCTGTTTCATCTTCATTTGAAAACTGATATTTCTCACATATGTAAGGACTGGAAATGGATAGCTGTTTTTTTTTTCTTTTGCACAGCGAATGATCATTTGAACGACACGCAGGTATCCGACACATTTTTTAGGGGACAAAAGTGTATTTACTATGTTATGTTATTCTGACATACTCAGAGTTCTGACACATTTTGGGGTAATAGTCCCATGTATGTTTAAAATGATAGGGTGAGTATTGTGTTATTCCACCCTAAAATTTGGTTTCACTCTTGCTGTTAAAATGAACAAAGGGCCTCTGTTAATGCATTGCACTTCTTTATCTTTGATCCCTTCTCCACTTGGTTTCACATTATACTATATGTCCATCCCTGAATCAAAATAACATTGCAGTGCTTGGTCAGAACTCTCGCTTACATGGTTTACTCTATTTAAAATAGAGTCAATGTGTGATTTGCTGCTCCGTAAAAATAATTTGTTTCACAACAGTTTCGTGTCTTCCTTGTTTTGTGATTACGTACTTATGAAAAAACAACCACCTAAAACACTAAAATTTTGTAAGACTTTATCCTTATAAGCGACATTGTACAGTTATTACACATTCAAGATGCTCAAAATTATGCAAATCAGATTGATGAGAATTATGAGCCATATCATAGTCACTCTTTGATTTTCCAAACTTAGAGATAAGCATGAAATTCAACTTCATATGTATATATTTGTAAAAGAATGTTGAAAATACATACATTAACATAACAAAACAAGGTTTCTTGAAGGAAGAATTAGGCGTGACTGTAATTGGAAAAATATGATTGGTAAATTGAGTAGAAGCAACCTAACATGTTTGCGAAATGCATCACAGTAATTCTGTTTTCAGCTTTTAATCTCATAAGTAAAAATAGAATTTTGAAAGAAACGCGTGAATAAGAGGATATAATGCATGTTATGGTTTTGATTTACAACCAAGCTTGACTCAAGGTAGGGTCAAAAAGGCTTAGAGTAGTAACAAGTTACACTTACTGCTTTAGCTGGTTTGGCTAAAATGAACATGTCTTTCACCAATTTCTTGGGGTCTTAGCTAAACCTATGACGAAAGTTTTGGCATAGCTTTTTCTTATCCTTGAAAGTTATAATGAAATTGAAGACAAAATGCGAGTGCCAATTCCGCGTGAATGATAGCGTCTGTTTTTATTCGCCGCAGTGGACTCTACTGTACATGTCAGACCATAATTCCACGTCGGCGTTGCTCTCTTGTGATTGGTAAGTGATGCAGATGAATCACCCTTAAAATGAACGATACACGAGCTGCTTCAAAATCAAAATATGGCCAAGCATTACGAAATGCTATAGTTGCAAATTTTCGATGTCCTTGGAATAGCGTTGTGACCTGGTCATTTCTGTCCGATGCGAGTGTTCATTAAACTGCGAATTTGTGTTTTGTGCAAAGCATTGCAGACCATCAATACCATGACCATAGCCCAAACTCCAACCAATGCTAGGCGGTCGAACTGCCCACCAAAACACCTAGCCAGGCTCCCTTAACAGGGGAAGCAAATGTCACCTTCTGTTAAAGCTCTGGATGGTGTATTATTTTTTGTGAACCTTTTCACTTACTCTAAAATTCTAAAGTTGCATGAATCAAAATATGCACCAAAATTACTGTCATCAGGGTGTGTTACCTGGTGAGTTCGAACTAGTGCCCTCGAAAGCAGTGCCAAACTCTTTAACAAAGCGTTAAGTGGTGAAGGTTGTCTGGAGACTGCAGAATGTTTCTACCGCTTCTTTTTTTGGTTTGTGTTAGACACCTTGTACATTATTTTGTTAATGAATCTAAGATTATTTCCAAGAGACTTACACGAGATTTTTTAAAAAATAACACCCAAATTTTATAATGAATTCTTTTACTTAATGTTTAATGATCTTTCCAAATACAAATTCGTATACCAATACAATTCCTTACATTATCTACCTTTTTTCATTTGTAACTTAATATATGGACAATAAATTATTCCATCTAATATCATTTATCTTCACTTTTCGTTTTAAAGAAACAGGCATGGGAATATGAGAGAACTGCTACAAAAGTGTTCAAAATCGTGAATATCCTCAGGCTTCTATTTTCACACTTTTATTCAACAATATAGTTTTTCCTGCAAGAAAGAAAGAAAGAAAGAAAGAAAGAAAGAAAGAAAGAAAGAAAGAAAGAAAGAAAGAAAGAAAGAAAGAAAGAAAGAAAGAAAGAAAGAAAGAAAGAAAGAAAGAAAGAAAGAAAGAAAGAAAGAAAGAAAGAAAGAAAGAAAGAAAGAAAGAAAGAAAGAAAGAAAGAAAGAAAGAAAGAAAGAAAGAAAGAAAGAAAGAAAGAAAGAAAGAAAGAAAGGAAACTACGCATTTTAAATAATACGCATTTTGAAAACTGAAAAATTTTCCTGCTAGGAGATCATTTGTTCGTACAATACAATTATCTTCTTTGTTGTACGTTTTAGAATGTCCACTAGCTGTGCGACGTTACAAACCTCCACACGGAGTCGAGAGAGTTAAAAAATGCTGTTGAATCTTTTGCTTTAAATTCTCGTACCGAAAGTGGCAAGAAATACAGGCGCGCTCAGTTGCAGGTCGCTTTAGTAAGGGTACACCTACCACCTGCAATTCTACTCCAAGAATGTCCCGTCATTGCAAACCTCCATCCCGCTATTTGACCGACGTGAATGAAAGCGCACCTGCAACTGAGCGGGCGAAAGTTCGATCGCCACACGATAGTGTTATGTCTGGAACATTCCGTGCGTCACCCGACCATGACAAACAGACCGCAGAGAATAATGGCATCGCAGATATACCAACTGACTGTGTCACTACCAATACAATGTGTCCGCTCAGTTTATTTTCAGCGAATCCTGACACAGACATGCCAACACAACCTTCTCAAAATTATTTTCATCAATTTGCCCCCAAAAAATTGCAAAAGCAAAGGGGTCTAAAAATTGCTCATCTTAATGTTAGAAGCATAGTTCCGAAAATTGATGAAATTAGATGTTTTCTTCAGTATGTATCTATGGATATTTTTACCATATCTGAAACCTGGCTTGACAACAGTGTTGACAGTTCAGAGTTAGCTGTTAGTGGCTATAATCTTCTAAGGGCTCACAGAGACCTTCACGGTGGTGGTGTCGCTTTATATATTAAGAATGATTTTACATGTAACTTGAGGGAGGACCTAACACATGATGATACTGAAAGTATTTGGACAGAGGAAAGATTTCCTAACCAGCCACCAGTTCTAGTATGTTGCCTGTATCGACCACTTTCGGCAAAAGAAAAATACTATAATGCATTGGTAGACCAAATAGAAATGGCCGTCAACGAAGGACAACAGCCGATTATTTTGGGTGACTTTAACAATAATTATTCTATAAATGACAATAAGGACACACATCCAATCAGATTACTAGAAACCACATTAATTTTGATCTTACCCAGCGCATCTGTGATCCAACGCGCGTTACTCTAAAATCATCTTCTACCATCGATCTTATATTAACAAATTGCCCGGATAAGCACACTGTTTCGTCGGTTCTGAAATATTCCATAAGCGACCATTATCTTATATATACAGTAGTATCAATGAAAATTCCCAGGAAAAAGCCACGTGAGAAACTTGTTCGTGACTATTGCACCTTTGATTCCAACAAATTTATCTTACATTTACACAATGCCCTGACAATCAATCAGACTATTGAATCGAGAGATGTTAATACAGCATGGTCAGCTTGGAAGAACACCTTTAATGCGGTTTCTCAGGTTTATGCACTCCTCAGAAAAATTCGTGTACGCGATCGTACTAATCCTTGGCTAACACCTGAGCTGATTAAACGAATTTACCACGGAAAATATATCCACGAAAAAGCTCTTTTACTTAATAATGATGAATTGTGGACACAATAGAACCATTCGTAACAAACTAACAAGAGGCCCTAATATAGGCTGGTGAGCCTGTCGGCTAATTGTATTTTCTTTTGAATAAAGTATGTTTAAACCAAACTAACACATGATATTCGCATAGCTAAGCAAACTCTTTATCAAGACTCAATAATCAGAGCACGAAATCAGAAAGAAATGTGGAAATGTCTGAAGCACCTAATTCCGTCAAAAAAAAACAAAAAAAAACATGATAATTTTGTACTAGTCAGGCAGCAAGATCAGTATACCTTGACTTGGCTGATTTTTTTTCTCGCTTGATTCTGTGAACTAATATAGCACAAAAGCAAAAACTGACGGGTAAATTAAATTTACCCTTGAACATTTAAAAAAATTCAAGATGGCGTTCAATATGGCCGCCAAGTGTATACATTAGCAAAGCAACACTTTTTTCAGAAAGCCTGTTTACCATTTTGATGGCATTTGGGTCGTTTTATGGGTTTGTGATGATGCCTGACTCAAATACAATACTTGTGAGACTGTCAAAGGTCAAGGTCAAGGTCATATGGTAAGGTCAAAGGTATTTTTAGCCCAGAAAATACTGTAAGATGGGAAATAAGAACACACAATTCATGAATAAGAGTACGATATTTTCGATTATATATTGTGTTATGCGTGACAAGAACATTTTGCACACAATGATGGATGAAAAGTAAGTAATAACAAATAATCAAGATCCATTCAGAGATCAAGACTACTGGTATGTAATGGTCAGGAAGCCAAGGCTGATTTTTTGGAGGAACCTTGACTTGACGTATTTTTTTCACACTTGATTCTGCAACTAAAGATGTTTTACAAATATAATCTGGCGGGTAAATTGGCTTTACCCTTGAGCATTTTCAAAAATTCAAGATGGCGGCCAATATGGCTGCCGGACGTAGCTGCTCACAAGGATTCACTACTTTTGGTAACCTCTTGACCAAATTTGGTAACGTTTTGGCCATGATACAAGTTTGGGATGATGCTTAACTCAACTTGGACATTTTGTAGGTCCTCAAAGGTCAAGGTCATGGTCATACTGCAGGGTCAATGGTATTTCTTTCCAAGGAATATGGGGTACTTACAATGATTTTTCTTATGTAGACTTATTTTCAATTACTTCCATTTCAGATGTAGATTTAAGAAGCAGTAGAAGTATATATATATATATATATATATATATATATATATATATATATATATATATATATATATATATATATATATATATATATATATATATATATATATAACTTAATAAATCAATAAATAAAATAAAATAAATGAAGTCCAAGTGAAATAGGAACTTTACAATTTGGTATATTTGTCTATAACCTGAGTTTCAACTGTCTGTTAACTATAATTGTCGCATATTCGAATATAACCGGTGGAACATAAAAAATGTGTCTTTCATTATGTCACTTGGCCTCCGAGACACACGATGCCCTGATGTCGACTGTCTTGGGCGCCAACATGGTCGCTGAAGAGAGGTACATAGTTCACAAAGTCCTTGTCTATGTGGGGATTCTGAATTACCACTTCCGCCACGGTTTGAAGGTGGGCGCTGCCCGCTTACCATTCTGTCGTGCCTGCATATGAATTTTTTCAAAATATTAACACCGTTAAAAGATAAAGGAAGCGCCACTGTTTAATAGGAGCTGTCACATTAAAGCAATTCAGGTGAAGTTATGACAAAACCTTCATTCCGCCAAATATTACAAAAAAAAAAAAAAAAAGTGTAACCCAGCCATTCATTCTACACGCATATTACTGCATACATCTGGAAAACAAAATATATGCACATAAATTTGAAATATACAAATCAAGGCGTATGTGTATGCGCGCGTGTGTATGTGTGGCCATGGTCTACATGTCATAAATCTAGCAAGTCTAATCCAATTACTTTTCCAAATATGGAATTTTACAGCTTAAAACACATTTTGGCTCATAATTTCCGTCAAATTATAGGTGGCGCCACTGGTATCATTAGCAACTTAGACTTACATAATAATGTAGGTGGCGCCACCAATATCAAAAGGGGCCTAGATTTGCATACACCCTAAAAGTCCTCAAAGTTATATTGCGCTAACGAGCAAAAGTTTATGGAGGGACAGAATGACAGACAGACATGAGCGGTCGCATAATCTCTTCGACCTTTGGTCAGGAGAGATGAAAAATAGTAGAATGCACAATGTGTAACCGAGGCATTCACACTAAACGCATATTACTTCATACATCTGAAAAACTAGATAAATTTGAAATATACAAAGCAAGGCGGGTGTATATGCGCGCATGTGTGTGTACACATGTATATTTATCTGTATATGCATATGTACACGTATAAAACAGCGCCAAGTAAATAAATCAAAAAGCGACATAGTTTATTGAAATAATTGGTAAATCTGAGGAATTTGCAAAAAAAAAAAAAACCTCAGTTGTTTGCGAACATTATTTATCAGATCTGCAAAAGTGTCGATCACCAATACCTGACAAGGAAACAAATGTATATGTGGCGTATGGAAAACAGGCAGATAACCTTTCGAAGGTCAGTGAAAAATACTGTCCATCTTAAGAGAACATTCAGAAAAAAAAATACCATGGCTAAATTACCGAATTAAAGAAAACATTAGTACGGAGTATGACACTAAAGAAGACTCACAACACAGATTTACAAATACTGTATTATAATAAATTTTCGCGTGGGGTAAATATTCCCGAATTTTTCCGAAGAAACCCAGTTCTGGAATATTAAACTCGGGAAAATGTAGAACATTGAATGTGGAATAAAAATCTGTATAAAATCGAGAAAATAAATCTCATGAAATTCTCATTTGGGGCGTATTCGGGAAATTTTGCGCCCGGGAATATAAATGAATATACAGTATATCGGCGACTGTTCAAGTATTTGACAAAAACAGCAGCAAATTCCTTGCAAATGAGAAGAAGCTCTTCCCTGGGCATTATATTAGAAACTGAGTTCAGGCCCAAGCTTGCGTGGACGTGCTTGAAGTTGAAGCAATTTCTGCGGCAGCTCTAAAGCAGCTCCCAACGGACTGCTCTTTGAAGGACAGGTAATTAATGACCGTGCGATGGATTTCTTGCTGCCATGCACAACTTCGGCTGCTTCCTGCTACTCATAGATAGCTAGCGAGAAAGGACATCATCGATTTATGAAGAATTTCGCAAAAAAAGTCAATGTCTATTGCTAAACAAGTAAGGAAGTATCGTAAAACAACTTCATTTGAAGAAACAACTGTAGTGGAGAAAGGAAACATATGTATAGAGTTGTGGAAAGGACAGAAACTAGGACAATATGCTCTGTTATCTGCTGGTAACAATGGCGCTGGGTGCACCTTCCCTTTTTTTTCGCCCACAGTCGGTCGCCGTGATGTAGACAAGCGCCTGTGGTTATAGTGTAATACTCTGTTCCACAAATGCGTCGGAGACCTTTCGCGGTGTTAAATAATAACTAAAGTCATTCCACGTCACAATGTCTTATTTCCCATACTTTGGTTGAAAGATCATGCGATCTGTATGCTTTTTTTATCGATCTAGACTGCAAATTGCGACTATATCGACAAAAAATTATGTGGAAGCGATGATATTGACGTCATTTAAACCTTCCGCTTGTCTCGGTATGTCAAAAAGACCCGAATGGTCTCGATTTTCGTGTGGGATCAGCCATTGTTGGGCACCGAAGGCTTGTTGTATTGAGAATAAAGTTTTTCTTTGAACAAGTGACTTTGTTGTTCTTTGAATTCATAAACGTTTCACGCATTGAATAAATCTAAGTATAAAGATGTCTACGTCATCCTAAACACGTCACTGTGCTCATGCCAGCGTTCCAAGTTCTGTGGTGAACTGCTTGTGTCACCTGGATTTCACTAGGGCCCCTAAGGGACGCCACGAGTAGGCATCACACCCAGCTATTAACCCCAACAAAAGTTGGGTTTTTTTTATTATTTTTTAATGGAAACGAAGAGGGACCTGGTAAAAAATGTTTACAAATTTTGCAAACAGGACGCTGAGAGAGGCAGACCCAAAATAAGGCTGGAAAGAGTAGTGGATCGTGTCAGCGCCATGACAAAAGTCAGCAAATCAATGGTGTATGAGTAAGTTGACTTGAGAAACTTCACACCGAAATAATTATTGCACGATGGAAACAAACAGTATGTTGAAAAATGATATGTATACATATAATCCATACGAAAATAAGAATCATTTTGTCTAGGCCTCGTGATACCAAAACGAAGCAGACACAGCGTGACTTCTGACTCATGTAGCTGTAGGCCTATTGGCTTTCATGATGTGGTAAGCCTATCTTACAAAAAGGGATTTGATGGCCCAAACTAGTTCAGCGAAATATGGAACAAATACTACACGAATCCAGTTATCAAATAGCAAAGTCCTGGTGCATTCCATGCACAGACCCCTTTTTTAAATTTGATATTTCCATTTCTCTTTAACTCTTTAAGTACCCACTGCAATTTAAGTCGAATTACTTCCGACGAGTTGATCTGAATGATGATATATAAAGGATTCTTGATCCATATTCTTTGTACAGAGACCTGTCATTCAAGCACCAACATGCTTTTAGATCCAGCCAAAATAAGAATAACCAAGGCGAAAAGCTTTTCTCGGTGTGTTTTTGGCGTGCCCAGGAGAGCTGTCTAAAATTTTGCGCTGAAAAAGTTAAAGTCCACGTTTTCTTATAAATTTATCTGTTCAATTCAAACTGAACACCAACAAATGCAAAGAATTTTTCCAGAGAAGACCTGTAGGCCTATAGGCTATATTTTGGGTATTGATATTCATAAATAATGATACATGATATAACGTTACAAAGATACAACAGTGCGTCAGAGATCGACTTTATGCGCAAAAGCTTTCTAAATATTGCATGTGTCGAGAAGAATTTTAGAGGAAAGATTAATCTACAAACGTTTTTGCCACAAAGCCCAAAGGTTAAGTTTCACAAGTACGCTATTCGGTGCTTTGATTGTTTAATGCAAAATCAACAAAGAAATGAACATAGTGCAAAGAGAAGAAGCGACAAATTACACATAAGAAAAAGAGTCGCCAGTTGTATAAGAATCAAAATCTTTGCTTCTCTGTATTTTGCAAATATGCGTAAGTGATACCCATGGAAATTTACCCATGAATTCGCTAGAATATGTGGCAAATGAATCTATGCCAAGTATGTATGTTTTGCAAGTATCCCATATATATATATATATATATATATATATATATTCGTGTAGTGTACAATCGGTAGAATGACATTGTTTGCATGGAAATAAATTACGGTTCAAAAAGTTCCATCGATCTTACATGGCATTTTTCAAGACATGTATTTTGGAATAAAAAGTAATATTGCTTTTTAAAAATATAATGTCGAATAAAGTTCATGAATTTATGGGGGTATTCTATATCCTTTGTTAGGACCACAAACGTCGCCAAAGTGAAGTGAAAATGCAACGCGCAATTGTATCTCGTTCAGGCTTATACCCGTACGGGTTAGGCCTACTCTATTATAATGATGCAAAAACCCTTGATTATCAAGTATCATAAACTTATAGTGCAGGGGCATGTGTAATTGCGTAATTTTTGCGTGTTAATTTTTGGCACCAAGCATTTTTGTAATCTATATGGACCTACAAGGTCAAAAAGTTTTGGTGCCATTTTTTTCTATAACTTAAATATCATATTTAGGAGTATGTTAGTAAACAAAGAAAACACTCAAAATTTGGACTAATTTTTTATTGGACGTACCACTGGCACAAGCCACTGTATTATATAAAGTTGTTTTCTTAGATATTTTTCCGGTCTACTATGTAACGTGAAATTGTTTTCAGAATTAAACATATTAGAGAAGCAAATGTTATGATTCAGATATCCATGTGCCCACAGTATCCACCAGAATGGTATCCACCATATGCAGGATTTATTTATGGTTCGTAGAGCTACTAATAGTGTCATGACAATTTGTTTTCTTTGATTTTTTTTCCAGTTTAATACATGATATGAAATTATTTTGAGAATGAAACACATTAGAGAAGCACATATTATGATTCAGGTATCCATCTCTTTACAGTATCCACCACAATAGTATGCACCACATGCAGGATTAATTTATGGGCCGCAGCACCACTGGTTAAACACATACTGTGATAAAAATTGTTTTCTCTGGTATTTTTCCAGTTTAATACATAATATGAAATGATTTCCTAAATTAAACACATTTGAGAAGCACATGTTTTGATTAAGACATCCATATGGCCATAGAATCCACCACAGTAGTATCCACCATATGCAGGATTTACTGTTCTTAGCACCACTGGAAAACACATAAAGTGATGAAGGGTTGTTTTCCTTGACATTTTTCAAGTTGAACCTTGTAATATGAAATCATTTTAACAATAAACACATCAGATAAGCATATGCTATTACCAGTTATCCACGTAGGCACAGTATCCACCACGTGTGGGATTAACATACTGTCCACAGCACCAATGGCCAAACACAGAGGGCGATGAAAGGTTGTTTTCTTTGACTGACATTTTTCAAGTTTAACACATGACTAAAATTTGTTCTCTAGCATTAACACAGAGAAGCACAAGCTGTTCTTACGTTAGACAGGATCCACCAGAGCAGTGTCCACCATATGTGAAGCATTGTTATTTAATCATCAATGTATTGAGTTCTCTAATTCTCTCTGTCCTCATCACTATGTTCCTCATAGCAATCCGGGATTACATAGTCTGTGTTTTATATCATTTACATGTCTCTTTGTCACTCTCGCATGTGCACATCTGTGTGCAAAGAAGAGGAACACATCTGCAGGAACAGTTACCACCACTACATTTGCTAATACCACAACCACATTTGACCAGTTCAAGAAGATAACCGGGAGCTGGTTTCTCTAAAATTATGATTGCCACATAATGTGTTCCCTTTTTCTTCTAACCATATAAGTCAGGAGCAGGAATTGTTGGTTTGGGGACACCAGTATGATGCCACACCTTAGCCTGGTAATGTGCATGTGGGGAATGATGTTTGTGGGAGTCATGAGGCAGTGGAAGTTTTTCTGCTTCTGATTGGGATTTCTTGAAGAGCTGCCATCAGAGTTTGGCCACACTTTTCAAAGTTGTTGCAGGTTGATACAACTTACAAACATATTCCTCAAGGCATTGCGATACTTGGTCAGATGGTCCATCTCTCTGTTCCAAAGAAAGAAATGCTTTCACAATATGATGACCACACTTTTTCAGAGTATTCCAACAGGTAAGTTTACCTTTCCCTGCAAACCCTCCTATGGTGTGGCAACTGGTATAGCTAAGAAATCCAGGTAGGCAGCTGCCATATCAGCTTCTATGGCATTATATATTGTTTTCGTTGGTAAAAAAATGCTGTTTCTAGACTGTGCCTAAGAAGATGCATACATCATCACCAAGATCTGGAACATGTTGCAAAGCAAGAATGAATACAAGTGTCTCTAAAGAAAGGATATGCTGTACTTCCTGACAGATGTATATAAAGTGCGTGCAATATTATACTGGTGTCAGCTTCCTCTTGGTTGTTGCTGAGATGATCAACTGAAATTTGGTGTGATCTTGTTCCATTTTCAGTGGATACAACTTTATTTCCTTGTCTGTAGTAATCAAGTATATTTAGGGCCAAGTACTCTGTAAGGCTTGCGTTAGTCTTGGGATGCCTAAGAAATACAGGCTGTGAAGTTTTGATTGGTGTTGAATCCATGCAAATGTATTGCCTACCATCACAAGGATTTCCCTTTCGCCTATGTGGTGTGGCATACTTAAGGGAAGACTCTACACTATAGTGATCAAAAACCAAGATGAACACAATCATAATCTTTGGTTTTGGACTCTTGAGAACTTCATGAACTCATGTGACAAATCAGCACAATTTTTCATGCTGCTGTCTTTCACTGAGAGTTGCTGAAACAGTGCAATCGCATCTATCACCAAACTTTTACTCTGTAAATTGGAAGGCTCACCATCTTGATTAGCTGCTAAAGACATTTCCTCAAACCCCATTATGCTGTTCCGAGGTAACAGTTCTTCTAAAATGTGCATCAGCGTGCTTTTCTCATTTCAGGGTAAGAGGGATCCATCTACAGAAAAGAGCGAATGACAGACTCCAGATAGCTCATAATTGGCAATGGTTTCTTCAATATCAATGTCAGGTCATGTTTTGGCAGCTATTGCCATCCTTGCAAACAGTCACCGATTCTCTTTTAGTTCTACAATTTGGCTACCAACTTTCGTTTGGATGGACTTCCCTGCTGAACTCTACAGTTTCAGTTTCAGCTTTGGCATTGGATCCCACAAGCTTGTTGTTCCAAGGAGTCGATCATTTACATATTTACTTTATGCTTCTGTTTCCACTTCATTCTGTTGAAGAACGTCCAACTTCACTTCCTTTTGTAAAACAGTTTTATTTATCATATTGATAAGGTCAGTCCCTTTGATTGGCTGAATACACTCTTTAGTTTCTGAATCTTTTGTTCCTGCTTGTCTGTTGCAGATTGGCATAGTTGATAATGGTGTACTGTGTTCATTTTTGAAATCCCTGCCAAGTCTGATGATAGTTGTGCCAATTCTGGGGAAATTAAAAAGAATCTGACAAGTGCAGTAGGATTTTGTGTCAGTCCACAAACACCAATGACTTTCACCTTTTGAGTTTCTTTCTCAAAAGCATGGTCGACCCCAAGGGTTGTGAATGGCACAGGGCTCTTCTTGATACAGAAGTTACCAGCAACAAATTCTTACCAAACAACAATATCAGTATTCTCAAGTTGATTCATCTTTACCAGATATTCTGGCACATGTTGTGCATACTTCAGTCTGTTTTGACTGAAAATCAATGGGCACAGCAATTCAAGAGATCTTAGATGCAGTAACTAAAGACCTGTTCTACAGGCATGAATGAACAAAAAAATGTTGATCACAGTTTTAATGTAATCATGGATAAATGTGAACATGGGTGATATTTCTCCTTTGCATGTGGTGTCAAGAGCTCCAGAGAACTGTTTTTGGTCCAAAGCAGTAACATGTTTCAGATAAGCATCATATTAAAGCACCATCAGGACAGTTAGCAGGGTTTGCCATTCATTGGCTGAGGCAGCCACAAGAGGCAACACATGAATGTTAGTGATAGGTTTGTTATCTTCACATATATTAAGTGAATTACCGGTATATGCTGCCCAGGTAGGGAAGAGTTATCTTTGATGGATGGAACCACGGACAGATGCATGGAACCATGGATTGAAACCACACACAGGCACAGGTTATCACAATACCCCTTGGCCTCTGAGGGCTGAGGGGTAACAAAATAATAAAAAAACTATAGCTAGCATTGCAGATTTGTAAGCTCCTATGAACATATGCTGCTCAACTGAAAGAAAACTTAGGTTCATTATAAATAGTCGATATTGTCATACAGAATATTATTTACAAAGAATCCTGAAACATATTATACAAAACAGAAATCAATGTTTCGTGAAATTTATATGCTGTACATTCATTAACAACACATGTCATTTGCACCTTTTTTTTCTGCTCATATGAAACATATTGGCTCAAGAAATGGGCAGACATTTGTTGAACTTCTCATAATAATACTGTTTTCACTTTATATATGAAAGGGCCACGTGGTCATTATTTGACACCGAGTGGGCAGAAAATTGAAAACTTCATAATTTCTGTGGATAACTGAAATCAATTCAATTGTGGTATGGTCAGGAGTGCATAGAATATTAGTCCATATTGACCTTTGTTTCATTGATTACTCCTCCATAAAAACTAAAGTAACGATGAAAAAATTAAAAAGTTCTTTGATGTAATTCAATACTATTTATACATTTTTTGTTAAATACTCAATTCTGTATTAAATAAAGACATAGTTTATGCTAAAAAATGAATTACTGGCACCGTGATGGTCATTTTGATATGCAATATGACATACTTTACAAAACATTTATAAATCCAGCTTGTGTTTTGAAGCAAAAATGACAATTTAACATACCGCTATAATTCGTTCAAAAAAAGCACTTTAGATTTATAGAAAAAAATGGCACCAACACTTTTCTGTTTCCTACCTATATATAGAAGATAAAAATGCATGGTGCAAAAAATTAACAAAAATTTTTTTCAGAAGCCCATTTTGCTACATATGCCCCTGTACTATTACCCACACAAATGTGTAATCGTGTGCTTTCGACAGAATTAACCCTACTCTTTTCAAATACATTTCATAAGCACACAGTAACATGATGCATTGGTTCTGCGCGGAGGTCGCCTGAGGAGACTGGGTTCAATCCATAAGTGAAGGGGTAGGGGTCTCGCCATCTGTGGTAATGATATATTTCTGCTTACAATTATTCGTTCACCTTTCACCTAGATATTATGACAACTGTGGCTTCATGCATGCAACATCGGGTAACCCTACAGCAGACGGAAATAAGTTTTAGGAAAAAATTATAACTACATTCCATAGCCGTTCAAACAAAAATCCTCTTCGGTAGCAGCACGCGCAACCTAATCTATTTCTCCCTGCGTAGCATTAGCATTGTATTACAATTTCCAGCTAATAAATAGCGTATATACTATAACTTTTAGTAATTTTAGATTTACTTAACAAAATATGTACTACTTCGTGCTCGAAGGGTAACATTAACCAATAAATACACGTTTTTGTATTGTTTGTTTCTACGCACATACCCTACTTGTGAAAGACGTATTACAGGAAATGAATGATTTGATTTGACATTTTATTTCCCAAAAAAGGGGGAAAAGGGATAGGAAAAAAAGCGATAACGCTTATATTAATTTCGCATCCAACAATCCATAAATAAATCTTCATTTTAATTAGTAAACAGTGAAAGGTACTTCAGATATGCAAATTACACATAAGTACACTGGAATGAAGATTTAAGGCTTGGCAAAAACCGATCGGTGTCTTGCATAAATTGCAACATGTTTTAGAATAAGAAAACGGAAGAGTAAACAAATGTGGTATGTTCATTTACAAAAAACACAATCTTTCGGTTGTACATAATAATAATTATAGTTCGTCGCCTCAAATAAAGAAAAACGATGATAATTATTTGGTGTGAGGCAAACAGTACATGATGAGAAAATCATTTTAGTAAAGAGCGACAGACAGATTTTATCAATCGTGAAAACTAAGGACATTTCACGTGGACTATTTAAAAATGTATTGAACTCGTTTTGACTTTATAATCAACATTTCGGCATGATTGAACAAAGATCTGTTCCAATCAAAATTTTGTTGCTCGTCTCCAAAAAGTAAAAGCTGAAGACTTATTGCAATTTGCACAAAAGTACTTAAAGTTTCGAACAACTCAATTTTTGTTTTGGTATACAAGCTACAATTCAATAAACAATAAGCGGTTGTTTCACAAGCAACTTCGCATTTGTAAAGGGAACTGTTAACTAGTCTACATCTGTACATGTCACGGTTTAGTAAACTGCAACCTATTCGTAACCGAGCAAGATGTATCTGAGCTTTCCTGTTACCTCCGTTGTAATAAGATGGGGTGCGTTCATCCTGTGACTGAAGTTGTGATTTAAAGGAACTGGCATACGGCGAGTGTTTCACACTATAGGGTTTTAATCGTTCCAGCTGCGGATAGCAGACGGGAAAAAAACAATTCTAGTTCGTCTGAATATCTTGTTGCGTGATAATGATCAATACCCGTGGGTATTCTTTCTCTTAAGTAGGCAGCGGTCAAGCCATTTACAATCTTACACATATGGAGAAGTTTATGACGCCCACGTCGAACTCTTAAAGGCTGCCAATTTAATTCACGGTACAGTGATCAAGGGAAACATTTTGGGGGGTCCCCGACTACAATACGTGCCGTGCTGAACGCACTCCAGCTTATCAGCAGCTGTAACAGTACAGTTACCCCCATAATATGTCACCATATTCCAAAACTGGACTGATAAAAGTAAAATGCAGCTTTACTAATTGTTTTCGATTGAGAATAAAATTCATGCCTCTGAGGCAATCAACAGTTTCAAGGCTTTTATATGAATATTTTCAACGTGATGATCCCATGAACCGTTCTTACATGGAGTTATTTCAAGGTGCTTATTGCTATCTGTTTCAGAAATGTCATGGTTCTTTAGGAAAAAAGGGGGATTTTTTTAAACGAAAACATAACCTTGGACATAGGTTTTTGTCCATTTAGTTTTACAAATCATTGGCCTGGCCAGACAGAAATTGCAGACAAATCTCCATTTAATGTCATTTGAGCAAAATCGAGATACACTTTATCAGAGGCAACAAAAAGTGATCTGTCATCGGCAAACATTCGAACTTCTCACGCCTATTACGTAAGGAATATGAAACGACAAATAATGCTTAACGAAATAAAAACGTAAACAACACGCTCACGTAACAAAAATCAAGCACAAATGAAACGCTAACAAAACGACCGAGATAAGTTGAATGGAAAATGACACGAGAACACCAACGTTCTCGTGTATGTTTTCTACGGAAGCCCATTGGTGTCAACCTAATCTCACTTTTTTTCTTGTTATAACAGGATGTTTTCTTGTTAAAACAAGATTTTTTCTTGTTATAACAAGTTTATTCCTTGTTATATCAAGATATTTTCTTGTTATAACAACATTTTGTCTTGTTATTATAACTTTTTTTTCTTGTTATAACAAGATTTTTTCTTGCCATAACACCATTTTTTCTTGTTTTAACATGATTATTTCTCGTTATATCATTTCTTGTTATAACTTCCTTTCTTCTTGTTATAACAACTTTTCTTGTTATAACTACCTTTCTTCTTGTTATAACAACTTTTTTCTTGTTGTAACAAGACAAAAAGTTAATATAACAAGAAAAAATCTTGTTATAACAAGACAAAAAGTTAATATAACAAGAAAAAATCTTGTTATAACAAGAAAAAATCTTATGAGAAGAAAAATGGTGATATGAGGTTAACACCAAGAAAAAAGTTGTTATAACAAGAAAAAAGTTATTACACCAAGAAAAAATCTTGTTATAAGAAACAATCTTGTTATAACAAGAAAAAATGTTGTTATAAGAAATAATCTTGTTATAACAAGAATAAATGTTGGTATAACAAAAATAAAATTTGTTATAATAAGGAAAAAATCTTGTTTTAACAAGGAAAAAAAGTTTTTATAACCAGAAAAAATATTGTTATAACAAAAATATAATTTTTTATAACAAGAAAAAAATCTTGTTATAACAAGAAAAATCTTGTTATAATAAAAAAAAATCTTGTTTTAACAAGGAAAAAATTGTTATAACAAGAATAAATCTTGTAATAACAAGAAAAAAGGTTGTCATAACATTAAAAATATTGTTATAAGAAGAAAAAAGGTTGGTATAACTAGCAAAAAATCTTATTATAAGAAGAAAAAAGTGACATTTGGTTGACACCAGGAAAAAAGTTGTTGTAACAAGAAAAGAAGTTGACAGGGGTTCTTCTTTCATAACGAAGCTCTGCATTTATAAGCAAAACTTCACGTATTTAGCTAATTCATCATTTGCCACGTTCTTATTTATTCTTTATTATGTGGGTTGTCTTTGCTGAATATTTAGCTTAGACAAGGAGCCGCTACTCAGAGAGACATGTACGGGTAAAAGGCTCCGAAACATGTTGAGTAGTTACCCGCTGAAGACCCTTTAATTTATTTGGGCTGATACAGCCTATGTCAAAATTTTACAGAGGAACGTGTGCAGTATAGACAATAGTATTTCCATATGTATACAGGTTAGACAGGGACAGGTTAGCTTATGGAGAGTAAAGAGTTTGAACTGCGGAATAGGATATTGACTACTAGGAAGTGGTTCTGGGCAAAAAGACACAAATACAATAACAAGAAAAAATCTTGTTATAACAAGAAATAATCTTATTATAAACAAGAAAAAAATTTTGTTATAGCAAGAAAAAATGTTGTTATAACAAGAGAAAAGTTGTTATAACTAGGAAAATATTGTTATAACAAAAAAGTTGTTATAACAAGAAAAAAGGTGTTATAACAAGAAAAAATGTTGTTATAACAAGAAAAATCTTGTGAGAATAAGAAAAAATCTTGTTTTAACAAGGAAAAAATTGCTATAACAAGAGTAAATCTTGTAATAACAAGAAAAAAGGTTGTCATAACATTAAAAATATTGTTATAAGAAGAAAAAAGGTTGGTATAACTAGCAAAAAATCTTATTATAAGAAGAAAAAAGTGACATTTGGTTGACACCAAGAATAAAGTTGTTGTAACAAGAAAAGAAAATGTTATAACAAGAAAATATCTTGTTATAACAAGAAATAATCTTATTATAAACAAGAAAAAAATCTTGCTATAGCAAGAAAAAATGTTGTTATAAGAAGAAAAAAAGTTGTTATAACTAGAAAAACATTGTTATAACAAAAAAGTTGTTATAACAAGAAAAAAAGGTGTTATAACAAGAAAAAATGTTGTTATAACAAGAAAAAAGTGAGATTAGGTTGACACCAATGGGCTTCCGTAGTTGTTTATCATGTACACATGTAACTTCGTTTTGTAGTGAAGTCTATCTTTTTCCTATTTCTTCTACATTCTTTCCGTGGTTTAGTGGAGGCTGAATAAGACTATTTGCCTGACTTTATGTATATATGTATAATATATATATATATATATATATATATATATATATATATATATATATATATATATATATATATATATATATATATATATATATATATATATATATATATATATATATATATATATTTATATATATATATATATATATTATTATTATTATTATTATTATTATTATTATTATTAGGCCTAAAACCTATACATGACAGACAACCACTCCCTAAAAGACCATTGGTTACGTGAATATGTAGCCAGATTTTAAATTTGAAAGCCAGCAATTTGTAAACTTTGCCCATGGATTTTCTCTTAGTGTTCATCAAAAAAAAAATGAAATTTAAAATTGACATCACATTAAATTCATCAAATGTGTTTATATTTTGAAAAATACCTTCAAATATTATAGTTGGCGATTGTGCATATTTGAATGAAGAAAGAAACCGAGCTGTGCGTATTTAAATGGGCCTCGTACGTCAACATATATGGAAGGAACATTACACTTGGAGGTTGCTTTTACAAATTCTTCAAATTGCATGCCTAAGTGTCATTCAGTTCACTATTCCTTAACATTGTTATCTAGGCCCCACTGCAATTAAGTAACTGTTTGACCCTTGATTACAAATAATCCGATTTTTAATCTGTCACTAGATGCCTTGCAGGTCAGTCATCCACGTGGTGTTCTCTGCCCAAATATTAATGAAATAAAATGTAGGCCTAAAATATTCGAACCTCAACTATCAAAAACAACATTGGCACGAAAGTTGGGTCTGTTTACAATTAGATCAATATAATGCGCCTCATCAAAATGCCCTGGTTGTCATAAGAAATAATGATATGCTCAAAATTTGCATAGTAGGCCTAAAATGATCAAGTCTATACAAAAATTGTTCTCTCTTCATGCATGTATCATAACTTAATCAGTGTGATAACACTCAAGCAGTCTGAGCTGACATGCTTGGCATCAAAGTGGAAACTCACCTTAAAAAATAAATAACGCCAATAAATCAATACATGTATGAAATCCATGATGCAGAGTTACCACAATGTACATCAAGAGGATAAAACAAGAAACTTTGTCGACAAACCAAATTGCACAATTTTCTGTCTAGGACTAGCATTCAAAACAAATTTCCTTAATGAAGGAATTGATGTTACAGAATATAGCGTTTTCTCAGAGTTATTATGCCTACTTATTTTCGTGATTGTTACAATCAGGGCATACGACCTACTTCTGTTTGGCGTTATGCAGCTTTGGAAGAGGGGAAACATAGTGTCTATAACGCTATAAAAGAGGTCATGTATTCAAAATGTTTTGTCTATACATTATTAGTAGTAGTAGTAGTAGTAGTAGTAGTAGCGTAGTAGTAGTAGTAGTAGTACTAGTAGTAGTAGTAGTAGTAGTAGTAGTAGTAGTAGTAGTAGTAGTAGTAGTAGTAGTAGTAGTAGTAGTAGTAGTAGTAGTAGTAGTAGTACATGAGAACTCGTATTTAAACTTTTCAATCCGATTACACTACTTAGTTGAAAATATCGGCAAGGTTTCCCAAACACCTGCTGAGCACCGTAGGTTTTCTCCAGGATCTCCGGTTTCCTCCTACATAATTGGGCTAGGATCTTGCCTACTAGACCCTGTGGAAGAACAGCCATAGGCTGAACAGGCTTTCCAGTATATTCCATTTATAATTATTATTAATAAATGTTTGCTGTGCCTGAGTATAATCTGAGCATAAATTAGGGGCTAGTTTGATGTGCTTCTCAAGTAGCGTCAAGCAAAGACCTCGCTGCTTCATACCGTGTCTGCGCCCAAGAAAATTAATTGCTGATCCCTCAACTCAAGCTTCCGGCTCTGACTTTGAAAGCGGGGCAAGCAGGAGGTTCAAATGGCGTCAATTTCATCGCTTCAGCGTCCATTTTATATCGGTATAGTCGCAATTTATAGTCTTGATGGATAAAAAGCATACAAATCGCATGATCTTTCAAGAAAGGTATGGGAAATAAGACATTGTAACGTGGAATGACTGTTTAGTTATTATTTGACACCGCAAAGGTCTCCGACGTATTTGTGGAACACAGTGTTGTACTTGTAGTTGCCCACTGGTTGTCTGGGTATAATATGGCGAGCATCTTCCATGAATGGAACTGGTATTACACGAGGCGTTAGACGCCGAGGGTAATATCAGTCCCCCTTGTGGGAGATTACCGCTGTATTACCCAATTAACCATCGAGTAACGAATAAATCCCATTTTTGTAAAATTTCACCGGAAAGTTTTACCCCAATCGCCTGTGATTTCTTTTCTTGCCACCAGTTATAACAGTTAATCACGCGAGTGATTGAAGCTGGCATAGGGCGAGGCGCACTGGCGTGCGCCACGCCCACCATGTCAGCTTCAATCACGCGCGTCATTATACCATAACACACAAAATCGAACCTAATTTCTTAAATATTTACATTCAATCTAAATTTAACATTGCAAGTATAGAAGAGAGCCTGGTGTGTTATGAGACCATAACACAGTAGCCTTGTGTGTTATGGGACCATAACACAAGTGTCCCGCCCACATTCCTATAAGCCGCACCCACCTGGGTTTCCGGAACGTAACACTTGAACATGCTGGGTAAATCAGTTTCTGGACGTTTCTCTTAATTTTATGTATTAAATTTCTAAATTTCGTGTAATTGAGCAGAAAAATTAACAGGGAAATGTGAATATAAGTAGTGAGGGTCGCTTTTGTGTGTGTTATGGCATAATGACACGGGTGATTGAAGCTGGCATCGGGCGAGGTGCACTGGCGTGCGCCACGTTGCCCACGATGTCAGCTTCAATCACGCGCGTCATTATGCCATAACACATACAAAATCGACCCTCATTTCTTAAATGAAACCCACAAGGATAATGGAGAATTGTGCTCAGCCTGTAAGTGGATAAGACCGGTATTTTATAGGTATGAGCCAATCAGATGGCTTGAAATTTTACCCCAAAATTGGGCTAAAGTACAATATATAGTATGGCACAGTGTCCTATGTAGTTTACTATAACATTGAATAGTTATAGGCTGGTGTAGTATAATGTGAGAAGGACGTTGTGTAGCATTTTGTTATAAAGTACATCACCATGTCGTTTTGCGTAATATAGTATTGTCCATATTGTAGCAGTTTAGTAGTGTAGCTGAGCACAGTTTACGTGTACCGACTTACGTGAAAAGAATATTAAAAACAAAAGTGCACATGTTACTGAAGTGCGCATAATCCTATTTCAAAAAGATACCTGTTCACTGCATATTCTACCATTTCTTCTAGTTCTGCCCGTCGCCAGTAGGGGAGTGTTTCGTTATTGCATTGGACACATTTTTGGAACCAACGACGAGCTATGCGCTGTTGTTTTAGATTGATAGTAGCCCAAGAAATATGCGATGTCCATGTGTTTTTGCATTCACAACGAAACATGGCTTGACCGTATACACGTTGCCATTGGAAACGGTCGTCAATTTCACCTCTTGTTATATTCATTTCTGCCATGACGGTACGGATTACATTTGCCATTTTATATACTGCAACAACAGAAAGGACAACACACAGTCAGCAGTCTACACAGTACATATGCCCAAAATTTTACAATTCTATCACAAAGAACCAATTTTTTATTTATTTATTTATTTATTTATTTATTTATTTATTTATTTATTTATCTACCAATATTTATTTATTTTGTCGACGATCTATCTATCTATCTATCTATCTATCTATCTATCTATCTATCTATTTATTTATTTATTTATTTTGTCGACGTGCATTGCACGTCGACCTAAAGTGACTGCTACTGACCTAGATAGCAAAAATGTCTATGAGCGGAACATACTGTAAAAATGAATCGAAATACTGAAAACGGAATGTGCTTTTCAATCAGCAGAACCACTATCAATAACATGAATTCCCCAATGCTTTCAAGTCTAGTCCTTCATCTTTTATGCATTTATTTTACTCGATCAAATTGTCGCATAAGCTTTACTTGCTCCCTTATCTGAAAATGTTGAAGTAAAGAATTTTTCATTTAATTCCAGTGATAAATACGTGTCTAATTTTACACAGCCACGCGTTGTTATGTTAAAACGCAATTCATGAAATCCATTTTATTCTTCCATTACAAATATCACCTTGGTTAACCCCCCCCCCCACACACACACACAAAGAGAGACAGACAGACAGACAGACAGACAGACAGACAGAGCGAGAGAGGGAAAGAGAGAGAGCATTTCTATAAGTTTAAAATAGGCTTGAGTGGTCTCTTTATGATGGATATCGACCACAATCAAATTGAGAACAATAATTTCAAAGCAAGAGTGTGGCTGGAGCTTGAGATTTTTGTTTCCGTGGAAGCCATGCATATATTTGAAAACTACATCTGTTCACGTCGATATTGGTTGCCTTTTTTGAAAGCAGCCAAATTTATTTTCCAATTTTACAAATGTGGCCAATGATCTGCATGCTGCAGACTTCAACCTACCTGGCGAATAACAACTGAAATTGAAACAGGATTTTGACGGAAAGTTAAAGAACTTCTGGTGGACGGTTTGTGGATCATAATTCCATGCTACTCCCTATTGATACCCCGTTTCATAGAATAACGTTTAATCGGGGAGTTCATGGTCAGTCTATAGCAGCCTGGCCTGCCTGGGCGTCATGGCCGAGTCCACGTACCAAGGAATACGTTCGACACTGAACCTCGACCACCTGAATTTCGAAGTATCACAAATTATATCAACATCATAAGCTTACCTTCTTCTCTGATCAACTGACTCGAACGTTATATTATGTGTCACAAGTATTCAGTCAGGCATACATGTAATTGTCTATATTAAACTAAATATGGCAATTTAACTTGATGACGGCCCCGTCAAATTGTCTTACGGACCACGCCGCAAATGGTTGGTTTTATCGTCATCACATGCGCTTAACAATATTTAAGTCGATCACGCCGGCATGTCGGAATTCACACACCACAGGGTTTCCTGCATACATAATGATCAGATAAGCCAGAAACCTAGTCGACTGTTGTCAAATCATGTGAGGAATGCTCAATCTGACTAATTTTCTATTGTATATTTACAGACATATTGGTGTAATTGGTCATAAATAATTTAAGATTACTAACCTGTTTACCTCACCCATTCAGGTAACACATAGGTCTTTCTGGACTTTCAATTTGTTTTCCGGTAGGGTTCAAGTCTGGCCATCACTTATTTAGTTGAGGCGCCATTATCTTCTTGCAAACCACTTCATCTGCCGTCATGTGCTAATTTGAGATTACGGTATCGTCTTCCAACCACTTCACCGTTATGCTGCCAGTTGTTGCGCTACAACACGTGGTTTGTTGTGTCCAGCCACAGGTTAACCTTTGCAACATATGCCCCAGTTTCAAACGGAATTCCTGTCATTTCTGGTTTCGGTTTCGTATTTGATGCTGGCTGTACACATTTTCGGGAAATCGTTGAATGTAGGTTTCGATTTGCACCCATTAACACTAGACCTGTGGTTATTTTGTGCCATTGGTAATTCAATCGATTCGGTCTGTATGATCTTTGTTTATTTCTTACTTTATTTATCAGGCCAGTATCCAGGTAGAGCCGCCCGTCATCAGCGCCACATGGTTCAAAATTAAAAACAAAAGGACTGTGAGACTCCTGTGGTCAGCTGATATGTGCGTATACCCTTGCTGTTGTCTCTAAGAATTACCCCCGAAAAAGAACAAAGAAATTCATTAAAAGTCCAGAATGGAGTGTGACCAGTTGAACAAATCTGGTTGAGGCCCACCGAAAGTACATTGCCACCAAGTATGAAGTCAATTTGCATTTACCAATAAGTACTCGAATTGTAAAAATTATTAAAATTACTAATCGGCAGCATTGCAACCTAATGAACAACTTTGTTTGATCCTTCCACATGAAGCACATCAACCAAATTTCAGCTCAATCTGAGTTACTGTTCTGTAGAAAAAGTCGAAAATAACAACAAAACACAAAAAATTATGAAGTAAATAGCAAAAAAATGCAGATTAACCTGGTAAACAAATTAATAATTAAAAGCCCCTTGGAGTGTTCCAGTATGATATCAAACCAATTGGGTTACCCGTTTCAGAGGTTAAGATATTTTAAGAATTGCCCCCCCCCCCAAAAAAAACACACAAAAAACAAAAAAACCCCCAGAAAATAAAAATCATAAAAAATCTAAAAAGCACTTTAGGGTGACCATTTTAATAAATTTGGTAGAGACTCACACAAGGTACATTGCCACCAAATTTGGAGTCAACCTCACTCATGGTTTAGGAGAAGTCAAAATGTGAATTAGCATTGGAAAGCCCATTGTCTTACATAGTAATCAATAGAAAAAGTGCATTTATGAAAACTACTCGAGTTGAGAAAATCGTTAAAATCGCGAATCTGCAGCATTGCCACCTAGTGATAAGTCTGTTTGATCCTTCTACAAGAAACATATCAACCAAGTTTCAGCTCAATCTGAGTGCCGGTTCGGGAGAAGAATTCGAATATAACAATAACACAGAAAAAAAACATTAAAAAATTAGAAATAAAATGCAGTACCACCTGGTGAAAAAATTAAGAACTAGATGTCCCTAGCAGTGTTCCTGTATGATATCAAAGCAATTGGGTCAGCGGTTTCAGAGAAACAGGTTTTTTTCAGTATTGCCCCCCCCCCCCCCCAAATCATAGAAATTAAAAGAATATCTGGAGCATGACTATTTGTACCGACTGGGTAGAGACCCACACAATGTACATTGCCACTAAGTTTGAACTGAATGTGACTGACGGTTTCGGAGGAAAAGTTGATTGTTGGCGATGGACGGCACACAAAGGACCATACAGTTAAGCTCAGCTTCTGACAAGTCCGGATGGGCTACAAAAACATAATAGCGAGTGTCAGCGAGCTTTTAATATTGACAAATGTGTACATGACATAAGCTAACGTTAAATCATCCAATCAGAAGACTATTCGTTATCTAGCCTATGGGTTTGATTTTCTTCGTTATCCCCAACTGCGCATGCGCACATGGACAGCTGCATTGCCTTTTTTATGCATCCCGGGAAATTTCCACCGTTTTATCTACAACAAAGTCTCAAACTAAACGGGCTTAATGTAAATTATGTTAATAATCCATGCCTATTCAGAAAACATTGCCAATAAAGTGTAATATATGATAATGATTCATGAACACGCATTGCCGAAACATCGCTAGAATCTGGGTCTAGCAAACACGCTTCTAGGGCTGGAAATAGGTTTCTGTGGAATAGAAAAACTTACCAGCCGCGAGGGCAACGTAAATAAAGATCGCAAAGTATGTAACATTTGTTGTGCATGTTGCGTCTTACCTTAATAATGTCTACAGACAGTGCAGTCACCAGTTCGCTTCTGGAGGCCATCCACTCCAGATCGCAACTCACTCTATATCCCTCAGAGGCCCCAAAAGCGGAATGTTGCCAATGCCAGCGCAGATTTGGGCTTGTCGGGCGAGATTCAAACAATCACTTTCCGTACCCACTATGTCTGTATCACAAGTTCCGACACTATGTCAATGGGGATATAGAGATCTTGGTCACAGGACTTAAATTTGTGGAACAGTATCTAACAAACAGAAAGGCTATACACCCCATTCAAAAGTCCCTGCCATATTTGGAATACTACTGATCTCTGGTGGCAGTAACCACAATGAGGCTGTGGGGAACACCAATTCAAGTCCCTATTCACTTGCATGTTCAATTTGCTTACTTGGCTAGCTCATATCTATTATGAAAAACACTTTTGAACATAACCATTGTGTTATTCAGTTAGGAAAACTCCAGGACTACAACATAAGGGGGGGGGGAATCTTCAGTGTTTGGACTTTACCTAATTGCCAATTATATGCATCTCACTGCAATTTTGATGCCCTGCACAGTTGGACACAAAGCCAGAATAACTGAGTTGACTCTTTATACATTCTAGGGATTTCCAGCAGCACAAGTTTTATAAAATATGGGTTTTTAAGGATATATAATTAGATGTCACAGGTATATTCATACTAAAGCTCAATTGACCTGTTAATGGAGCAAAGTGATCAGTGCAGACCTAACTTTCTAATCAGGACTTTAAAAAATGCGATGAAACGTGAGTATTGGACCATGGTATACATATATATATATAATAAAAACTTGACTGCACCTTAGGAGAATTTCTCTTTAAGGTAAGGCTGGGTTCATCAGTATTCATCTTGTTTTGTTAATCCGTACATATATATATATTTGATAATAGGAACTTTTTGCAAACAAGATGTTGCTCCTATCAACTATAGAACTCGGTATGTTTTAAGCGCATCGACCATTCTTTACTTCCAGCGTAACCTTTGTAAGCACGTAGAAGGAAATGCATTTGCATTATTTGATCATCATAAGATACCTCATTCCCGAACCAAAGTATGTCCTTCATCAGTCAGAGAGCTGCAAATTTAAGGGCATGGACATGAAACGTGCCAAAGATTAGGCTTTCCGGAACCAGTGATTAGAATTTTAAATTTTTACCCATGTAGGGCCTTAAAGGAACTGTAGGGGCTGCTCGCAAAGTAATTAGAGATGTTCATTGATTTTGTCTGACATTGAGTATGTGCAACAACGACTGAAAAAAAACTGAAGCAAGTTATTCAAGCAGGTGTACAGATACCTGCCAAGAGTATTATTAATATGGCCGAAGTGGCCTTGTGATCAACACTGACACTTGTGGTCACGCCACCATTTTTAATTCTGTGCAAAGAGGTAAACATTTTATACGTGTTATACAGTTTTTGTTCATGGCATATATTTTAAAATAATATGTGATATAATAATGTAAGTAAATACCCTCTGATACGTGATACATTAACTCTATACTTTCCTCACAACGGGACAAACTGTGTCAGATCAAGTGCCGCCTTCGGATTATCCTTGTTAGTAGTGTATGCACACAATTAATGATGTCTGAAAAGCAGCACAAGTATACCCTCCAGCTCAGATAACAAGCTATTTTCACAACTGTTTGTTCATCCTGCTGAGCGGACGAAGTTATAGCATGAAGAATGTGTCTGAGTCTTGTCTTCAGGTGACAGGTGGCTAGAGAATCTGACCTAACCCGAGTCAACATACTTAGACTTGAATCACAACTCTCCCTGCATGGAACTGCTGTTGTGCGAATTACATCTTAGCTCTCGTGTACATATGATCCTTGGAGTATTTGTTTTGACCAATACAAAAAAGTTAATGCTCGTGTTTAAAGGGAAGTCGGTCTTGCTAAAATAATTGTTAAGCTATGTTATAACTGGCGATGGTTATTCGTGAATGCTTGTGTTTCATTATAAGGGGATCTGCTTCACTGGAATGTATTTGAGAACACGATAATTTTACAGATACGTACAAGTGCAAGTAGCCACAAGAAACTAATGAAATCTCTCTATCTCTCTCTCTCTCGATCGATCGATCGATCGAGTAATAGTATGCAATAAACATCAACACAAAGTTTAGGTCTTGAATAACATGAACTTTTTAATCGACATGCCATTAGAAATTGTTTGGCCGTGTTCAGCTGAGGAACCATCAATGGATCAACACGAAAAAAGCCACAGTGGTTGAACTCTTGCAAAATTGCGGCATCATGTAAGTTTATTCTAAAGAAACAACTGCATTTTAACTTCAGCAAATCACCGAGGGGCCACACATTCCTGCTTGATATCGATTCCACGTTCACCTTGATGTATGCATTGGTTTGTCGCACTTTGATAATCTCGATGTGGTGTGAGATTGGTTGTAGCTTTGCGCTTGCCCGTTGATCCCGTTTATTGTCTACTCCTTCGATTCAATCAGGGGTCTTTTTTGGCAGGTGCTTTAAACCGGACTCATCAATTACGAAAGTGGACCCTTCCATGGCTTAAATCTTTAAGATAGTAAATATATGCGTTTTGAAACATTTCAGTCTAGCTTTTTTGCTCTGTTTTTGCCGACAACCTTTTCATATTACAACATGTCTTTGCATGCAATTACATGCATGCATACCAACACTCGCACTCTTTTGAATCCCATGTAAGAGTATCTATTACTAGAAATACGTTTAATATTATCTATGGTATGCTGCTATGAACTAATTGAGTGTACAGTAGGCAACAGGTCATCTCGTTGATTTATTGCCGTGGTGGATAATTTAAAGTGGCGGGTTTTGTTTTGTTTTGTTTTTGTTGAAAGTGCAAAAAAAAATTGTTATGAAACAAATTATGCTACGGTTAATGTCAATTTGCCTCTAAATGCCCAAAACATTTCACACGAGTTTCTTCATAGGGATATCAACATTATTGCATATATCAGTGCAAGCTGTATGTGCCCACCCTTTCTGTCAATAAAAGGTGGTTACAGCAGGTGGTCTGTCACGGCAGTATCAAGATGGCCAGGCTTAAGGATACTAGTGTCTGGTCTCCTTTATTCTGCAGTCTGCCCAAGTCTGTCTTTTATGTATATATGGACCCCGCAGTATCTCTCTCTCTCTGCTATTGAATATATATGTATATATATATGTATATATATATATATATATATATATATATATATATATATATATATATATATATATATATATATATATATATATGTGTGTGTGTGTGTGTGAGTGCGTGTGTGTGTATGTGTGTGTGTGTGTGTTGCAGTTCACCATGAAATTCTTTGAATCGTGACTAGCAAGAAATACCTTCATTTCTTCGCACAGTTGCACAGCAACATCTGGCTTTCAATTAACGTATTAATTAATGCCCCCCCCCCCAAAAAAAAGAGTACAAATATAAAAGCGTCATTTCCACAAAAATTTTATTCCAGTTTCACATGACATTTGCAGGGTCTTGTGGCTGATTACATTCCGCCATTATCAGAAACTTGCCCTTGATTGACCAATTGCTTTTGCCAATAACCATATAATCCTATGGATCACTGCAGCAAATACTTCAAACTTAATTCAATGCTTAATTTCCATCAATATTTAAATAAAGGACATGATATATATATATATATATATATATATATATATATATATATATATATGACATGAATACGGAAGCAAAATTTGTTGCTTTCCTCGTTTCTGAGTTTTGCAGATAAGCAATAATATAGAGTTTCATGACCAGCACAAAAATGTAGAAGCCAACTTAAAATTTCCATAAACGCCAAAGCATGGTCGTACTGAGCGAACGGTCACGGTAATATCTATAAAAATAAACTCATATAAGTAAGCATGTAGGGATCAAACACATCATGCATGTCATTCCGACATCAAAGTACTTGGTTCAGCAACTTTTTCTTTGAGAACACGACCATTACCTTTTCTGAGATACATCATTCTGCAGTTATGTCTTGCATTTATGATCATACAATTTGCCCGGATGCCACACTTTATTTAACCGGCTTTCTGTGCAATCTTACTTTTCTCTTGTTTTAACAAATCAGTTATTTATTTGATGAAGTACGCTGGTGGTAACCTCGGATGTTCATCTGACAAGACAAAATGGTCTTGTTCTCAGATATTTTATCTGAGAGAGTAAGATGTTATTCTTCTCGGGTGTTTCTTTGACAGAGTCATGGTCACTCTGTCGGATGTTCATTTGATAGAGTAACACGGTGCTGTTCTTGAATGTTCACCTTATAGGGTACACTGTCGTCTTTTCAGTAAAACGAAAACCTTCAATATGTGATACCACTCTGTTGAATTCAAAAGTATATTATCATCACTGGTGCGTTGAATGTTCCATATTCCTCCTGGAGGTGTACGCCAACAATATATAACCAAATGTCGCATTGATATGTGGCTTGGTTGCACTTTTCTGATCTCTTGAGCGTGTGTGTAGCTTATATCTTAGATGGTTTCTCTCCTTGCATTAAAAAAAAGATGTTATTTGCTTCGCATTTCCTTTGCGTTACTCTTGTGATAATATCTGTATTACCTCGACATCATCTGTACGACTGAAGTTGGTAATTTACTGTCGCAACAAACTGCAGCTGAAGGTATCACCTCTCCGCGTCAGTTTTCTCAGTTTGGATAATAATAATCGTCAGACTCATCATCATAGTCATCCTCATAATCACTTCTCTGCCACTCATTGACTATCTCGTCCTCATACTCGTCACTGTCCTCATCTTCGGAATCGTCTTCCTGCTCCTCGTCCTCACTCTCACTGCCAAAGCAGGGTTTACCCAATTCCTGACACCTCTGACAAAGGCTCTGTTCGTGCGGAGTTCTGGATCGCCCATGGCCAGTGTTACGCCTTGATGTGAAGTCTCCATTCACTTGCTCGAAATGTCTGCAAGCAGAAACAAACACAAAAAAAAAAAACCCACATATTTGTTAGTTTCTTGAAAAGATTGACATTTGCTGTAGATGTGCTTCATCCATTATTGCAGTGTGCAGAAAGTTTGCCTGCGACCACATAATACTATTTTGAAAGAAAATATAGTTTTTGGTCTTATAGAGAAAGAAACTCAAGCACATGTTAATACAAAATTACAGGCCTACTGCATTTTTTCTCAAAAATATGAAAAAAATTGGGATTTTTAAAATTAATTTAACGACTTTGGCTTTAACTGGTTCACGATTAGAAGAACTCGTACAGAGTATTTTATGTTTGTGCAACTTTCCATGTGAATATATAATATCAATGATGAACTTAGGCACGAACAAAATGTGGCTGATTGCGCAACACTTAAATTTATTTTCAGAATGATTCGTGATATCAGATACATCATCAATGACGCATTCCCGATAAACATCTTTACTGATTCAAGTGTAACATTTCGTTTATATGTGATTTCTCATTGTAGGCTAGTCAAGGTTAATGTTCTATGATGCTCCAGGTTTATCAGTCAGAATTTTTTAATTAAAAAAATGAAATTGGAAAATTTTACTAACCTATTGACAGCAAATTTTACCATATCTTCAAGGACCTTATCTGCCCATAAGGGATCCCCCGTCATCTCGCCGCACTGCCTGCAACCCTGTAGCCAACGCTTTGCTAAACACTGACGCTTCAGATCTAGGTCTGCCCAGGCCCGATGAGACGTCCACCGATTTTCACAAGTCTCGCACTCAAAGGACGCTTTCCCATAGACAGTTTGTCGTGCGTGCCTACGGCTTATGTCTTGGCGAGTCACCTCCATTTCATCCATAGCTTGACGAATGATTCTTGCCATATTTGAAAATCTGTAAAGCAAAAGATCATAGTGTTTATATTTGACATAGCACTAAATATGTCAGAATGGTGACGACCGTCAGATTGTTCATGTATAAAAAACATGGTTCTTTATGCCAACTAAATATGTGCATGCCGTCAAAGGTTACACTTAACATTATATATATATGAATGCACACACACACACACACACACGCACGCAAACACACACAGATATATATATATATATGTGCCGAACTAAAATTAGCCTGCACGCTTTGACAAACGCTTAACGGTAAAAATAATAAATCACATTAAATGTTGCACGATATTAAGTTTACAAAACTCAGTCGACCTTCCTGCGGAGTTCGTCAATACTATTGGAGTATGGTACGTACTTGTATGGTGCAGTATTGTACGTCCTGTTAGGTGTACTTCCACGGTTGCGTTCAAATATACGAAATTTGAAGCTCCGACCTCATATTTATGCTCCGAAATCTGGATGATTTTGGAAACACCACATGTCTAATTTTGAAAAACATAAACACGGCTAAAACCACGCGAAAGCGAAACTACATTTTCTGGAAATGTGGGGACGGTTTATTTATGGAATCAACGCAAGCACCAGATCGATAACCACAACGCATAGGCATACGATCAGTTGACCTGATGGCAAGCTTTCTGGGCTAGCGCACTGACGATTACAATGTTTTGTTTATGGTATGCCAAATATGTACATTCAGATTCAATCATGTACCAACGCAATCTTTCTGCAAAACAGGGAGCTCTTAAAATATGGGCTCTGACCCATAGCTTTTCCGAATTAATCTTTAGGCCATATCTCGATGAAGCTGGTTTCGAATATATATATATATATATATATATATATAGGGCATCAGATGTATGGACAACAGTAATTTAGTCATCTGCATTGTTTAAAGTAGACCCATGTTTTATCAAAGACAACCAAATGAGGTCCAAATTTCTCGGTGATGCGAACATTATACAAAGAAAGAAAATTTGTTCGGGGTAAACAAGAAATTGTCTGGAAACTGCTAGGTATCTGGCTATGTTTAACCCATGTGATTCCCAACCTCTCCCAAGTGCATCTAAATGATGACCTATAATTTCGCATAGTGAAAATGTGTGTGAAAGCAGTCCCTGTCTGGTAATTTTCAACACATTTAGTCACACATTTCCTTTTATATACCACAGGGTGTCATTCCGTCGATCTGCTTTTGAAATGATCAAACGAAGTAAGTCTTTGCTGTTAATATTGTCGCTCTACTCAAATGTTGCGCAACAATCATTTGGGTCAGGTGGCTTAGTTTGGCTCTTCAGCCATATGATCAACCAATATAAAGATAACGCACTCTTGGCCAGTTGCACACGTCGGTGTTAACCCCAGAGTTAACTCATGGTCAAAATAGGTGACTCCAGGTCATGAAACCACAGGTTAACTAGGAGTTAACTCCTGGTTGAATGGCGAAAGGTTGGTTTGCAGACGGTTGAGTCAAGTACAGGTTACACAACCACAGGTTGAATCCACATTCACATGCCTCAAATAAACGTGGCAACTTTTCTATACAATCAAAGGCACCTGTTCAACATGTGTGGTTTCATAAATGCACAGGACTTGCATGGTTGCAGGGATAAGACAGTAGCAGAAAAACTGTGTCCACATTATGACTGGAAAAGCTAAAGTGAACTTTACGCCATTGGAAAAGGAGATACTGGCAGAGCTCATTGAAGAACAAAAAGATATCATTGAGAACAAAAAGAATGATGGGTGTATGATTCAAAAGAAAGAAAAAGCATGGCAAAGCGTAACTGAATTGAACTATGGCAGCCATTTAATATATCACAGTAATGTGAAATATATATATATATCCAAGATTGGAACATAAAGTGGTCATTTATATTACCATTCACTGAACTGACAGTGCAATGAGTTCTGGAAAATTAAAGAAATTGATGGAGATTAATCTTTTTTTAATTTTATTTTCTCTTTAACTTCCTTAATATGATAAGCTTATTGTTGAATTTAACTCATTGGCCCCTGAAGTGGGACTGAGTCAACAGCTTTCCTTGGCGTGCTCTGGATGCAATGCGATCAGAGCGCGCCATGGAAAGCTGTTGACCATGGGCATATAATTTTGCAAGATCTTCCATACAAGTTTCATCCAAAAATAATCCCTAATTTAGCAAAATAGAATTGGTAGAAATTTTCAGATTTTAGCAAGAAAATATGTCCGTAGGTGTCAATGAGTTAAATGAAATAAATTGAAAAATAAAGTCTTCTCAAAGTTACCTTTTGGCCATTGTCTATTCAAATAGGGCTATCAGCCTTGCCCTCTGAGGTTGCCTTCCTTGGTTTTGTTTCTGAGGTGCATGTACAGCTGTATAGATGTTATTCTGCTGCTCATTTGCATCTAATTCGATGAGCCCATGCTGCCTGGCTATATTATGAAGCACACCGCATGCAACAATTACAGCCAGGGTAGTTTCCAGCTTTAACCCCAATGTGCGGGAAAGACAGGGAAATCGTCTTTTTATCACCCCAAACAGATTTTCAATCTTAACTCTGGTACGACAATGGGCATAATTGTATCCTCTCTCTGCTCTCGTTGCTGGGTTGAGAAGGGAGTCATTAGATATGGGCGAAGAGGATACCCATTGTCCCCCAACAAAATGCCATGTATTTTTTCCGTTTTCAAATTTTGCACAAACTTCACTATTATCAAAAATACGGCTGTCATGGGCACTTCCAGGCCACCGTACCACAAGGTTTCAAATTTTCAGCTCGGCATCCCCTATAGCTTGGACATTTATTGAAAAAAGTCCTTTTCGGCTGCGGAAAAGTTCTGCATGCTCACCCCTTGGAGATCGAATAGGAACATGAGTACAATCAATGGCACCCACAATGCCAGGTAAACCTGCTATGGCATAAAACTGTTCCTGTATCATGCCAACTTCTCTTCCCTGTCGAAAAATATGAATTGGCGGTAAAATGATGCTAGTGCTCTGCTGCAAACAGGTATTATCCAGCTAACCATGCTGGTGTGGACGCCAAATAAATCTCCACCATTCCTCAGAAATGTTCCTCTAGAATAAAACTGTAGTGTTATAAACAGTTGCAGAATTGGAGGCACAGACGCTACCTTTATCTGTGTGGGTTGAAGTCGGGCTTCTATCAAATCAAGTATCTTCAAAACCACATGTTTAGGAAGATGAAATCTGAACATAAACCCAGCGTCGTCATACTTTTCAAATGGATTGCTCCTGTCCTGAATGACTGGAGTTCTCAAAATCCTCTCTACAGTTTCGACACGATCGAGAAGCATTAGATATGCAGCCATGTTAGTTGTGTGCTCTATTCACCCTCCACTGCAAAGTGCAAACCACTCCCTAACTGCTGAGAATAAGGGGAAAGAGGTATATGTAATACCAAAACAAAAAGCCAATTAAAACCAGCAGTTAACCAAGGCCCAGGTCTTGGTCAGGGTTGACCACAAGTTTAACTCACAGTCAGCAATGACACCGAGGTGTGCAACCCAACATTTCACTTAACCATAGGTTAACACTTGGTTATTATGACCACGGGTTAACTCAGACGTCTGCAACTGGCCATCTGAGGCCCGCTGCACACAATGGGATCCACATGCGACTTCAGTGCGATTTCCCAGCGATTCGCAGCCGCAAAGATCTGTCAACGAGTCGCGCACCAATCATGCAACGACTGCACAGCTGTGTTGTTGTGCGTGCCCGCCAAAGTCAGTGTCTTCACCTTTGCCAAGCATGGGTTCCACGTACTTTCTTCGTGAAGTCCAAACACCCCATAATTCGGATAATACCTTTCTGAGATACAAATGTTGTGTGGGTCAGCAATGCCAGTGTTCCACATACTTTCTTCGTGAAGTCCAAACACCCCATAATTCGGATCATACCTATCTGAGATACAAATGTTGTGTGGGTCGGCAATGCCAGTTTTCTATATTTTGAAAGACTTCAAAACTGAAAAACAAGAGGATCATGATGATTCTGTGCTCAGCTGACATGCATCTGCTTATTTTAAAATATTATCCAAACATTTATGCAAAAATCAATGCAGTGTGACCATTTGAATAACATTATGTAGAGACCTATCAAAGGTACAATTCTACAAAGTGTGACATAAACATGGCGAAAATTATCTAAGTTGTTTCCATTACAAGAAATCTCCATGTTTGACTTTCTTATAAATTTTTTTTTTGAATTTTTTTTCAAAAAATGAATGAAAATATGAACCGAGTCAACCTTTTGAGCAACTTTGTTTGACCCTTCAACATGGAACATATCAACCAAGTTTTAGTTTAATCCGAGTAAAGGTTCTGGAAAAGAAGTCGAAAATAACAAAAACACACAAAAAATCATAAAAAAATGGAAAAAAATTTGCAGCACCACATGGTGAACAAATTCTGAACTAAGACTCCCCGGGAGTGTCCCTGTGAGATATCAAAACAACTGGGTGAGCGGTTTCGGAGAAGAAATTTTAAGATTTTCCCCAAAAAGAACAAAAAAATTCATAAAAAATATAAAAATCAATGGAGCATGACCATTTCATTAACACTTGGTAGAGACCCACCCAAGGTATATCCCCTCCAAGTTTGAAGTCAATCTGGATGCCGGTTTTGGAGAAGTCAAATATGAATAAGCATTAGAATGTCCATTAATTTCCATAGTAATCAGTAGGAAAGCTCCATTGACCGACAAACACCTGAATTTAAAAAATCGTTAAAAATCAGGAATCCACAGCAGTGCCACCTAGTGAACAACTCTCTCTCTCTCTGACCCTTCTACAAGGAACATATCCACCAAGTTTCAGCTTAATCTGAGTGATGGTTCTGGGGAAGAAGTCAAAAATAGAAAAAAAAACACAAAAATCATAAAAAATTGGAAAAAATTGCAGCGCCACCTGGTGAACAAATTAAGAACTAGGAGTCCCAGGGAGTGTCCCTGTAGGATATAAAAGCAATTAGGTGGGCGGTTTCGGAGAAGAAGATTTTTTAAGATTTGCCCCAAAAAAGAACAAAAAAAGTCATTAAAAATCCAAAAATCACTGGACCGTGACCATGTAAACAAACTTGGTAGAGACCCAACCAAGGCACATCCCCGTCACGTTTAAAGTGGATCTGGCAGACGGTTTTTGAGTAGAAGTCGAAAATGTGAATTGTGGATAGACGGACGGACGGAAGACGGACAGACGGACTACGGATGGCCTCCCCTCGTAAAAGCTCAGCTGACTCATCAGCTGAGCTAAAAAACAAAAAAACAACAACATATTGAATGCAATATTGGCTATCAAACATGTATGTTGCACCCAATGTTAAAATAGCTCTTACATCTGTATATAATCACAAACTCTTAGCACCTGATTTTGTTTTAGCTTTTGACCTGACGGCCATCATCAGCAAAAGCCATTTACTAGACAAAAATCAGGTTACATAGATAACACGGTATTATGTTGAAGAAGTAAGAACTTTATCGTGTAATTGAAGTGACAAAATGATAATATATACATATATCCGGATAATGCATGATTATCCACGCATCAAAACTTGAATTATCAACTTATTCAAGTCCAACTACGCACATGCGAAACATTTGAAAAAAACTCAAACTTTAAACTACAGGACTGCGATAGTCCTGTGCTCAGCTGACCTTACCTGCACAGTATGACGTGGTCTTGTGCACATTACAATGGTATCAGGGTCACCTTTCTTTACGACTTTCACAAACTGTTGCTGACATGAACATGTCCTCTCACATTTTTTTTCTGAATTTTGATCATTTGTTAAAATCCGAAATTGAGGACACCATGTTGTGAACAAAGTTGGTGGAAATAAAGTCCAGCGGCATTTCCAAGAATCTGTTAAGGATTCAACTAACGCTTTATGGGAAAAGTCACGAAAAGTGCGAATGCATAAAAATTATTTAAATAGCGAAAAATACTCACAGCACCACCTCTTGAATAACTTAAGGTCTAAAGTTCCTCCAAACTGTCCCTCTGGAATTTCAAAGCAGTTGGCTTTGCGGTCTTGGAGAAGATTTTAAAAAAATATATAAAAAATAACAAGAGGCCCATGGTCCTAATGCTCAGCTGGCAGCGTGACTCAATTGCACCTGTTCATTTCAAAGTTGTAAGTCCTCAAGTGGCTTCTGAACATATAAAGCTTATGTACATTAAATGTAAAAATTGTCCACCAGATGGCACTTCGTTCCACATGTAATCATAGCTTATTTGTACAACTTCTGTGATGAATATAGTTGCATGTAACAAGAAAACAATGAGGGAGTCCTTAACTTTAAGTCCTCAGTGACCTTGGGACGGAAGATGAAGGACACCCAGATTACAAGAGGCTCATAGGCTTGCCTGGTGCTGTGCTGACATTGCCATTTAGGTCCAAGCTACACCCTGCCATTACAAAATCACCTCTTTCAACCTTACAGGCATAGTGACCTCACAAAATAGATAAAGGCCACTGATATTATATAGAATTCTTATTTTGGACATTGTCTATATATCCTATAGATTTAACAAGTCTACTCTTATTACGTTTCAAGATATGGAATTTTATATTTTAAAACACATTTTGACTCATTATTTCCATCAAATTGTAGTTAGTGCCTCTAGTATCATTATCAACTGAGACTTTGACCTTCTCCCCAATCCCAGCAAATTTGGTGAAGCTCCGCCAAAAATTAAAGATGGTAGAGTGTTCACACGATTTTCATATTTTGACCCCTATATTGCATAACATTGTACGTGGTGGCAGCAATATCGGAAAGAACCTAGATTTTTATATCGTCTATAAGTCCTGAAAGTTAAATTGGGCTAACTTGAAAACTGCAAACGGTATCGCGCTAACAAGCAAAAGTTTGCGGACGCACGGATAGCCATTTGAACAAACTTGGCAGAGACGCACCTAAGGTACATTGCCAGCAAGTTTGAAGGGAATTTAATTGATAGCTTTCGAAAAGAAGTAAAAGATGTGAATTTTTATTGCAATCCCCCTTGAATTGCATGATAATCAAAAGGAATGCATTTAAAAACCAACAGGTACCCAAATTGAAAAAGCGTTAAAATCAGGGATCCTGTGTCTCACTACCTAGGAAACAACTTTGTTTAACCCTCCTACAGGCTACCTTTCCACCAAGTTTCCAACAATCTGACTGGAGGTTTTAGAGAAAATACTACAAACGCCAAATAATTTTAAAAAAAAAATCACAGCGCCACTTGTTGAACAAATTGAGGTCAAAGGTCAGAAGTGTCCCTATGCAATTTGCCTGAGCAATTCCGGAAGTTTTTTTTAAATAAATTGGCAACAAAATGAACAATACATTTCACATAAAATCCAAAAATTATTGGAGAAATTACAGTTGAATACACTTGGTAGAGACCAAGCGAAGGTGGATCTCATCCACGTTTGAAGAGGATCTGACCAACGGTATTAGGGAAGTCGAAAAAGTGAACGGACTGTGACGGGCTGACAGACGACCAAAGATGAGACAGCACAGCTGAATGAGATGTCAGAGGAGCTAACAAATAAAACAACATCGCAGCGCCATCTGGTGAACAAATTGAGGTCTAGGAGTCCCCAGATGCGTCCCTGTGCAATTTCGAAGCAATTAGCTTGGCGGTTTCGGAGACGTTTTAGGATAGTGCCAAAAATTCACCCCAAAAATTAAAAATCCAAAACATTTTTGAGCTGGACCAACTGAATAATGTAATGTGGCTCGTTGTATAGTGGGTGGTAGTGGGTGCTTCGATAGACGACAAGGCAGCAAGCTGTTCAGTTGACTTCTGTATTCAGTTCAGAACCCCAACTCTCACAGGTCTCATTTGGGCTACTATTTATCCCTACTGAGTCGTGCAAGTGCAATTAATATCTTTATGTAAGTTTAGGTGACTCAAAGTTCTCCTATCGTGGAATTTTAATGGCCTCCTGCAACCTCTATGATCTGCCGGCTTTATATGATCATGGAATTTAAATGGTATGCTTCAATGTCTGTGATTTAGCCGCAGAATGTGACAATATCTTTACATATCTCCTTGTGCCAAGTTATGTGGGGTACAATGAATTATTTTATACATTTATGTAAGGTACACAATTTTTAACCCTTGTGTTGAGACCATGTCAGAGTATTACAGATACAATGGAACATAACTTCTTGTTTTGTTTTGTTTTGTTTTGTTTTTTTAACACAAGACAAATATATATCAAATATTATACTGATTAATTTCTAACAATAAATTACTGCAGTTAACAGTTACACTAATTCATGTTTTATAATACGAAAAGAAATCAACATTGATTCAATAGTGTAAAAGTTTCTAAAATATACTTAAAAGCATGAGCCTTGTTTCAATAAGCTTGATAGAAACCCACTCAAGGAAGATCGAATACTGCCAATAAGCATATTTTAAATCGCTACAACTTTTGCTTTTGATTGATTACATGCGCAATGGTCAATAAGTCCCTAGTAAAAGTTGAAATGACTATTATCTCTAGCTATTATACTTTTCAAGATATTCAAGATTTAAATTTCAAATGCCCCTAATTTGCATAATTTAACACATCTTCACTCCTCTGTACAAAAAGGTCCAACTCCTTGTATAGAGGTACAATCATGCCAAGTTTGGAGTTTTTATGTATAATAGTGTCCGAGAAAAGTACTGGACAAATTTGCTGGTAAAAAGAAAGAAAGAAAGAAAGAAAGAACGAAAGAACAGAGAAAGGAAGAAAGGAAGAAAGAAAGAAAGAAAGAAAGAAAGAAAGAAAGAAAGAAAGAAAGAAAGAAAGAAAGAAAGAAAGAAAGAAAGAAAGAAAGAAAGAAAGAATTTTAGGAAAAACTAAGAAGTGTGTGTTGACACACAAACTTTAATAATTACAATTACTTATTATCATAACAAAAAATAAATGCGATTTCAATAAATACTAAGCGTGAATACAATACTTAAAAAAAATTTCCTTTGTCTATATTTTCTGCGTCCATATGCACTGTTTTCATTATGTCTGTGTGCCAACACAGACATACTGTTGTTCAAGGAATTCTTTCTTTTTCTTTCTTTGTTTACAGGCAAACTACAGGTGCCAATCCAACTTCTATTCATACGTTTGTAACACTGCACAATTTTTTGTAATTTGCATGTGACCCTAAAGGTCAAAGGTCAAAGGTCAATGTAATTTTGAAATTAGAAATTTTCTTCTAGTCATAACTTGGTTAATTTTCATCCGGTGTTCAGCATGTTGTGCTCAAATTGTAGATATTGCGACGCAGTATATTTTTGTTATTTTCATGTTGCCTCTATAGGGCAAACGTCAAGGTCATTTGGGCCTTTGAAATTTTTATTAAGCCATAAACTGTGTCAATATTCATCCAATTTCAGTCATGTTGGACTGAAATTGTAGATATTCCAGCACCGCACATATCTGTAATGTACATGCGACTCCTAAATGTCAAACCTCAAGGCCATTTGGACCTTCAAAAGTTTCATCCAGCCACAACTTGGTCGATTTTCATCCAATCTTAATCATATTGGACTCAACTTAGTGGTATAACAACAATGCATATTTTTGTTTAGCATGTGACCTCTAAAGGTCAAATCAAGGTCATTTAGACCTTCCATAGTTTCATCCAGCCACACCTTGGTCAATTTTCATGCAATTTTAATCATGTTGAATGTAAAATTGTAGGTATTGCAACACTTCACATTTTTGTAATTTTCATGTGACCTCTAAATGTCAAAGGTCAAGGTCATTTGGACTTCGAAATTTTCATCTGTCCATGAGCTTAATGGAATGTGACTTCTCACAGGCTTTGAAGATTGTATTGCATTACTGGGTTGCATTGCATTTTATCTTTAAAGGGGGGGGGGGTCAAACGACGATATTATTACTATAAGCACAACCAATGAAGAATGAACGAGAGTCGTAGCATTTAATAGGTACAACTTTTGGAGGCATACAGACAGATTTGCTTTGAAAAAAATCTTCTTTGTTCAGTTTTGTTTGTCGGCCTTGGTGTGGACTTAGACCATGTATGAGCGGTATATCATTTGTAGATGTTTTTTTTTCAAAATTATGGTCGAAGGTGACCATCCCGCATCCTTCAGAATGTCCAAAAGCAGTGACAAAAATGAAGTTAAACCAAGACAAGCATTTTTTTGTCCATCTGAGCCTACGTTTGTCAGAGTGTGCCTGTGAGCTGGTAGCAATCTTAAAGGGACATTTTATAGTGATGACTCAAACAGTTTTGTGGTATCAGACAATTGTTTTTTTTTGTAAAAAATATGCAATGACACAAACTTAAATATATAAAGCCTCAGTCTTGATTGATATAATATGATGTTACAGATTGCTGTGGTATAACTTGAAGGGTGACTTTAGTTACAGCCACTGTTGACAGTGTCATAACCGTACCTTATTGCCTTTGTTTGCAGTATCACTGAACGCTCAGTGGATAGCTAACACGTGCGTCTGTTGCTTACGTCATTATGCTGGGCATATAGGCCACGGGTGTCATGTCATGATACGCTGTGTTTAGCTGAGTATATGAATATTAATTCAATTGACCTGTATTGGTCAGGTCCTGCTCTCCAACGGAGTAGTCCAGAAACTCAACAGGAGGTGGTCTTAATTGTGTTTCTCTTTACTTACAGGAGTATCACACCTGCTTGTAAAACACGATAGGTCGACAGAAGAAAGGCGTTGGGCCCTATAATTTTAAAAAGTACATGCAAAATTTTTCTACGTTCTGTATATGCAGCGTGATCTCTCAGAGGTGACCTGACACAGAATTGTGTTTACATTTAGCGTTTCCTAGCTTGTATATTGGTACCTGACGTGATTCATGAGAGGTCGAGCCTAGACGGCGTGGCAAGCGCCCATAAATGTGGTGGTATTGCCAGGCACTGCGATTTGCCCGACGACGTGAATCACGTATAATCGTGCGACCGTCGCGCGATTTGTTACCACTCCGTACAGCCCTGTAGGCCTATATAATGGAATGCATAAGTCCTATGCTGGTAGTAATACATGTGAATGTCCCTAAAAACACAAGGGAAGGTGATAGAAGTTATATCAGCAGACTGTGCTCAATTTCTGTATAGCCAATCAAAAGTATTCTTGTAAAAAAAAAAAAAAACAAACAAACTTTTAACCAATCACAAGCATGTTTCTGGACGAGGTTGGACTGTCACTTTGTATCGCCCTCAAAATGGCTACTGACAGAGGAGACAGGCTGTTCAAACCATAAATGTCGTATATTCTGTGTCAGCGGTTAGGCTATTAAAAGATTATCACATGGCTGGGTCTGTATCAGGCCTGTACCAACACCTTCGTCCGCAATGGTTTCAGGCATAATTTCTAAATTTCCATATTTTCTATATCTTCTCGGCTAGGCCTAATGGGGCAAAATCATTACCCATACCAGCGTACCCCCCCCCCCCCTCCATACCAGCGTATTGAGACCCCATCCAGCCCCATTTCATGAAAAAGAGGGGTATTTTGTGTGACTAACGCTGTTGTGTTAGTGTCATGGATAGGCCTATATATTGGTGCTGACGGTTCCATGTCAACCCGTACCCTGGTGAAAACGACCCTCCTTCAAATGTACGTAGGGAACGTTTTGACCAGGGTACGTTTTCACTATTGAAAGCATACCTTGTAAATGTTCTTTATTTTTTTATTTTTTTATTTATTTATTTTTTTAAAAATTATTTTTCAATGCCGACATATTCTTATGTGTAAGAATATGTCGGCATTGAAAGTGACTCGTTTAAGGTAGCCGGAAACTATGTACCTGCCCATTTGCATACGAAGAAGCCCGACAAACTGAACTTTTGTGATCAAAACCTATAATATCACACCTATATTTCGATATTGTACTTGTATTCTCCGGCATGGGGGGGGGGGGCAGTGATAGAATTATTATTAATATAGTCTTGATAGTCGCTGACTCGCCCTTCAAATTTTTCAGATTTCTCCTTTTGGGGGGCGACAACCATCAGGCTTCAGTCACATAGAAGTCTCGGTTTTAAAAAGTTCAACGAAGTGGCTATGATCATTTCTCACCCTGACGGGTCAAAAATAAGAGAAAAATTAGGCGAGGTCCCAAAGCAACGGGGGGGGGGGGACCCTCGACTTGGAAACTTAAAACCTAAATGGTTTGTCATTATCTGTTTAGATGCCAAAATAAAAGAAAACAATAAAAACAGCATAATTATTATAATAACATCATTATTTCGCTTGTTCTTCATTTAACGCAAAATGAAAATAAACCCTAGGCCCATGAGGCCAATTACAATATTATATCATAAAATAATTGTAAAAGCGATATCTAATACTGTCTGTAATAGAACTTTGAATGAATCCGCCAGTAGTAACTTTTATAATACTTTCAAGTTAATATAGTGTATACATATTGGTCAGATATTTTCACCATAATTTACAAAGGAAACTCGGACATCTTCCAAGGGATCCTGTGGGGGGGGGGGGGGGGTGGATTTTTTTTTTTTAGGATTAACACAGGCTGGCGTCTGTATGCACAAGGTTGCTTTGAGAGGATTAAAACCTGGCCCCCTGCCTCGACTGCCAATATCAGTGTCGGTAATACCCCGCTTTTCTTCATCATATCTTAACAATTCCACGAAAAAATGTCAACAAATTGAACAAAAATGCAATAAATCACAATATGTTTAATGTTCAGTGATACGAAGAGAAGAAATATATGCAACCCGACTGTTGTGTTTATCCAGACTCCATATCGCAATAACACACAATTCTATTTAAACGAATTCAAATGCCGTACAATTTAAAGATCAATGACCATAGCTACAAATTTAACATAGAAATACACAACTAAATAAACAACAGCAATATACATGTAATACGAATTGCGCATGCATGACATCATTCTAATTACAGCCTCTAAATCAAAGTTGAATAATCATTACGTATTCTTTGGTAACAACCTGCTGGATAAGAGAGAGAGAGAGAGAGAGAGAGAGAGAGAGAGAGAGAGAGAGAGAGAGAGAGAGAGAGAGAGAGAGAGAGAGAGAGAGAGAGAGAGAGAGAGAGAGAGAGAGAGAGAGAGAGAGAGAGAGAGAGAGAACAAGTAAAGCATCACATCATGCTGCTCGGACACTTGTGGTGCGGCGACAATTTTGGGTTACTTTTACATTTCGCAGATGCCATTGTGCAGGTACTTAGCGACTGTGACTGTCAAACAAAAGATGGCCATTTCCATATGTTGTTCCTTGCAAACACATTTTATGCCTCCATACGGTTAACAGAGAGCGATGTGGCCATCATAAAAATGGTGCAATAAATCCGAAATTAAACTTTTTTGGCAGCTGTACGTAGTGAAATTAGAAACTTATAAAAACTGCAAGAAAAAAACAGTGCGGTTTTTTGTACAGAACGTGAGTTTTTTGAAATGCGCCATTTTTTCAATGACAGCTGAGACTACTTACTCGTTTATGCTGAAAATTTACACGAGTTCAAAGTAGCCCCTAAGGTGGGGTCACCTTGAAATTCATATAACAATATATATATATATATATATATATATATATATATATATATATATATATATATATATATAAGGTAATGCTACGTATGCAGAAAGTTTTAGGCTGCGGTATCACAAGTCCGCTTTGGACCCCCTGATGCATACACAATTTGTTTGCTGTACGGCCAAACATTTTGTGTCTGTATCATTTCACACGAGCTTCTTCATAGGGATATCCACAGTAGTGTACATATCAATACCTGCTGTATGTGCCCACCCCTTCGGTCTATAAAAGGTGGTTACAGCAGGTGGTCTGTCACGGCAGTCATAATATACAGCAGTACCACCATATATATATATATATATATATATATATATATATATATATATATATATATATATATATATATATATATATATATATATATATATATATATATATATATATAAACATTAGGTATTAGGTGGACCAGTGCCCAAATTGCAATTGCAGCATAAAGGCGTCACACATATACCCGGTATAATTGGTACAAAAAAAAAATAAAAACGTTTTGTGTCCCATTAACTGACTACAAAAATATGTAAGTACATATTTTCAGTATTAGGGTGACCATATAAATACATCAGGTAGAAAGATGACCGAATTTAGGGGGACCAGTCTTTGGTCCTGTCAAGTCTGCGGTTTGCCTAAGTCTGATATTATATATATATATATATATATATATATATATATATATATATATATATATATTGGCATCAAGATGGTCAGGCTTAAGGAGACCAGTGTATGGTCTCTTTTATTCTGCAGTGTGCCCAAGTCTGTCTTTTATGTATATATGGACCCCGCATTATATATAAATACATATATATATATTTATGTATATATATATATCTGTGTGTGTATATATATATTTTTAAATATATATATATGTGTGTGTGTGTGTGTGTGTGTGTGTGTGTTTTGCAGTTCACCGTGAAATTCTTTCACTCGTGACTTGCAAGAAATACCTTCATTTCTTCGCACAGTTGCGCAGCAACGTGTGCTTTTCAATTAACGTGTTAATTAATGCCCCCCCCCCAAAAAAAAACGAGTACAATTATAAAAGCGTCATTTCCACAAAAATTTTATTCCAGTATCAAATGACATTTGCAGGGTCTTGTGGCTGATTACATTCCGCCATTATCAGAAACTTGCTCTTGATTGACCAATCGCTTTTGCCAATAACCATATAACCTTATGGATTGTTACATCAATACTTCAAACTAAATTCAATGCCTAATTTTTTACGACATTTAAATAAAGGACATAAAATAAATATAAATATATATATACAAACACACACACACACACACACACACACACACACATATATATATATATATATATATATATATATATATATATATATATATATATATATATATATATATATATATATATATATATATATATATATATACAACATGTATACGGAAGCAAAATTTGTTGCTTTCCTCGTTTCTGAGTTTTGCAGATTAGCAGTAAAATTGCGTTTCATGACCAGCACAAAAATATAGAAGCCGACTTAAATTGTCCATGAACGGCAAAGCATGGTCCTACTGAGCAATCGGTCACGGTAATATCTATATAAATAAACTCATAAAAGTAACCATTTAGGGATCAAACACATGATGCCTGTCGTTCCGACATCAAAGTATTTGGTTCAGCAACTTTTTCTTTGAGAGCATGACTTTTTCTTTGAGAACACGACCATTACCTTTTCTGAGACATCATTCTGCAGTTATGTCTTGCATTTATGATCATACGATTTTCCCGGATGCCTCACTTTATTAAGCCGGCTTTCTGTGCAATCTTACTATTCTCTTGTTTTAACTGATCGGTTACTTGTTTGATGAAGTGGGCTGGTGGTAACCTCGGATGTTCATCTGACAAGACAAAATGGTCTTGTTCTCAGATATTTTATCTGATAGAGTAAGATGTTATTCTTCTCGGGTGTTTCTTTGACAGAGTAACATGGTCCTTCTGTCGGATGTTCATTTGATAGAGCAAGACGGCGCTGTTCTCGAATGTTTACCTTATAGGGCACACTGTCTCGTTTTCAATAAAATGAAAACCTTCAATATGTGATACCATTCTGTTGAATTCAAGAAGTATATGGTAATCATTGCTGGCTGGTGCGCATGCGTTCAATGTTCTGTATTGTTCCTGGAGGTGTACGCCAACAATATATAACCAAATGTAGCTTTGATTTGTGGCTTGGTTGCACCTTTCTTATCTCTTGAGCGTGTGTGTAGCTTGTATCTTAGATGGTTTCTCTCCTTGCATTAAAAAAAAGATGTTATTTGCTTCGTATTTCCTTTGCGTTACTCTTGTGGTAGTATCTGTATTACCTCGACATCATCTGTACGACTGAAGTTGGTAATTTACTGTCGCAACAAACTGCAGCTGAAGGTATCACCTATCCGCGTCAGTTTTCTCAGTTTGGATAATAATAATCGTCAGACTCATCATCATAGTCATCCTCATAATCACTTCTCTGCCACTCATTGACTATCTCGTCCTCATACTCGTCACTGTCCTCATCTTCGGAATCGTCCTCCTGCTCCTCGTCCTCACTCTCACTACCAAAGCAGGGTCTACCCAATTCCTGACACCTCTGACAAAGGCTCTGTTCGTGCGGAGTTCTGGATCGCCCATGGCCAGTGTTACGCCTTGATGTGAAGTCTCCATTCACTTGCTCGAAATGTCTGCAAGCAGAAAAAAACATATTTGTTCGCATTCTTAAAAAGAGTGACATTTGCTGTAGATGTGCTTCATCCATTATTGCAGCGTACAGAAAATTTGCCTGCGACCACATAATACCATTTGGAAAGAATATATAGTTTTTGGTCTCATAGAGAAAGAAACTCAAGCACATGTTTATACAAAATTACAGGCCTATTGCATTTTATTCTCAGAAATATGAAAAAAATGGGGTTTGTCTCTAACTGGCTTCGATTAAAAGAACTGGTACAGAGTATTTTATGTTTGTGCAACTTTCCATGTCAATATACATTATCAATTATGAGCTTAACCACAGAATGTAGGTCATTTTGCAACACTTCAATTTACTTTCAGATTGATTCGTGGTGTCAGATACACCATCAATCACGCATTCCCAATAAACATCTTTACTGATTCAAGTTTAACATTCCATTTTCTATATGATTTCTCATTGTAGGCTAGTCAATGTTAATGCTCTATGATGCTTAAGATTTTCCAGTTAAAATTTTTGGATCAGAAAGGGAACAGAAATGGAAGATTTTACTCACTTATTGACAGCAAATTCTACCATATCTTCAAGGACCTTATCTGCCCATAAGGGATCCCCCGTCATCTCGCCGCACTCTCTGCAACCCTGTAGCCAACGCTTTGCCAAACACTGACGCTTCAGATCTATGTCTGCCCAGGCCCGATGGGACGTCCACTGGTTTTCACAAGTCTCGCACTCAAAGGACGCTTTCCCATAGATAGTTTGTCTTGCGTGCCTACGGCTTATATCTTGGCGAGTCACTTCCATTTCATCCATAACTTGACGAATTATTCTTGCCATATTTGAAAACCTGTAAAGCAAAAAATCTTAGTGTTTACATTTGACATAGCACTACATATGTACGAATGGTGACGACTGTCATATTGTTCATATATAAAAAATGTTTCTTTATGCCAATTACATATGCACGTCATCAAAGATTACATTTTATAAAATATATATGAATACACACACGTTATATACATATGTATGTATATATATATATGTATACACACACACACACATATATATATATATATATATATATATATATATATATATATATATATATATATATATATATATATATATATATATATATATATATATATATATATATATATATATTCGTGCCGAACCAAAATTAGCATGCACGCTGTGACACACGCTTAACGGTAATATAGTAAATCACATTAAATGTGGCACAATATTTTAGATTAACAAAGTTCGGTCCGCCACTCTGCGGAGTTCGACAATATCTTTGGAGTATGGTACGCACTTGTATGGTTCAGTATATTCTCAAGGCCCCTGTATTGAACGTCCCGTTAGGTTCTCTTCCACAGTTGCGTTAAAATGTGCGAAATTTCAAGCTCCGACCTCATATTTATAAGCCGAAATTTGGGTGGTTTTGGAAATACCACATATCTAATTTTGTAAAACATAAACACGGCTAAAACCACCCGAAAGAGAAACTAAATTTTCTGGAAATGTGATGACGGTTCATTTATGTAATCAACACAAGCACCAGATCGATAACCACAACGCACAGGCAGACGATCAGTTGACGTTATAGTAAGCTTTCTGCGCTTGCGCACTGACGATTACTATGTTTTGTTTATGGTACTATACGAGTTGAGTACATTCAGATTCAAGCATGAGCTAAGGCAATCTTTTTGCAAAATAGGGAGTTCTTAAGTTATGGGCTATGTCCCACAGCTTTTCTGAATTGATCTTTGGACAATATCCCGATGAAGCTGGTTTCGAAAAATATATATGGGACATCAGATGTTTAGACCACAGTAATTTGGTCATATGCATTGCTTAAAGTGGACCCATGTTTTGCCGAAGACAACCAAATGAGGTCCAAGTTTCTCGGTGATACGAACATTATACAAAAAAAATTGTTTGGGGTAAACAAGAAAGTGTCTGAAAACTGCTAAGTATCTAGCTATGTTTAACCATAGATCGTCAAAGATGACCTACAATTTTGCATAGTGAAAATGTAGATGAAAGCAGTGTCTGTGTGGTAATTTTCAACATATTTAAGCACACATTCCCTTTTATATACCACGGGGTGTCACTTCGTCGATCAGCTTTTTAAATGATGAAACAAGTCTTTGCTGTTAACAATTGTCACTCTAATCAAATGTTGTGCAACAATCATTTGGGTCAGATGGCTTTGTTTTTGCTCTTTGGCCATATGATCAACTTATATGACGATAACACATTCTGAGGCCCGCACACAATGCGATCCACATACGACTCCAGTGCGGTTTCCCAGCGATTTGACGCCAAAAAGATCTGTTAATAAGCCGCCCAACAATCATACAACGATTGCACAGCTGTGCTGCTGTGCGTGCCCGCCGAGGTCAGTGTTTTCACATTTTCAAGCATGGGTTCCACGTACATACTTTCTTCGTGAAGTCCCAACACCTCATATGTCGGATAATATCTATCTGAGATACAAATGTTGTGTGGGTAAGTTAAGTAATGCTAGTTTTATATATTTTGAAAGACGTCAAAACTGAAAAAAGACATACTCAATGCAATATTGGCGATCAAATATGAATATTTCACTCAGTGGTAAAATAGCTCTTACATTTATATATAAGCACAAACTCTTAGCAATTGAATTTCGTAGCTTCAACCTGAAGGCCATCATCAGCAAAACTATTTACTAGACAAAAATTAGGTCACAGAGATAACCCGTTTATCTGTTTATATGTTAAACAAGGTAGAACGTTTTCTTAAATAATTGAAGTGGCAAAATGATAATATATATATATATATATATCCGGATAATGCATGGTTATGCACGCATCAAAACTTTAATTATCAGCTTATCTAAGTCCAACTACGTACATACGAAATATTTAATAAAATACATATATAATTTTAAACTAAAGGACCGCAATAGTCATGTGCTCAGCTGACCTTACAATGTTACATGCACAGACTGACGTGGTCTTGTGAACATCAGAATGATATGGGTCACCTTTGTTTACGACTATCACAAACTGTTGCTGACATGAACATGTTCTCTTACATTTTTTTCTGAATTTTGATAATTTTTAAAATCCGAAAATGATGACACCAAGAAGTCTGACAAGGATTCAACTAGCGCTTTGGGGGAAAAGTCAAGAAAAGTGGGAATGCACAAAAATTCTTTAAATAGCAAAAAAAAATCACAGCACCACCTGTTGAATAACTTAAGGTCCAAGGTTCCCCAAAAGTGTCCCTCTGGAATTTCAAAGCAGTTGGCTTTGCGGTCTTGGAGAAGATTTAAAATAAAAATATATAAAATAACAAGAGGCCCATGGGCTTAATGCTCTTCTGGCAGCGTGACTATATTGCTCCTTTTCCTTTCAAAGTTGTGAGTCCTCAAGTGGCTTCTGAACATATAAAGCTTATGTACATTTAATGTAAAAATTGTCCACCAAAAGGCACTTCGCTCCACATGTAATCACAGCTTGTTTGTACAACTCCTGTTATGAACATTGTTGCATGTGCCAAGACAATAATGTTTATGTCCTCGGTGACCTTGGGACAGAAGATCATGGACCCCCAGATTATGTAATAAAAGAGGCCCATAGGTCTGCCTGGTGCTGTGCTGACATTGCCATTGAAGTCAAAGCTTCACCCTGCCATTACAAAATCACCTCTTTCAACTTTACAGGCATGTTGACCTCACAAAAATAGGCCAAGGTCACTGATATGACATAAAGTTTTATCTTTGGACATTGTCTATATATCCTATAAATTTGGCAAGTCTAATCCAATTACTTTTCAAGATATGGACTTTTATATTTTAAAACACATTTTGGCTCATAATTTCCATCAAATTATAGGTGGCGCCACTAGTCCTCTTAGCAACTTAGACTGTGACCTCTCCCACAATCCCATCGAATTTGGTGAAGTTCTGCCACAAATTAAAGATGCTAGAGTGTTCACAAGATTTTCATATTTTGACCCCTATATTGCATTATCTCATATTTTGACCCCTATATGGCAGAATGTTGTACGTAGCGCCACCTATATCGAAAAAAACCTAGAATTTTGTATCCCCTATAAGTCCTGAAGTTATATTGGGCTTACTTCAAAACCGTGGACAGTATTGCAGTCACAAGATTTCCACATTTTGATCTGTACATTATATAATACTATATGTGGCGCCACCAACATTGATGTTGACAAATATTTTTATACAGTTTATAACTCCTACACCTTATATGGGCCTATCTCTAGAATTGTGGGATGCTGAGCATTCACGACATGACCTCTATATTCAAACTGGCCATTTGACTTTGACTACAACTCGGAATAAAAATGTGTTACTGTTCAAAATATGTGCCTCACATGCAGCTTTCCATATATAGTCTGTTTGTTCAAATCAGGTCATAACTTTTCGAGTTATTGACGAAAAACAATAAACTTAGACAAGCGCTAAACTTCATAATTACTGGGTCACAGTGACCCAAAAAGGAGATCACCAAGTACAATCTTATGTATCATGTAATCAAGTGCAATTTTGATCCGGAGGCTCAATTCTCTTTGCCATTGATGTCCACGCTACACCCGGCCATTACAAAATCACCTTTTCAACTTTACAGGCATGGTGACCTTACAACATAGGTAAAGGTCACTAATATTATACAACATTCTACTTTTAGCTGTGGTCTATACATCATATACATTTTGCAAGTCTAATCCAATTACTTTTCAAAATATGGAATTTTACTTCTTAAAACACATTCTGGCTCATAGATTCTGTCAAATTATAGGTGGCGCCACTAATATTATCAGCAACTTAGATTTGACCTCCTCCACAATCCCGTCAAATTTGGTGAAGGTCTTCCAAAAATTGAAGATGCTAGAGTGTTCACAGGATTTTCACATTTTGACCCGTATATTACACAATAATGTAGGTAGGGCCGCCAGTATCGAAAGGGGCCTAAAATTTCATACACCCTATAAGTCCTGAAAGTTAAGTTTGGCTGACTTGAAAACTGTGGACGGTATTGTGCTAGCGAGCAAAAGTTTACGGACGTCTCCTTTGAAACCTAAAAGCTATATAAACTATTCCACCGTTGACAGTTTTCGAAAGGAAGTAAAAGATGTGAATTCTTATTGCAATCCCCCTTGACGTGCATGATAATTAAAAAGAATGCATGTATAAACCAACAGGTACCCAACTTGAAAAAAAATCGTTAAAATCACCGTTCCTGTGTCTTACCACCTAGGGAACAACTTTGTTTAACACTCCCAGAGGCTGCCTTTCCACCAAATGTCAGAACAATCTGACTGCAGGTTTGAGAGAAAATACTGCATATGCCAAAAAATGTTTTCAAAAATGACAAATCACAGTGCCACATGTTGAACAAATTAAGGTCAAGGGTCAAAAGGGTCCCTATGCAATTGGAACACAATTGCGTGAGCAATTTGGGAAGATTTTTTAAGAAACTGACCACGAAATGAACAAAACATTTCATATAAAATCCAAAAATTATTGGAGAAATTACAGTTGAATAAACTTAATAGAGACCAGCCGAAGGTGGATCTCATCCACGTTTGAAGAAGATCTGGCCAACGGTTTTAGGGAAGTCGAAAACGTGAAATGTGAACGGACAGTGACGGGCTGACGGACGACTAACGATGACACCGCACAGCTAATTGAGATGTCAGGGGAGCTAAAAAAAAAAAAAAAAAAAGACAAAGTCTCAGTGCCACCTTGGGAACAAATTGAGGTCTAGGAGTCCCCAGAGGTGTCCCTGTGCAATTTCGAAGCAATTACCTTAGTGTTTCGGAGACGTTTTAGGATAGTGTCAAAAATTGACCCCAAAAATCATTTAAAATTCAAAAATTATTGGAGCTGGACCAATTGAATAAGCTTGGTAGAAACGCACTCAAGTTTGATCTCCCCCCTCGAAGATAATCTGGCGAGCGATTTTTGAGAAGTCGGAAATGTAAAATGTGAACGGACGATGATTGACGGGCTGACGAACAGACAGACGACTGACTATCCTATAGGCTCAGCTGACTGATATGCCACCTGAGCTACAATGGTGTAACGTTTAAGGTAACTGTATTGGTGTCAGCATTGCTCAATAACGCAGGACTGTAGCCGATAGTATCGAAATTTATAATCACCGAAATAAAATTGAAAATAATTACATATATAAAAAAATGCGTTTTCTATAAATGCTAAGCATGAATACAATATTTTTTACAAATATTTACTTTGTCTCTAGCTTTTGCGTGCATATGCATTATTTTCATTATGTCTGTGTGCCAACAGAGACATACTGTTGTTCAAGGAATTCTATCTTTCTTTTTTTTTTTTGTTTACAGGCAAATTTGTCCGACATTTCATTTGAAAACTATTGTGCGTAGAAACGCAAAACTTGGCATAAATATGTGCATACATGAAGGCTTGAGTTTTGGTAAAACGGTTGACGGTTTTGAAAATTATGCAAATTAAGGCCATTTAAAGGTTAAAATCTTGAATGCCTTCAAACCCATTACAGGTACAGGTGCCAATCCAACTTCTTTTCACAGGTTTGTAACACTGCACAATTTTTGTAATTTGCATCTGACCTCTAAAGGGCAAAGGTCAATGTAATTTTGAAATTGTAAATTTTCTTCTAGCCACAACTTGGTCAATTTTCACCCGGTTTTCAGCATGTTGTGCTCAAATTGTTGCCTCCATAGCAGCCTCCCAGACTCGCTAAGTTACTGATGTGGGCGCTCGTCGCACCAATAGAATATCAACGCCCAGTCGCGGCTGCTATGAAGGCAACTCAAATTGTAGATTTTGTGACACTCTACATTCTTTTATTTATATGTGACCTCTATAGGGTAAACGTCAAGGTCATTTGGGCCTGTGAAATTTTTATTACGCCATAAACTGAGTCAATTTCCATCCAATTTCAGTCATGTTGGACTGAAATTGTAGGTATTGCAGCAATTCCCATATTTGTAATTTACATGTGACTTCTAAATGTGAAACGTCAAGGCCATTTGGACCTTCAAAAGTTTCATCCAGTCACAACTTGGTCAATTTTCATCCAATCTTAGTCATATTGGACTCAATTTAGTGGTATAACAATACTGCATATTTTTGTTTAACATGTAACCTCTACAGGTCAAATCAAGGTCATTTGGACCTTCGAAAGTTTCATCCAGCCATACTTTGGTCAATTTTCATCCAATTTTAATCATGTTGAGCACAATTTGTAGGTATTGCAACACTGCACATTTTTGTAATTTTCATGTGACCTCTAAATGTCAAAGGACAAGGGCATTTGGACTTTGAAATTTTCATCTAACCATAAACTTAATGGAATGTAACGTATCAGAAGCTTTGACGATTGTATTGCATGACTGGGTTGCATTAAATTTGATCTTTGAAGGAGGGGGGGGGGGGTGTCGAAAGACGATATAATTGCTATAAGCACACCCAATTAAGAATGAACAAGGGTTGTGGTATTTAATATTTGCAACTTTTGAAGGCATAGACATATTTGCTTTGAAGCAAATCTTCTTTTCAGTTTTCATTTGTCGTCCTTGGTATGGACTTAGACCACGTTTGTGCGGTATATCATTTGCAAGTTAAACGCAGACAGACATGTTTTTGTTGTCCATCTGAGCCTGCGTATGTCACTGGGGGCCTATGAGCTAGTAGCAACCTTGAATGGGACATTATAAAGTTATGATTCATACAATGTTGTGGTATGAGACAATAGTTTTTTGTACAAAATATGCCATGTCACAAACTAATATATGTAAAGCCTCAATCTTGATTGATATAATATGATGTTACAGAGGCAATCATTTAAGTGTGGAAATGATGTATTATCTCGTGATAAAATACAGGTCCTTACTAACTTCTATTATTTACTTTTCTTTCTTTTTATTTACCAGCAACTGACCGACAATTTCCTCAGACATTATTACACTTTGAGCAACAATAGCAGGCTTGTATATATATATGTGATAGTCATCAGCAATTAATCACATGCATATGCACATCACAGGATTTGTTGTTTACATACACGTAGGACCTACACTTTTATGCTAGCATATGTTGAGCATTGTGTCATCACTTCACGTGGTGGTGTCAACGGTGATCTATAAATGAAAAAAGTTGCAATAAAAGGTGTAACGTACTAGAATTGCGTAGACTTTCTCATTACATGACCGAATCTTGTTTGTTTGCTGACACTTGACATTCTATTTTATTGAGGTTTCTTTGTTTCTTCTTTCCTTCAATATTTTCTGGAATTTCCCTTTTACCAGCAGATTTTGTTCATGTCAAGAGCCTACTTTTGCTAGTTTGTTTCCTGAAATGTCATGTTTTCTCTCATGTAGCTATTCAAATTTGAATTTGAATTCACAAGGCAACAAATTTCCCTTGCAGAGACAGACAGATTTGCTTTGATATTTTTCTTGTTACAAGCATGCTTGGAAGCAGTCAATATTTTTAATGGCGTTTCTGTGGTATAACTTGAAGGGTGACTTTAGTTACAATCACTGTTGACAGTGTCATAACCGTCCCTCATTGCCTTTGTTTGCAGTGTCACTGAACGCTCCGTGGATAGCTAACACGTGCGTCTGTTGCTTACGTCATCATGCTGGGCATGTAGGCCACGGATGTCATGCCATGATACGCTGTGTTTAGCTGAGTATATGAATATTAATTCAATTGACCTGTGTTGGTCAGGTCATGCTCTCCAATGAAGTAGTCCAGAAACCCAACAGGAGGTTGTCTTAATTGTGTGTCTCTATATTCACAGGAGTATCACACCTGCTTGTAAAACATGATAGGTCGACAGAAGAAAGGCGTTGGACCCTATAATTTTTTAAAAAGTACATGCAAAATTTTCGACGTTCTGTATGCAACGTGATCTCTCAAGGGTGACCTGACACAAAATTGTGTTTACATTTAGCGTTTCCTAGCTTGTATATTGGTACCTGACGTGATTCGTGAGAGGTAGAGCCTAGATAGCGTGGCAAGCGCCTATGGATGCGGTGGTATTGCCAGTCACAGCGATTTGCCCGACGACGTGATTCACGTATAATCGTGCGACTGTCGCGCGATTTGTAACCACTCAGTGCTCGTACAGCCCTGTATATAATGGCATGCATAAGTCCTACGCTGGTAGTAATACACGTGAAGGTCCCTAAAAACACAAGGGAAGCTGATACAAGTTACATATCAGCAGACTGTGCTCAATTTCGGTATAGCCAATCAAAAGTATTCTTGTAAAAAAAAATAAAAAACGCGAACTTTTGACCAATCACAAGCATGTTTCTGGACGAGGTTGGACTGTCACTTTGTACCGCCCTCAAAATTGCTACTGACAGAGGAGACAGGCTGTGCAAAACATTAATGTCGTATATTCTGTGTGAGCAGTTAGGCTATCAAAAGATTATCACATGGCTTGGTCTGTGTCAGGCCTGTACCAACACCTTCGTCTGCAATGGTTTCAGGCATAATTTCTGAATTTTCATATTTTCCATATCTTCTCGGCTAGGCCTACTGGGGCAAAATCATTACCCATACCAGCGTGCTCCACCACCCCCCCCCCCCGCCCCTAATACCAGCTTACTGAGACCCCATCCAACCCCATTTCATGAAAAGAGGGGTATTTTGTGTGACTAACGCTGTTGTGCTGGGGTCATGGATATATATAGGTGCTGACGGTTCCATGTCAACCCGTACCCTGGTGAAAACGATCCTCCTTCAAATGTACGTAGGGAATGTTTTGACTAGGGTACGTTTTCGCTATTGAAAACATACCTTGTAAATGTTCTTTATTATTCTTATTTTTCAATGCCGACATATTCTTATGTGTAAGAATATGTCGACATTGAAAGTGACTCGTTTAAGATAGCCGGAAACTATGTACCTGCCTATTTGGATACGAAGAAGCCCAACAAACTGAACTTTTGTGATCAAAACCTATAATGTCACACTTATACCTTTGATATTTTATTTGTATTCTCCGGCATGGGGGGGGGGCGGTGATAAAATTATTATTAATATAGTCTTGATAGTTGCTGACCCGCCCTTCAAATTTTACAGACTTCCCTTTTTGGGGGGCGACAACCTTCAGGCTTCAGTCACATAGAAGTCTCGTTTTTCAAAGGTTAAATGAAGTGGCTATGATGATTTCTCACCGTAACGGGTCATAAATAAGAGAAAAATTAGGCGAGGTCCCACAGAAACGGGGGGGGGGGGGGCTTCCCTACCCCCGCCCTCGACTTGGAAACTTAAAACCTAAATGGTTTGTCATTATCTGTTTGGATGCCAAAATAAAAAAACAATATAAAGACAGTCTAATGATAAAAAACGACATCATTATTTCGTTTGTTCTTCATTTAACGGCCAAATGAAAATAAACCTTAGGCCCAAGAGGCCAATTACAATATTATATCATAATATAATTGTAAAAGCGATATATAATACTGTCTGTAATAGAACCTTGAATGAATCCGCCAGTAGTAACTTTTATAAGGCTTTCAAGTTAATATAATATATACGTATTTGTCAAATATTTTCACCATAATTTACAAAGGAAACTCGTACATCTTTCAAGAGGGACCGTGTGGGGCTTTTTTTAGGATAAACACAGGCTGTATGCACCAGGTTGCTTTGATAGGATTAAAACCTGCCCCCCTACCTCGACTGCCAATGTCATTGTTGGTAATACCCCGCTTTCCTTCATCATATCTTCACAATTCCACGAAAAAATGTAAAAAAATTGAACAAAATTGCAAAAAATCACAATATGTTTAATGTTCAGTGATACGAGGAGAAGAAATATATGCAACCCGACTGTTGTGTTTGTCCAGACTCCATATCGCAATAACACACAATTCTATTTAAACGAGTTCAAATGCCGTAAAATTTAAAGATCAATAACCATAGCTACAAATTTAACATAGAAATACACAACTGGCATGAGCAAATACGACATTTCAATCGTCAAAGCGTATCCTGGGTACATTTGAAGAAGGGTACGTTTTGACCAGGATACGTTTAGACCGGGACCCGGCACTGGCTATTCCACGGTTTGATAGTGAAAAATAAAAAAAGGAAAAAAAAACTTATTTACCGAGTGACAACCAGGGTAATTTACTGGCCGAGGCACCATGGAATAACTGACTTATCCCATGTTGCATACTTCCACACAATGTGCCTTTTAATAAATATTGCCTGTTGAAAATACGGTTGCCACAGTAACATGGCATATAGCAACTGGTACTGCACTGACCGCAAAAAAGCAGGTTCGAAAATGAGCAAATCAGTGGCTGTTGCAATCCAGGCTTCACCTCAAATCGTTCATACTGGACAATGGCAAAATATAAAATAACAACACCGGGCGCTAACGGACTCTGTCATCTCGGCTACAGATATACCCAAATGAGACTTAAAAAGGCACGTGAGCTTGACAATTAAGTCAATTCGTTAATGGTATCTGCTGGACTGGTGAATTACTCCTATACATGGTGAGCACTTCGGTTGTAGGTAAAATTTCAACAGCAATAGTTCTCGGACTTTCAAATATTGTTTTAACACATAACTACATCGATCTTATGTCTTTGTTTTAATATCACATCGCGTGTTGCTAAATGTCACAATGGCAGCAATGACTCCATCCTCTACACTTTCTTACAACATCCTCATATCCTACATCACTGAGCGTGATGTACCCGTTTCGATTTTCTTTTCTTTTTCACTTGTGATGTCGAACTATATGCATAAATATACTTGTACCTGTGATTCAATTTTGCACCGACTTATTGTCTTCAACACTGCCAGCAAGCATATTATTTTCTTGTGTTCGACTTTTATTTGAAGCACCACTAGATCAGAGATCGATGCAACCTTGTGTTTCCGTTGTTTTCCAAAGCAACTGGCCACTGTCCAAGTGACACTGATGGACGTATTTTTCTGGTGAATAAGCAGAGGGAGGGTTGTTGTTTTTTTGTTGTTGTTGTTGTTGTTGTTTTTTTGTTTTTGTTTTTGTTTTTGTTTGTTTGTTTGTTTTTTTTTTTGTTGTTTTTTTTTTTTTTCTGTTTGACTGCGTCGCAATTATCATTGCTATTTTAGTCCGGGTTCCTGTAGCTATATTCCGCCGCTTGCTTCATGTGCGTGTCAGTCAGAAGTTGTCACCTGAACGCTGTTTTTTTCCTGATGTTCCGTATACACTCAAAAGGCTTACTTATCATGACTTCAGCCACTGGAGCTGTAAATATCAATCTCCTTGCCATGATCTTTGGACTTCTGCGTAGGTGTCAACAACCAAAGACGCGTGACAGGGTGGTTCTTGTATAAATGCATGAAATCAATGAAAAGTCAACTTTGCCTCAAAATCCGTGTCATTTTAAGGTAGCGGCATCGTTGTGGCGTAGGGGCCTAACTTTCCCGTATCGCAAAATGGGTTTTTATCATTTCCTGAAAGCACAATACTTGAAGTAGGCCTATATTGTCACCAAAAATCAGATTAAAAAATTAAATATTTATATGAGAAAATTGCGTTTAAACTTTTGGAAGTTTAACTGTCTTGTACACGTGCTGGTTTCTGTTTGTTTGGATATGGTAATTTGCGACCGTGTTTTCGCAGCAATCCGCGATCGTCCACATACCTGGCAACGGGAAGGGGCACACGACCGTCGCCCATAACAATGGCGGCACGCTGAAGTGGAACGGAGCTGATTAGGCTACAGAACCGATTAACGTTATGTAAACAGGCTGTTCAACGATGTAAAACTGGATGACTTTCATGTTTTTGGGGTGCTCTTATTTGTGATATGAACTTCGGGATGCGTGATTTCTCCAAATAGAACATAAACGACGCTGACTTCGGAGTCCTTTGATCTTGGTTTGCGATCGAATACCGATACGCAACACCCGGAAACCATTACCGTATTCAGCGAAATTTAACAATTATACTGGTGTCCTTCATTATGTTGAATTTCATCATGGGTTTCCTATTTATTGTCGCATTTCATTTGAACATGAAACATTGTGAGTTCGGTGGTTCTCTGGTTCAACTTTGGTGGTGCCAATGTGGCATTCATATGTGTTCTAGCTGACTAACTTACAGTCAGTCTCATGTTCACACAGTGACAGTACAGTCAAGAGCGCAGAAGGTGTAAAATCCAAAAAGCAAATTCAGAAAAATGCCTAAAGTGAAAAAAGAAACTAAAGCCCAGCTACGTAAACGTCAAGCAGCCGAGTTAGTTGCAGTGGGAGAGACGCACTTACAGACGAGATTACGCAACTGGGGTAAATATATGTGTGTTTGTTATTTATTTGTTTGTTCTTTGCGTAGCATTGATATGACCATGTCCATGGATCGTCGATATTATGACAGAGAATGAAAAGTAATATTTCTGTAGGCCTTGTTCTATCATATTACCGTAAATGTTTCCGTTCTGGTAATTGCCCGTTGAAACGAATACATCAACCATGTCAACGTACGTATGTAAGTTCATATGCAGAAGATTTTTATTTCATCACTGTCTACTTTCAGTTGACAGCTATTGTTTGGCTCTCGCAAATAATGAATATGGACATTTTCAAAAGGTTGTGCATCATGCCGACTTTCTCTCCCAGTTTTTCCATGGATGCACATGAAAGCAAATATACAACATTTCGATATTCAACAAGTAGCCGGAGCTAGACAATGCTGTAGGACCTATTTCTGATTTTCAGTATTTGCATGTATCAGCACAGATAGGAGTAAATCTTGGAGTTTGAGTAGTAACTTTCAAATGTTCCCTTCCAAATAAATACAAGGAGTTCACCTCCAACTAAATACAAGGAAAATGATATTCCGAAAATTGCATAAAACCCCATCACATTCGGGTAAAATATGTCCAGCAGTTTACTTGTCATTTTGAACACGTACACCCCCCCCCCTCGTATCGGGAGAGTCCCATGAGTCCCATGACGAAGGGAATTTTTTTTTTTTACAACACACGTGTAACTAAGTGTTATACAGTCAGTTTGGCCCGTATTGTTACCTTGACTGATACTTTTATTAATTTTCTTTTGTAGATATGACGGCCATGGATTTGTGACGAGTTTGAAACTTGGCGTTACAGCTCTCCAGCTGAAAAGAAACATGGCGCAGAGGAAGATGGGATTTATTCACTACTGCTCATGGGCTAGGAGTTTGAGACTAAGTCCCAGATAACAACACTTGTATTATTTTCTGATTATCTGGAGCAGTTGTCCGAAGTATATAATTTTCTGCAGCATTTATTCAACTTTCGATCTTTTCACCGAGTTGATAGTTAAGAATGTTACCCAAATTTGTCTTGTAGCAGGGAGCTTCTAGAACATGTCTCTGCTTGTCGTAATATTCTTATGGGTTGTTCAAAAATGTAATGCAGTAATTCAATAATGCAACTTAGCATTTTTACATTCAGTAAACAAAATGGGTGGGGGGGGGGCAGTTTAATTAACTAGTCATGTTGTCGTGTTTTGTTTTTGCAGGAAAAGGAAGTTGGTCCCGAAGGCTGTCAGTTCACCTACCCGGCCCAGATCCTGGCATTTCTGCGTGCTATGCTGCCTTTACAGGTCAAGGGGGAGTTCCGCGAGTCGGCGCACAGGGTTGAGATGGCAGAGTTCTGCAGGGCTGTTTGTACCAAGTTGGATTAGAATACAGTGAACTTTTCTCATGACAAAGCGATAAGAACATGGACAAAAAAAGTTTTCATGTCAAGTTGGATTAGAATACAATGGACTTTTCTTACGACAAAGTGATAAGAACATGTACATATAGTTTTCATGTAAATAAAATTTGTAAATGTAAATTTGGATGTAGTTTATGTTGTATTATTTTCAAATCGTGCGGCAAGGTCCTTATTTTCCCAGGCCATATTATTTCAACAGTAGCATTACAAGACCAACTGAAGCTTTTGAAAAAATAGATTTGACTGGACTACGGCTGATGCATTGTCTGACACGGACAAAGTTCTGTGTATGCCACATACAGTAATTATGTGTAGTAGATAAAAACCAGAGCTTGGTCTGCCATATGGAAATCTATATACCCCTCCCCTTATTTGCATGAAATAACTTCTCTGGAATAATGTTGATTGTTCATTACAGGTCTGTCACATATCTAGAAATGAATCTTGCCAGTCATTTATAATTCACAATCTAGTGCTACTGTTTCTGAAAATGTAGTCGTTATATATATATATATATATATATATATATATATATATATGTAATGCATCCTAGTTGGAAAATGATTCATTGGCTAAAGAATCAAGAAAACAATCAATGAGACAAACAACAAAAAATATTTTATTCAACATAAGCTGGCGGTGGTGGATGGACCGGGCGTACATCCTCGGGTGGCAAAGGGTCACACAACACAGCCTCCTCCGTGCATTGATCCACGTCCCGGGGCTGGACTGCATCGCTCAAAAGTTTTCTACCTGTTGCACAATTTGCCTGTAAACTGACTGCGTCTGTGTCTGTAGTCTGTTCGTCTCTCCTCTTTGCCAGTAGTTGCTTTACATTCCCTTTCATCCACTTCTTCGTCCGTTGATACCTGGGCATTTTTCGGTTTTCGTCTCCTCCACTCCCAATCGTAAAAATTCTCCAAGTTAACTGTAGGTTGTACTCGCTCAAAGCTTTCCAAAACACTGCAGACCAAACCATCGCCGTAATAAAGGCATTTTTGTCTTTGATCGGAGGTGATGAGAAGTGGGTGAGCTAATCCTGCCAGATGAGTACACTTTACCGGACAAACTGTCAGACCGCTGCCCGCTCCACTGGGCAGTCGCCATTTTTAAACAACCTGTTGCTTGGGTCAAGGTCAGGTGACTCCGCTAATCCGCTTACTATACCCTTTCGTGTCGGGCAGCGCGTGTGAAACCAGCCACGCAAAGCTGACTGCATGGTGGCTTTTGAAGGATTTGACTTCAAAAAGTCCTTTTTTAAGCCACTAAAAGGCCGATTCTTTTAATTTCAAAGCCAGATATGAGAGCCTCTACATGTTTGCAGTTTGTGCTAGAAACTTTGGGCCGCGGGAGTGAGTATTCTTCATGTAAGAGCCAATCAATGCTTCAAGATTGACAATCATGCCTTTCATCGCCATTTTCTCAAAAGCAAGTTTTTCATAAATCGATCAATTTTTCTGCAGGCGTTTCTTGAAAACGGATCAAGATATCTTCACAAAATAAACGGCTCTGACAAGATACGGATCTGCTCTAGGAAACGTATTTTTTTTATACCTTTCCAACCCTTCCTTCCGTGACTTTTGCGGCCCCAAAAATGAAGAAACCGTACAGTCTTACGGACCAAACTTAAAAATTGCATATTTTTTTCCTATCATATTTTTTGTCAAAAGCAAGATACGTTTCCTGCGTATTGGTCTATAGTTTAATTTTTTATAGTTGTCAGTCAGAATAAAATAACATTTTATCAGAAATCCTTGCAAAATGTGTGATTTCAAACCCATTCACAAAACGGCTCCAAACAGCATCAAAATTAATTTCATGACATTCAAATATGATTCCTGATAATGCTAACATCTGTGAAATATCGAAAATATATAGTTTTGCTGGTAACATAAGAAAAATAGGCAAGCTGCATCAGGTCAAATTCGCGAGTCTGTGTTACACGCTCGTAACGGTGCCGCCGCTTTTGTGTCTCCAAAAAGGGAGGGTATCCTTCTGCTATAAAAAACAGGGTCCACCAAGATCTTGGCACCTCTCACACAAATTTTCTTCGTGCGGGATTTGCGGACGTTGACCTCGTGGTGCAGCGTTCCAAAGTATAAACAGTGGTTCGCCTTTCACCTGTTTGTTATGTCTGCAAAAGGGATTTGTATTTATTTTCATTATATTTGTTTACACCATTCTTATCAAGTATATGCTAATTTGTATTGGATGAAGTCACAATACTATAGCATGATAATAATAATAATAACAATAATAATAACAATAATAATAATAATAATAATAATAATAATAATAATGATGATGATGATAATAACAATATACATGTAATACAAATTGCTCATAAGATCATTCTAATTACAGTCTCTAAATCAAAGTTGGAGAATTATTACGTATTCTTTGGTAACAGCCTGCTTGAGAGAGAGAGAGAGAGAGAGAGAGAGAGAGAGAGAGAGAGAGAGAGAGAGAGAGAGAGAGAGAGAGAGAGAGAGAGAGAGAGAGAGAGAGAGAGAGAGAGAGAGAGAGAGAGAGAGAGAGAGAGAGAGAGAGAGAGAGAGAGAGAGACCATGTTGCTCGGACACTTGTGGTGCGGCGACAATTCTGGGTTACTTTTACATTTCATTGATGCCATTGTGCAGATACTTAGTGAGTGTGAGTGTGAAACAAAAGATTGCCATTCCCATGTGTTGCTCCTTGCAAACACATTTTATGCCTCCATACGGGTAACAGAGCGCGATACGGTCATTCTAAATGGAGCGAAAAATCCGAAATTAAACTTTTTGGAAGCTGTACGTAGTAAAGTCAGAAACTTATAAAAACTGTAAAAAACCAAGGCGGGTTTTTTTTTTTTATACAGAACGTGAGTATTGAAGTACCACCAACCAGGGCTTCTTTGAACTTTGGGGAGGGGGTAAAACACCTGATTTAAAAAAAAAAAAAAAGAAAAGATTTTTCGACATAAAAACATATCTTACACCTGATATTTGCAGGTACTTCAATATGTCAGGTTTTATTGTAGGTCTAACTGATTCTATATATGGTGTCCTCTTGTTGCTACTCTCAAGATACTGGTCCTGTACCAGATTTAAACATGGATACCGCTCGTAAATAGATTTGCCTAGAAGACGAACTTTTGTCACCACATTAGTAACTATGCACTTATACAAAACTTCTTTAAATGCAAAATGTTAATTGACTTCCAAAGTAAGTTTTTGTGTTTTCATCATTAAAATTTTGTTTCTATTTTGTAAGGCAAGAGTGCTAAAACTTTTTGTCAGTGACAGTGCCCTTCAAATTATGGGGGTTACTTTGAACGTCCAAAGTAACCCCTTGGGCTTCTTTGAACGTTCAATATTGTACCAGACCCTGTCTATTTAGGTGATATATCCTGGTTTCAGTGGATTTAATACTTATAGTAATGCCCCTGTCTAAAATGGGATATAAATGCCCTTCCCATAGCTCACGTATGTGGGTTTTAATGCATGGATACATGCTTGTGGGTACAGAGAATAAGGGGGCTGGGTATACTCAAAGCATCATTAAGTTTACTCAGACTAACTAGACAAATATCCGACTTAGTGAAATTTAGTTATATTCTACCTTTAGCTGCAGCAAGGTGTTTTACGAGACATTCGGGGGGAGGGGGTGTCACAAACGATCCATATTAATGGGGGATACAGTTTCAAGCCGTGTAAAAATGGGGGGGGGGGGGAGGGCAAAAGAGGCGACGCTAATGGGGGCGGAGGGCCACGGTTTCAAGCCGTGTAAAAAGGGGGGGTCTTAAAAGAGCAGATATATGCTCATCCCAATATTCCGAGTTCTGCCCCCCCCCTCCCGACAAATAATACAAGCCCCTAAGTCATTTTTGCACCATAGTCACTCTAGAAACATTTCACAATGCCTGTCAAAATTTCATTTTCAGGGCAGGTAAAGGTACAAAACTATTTTTAGGGATCTGATACCTAAAGAGTCTCATAGAAGTTTCGGCTGTAAAAGTACCCAAAAATTGTTCCTTATAGGTTTCTTACTATTTTCAGCCTTCATTGGCAGCACAAATACATGCCAGGTAAACCAACTTGTCAAAATAGAGACAAAGCGATATTCAATCATTCCCTGTTCCATGTTAATTTTTGTTGATACTATTTGCATAATATAGACATTTTGCTGTTATGGTAGCATATTTTGTAAACATGCCAAACATATCCTTGGGTGTTTCATAATTTGAAAGTTGTACTTTGATGGTTTGATAAACCGTAAACAGAAATTTGGGCTGCAAAAGTATCCATGTATTGTCCGTCATAGGTTTCTTAAGGTTTCCAGGTTTTATTTTTAGCACAAGTGCGTTACATAATTCAAATTGTCAAAATGAAGACAAGGCAGTCTAGATTATGATGTCTATAATATAGTAAAGATTCAGGTTAGACACAACCATATTTTTCAGTCAAGGTCCACTTTGCTTGTGACTTAGTTGCCTGCTTGACCGACTTTGGAAGGCCTCTAAACAGCCATCTAAAGAAATAATATTGCTTACGTTCGAGAGTCTAACTCAGCTGCCGATTGGACGAGAAATTTAGGCATGACAATTGAACATTCAGAAAAAAACAAACCATGTCAATTATCTAATTTGTTTACGAAACTGTGTCCACATTAAATATTGTTGACTACAAAATTTTATAGGCCTACCTACGGTGGGGCTTCCTGTGCGATCATCTGGCACTTGTAATATTGAGACTGTGGCCTGCAGGTACCAATTCCCACCCGTTCAAGAGAAGCCTGCTAGACTCAATCTTAATTTTATCTGAGCACTAGGAATATTAGGAGTAGGAGGGACCCACAGCTATGCGGTGTCCCTGCAGGAAGTTCATATCATCACCAGGTAGGCATAAAACAGTAAATACAGCCTATAGCAATACTAGTGTATAGGCCTGCACAAAAGTAGGGGCCTGTTAGGTAGAGTCCAGACATAGGCTTACTTCTGATTTAATAATTAGGCCTACTTACTTGCCGAGGCGGAATGCACTCAGCGGATTCATTAGACCTAAATATATTTAAGGATATTTTACCGATCAAGAGCAAATTTCACCATAATTCTTAGCACAATGTCTGCCCACCGGGGGTAACCCGTCATTTGGTAACATCTCTTGCAAGCTTGCTTCCATCACCTCGCAAGAAACTGTTGTTTGAGGTGTAGGTCGGCCCAAGCGCGTTAAGAGGTCCACCGGTTGCCGCATGTGGTGCACTCAAACGAGGCTTTCCCGTGCACAGCCTGTAGTCCGTACCGCAGGACTATGTCCTTCCCTGACATTGCCATGTCATCCACTACTTCGCGGATTATCCTTGCCATGATTCTACCTGAAAAGGGGTACCAGACTTACAAGTATAGTATAGGCTAGGTCTATGCGCGTAGCCTATGGTGGATGTGCCAAAGCCTAAGGGCTTGCCCAGGACTGCTCCTTTGCCATCAAACCCAATTTTTTGCCAAAACAAAGCGTTCGCCTAATGTTGCGCTGTCCCTGATTTATTCATTTATTTATCTATTTATTTATTATTTGTTTGCATCCACCTGTTCCCCTCTAAATTCCAATAGAATGTGTGGAAAATTAATAAAATACCGGCATACAACCAGAAACATAAACCTGCAGACCTAGATTGGAAAACGAGGGGCACATGCACCGTCATGGTTGCAGCTCAGTATCAGGTCTAACGTTAGCAATTAATTTTCACGCAATCACTGCGTTTTATAGCCAAAATATCATTTTGATCTTCCAAGTTCCAGGGTCCGTTAAACTACTTAAAGCCAAAATTGGCAAGAGAGATCCATAGTAAGGCCTACATTTATACTTTGGTTCTAATAATAGGCCAAGTACATGTATAGGTAAAGCAGTCTATTCAGCAGTAGGCTACCAAGCTGTAGGCCTAGGTCAAATCCAGTATGCCACTTGTCAGTGTGACCTCCTATGGTCACTCATGGTCAAAATCAGGAACCCCAAAGGAAACCCAATGGCAATATTCTATTAATGTTTAATAATGACCATGGGCCTAGGATCGACCATTACCAAAATGGGCCTATATATCAATGTGTCAGATTTGCTGAGTCAGCAAGAGAACAAAGGTTGAATTCCCCCAAGCACCACGTGCATCCTCTGTCGAGGATACATAGTTAGGATTCCATCATCATCTCCTTCCAAAAATTGTGATCCGTTTGGGAAAAAGCCATGTGTAAAAGCAAAGCATTTCATACAACAGTTTTCACAATATTACAACGCATGTAGTGTATTGCTGCCCCCCCCCCCCCCGCGGGGGGAAGGGCACATACTCAACATCAGGGTGGGTGGGTGCCTCGGACATTTTTATACAATACCCTATCTTAATCCTATACCAGGTGTGTAAAAACGTACCCTTTCTTAATCCTGTAATGTCTTGAAAAGGAGTGCTGCCTTGATGCAGCCTGGTGCATTTTGGAGACCAACATTTCAATTTTAAACAAGTTTTAGCATATTCTTACTTCCCAGAAAAATTCCCCCTTAACTTATTATACCCTATATCTCCAGCCTATATCCATGATCTGTACATTTTTTTTTTTTTTTTTTTTTTTTTTTGAATAATGAATAAGACATTCAGTTCACTCAAATAATTGTTACCCCTATCCTAATCCACCTGTGTACATTTTGGGGGGGCTTTTCTGATTCTGGGGGTAATGAAAACAGGGCTTTGCCCGCAGCACATACCCAGTACAATCCTACATGGGAGTAACCCCCCCCCCCCGGGGGGGGGGGGAATTGCTGCTACATACTTGTGCAGCAGCACTGGTCACTTATTGACGTGACACATGGTCCCAAGCTTCGAGATATCCCGTAATTTCTCCATTTAACACATCTCACCATCTTCGCAAAGATGCATTATATTTAGTCGGATTATGTTTTATTCTAATTCCATACAATTCTTTCCAACCCATTGTGGAGAAATTAAAAAAAAAACAGTTTTAATACATGAAGTCTTAACAGGGAAAAATCACAGCGCCAACTGGTAACAAAATGTGAACTAAGTTACCTGACCCCAGATGACCCTCTATGCAATATTTAACGCAACTGGCCCAGACGTTCGCGACAAGAGGCAATATTGCTTCCCCCCCCCCCCCAAGAAAAATATATTGATTGAAAAACAACGAAAAAGGTTGCATCATTATCTCCTTTGCAAACTTAGTGGAGACCCAACTACGAGCATCATGTGGAAAATTAAAGAATTTCGCGCAACGGTTTTCAGGGGTCTTGTTTGGTCTAACGGTCAGGCCAAAATTCATTTCAAAGTTTACATTCTTGTCTTTAGCACCAAAGCTGAATTCATATGTGTAGAGCCTACTAAGAAAATAACTTAAGTCGCCCTCTTTCACCTGATAATATTTAACTTAAAAATATTTGCATGGAGCTTACGAGAATAAGAATTACAGACATTACACGAGGCCAGAAAAAAATCGCTCTGTGGGTTATACTTTACTTTTTAAAAGTAGCCGACTTACCTTGCGGTTTTGTTTTGTTTTGTTTTGTTTTGTTTTGTTTTGTTTTTCCTATCTGCGCTCTTGATCGCCGCTCTCCCCTACGACAGGTCCACCTGGTAGATGTTTCTTCTGTTAATTCTGCAAGGCTAAGGGACAAGGTTAATATGCAAGTTTATTTCTAGCAATTGTGACGACAGGATGAAAAATCTTGGGGAATACCATACAAGTTGACAAAACGCTCGAAGCTGCATCAAATAAGCCTAAAACAGACACTTAATCCATTGTGTATTCGGTGCCTGCTGCAGAAAACCCAACTTTACATACACCAGCAGATACCGAAACCAAAGACTCACCAACGGATAGTGATTTTCCCATATTAACCTATACAAAACAGTACGTGTTCAGTGAAGGGGGGGGGGGGGTTTCCCGTGCTGCTGTATTGGCCATTCTTACTGCCGTACTTACGCACTGGAAGCTCTTTTAAAATCCGTACTTCATACCAACCATTATGTAAGCCTACATTTTCTTATTTACCGTATGCCTTGTACTGGGGCAAAAATACTAATTGTGCCACCACACAAGGGGCCCCCCGTTAACCCCATCCTTCAGTATTCACTGGTGCTGGTGATTCCGTCGATAACCACAAATCGGGCAAATAGAGCGTGGCTGACGTCAGGTTATAAAAATACATTAACAGATCTGTTCAGGATGGCGTACGTTTTAAAGAATAATCATGCTTACCTGCCCACATTTTGGTTGCTTGTCTTGCAGTAGACTGCATACGTTTGGGATAGGAAATGTGTTGCGTGTACGTGCCACAAAAAGGAGTGGATTTTTCGGTCCATTTCTCAGTTACTTCACCCCAGTAGCACCTCCTGTTCAAGACCATTCGTAAAGTGTAAAATAGTCCCTTAAATTAATGTTGTTGTTGTTGTTGTTGTTGTTGTTGTTGTTGCTGTTTTTTTTTTTTATTTGTTTGTTTGTTTTGTTTTGTTTTTGTTTTTTAATCGAACAGGCCATGGGAGACTTAAATGCAAGCACAACATTTTTTCCAAAAAGTCTTTGAAAACTGTGACTTAAACAGGAAGAAAAATGCCACGTTATACCACAACTTGGAAGGAATTAAAGACATTTATACAAACGTTCCAAGATATCAGTAGATCTATCGGTCACTATTGCTTGAAGGTATGAACAGTCCTCCGTTAATATTCACAAAAAACATCACGGGACCAAGCTCTTCGTATTCTTCGTCGCACAAGGAGACCTGAGTAAGTACAATTTTGCTTTGGTTAGCGAATGGAAGGTACAGCCTTCCCCTTTTGTGGGCATTTCTGCATATCATCCATGCATTGACGGACACAATTCCCTGTGCGATTTCAAATTCCCGTGTGTCTACCAAATAGATAAGCCCCAGTCTGAATTCAATTCAAAGTATACAATAATATAGAAAGTACAACAAGAAGTGGCATACACGTTACAATTGCCGTAGGATGTGTGAAGTTAAGTTTTCCGACAGGTAATAAGGATCTAAACGGATCATACTGCCAGTCATTATCCATAATAAAGCAATTCATGGTTCGCGAGTGTAAATTGGTGTGGGATTCAATGAAATATAATGCACATCAGCAGGAACTGACAGAATATATTTTCATCAAGATCATTTAGGATTCTTCGTCGGAATTATGAAGAACACGATGTAGATTGATAAACTATATGGTGAAGATTAGGGCGATTGAAAGTGCATATTGTCAGTACAAGAAAATTGGTGTGATGCAGTGGAACTCCATGTCATTGTCAGCGGATTAACGCGTCTTGATACTAAAGAACTCCATATAAATGTCAGTAAAATGACTCCTGATTCAGCACAGCTCCACACAATTGTCGGTATATTAACTCGTCATGATGCAGGATAAACTCCATATAAATGTCACTACAATGATTAGTCATGACGCAGACCTCTATATAGACGTCAATAGAATGCCTCCTGATACAGTGCGACTGAATGAACACCAAACCAACTCAACAAGAGTAGTTATAGTAGTCTTTTCGGCCATACATGATACGATGTTCCGAATGCACGGCTCATAAACCTTTTTTCACTGCCTTTATGCGAAATTGCAAATCATATCTACCATCACAAGAAAACTGTCTTTAGGATGCAAATTGTAATGACCACTTCCATGATTTTTTTATGCTGTTGACTATTACGGTACTGAAAAATTCTTTGGAACAAAAATATATTTAAAAACCTCCAGTTTATCAAACATCATTGAATCCGCAGCGGCACGAAGTACCGTTTTGACAATTATGCTGTTTCTAATTTCCTCAATTAACTTCCGCATTCTATGCCATTTACGGTGTTGACCGCGACGGGCGCATCCTGGCCGGGTTGAATATTTAATGAAATATTTGCATATTATTTTATTTTATAATATTTTATTTGATACTTCTCCAAGAGAACATTGACCCAGCCTGAATGTGGTGTGTGGATGACCATGACCCAGTAAATGGTGTGAACAACCTCAGCCTTACCAGTCGACCACATAGTTTATTTAGCACTTTGAGGAAGGGCTGGTTCAGTGCACCTGTGTGTCCCTGTCCCAGGCCAAGGTCATTTCCCAGCGGGAGAAAGGGGTTTTGTAAAAGGGCCTTTAAACACCACACTTGTATGAATGGTTATATCCCACAGAACCGCATGCTGTGGTATCATGAGCACATGCTGCCAAAATGTACTCAATTTAAAGGTTTCACAAACTACTCTGGTGATTAAGCCAACAGGTGTCAGAAACTAATTGACACCTACATGTATGTATGTGTGGCTGTCAGTACACAGATACTGTATGAAGGTCTCATTAATTTTGCCTGTGAAAGGTTTCCAACATCTTCAAATTAAAAATGCCTAGGATATTTCCGATATTGACAGGCATACTAATAAAAAAGTTTTACAAGTGGTGTTCATGCTGCTATAATTCACTTCAAATTTACTTTTAAGATTGGTACTTTTAACATGCATTACCCTATACCAACAAGTGTCCATCCCCGGGATGCCCTCTCCAGTCAGCTGGACGTGAAAAAATTCTATGCTTTGCTGGTTCTGTGAAAGGACGCCTCTGGGTCACCAGTCTGCAGCTGGTGAACAGTGCCTTTATTTTGGGCCTCTGGGCCCGGTTGCACCAGTGAGTCATAAGCTCTACCCCTCAGTTACTCTGGGCGTAAATATTTACGCTGGTGGCTGCGATGGAGCATAGACGCCATACGAGTCGTAAAGTTGGTCGCAGTGTCCTCCAGTTTTACGCCTGCCAGGTAGCAGGCGCAAGTAGGGCATAAGTAGGGACAGGCAGAAAAAATTTAGACTGGGGATATCCAAATAATTTTCATACCAATGGAATGAGGAAGTCGTGCAGATTTCATAACTGTTATTTTCTTCTTTTTAAGTTAATAAACAAGAAAGTTATGCAGTTTTTAATGTTGCAGATTTTGGTGCTTTGCCACCATCAATTATACAGAGGTGTTGGGCCCAGATCTGTGACCCACCTCGCCTGTGCTCACTGTGTCACGGTTCAGTGAACACACTGCCCAGATGCAGGATCCACTTGGCATATTGGGATAAATTTCACATTATTCATAAAAACATGCATCTGGAAGCATGACAACTGTATACAAATCAACAGTTGGTATCTACTCTATAATGAATTATAAATATTAAAGCAAAAAAAAAAAAAAAAAAGCAAAAAATACAAAGTTTTGATTACAATGTATATTGTCAACATATCTTTGACCCCCATTGAATACAGGATCAAACAATGAATAATAAATATTCTGTTACAAATCACGAATAAGTCATAAACTATTAATTTTTTGTAATTTCTGTGACCGATGAAACAAAGTAACATGGATACTGGACGATTTAAAAGATGGTTTCTGTATGGATTGTAGCAAGTTCAGACTGGGAACAACGGCAATGGCTGACCGTTAAATACGCCGTCTATTTTACTCTTTTGGTAAAATAACTACTATGTACCATCATGATTAGTTCATTGACTATCTATTCAATGTAATTTTAACGATAGATGGCCAAAAATAAAACAGATATCAACCGATTTGAAATGTAGGTCGCTACTCGATTGCACTAAAACATGGCGGCGGCCATCTTGGAAAATCGAACCTTCGACGGGAATGGACATCACAATTAAAATTGGCCATCGCACAAATTCGCCTGCACCTACATGCATGAAACTTAACACAATTCACAAAAACAATATATAGCTTTGTTTTAAAGTACCATTTTTATGCTCCCTAATGTACTTTATGAGTATCAAACGATCAAAGTTGAGGTAAATTTCAGATGTAAATATGTAAACAAACTACTTTCCGGCACGTTGAAAGATTGCCTCCGGGGGTTTTCCCATACGCTCAGATTGAATTTCCCGGTCTCCAAAAGCTCTGATGTGCGCATGCGTTAACAATATGACCAGTTTATAACACCTGTGCCGGCTGTTGGTGCTATGCAGTGGGTCACACTGACTCGCTGAGACCAATGGTGTGAACGCGACTGCAGCGCACCTCGCGGATTTGCCACTACCTAGCATAAGTAATGAGCTTGACAAACCTCTCTCTCTAAATCTTCGAGTTTGTAACTGAGTTTCTATCTACTCAATGCTACCATTTTGTAGAAAATATCAAGAAAAAAATGACATTAACAGTGTAGGAAATACACATGAAGAACGAAAATAAATAGCATAATTATAAACATTTTTATTTTCTCTGGATTGCGTTATAGTACACAAAGACAACTCTGGAGGCTCTCCAGTGCATAAAAGAACGCACAGGAATATATACAAGACACACTGGACGAGAACAGAAGACTAAATTTATGGCTTGTGCACGAATAGTACAATTGATGCCAAATAATGGAGACTTATAATTAGATCATATAACAAATTAGTAAATAAAACGTCTAGATTCTGATAAGAATGTCTGAACAGCCTCAAAGATGACACACTGGACGAGACCAGAAGACTAAATTTACGGCTTGTGCACGAATAGTACAATTGATGCCAAATAATGGAGACTTATAATTAGATCATATAACAAATTAGTAAATAAAACGTCTAGATTCTGATAAGAATGTCTGAACAGCCTCAAAGATGAATGCATTATCAGTGTCTGGCAGATCCTCACTACCTTTCAAGAGAATATATAGTAAAGTGTCACTAGAGCACTGAACTATTAGAGTCGGATTTACATCTGGAGCGAGTAAGTGGCACACAGTGTTCAGTAGAGATCAGTAGACAGACCCTTTGCACAGTGAACTTGCGGCAGAACAAGAGGTAATGTTTCGTATTTTCAGTAGGATGAGAGCATGCACACGTTGATGCTGGAAGGATATTGACATGATATAGATGGGCATTTAAAACGGAGAAGTTAAGACGTAGCTACGTGTGGCACGTTTCAGAAACGACTTCCATGTTTAAAGTATGAGGTCTTTTTATCAACATTTAAGAGTGATAGACTTAATTTAGATTTAAACTGCAGCAGGGAATCGGTGAGACTAGCATCAACCAGGTGGTTATTCCATTATTTGATAGCAGATGGGAGAAATGAATCGCCGAACGATTGGTGGTGAACCTAATTTGGCATAATTCAGTAAGATTTCTCAATAGACGACCAGTAGTGAATGCAACGTCACGAGGAATGAGATCATCAAGGAATGACATCATGTAATTATTGTGGAGTCAACCTATTATACATTTTAAAGAAAAGAATAACCTTGAAGTATTTCCTCCGATTTGCCAGAGTTTGCCATTCAAGCTCTTCGAGAAGTAAGACACGTGGAGTGTATCTAGTTGCGCCAAGGCAGATCCTGGCTGCCTTATACTGCAGAGTGTATCTAGTTGCGCCAAGGCAGATCCTGGCTGCCTTATACTGCACAGCTTCTATAGATTGTGACAGATTTTCTATGCAATTGTCAAACAGACACACCCATATTCGAGGATAGGACGAATCATTGTACTATACAACCCTATGAGTGTCTGGCGGGAGAGTTTGTATTTGAGTCTGCGTAAAAGAGCAAGCCGTTGGCTGACTTCATTAACAACGCGTGTTATATGCTGGTGCCGTGACAAATTACTTGAAAGTGTAACTCCAAGATGTGTATGAAGAGTAGCCTCAGGTATCGGTGTGTTTCCAAGAAGTAGTTTAGGATGATCTGGCTTATGTCGTTTAGCAGAAAGGGTCATTGAGATGGATTTTATGGCATTAAATGTCATCCGCCAGAGCTTGCCCCAACGATAAGCTTGTATAAGATTAGAATTAGGGCTTTCAGCTGTGGCCATTGGTTCGTGAACAATGTCAAAAATTCTGGTATCATCCGCAAATAAACGGTGATATTGATAGTGATGTTGTTAACGTAAACAAGGAGCCTAGAATAGCCTATTCTAGGCTCATTGATGTAAACGAGGCAAAGTATGGGACCAAGGATGGAACCTTGGGGCACTCCAGCCTCTGTAGGGAGCGAGGGTGAGGTCTGTCCTCCAATAGTGACGCGTTGAAGTCGGTTTTGAGAGATAGCTTTCTATAAACAGTAACACAGGATCTTCAAAGCCTAATTTTTTCAGTTTAAAAAGTAGACAACCATGCCAGACTCTGTCAAAGGCCTTGGATATGTCCAGGAAAACCATGCACGCCTCATGGCCCAACTCAAGGCCACTGTAAATAGTATGAAGTATGCTAATAAGTTGATTTATAGTGGAATCGTTTTTCTTAAAGCCAGAGTTTCTAACAGACAGTAAATTGTTACAGGTTAGATACTCATAGAAGATGTTATAAACTAGACGCCCAAGTACTTTAGAAACATTACAGAGGAGTGAAACAGGCCTGTAATTTTCCTTTGATTGTTTGTTACTTCTCTTAAAAACGGGGCACATGTTGGACCTCTTCCAGGGATCTGGAAAATATGAGTTGGATAAGCAGAGATTGAATAGATCAGTGAGAGAACGTGAGATAGAATGGGCGCAGTATTTAAGAAGGGTGTTGCTTATACCGTCAGGACCACAAGCAGAACTAGTTTTCAGAGACTGTAAAATCTTTTCCACATCATTTACTTGCACTTAAAACATAGACAGGCGGGCCTCAGTCCGGAAGGCAAGGTCAGGCAAGGGCAAAGGATTGTCATCTTGCGGGGTCTTGCACTGATCAGCAAAATACTTGTTGAATGTCACAGACTTCTCTATGTCGGAAGAAATATTCCTTCCATCGTCGATAAGAGTTGGAATGTTTTGATAAAGTTTATGATCAAGAATATATTTGCTAAGGTTGCACCATCTTTTAGGGTTTATCTCTCTTGAGTCCAGTTCAGATCGGAGTTTGGTGAAGTAAAGACGAATGGAGTTGTTAATAGCGTTGACTGGAAAGTTACGTTTCCGTTTGTATAACTGGAAGAGGCGTTCAATATTGTGAGTAGTGAGGAACGTGTGAGGCCGAGGCTTTTATGTCTGGCATTTATACCCGTTCCACGCACGATTGCGCTGTCTTATTAGCCACTTGATACTACATGTGATCCAAGGCTTGTACCTGGGTCAAATGGTGACCTCGCGGTACGGAATAAACTCTTTACACGTGTCAATAAATAGGTCTGACCAGCATGACACAGTGTCACATATGGAGTCAAAAACTGTGATACCAGTTTCCCAGCGAACATAGTGGATTACATATTGTTCAAGTTGACAAAATCAGCCCTCTTGAAGTTCCAGACAGAGCGTTTGAAGGGGGCGATCCTTGTAATGATTCACAGAGAAAGAGCAAAAGACAACAGAATGATCAGACGAGGAGATAGGAGGGTGCATGCCGTAGTTAAGGATATAACCATGGGAGTCAGTTATCATGAGGTCCAGTAGGCCTACAGAGTACTCCGACACACGAGTAGGTTCGGATATGAGCTGATGCAGGTAGTTTTGAGCCAGCAGATCAAAGAGACGCTGTCTGAGTTCACTACCAGTGTGGGGAGAATCCCAACTTACACAGCGATCGTTAAAACCACCTGTTAATAGGAGTATTTTAGGGTTAAGTTCGATAGCAGACGAAATGGAGTGAGATAAGTTGTCCAGAAATAGGTCTCTCTCTGCGGCAGATTGGCCTGGTGGACGATAATAAACATCTAGGATCAGTTTACCAGAAGGGACAGTAATTTCAGCCCAGATGCATTCACTACTGGGAGTCTCCACCTCCGCACAGCTTCTAACAGTCAGATTGTATTTCACATACAGGACAGCCCCTCCCCCCAAACCAGTTTCACCATCCTTACGTAACGAGGTTTGAAAGCCTTCAATTTCCGATAAAGCATCAGGGTAGGTATTATGGAGCCATGTTTCAGATAAAGAAATGACTTCCAATTTTTCAGACTCCGCCAAAATACTTATTTCTGCGACTTTACCTTCAGATTTTAAGCTGCGTACCTTAGAAAACTTATTGAGAACAATATTATCAACTGGACCAGGGTCTGGATGAATATTCGTGGAGAGCACCTTTAGTATAAGAATCGTCACATGTCTCAGATAGCATAGACATTCGGTAAGTAATACTGCGGCAAATATGTTGAGGAAAAGAGAGGATGAAACTATGATCGTGATATGTGGACACGTTGGCAGGCATGGAGCATAAACCCATCTTTGTTGTGAAATAACCCTACCCACAGCTCTATATTGATTTAAGCAGATGCCCATTAGGGGGTATCATACTGGGGAATGTCCATCGCTTAACACTGTACCACACAACAGAAAATAAATGCATTCTTGTGTACAAAAAAATAAGTGTATGACATTGTATGCTGGAGAACATAGTCTTCCAAACGACAAGTAAAGTAATATAAACAGGAGTTTCAGGAGCACGAGGGAGTGCAGAAAACAACTAGGAAAGATGATTTGCTGCATAGCAAATCACTGTGTGTGTCTTCAAAGCATATTGGTATGGCAATGTACAACCATTCAATAAAACAGGAGTAGAAGTTGGAATGGCATCTCTATCTATTATAGCTTTGAAGTTATTCAAGATTTAAAATTTCTAATGGTGCTTTTTTACATAATTTAAATTGCTACAACTTTTATTTTTGATTCATTAGGTGATTAGATGCCAATGGTCAACAACCCCCTAGTAGAAGTCGGAATGACATCTCTATTATACTGTTGAAGATATTCAAGATTGAAAATTTCAAATTCAGTCAGAAAGAAAGAAAGACAGACAGACAGACAGACAGATAGACAGAAAGACAGACAGAAAGAAAGAAAGAAAGAAAGAAAGAAAAAGAAAGAAAGAAAGAAAGAAAGAAAGAAAGAAAGAAAGAAAGAAAGAAAGAAAGAAAGAAAGAAAGAAAGAAAGAAAGAAAGAAAGAAAGAAAAGTGTGTGTTGACACACACACACTTTAATGATAGAATGCATGAGCAGGGATCTTGAGCATTTCCTGGACTCTGTAATTGTATATAAATAATGTAGCCCAAAATGTTTTCTTTAAGAGCCACGGAACTGACTGGTGTCCAAAAAGAAAACATTAACTCATAACTAAATTACCAAACAGACATAGCCATTCAATCAATGCACCCAATGTTTATATAACAAAATTAACTCATTCAGTGATAAACCCAAAGGATATGCTCTTTGCTAATTCTTTCAAATTTGCATTGCTAATACAATGTGTGGAACAAATAAAAAAAGGTCAGAATATCACAAATCATGAGCAGATATTATATTCTATTATGATTGTCAGAAATTTTAAATCAGAACTCCCTAATTTAAAATATAAGAATACTCAGTATATCCCTTTGATACAAATTTTACTGACAGTAAATGAAGACTTCTGTCCTGAATGAGTCAAGGCATGCCGCATTTTCAAAGGGTCATTTTGATGTCACATCTTGTAAAATATATACCAGGACTATGGCTTGTTTGCAGTTTGAGATATGACACCCCTGTAAAAATGTCCCACAGGTCTTACGATGTTAATAAAGGCTGTGGATTATCAGTGAAATCTATTGGGGGTAATAAAATACACATAAACTTCAGGAGGAAAGGGTAGAGTTTATTTTGATGTGGTTACACTTGCCAGGACTTTGGAATATGCTGGCCATTTGATACCAATCATTCACTGTCACTGGTCATGTGTGTTTGGTGGGGTGGCAGACACATAGCAGAGCCAGCTCCACAGCTATATAACATATTGAAGATTTAAAACTTTAATTAGCCCTCATTTGCATAATTTTGAAAAGCATGACCTCTCATTATAAAAAGGCCAGACTTTATCTACAGAAGTATAATTGTGCCAAGTTTGGAGTTTCTACGTGTTATACTTTTCAAATGAAATGTCGGACAAATTTGCCTGTAAAGAAAGAAAGAAAGAAAGAAAGAAAGAAAGGAGAAAGAAAGAAAGAAAGAAAGAAAGAAAGAAAGAAAGAAAGAAAGAAAGAAAGAAAGAAAGAAAGAATTCCTAGAAAAACAGAAAAGTGTGTGCTGACACACACACTTTAAAAAGTGTACAAACATGGCAACAAAAGAGAGCAAGATCATCACAAATGTAATGATGTTCACATGAAAATGATTGTTGTCTGGATGTAAGTTAAATCGGAGATTAAGAAAGTATAGACCCATATCTGTTACATGGATTGCGAAGCGGGCCAAGCCTATATTAATCACTCTCCATGGCACAGATGGTGGCGTATACCTTCCTACCTACATGTTTGGTGGAGGAAGCCGCAGGACTCGGAGAAAACCACCGTGCACAGTCAGAGTGGTAGGAACTCTTTCCGCATGCTTCCCCGGCCGTGAATCGAACCCGGGCCGCAGAGGTGAAACGCGAGCGTGCTGCAGCTCTGCCAACCGTGCACCCCTGCATAGGAGATTGACAAATATAACCTGTTCTTATATCGAATATCATATCTGCAAATGTATGAGGCATTCTGCTAAGTTTACATGAGGTATGGAGATGTACAGTGGCAAAAATAATGGCAGCTAATACAATATACTTAGCAATTGTACACTGGTCTAAAAAATATTGCAGTTGTCATATCACATAATTATGTGCATGATTCTGTATACATCAAATACAAATGAAAGGATACAATTTTAGAATACAAATTGTCGCAAGCATAGAATCGACTTTTTTCTGTGTTGGTATACAGAAAAACCATTGTCATTTTAACATGGATATTCATGCATGAAACAATTTGACTTGGGGTGAAAAAAAAAGAGAGAGAAGGGAAAAAAATCAGCCGGATGTAAATGGTATGGAAAACACAGCATTACCCATTTATTGGGTAAAAAGCATGAGTAAGTGGCATGTAAAACAAAGTGACAGCAAATATGAATATTGCAATGGGCCGTGACCAGATACAGCATATTAAATGACCCATAGCATGACACATACAGAGTTGTAAGGCTTGACTATCGGAGTCGATACAGAGACAGTCACTACTTACAAGGCTTGACCATCAGAGTAAGCAGTCACAAGTACATGACATGTAGCGAATACAGCATTTATCAACATGGCAAAAAGTTGTAGTTATGACGGCAATCAACCAAGTGAAAGTTAATAAATTTTCAGATCGACTTTGCACTTTGCTGTTGCATTTGGTTTGTTATAACAAGTTATGTAACAAGGTCAGCACAACTAAGTTGGATGACATGGGTAAAACACAGCTGATTGTACACAATTATTCGAATACTAATGATGCATATCACAAGAATGAAGAGTTGCAGCTGATTATGAAAGTATAAATAAAATTTCGGTGGGCCTGCAATGAACCTGCATCTCTTCAAAGAACATATCTGATGTAAAAAAATGAAAAATAAAACTTGTTCAGTTTTTGTCACATTTCGGTGACCTATGAGATATTGTCCATTCTGGAGAATTAGTGACGTACCAGAAAACGGATCAGCAACATCAATTTTGAATTTAAAATAAGTCAGCTAAAGGCTGGTTTCGCAGAGAAATTATTACATATGATGTAATCATCAGTTTTCCCAGTTCTTGATCATAGTTGCCTACACCTGCATATTGATTGGTCAGTCAGCAGGCAGTTTTCTTGCTTAATCGCAACTAAACCACTCTTTTCCTGTTTAAAACACTTAATGGAGGACGATCCAAATAGTATTACACAACATGATTACGCGATTTTTTCTGGGACCATTAACAACAGAAAGTATAATTTCATCACATTAGTCTTTCATGAAGATCATGCATGCCTCCACTGACGTAAAGGTTAGGGCGCCACCTTACTTAAAACTTCAGATTCTCTAGCCTTTCCGCATATCGTTTTTAATGTAAGGCAATCTTTTGTTATAAACTTTGAAGTAATAATTATCTTTTACATTCTTTAAAATAATAATAATTCTAATTTCATTCATAGTTTCAATGAGCAATAAATATGATACATTCAATGTGCTCTTTGTACACTATAAATATATATTTAAAACACAAAGATAATGATATACATATAATTGCAATAAAATTGTTTAGAAGGTCACAGAAAAACAGGTCTAGTTGATCATACGGAGAAAAAATTCGCATTATTTTAAACTATATGGCGCTCTATGTTGAAAGGAGTGTCTTAAACACCGTATCTTATTTTTTTTTCTACAATTGGCAAAATTATAAACACAGACACACACACAAACGTATATGTATATATATACTCACTTTTATTTACATATATTTTGTCTTTATTTTTACCCTGCTTGATATTTTCCTTATTTCCAACTAGATCATCCTCGGCTTCGTATGTATCTAGACCTTTTCCATCCTCATTTTTATACAGATCAACTTTGTCGCAGTTGCAAATAGTATTCTTTCTGGCAGTGTTTTTTTTAGCATTATCGCAAACACATACACTTTTGTCTTCAACTGGGGACACAATGGACTGGTTAATTTCAGCCATTGTTATTGCATCATGGCTCATATAATAGTCTGCGACTTGTCTTTTTTTTTAGCAAAGTAATGCTTTCCCCTGAAATAGAAAATTAAGATTTTCTCCTCTTTAAAAGATATTTTTCTGCTTGTGGGCAGCAACTTTAACATTTTTCCTTTGGTTTCATGTTGATCACCCTCGTCCTCAATTTCATTTGGATGGTTTGGTTCCTTATGTTCGTCTACATCTTCTCCGTCCTTACTTTTATCTTGAATGATTTGGTCCTGATATATATCCAGCTTCAGCTTTTCCTTATTATCCTCTAAATCTCCCTTAAGCGTGTCCTTATTCTCCTCTAGATCTTCCTTAAGCGTGTCCTTATTCTCCTCTAGATCGTCCTTAAGCGTGTCCTTATTTGTAGTTAGATCTTGTTCCTCTTCATTTCCAAGCACTTCATTCTGGTTCTCACATTTAGCAACAAACATTTTGTTCACATTTTTACAAAATTTGATGCGTTTCTGATTTTCATATAAGCCCAGTTCATCTTCGTCGTCCACATTTGTGTCTGGCTCTTTCTTGGCCTTATCTGCATGAAGATTGATCACGTCACCACTTTTGTCTAGATAAGCGTCATTGTTCAATTCACAAAGCTGAATCTTTTCTCTATTTTCAGCACAATCACTGAAGTCTTTACTTGTATCTAAACCATAAGTGTGCTCACATTCAACAAGTTTATTCTCGCCTTTATCTTTATTCAAATTTTCACCCTGTTTTTCGTATATACAATTCTTACCATTGCTTTTACACACATCATTCTCGTCTTCACTTTCATATAGCTCGTCCTTGTCCAGAATTACCATGTGCTTGTAATCGACTTCCCTCGAAGACTCATCACTGCTGTCATCGGGGGAGGTACTAAACTCCAGGTGCATAAGCGAGTCATCCGAGTCGCACATGTCCTCCACGTATAATGAGAAAAACGACACATCGTCTAAATTATGGAGATCCAGGCCCCCATAGCCAGGAGAATGTATGCCTTCATGGCTGCTGCCAAATTGAAAGAATTTCATGAAAACTGCGAAAACATAAGAGACGTGTGTAATTATACAGCGACAACAGAACCATTCCCGGTTCACATATCGTGCAAATATCGAGTTCAAGACAGGAAAGTAATCAATAGTATAGCACGTCAACCATACTCACTGCCAGTCGTAAATTTTCGGCTTTGGCCATTTGTTTACCTGTCATAGTTAATTAAGTATCCTGCAAGACCACCATTGTCTTAATTTGTGCCAATCCGTTATTACGTAAAGATAAACTGTCAAAATATTCCCAGCAAGCACCAACGTTGGGTCAACACAGGCCCAAAGCTGGGGCATTCTTACCAAGCTTGGGCGAGGGCTGGGCCAACCTTACGTGCTATATCTGGGTTACCTGCTGACAGTCTCAGACAGATACCTCTTACAGAGTTCGTGAGAGATACCCAATTGAGGCTGTTGTCCAGTAACCAAAATATTATTTATGCATTTATTTTGCATGTTCCATCACATATGGTCTTTAACTGATCGCATCCGTATCTCTGTAAACAACAGGCCCGTGGGCCTGTTGCTCTGCTGACTTCTAATGTATTATAATGGTATAAAGGCTCGAAACAAAACAGGTTTTGTAAACTGGTGTGTTTATTGTTTGATTGGGCACGCTAAGCTCAAGTAAAATATTGATCTGGAGGATAGATTCCCTTCTCCATTCGCGTCCAAGCTCTGCCGTACCATCACCAAATCGTTTCTTTCAGGTCTACATGCCTGCAGATCTACAAATATTATGTCACATCCACATTCCACAATATAAAATATAAAATAGTGTCAACATAATCCAAATAACCTATCAATTTGGAATGTAAGGCTTCATTAATTTTCGAGGTATAAAATTTATCTTGTTTAACAAATTTTGGTTCATAATTTCCATCACAATGTAGGCGAGGCCACTCGTACCTCCATCAATCGAGATTCTGGCCTCCTCTACAAAAAATCTCACAAATTTCACAACCTACTAACAAGAGGGCTGTGTGAACAGCCCATGCTCAGTTGACCTACAGATTCATAACACTTGTGGTTCTGTGAACGCGGGATAGGACAAAATAGGTAGACACTTATCACATCCCTACCAACTGTGACGTAGTAATCAATAGGAAAGGTGCATTTATAGATAAATACCCAAACTGAAAAAATCATTAAAACTCAAAAATCCACAGCAATGCCACCTGGAGAACAACCTTCTTTTGCCTTTTTAAAAGGAACATATACACCAAGATTCAGCTTAATCTCAGGGACAGTTCTGCAGATGAAGTTGAAAACAGTGAAAACAAAAAATCATTAAAAAGTAAAAAAAAAAAAATAATAATAATAATAATAATAATAATCAAGCCGCCACCAAAGTGAACAAATTAAGACATAAGAGTCCCTAGGAGTGCTCCTGTGTGATATCAAAGCAATTGGGTGAGCGGTTTTAGAGGAGAAGATTTTTTAAGATTTGTCTCAATCACCTCCCGCCCCAAAAAAATCGTAAAAAATCCAAAAATCACTGGAGCGTGAGTATTTGAATAAAATTAGACCCACCCAAGGTACATTCCCACCAAGGTTGAAGTGAATATGGTTGATGGTTTAGGAGATAAAGTAAAAAATGTGAATTAGCATTCGAATGCCCATTGACTTACACAGTAATCAATAGGAGAGGTGCATTTACCAATAAGCAACCAAATTGAAAAAAAAAAAAAACTAAAGCGTTAGAAATCATGAATCCACAGCAGTGCCACCCACTGAACAAATTTGTTTGATCCTTCCACAAGGAACATATCCTGCAAGTTTTTGCTTAATCGGTGTGGCGGTTCTGCAAAAGAAGTTGAAAATAGCGAAAACATCTGATCACTACCCGAATTTTTAAAAAATGTTAAAAAACAGGAATCTATAGCAGTACCACATGGTGTATAACTTTGTTTGAACCTTCCACAAGGGACATATCCACCAAGTTTCAGCTTAATCTGAGTGATAGTTCAGGAGAAGAAGTCGAAAATAGCAAAAGCAAACAATAAAATCATGAAAAATAAGAAAAACCTACATCGCCACCTGGTAAACAAATTAAGACCTAAGAGTCCCTAAGAGTGTTCCTGTGTGATATCAAAGCAAATAAGCTAGCAGTTTTGGAGAAGAAGAATTTTCAAGGTTTGCGCCAAAAAAGAACAAAATAATTTATTAAAAAATCCAAAAATCACTGGAGCAATACCATTTGAACAAACTTGGTAGAGACCCACCCAAGACACACCCCCATCAGGTTTGAAATTAATCTGGTTAACGGTTTTGGAGAAGAAGTAGAAAATGTGAATTGTGGACGGACGATGGACCCTCACAAAAGTTCAGCTGAGTGACAAGTCAGCTGAGCTAAAAATGACATATGGCAGAGCATTCATGAGAGTTTCACTCCTAAATTCCAATTGCCTGTATGACCCTTACCTTTTTCTCAGATTAAAGAAGTACTCAATTCAAAATGTGCGTCCTGCATCCAGCAATCCACACATGGTCATTTTGTTCAAATCGGGGTAATACAATTTTGTATTTGTTATTCATTTATTGAAGAAAAACAATAAACTTGCAGGTGCCAAACTCATAATAGTTCAGCCACGATAACCCAGAACGTAGATCACCATGTAGAGCTTTATTTACAATGAACTCAATTGCAGTTTTGATATAAAGGCTGAATTCTCGCCATTTATGTCCAAAATTATTCCTTCAATTACGAAACACCCTCTTTCACATTTACCGGCCTGGTGACCTAAGGAAAAATTTATCAAGGTCTCTAATATTACATAACGGGGGAGGGTGAGCAAACTGTGAACACAATAGAATTTTTATAAAACAGTGTTGCCTTTAAGCCCCTGAATATGACCGTTGGCTGGTCCGGTTAACGTTATTTATTGGGACCTGTTTAATTAATTATGTATAGTTACCTTGTATTCCAACAAGGATGTCCGAGAAAATCACAACGTTCGCAGAGTAACTCACTGTGGGGTGTCCTGCCTTCCAACCGTAATGGACGTACGGTCTTACCCTCCAGTTGACGATCATGTCTGTATGGAGCAATAGCGACTTTATAGTTTGTACCGATTTTAAAGATGGTTAATTCGAAATGTAGCGTTTACTCTCCACCAAGGCTTTCTTCTTTTATACTATCTTACAGCTTGTTCTGATTTTCACACACACACACACACACACACACACACACACACACACACACACACACAAATGCGCGCGCAATTACGTAGCATTCGAGGGGGTGTGCAACTGCACTTGATCAAAGGCAAAATTGATAAACAGGTGTTCAAAATTTCACAATTTGCAAGATTGCGCACCATGGAACACCAATTCGATTGAAAATTATCTGTTAAACTGCATTGCAAGAAGTTGCTTCCAGAGTTATCTATTAATCTTGATTGAACAGTATAACAATTTAGACTTCCCAATGAAATCTATGAAGCATATTAAGCATATAACTACCTGTGATTAAATCTGGAGGCTTGCATTGGTACAACTCGCCTATATAACCCATAATTACCTTCATTTTTAACGTTCCAGCCACCATTTTGCCTCCATAGCAGCCTCCCAGACTTGCTAAAGTTACTGATGTGGGCGCTCGTCGGGCCAACTGAATATCAACGCCCAGCCACGGCTGCTATGGAGGCAAGCCACCATTTAGCTAATGAAGAACAATTTGACATGAAAATATAAAATATTCACTATGGGCCAACTTTCGGAACACACAAAGAAGTCCCATACACATGTAGGCCCGCTGTTTGTGCTCCCCTATTGATGTCTAATAGGAGACATTCATATTTAACAGCGATCCTGCTCACTTCTTGTGTTGCCAGGGCAAGAGACTGATGCTTTCACCATGATCAGGGCAGATTTGTATTATATACTACATAAACATCCATAAATAACACCTTTTCAACCAAAAGAGAGCCCATTTCTAATCACTTTAGGCATCCTTTATGTTTCAAATATATGTTAATACATTTTCTTGAGATTATTGTGTGCTTGCGTTGTTCATTTTGTTGAGAAAGTACTTTTGACCATGCTGAATACATGGATCTGCCCTGATGCACGTGGCTCCCTCATTTGCTCCATGGGTGTTTGAGTAGGACCATATTTAGATATGAATACATCGTATTGTATGTATACCTGTATCAGTTGGGGAAGCTTAGATGTGCATGTGTATATGGGTAAGGGTTGATCCACATGTAAATGTAAATCGGTACATACATGATGAAAATATTCATGTCTCCACATATTCCGGAGAGAATTTCAGATAGTAGAAAACATGCAGAAGAACAGGCACAACAGAACTTTTACCTCAGTCAAAGCTGGGGTAAAATTGCTGTGACTACTGCAAGATATCAACAAGGTACATGTGTCACAAGGGTATGGAAAATTTCTGGCAGCTACAAGTTGATACACATATGGTCTAGTGTAGATCCAGATTTGTGGGCTGGCGATTATGTGATTTGGTGGAAGCCATAATGTTCCATGAACGTTTGTAGGTCATTATATCCATGAACTGAGGACACGAGATATTTGACATTAAAGACTCTGGAAATGACAGTGGGCACATACAGATGACTTCGTGACCTAGTTTTACTTCAAGGTCCGTATTGGAAAGGAACCACGAAACCCTAAGGTGACTTTACTATCTGTGTTGTAAAATGTGATGTGAATCTTTTAGATGTCTGTCTTTTGTTCATGTATTGTCCTGTAACAAGTCCTGTATTTTTACATTTTTATTTTTATTTTCACGAGAGGGGTTCATATATGCGTTGCCTGCTCCCCTATCGTTTTTTTTTCTTTCAAGAAATAAAATACGTTTAAACCAAGGTACGTATTTTTGTCTTCAATTATTGCTGAGAGATTTTTTGTGAAACCATGTATCAAACAAGAAAGCTATTAAAGCCTAGTGGCATACAGTACATGATTTTATCACTGTGACCCAGATATTTGACATGATAATCTGTTTTGCAAAATGAAAGACTGCATGTTGAGGTCCCCCTGGAGCACATTCTTACCACGTTGGAAGCAGATCGGGCCATCAATTTTTATATCCATATACACAGGTATCAATGGTTACATGACCACTTGAGAGATAATTATGTAATTTGAAAAAGCACCATTAAAATTCAGAAAATATCAGCAGCACCAAGGCTATGCAACATGAATTGGTCCTTATTTTGTCCATCAACCATACAAAGTTTAAATTAATTTGACAGAAGATACGAGACTAGCTGCAGATACAAGTTCAGTGTAACGGATGGACGGAAGGATGGACAAACATGAGGAATCCTATATAGCTCCTATGGGGGCTAAAAACTGCTGTTTTCAAATTGTTTCTCATTGGTTGAATTTGTTACGAAGGATTCTTTTTAAACCTTTGCTTGAGATGTTGTGTATCATAATTTATTAACGGGAAAAAAACATGTACCATTACAAAATTGGAAAATCAAACAGTGAACAGTTCTCGGTGAAGCCACTTTTGACGACGGTAATATCGCCAACAACAGACAGACTTATTATTTAAGCCGATACAGGTGCTAACACATACCTGATGAGAGCTGCCTGGACCATTTCTGCTATTGTCTCTGAACTCCAGGAAGGGATCGCTGGTGTTTTACACATTTCACAGGCTTGCTGCCACTTCTGTTTTATACACTGCGACCGTAGATTTATTGTTGCCCAAGCGATTCGGGATTTCCATTTTCTTCTGCAGGATCTCCATGTGCATGCGAAGTTAGCCGCCCCATACACAGTCTGCTTTTGATAACGTCGGTCTATGTCCTGCACTCTAACGTTCACGTCATACATGACGTCACGAATCACATGAGCCATGTTGGAATGTTTCTTGTCTTGAAACCTGATTCTGAAATTTTATAAATGGTTATCAACTTTTTGTAGACTGTAAAATGGAGGCAGAAAATGGGAGGGGAAAAACTTGCTGCGTTATATTTATAATACAGTTAAATACATAATTCAGTATTGCTCAAGTTGGCCATTGATCCATATATATAAATATAAATATAAATATAAATATATATATATATATATATATATATATATATATATATATATATATATATATATATATATATATATATATATATATTTATTTATAGGTTATCGCATGGTTGTATCTATATTAAGTGCACCCCCTGTATCAGCCCCCGAGCACCCGTATCGTCACGAAACCTTCGGCCTCGTGACGATACGGATGCGAGGGGCTGATATAGGGGTAACACAGCTACAACCATGTGATAACCTTTATATTTTCATTCGGTGTAAATAATAGGTCTAGGCTATAGAATGCAGATCCTCAGTCCCAGGGTAGCCAGCCTCACCCAGTTATCGTCCAATACTTTTAAATTTGGACGATAGAGGGCCAGGCTCATCATCCTATCACCCCTGGTTAGTAGGCTTTCAGTTCCAGTACGGCCAATCAGAGAACAGTATTCTCATAGAGCCCCTAATTATAAATTCATAAATATCCACCTTGTAGCATCCGTCTTCAAGTTGATATTTATGAATTTGTAATTAAGAGGTGTCAGAATCCTGTTCTCTGATTGGCTGTACAGGAACTGAATGCCTAGTAACCATTTTGAGGGTGATATTAATGAATTTATAATTAGGAACTTGTGGCTGCTCACATCCAATTGATTATACAAGGAAAAGCTCCAATGTGCTGATTTTGGCCTCATTTTGAGCCACCTAGACTTGCTCAAGTCTCACTGGACTGTCTTCCGTATTTTATTCAAAATAAAATAAATTGCAAAAATAAATTTTTCAAGTAAACACGCGCCGAAGCGTTATTCGGTTACCATACAGGTAGGCCCTCAAACCTGGCTAATTGGGGTGGAACCTGTCTATAACCAGATAACACGGACTCCAGATGATTAGCGCCGGGCGGTCTGCACTGTGTTTCTTATCACACAGACATGCGAGCGGTCATAACGCACCCCTCTTCAGAAGCTGTTAATTGAGCTACTGTGTAATGAAGTATCAATTGCACTGCCCGAGTCAGGCGGAGGGCCTCATTTGACGATCACTTACTAAAATCCATCCTTAATTTCAAACATTTGTGATGTATCAGAATTAATCCTTAATTTGACGATCACTTACTAAATCTAAAATTAATTTCTAACATTTAATGATGTAGGAAGTTAGGAATTTTTCTTCGTTTTGGCAAGTGGCTGGCAGTTAAGTTGAGCCGTCAGATCTCTAAGACAAAAATCTAGCAGCTTCTCCCCCCCCCCCCATTTTCTAGGGTCCCTTCAATCTAACTAGCCTTGACTGTTCACATTTTATGAGCTTGGGGGGGGGGGGTGTCATTCCTGAAAAAATCCCTATTGTTTACATCTATGAGCCATATTTCAAGCCGGAGCACTTCAAAAAGCATATCAGCCATATGCTTGAAATTTCCAGTAATGTTAACACTTAGTTAGGTTCTGTCAGAATTAATCCTTTTGTCAATCTCATTTGACGATCACTTACTAAAATCCATCCTTAATTTCAAACATTTGTGATGTATCAGAATTAATCCTTAATTTGACGATCACTTACTAAATCTAAAATTAATTTCTAACATTTAATGATGTAGGAAGTTAGGAATTTTTCTTCGTTTTGGCAAGTGGCTGGCAGTTAAGTTGAAGAGTTCAAGTTAAAGTATTTTGGGAAGTAATAAAACATGCTAGGAATGTTTTTGTTTGTTTTGGTAAATGGCTGGCACTTTAAATGAAAGAGTTCAAGCAAAACTAGAAAAAAATTTGCTTCAAAGCAAATCAGTCTGTGTGCCTTCAAAAGTTGTAAATATTAAAAGCTACAACTTTTGCCCTTTGGTACTTCACATTCCGTTAAGCTTATGGCTGGATGAAAATTTCAAAGTCCAAATGACCTTGACCTTTGACCTTTACAGGTCACATGTAAATTATAAATACAAACAGTGTGACAATACCTACAATTAAAGCCCAACACGAACGAAATCAGATGAAAATGGACCACGTTATGGCCAGACGAAACTTTCAAAGGGCTGAATGACCCTGACCTTTGACCTCTAGAGGTTACATGTTAATTACAAAAATGTGTTACAATACCTACAATTTGAGTCCAACATGGTGAGACTTGGATGGAAATTGGCTGAGTTGTGACTAGATGAAAATTTCAAAGGCCCAAATGACCTTGACCTTTGACCTTTACAGGTCGCATGTACATTACAAAAATTTGCAGTGTTATAAAAGCTACAATTTGAGCCCAGCATGATTGTTGCGATGCCCACCTTCTAAATATTCTAGATCGTAGCAGAACTCAAAAATTGGATAAAAATTTCACCAATTTTTAGCTAGATGAAAATTTCAAGGTCCAATTGACCTTTGACCTTTAGAGGTCACATATCAATTACAAAAAATGTGTAGTGTTACAATTGCTACAATTTGAGTCCAACGTGATCAAAATTGGATAAAAATTGACCGATTAATGGCTAGATGAAAATTTCTAAAGTTCAAATGACCTTGATCTTTGATCTTTAGAGGTCACATGTAATTTACAAAAACGTGCAGTGTTACAAACACATTAATTGCCGTTGGATTGGTTACCTGAACCGATAATAGTTTTGGAAATATTCAAGATTTAAATTTTCAAGTGGTCCTAATTTGCATAATTCCAAAACAGTTGAACCTCTTTACAAAAACTGAAGACTTCACGCATGGAAGTTTAATCATGCCAAGTTGGGAGTTTCAAGGTATAATACTTTTAAAATGAAATGTCGGACAAAGAAAGAAAGAAAGAAAGAAAGAAAGAAAGAAAGAAAGAAAGAAAGAAAGAAAGAAAGAAAGAAAGAAAGAAAGAAAGAAAGAAAGAAAGAAAGAAAGAAAGAGAGAAAGAAAGAAAGAAAACAATATGTGTGTTGGCACACAGACATAATAATTGTTAGCAAATATTATTAGCTTTTGGTACGTGTCACACGGTTGAATTGAAAGACAATATATTAAGGGATTGAGGAAAGTAAATGTTAGAAAATATTGTTAAATTTTGTACACGTTTGGCTGTTTAAGTAATTAAGTGAAAACACGTACAGAGAATGTAAATGTTAGGAAACAACGTTCGTTTTGTTTCGTATTGCGCAGTTGAAGGGATACAACTGCCGCATTGAGGAGAGCACTTGTCATGAAATATTGTTAAATTAGTACATGGTTGGCTGTTTTAGTGATTAAGTAAAAACACAGCAAGCGTAAATGTTAGGATACAATGTTAGTTTTTGGTTCGTATCGCACAGTTGAAGTGAAACAACTATCTCATTGAGGAAAGCAACTGTTAATGTTAGGAAATATTGTTAACTTTGGAACATGTCTGGCAATTTAAGTGATTAGGTAAAACATCGAGAAGATAAATGTCAGGAAACATTTTTAGTTTGGGTTCGTGTCACACATACAATACAAATCTGTCACATGGTTTATGTGAAACAGTTATGGCATTGAGGAAGGTAAAGACTAAACGCAGGTAATTCACTTCGGTTTGATTGCTGTCAAACAGAAAATAAAACAGGGGATGCGTTTGCCTGCACGTAGTTTGGGGGTTGGCCGTCAAAGTGGGGAAAAAATGCTAGTTAAGGGTGTCTAGAACACAAGGGGTATGTAAGAATTTCTGCACTGAATGATGACAGGTATAGATTTTCTTCAAATCAAGCGTGGTTCACGCATCATAAAGCCCTGGGTGGGGCTCAGAGTGGACGACAGCAAGGCTCTTCATCAAACATTTGCATGAATGAATCTTTATTAGCTGCACCTTCAATACACAGAAAAGGTTTTTTGCCAAATACAACACAGTACATGCACAATACACACAATCAAACCTCACAAAAAGAAGCCAAAGAATATACATGTATCATGGATAAAACATAAAAATAAAATCCTCCCTCCCGCGCCACAATTAAAAAAAAAAAGAAATAAAAAATGATAAAACAAGACATATATTTTATGGGGCCTCAGCGGCTACACCATATGTAATGCATGGAATGTTGCTTACCAACATAGTCGGTCTGATTTCACGCTGGCGCGCTGGCCATGCAGCGTGTCGCCAGCGTGTCGCCAAGCTAGCGTGTTGGTGCACTTATAGCGAGACATGTACTATAAACGTTGATATATAGGCCTACACTGTGGCCAAAATTAATCTTTTACGTCAATGTTATGTCATTTGTTGTCATTAGTACGAACGTATCTTACTTTTCTAAAGGTCTTCAAACCAAGATGGTTCTGCGTGATTGAAAGGGCACAGCGCCGTCTATCCTCCATATGATACACTAACCGCCACAAACAGCTCACGAAAGTGAAAGTGAGAGCCGTCGTTTCAGCGTGACATCACGAGGTTGGAAGGGGTCCACATTTATGTGACCAGTCCTGAATTCCAATAAAATAAACATTGCCTAAATAATTTTCTCATGCATTACGTTAACGTTGATCTGCAAAATTCACACACACACACACACACACACACACCCTTAACTTAAGTTGAAGATTATCTTGATAGACCATGTTCAAATTGGATGCAAGGGTGACTCATGGATTGTTCTAACCAAACGGTGCATTTTAAGAAATTTTATGTGAAAATAGTACTGTTATTCAAATTTTTATTTTAAGAAATCACTACACCATCAGTCGCCGCTTTCTGTTCATTTCCGACACCCCCAAGGTGCGAGAGGTTAGTCACAAACGCAACTCCGCTGGCCGACAGGGAAGACTCTATATCATAGGCCTACGTAAAACTGATATGAGACCCCCAATCTACTTGCTCCATTTTATAGACACCTACCAATTTGGGTGCGCACTAGCATCACAAGGGTGCGTCAGACGTGGGCACAGTGATTGCGGACGTCCCCTTGATGCGCATTGTAAACAGTGCACCAGAGATGCGTTTCTCAAGTTCTCACCTGTAAGAGAAGTGTGCTGAAGACTGGAAAAGTGCTGCCTGGTGTAGTTTCAAGACGAACCTTTGTTATTCCGCGCGACACACGCATGCACCTTCTTTCTTGCGCTCAATTGCCTGTCCTTACTGCGGTATGTCGACCTTGTGTGCATCGAACGTGTGACAATGACATCCAACTTTCGTGGATACATAGGTAAAACAGTTGACTGCTTTCTAGAACCAGACTTCTTGTAATGCCGATGTTTTGTACAGGAGAAAGATTACCAGACAAACCCGCTTGTGGCCGCAACTTACCATAAATTATAACAATACGTGCTTGTTTGTAAGCGGACGATCGAAATCCCAATTTCTGGTTCACTGTCATAGCATAAGATGGCGCCAGGTGGACACTTGGATTTCCCCGAGTTTCGGGTGATGTAACTTTCTATAAATTTACTCAAGTCCTTTCGAATAATGCATGCATGGTTAATGGTTACACCTCATTCCTGGTAATACTTATTATGGTCGTACGATGAGAAACGAGAGTGCATGTAATAGTTGATTAATGAATAACAAATGTGTTCGGTTGGTTGCACCCGGGGTTACAACGCAGCTGCCGCCAGTTGCCCTAGACTGCAGACCTCGGACCGGTAGTTGTATTGCGCTACCGAGGCTTTGCATTCTCCTGTGTTCTGTTAGAGAGTATAACAACAGTCACGTACGTGTGGCCTTATGTGGGCTTGGTTGCGGCAGTATTTTTCAGACCGTCTCCGTATCTGACAATTGGCCAGCTAATTTATTATCCACGACGTTTGTCAATCTCTGACCAAAGTACTTAGGATAAATAAAATTGCCCCAGATGGTTAAATGGCATGGTTAAATCAACATTTTCTTCTTTTTTTTTCCATTTCTCTCCAGTTACACATTGGCATTAATATTTGTATATACACAACCGTGATCATGCACTCAAATAAGGGCTGTACATGTACCTAAATTTATTGTTCCCAATTATAGGAGTCTGGACAGTATTTGAAATTGTAAAATTTATTAATACCTTCACAGTTTCAATTCCCCATTGAAATCTTAACATCCACAATAGTGCCCACATATAACAGGTGTTTTTTATGGTGTATTCTACACACACACACACACACACACACACTATATATATATATATATATATATATATATATATATATATATATATATATATATATATATATATGTATATATATATATTCATATAAATATATATATATTTATATATATATATATATATATATATATATATATATCCATATAAATAACAAAAAAGAGGTGTACGAATTCAAATCCAAATCACACACTTCATTCAAAAATAACAAGGTGCATAAATATATTTACAGTGCGCATTTAAAATGATGGTTTAATTATGGCGCATTGTGCATTATCCATGTTAAATTACATATGCCAAAATGGAAGCTACTGTTCAATACTCAAATCATCTCAATGTTCAATATCTCTAGCATGCTAATGTTATTTTTAAATTATGTACACATGTACATAAAATTGGTTTTAACTGTTAAACTGATACACATAATATAAGACTTCCCAACACACGAAGATTAAATATAGAATATTTAAACATGATTTAATGTATCATCAGTTTACCAAATTGATCCCAAACTTACAAGTTCAACGAATGAACTGACTTTTTTATAATTTAATTTCGTTTCCTTTTCTGATCTCGTGTACTTTTTATCTGTGATAAGTGTTTTATTTTTTATTATGAATATTTTTCAAGTACCTTATTTTGTCAAATGTCACATTTTGCTTTCAAGTGATATCTGTACAAATATTTGTTATATCTGTGGATCGCTGGTCTATAATAAAGTTATCTTGAATTTAGAATCTTGAAAGAAGTTATAGCAGTGGTTGACACTGTTGTGTCAATTCAAATTAATATTACATGTGCTACACTCTACTTTTATGTGTATCAAATTAAAATTAATTTATAAACACTTTTATATACATACAAGCATATCTTCAAAAGTACTTAGGAAGGGTTCAACATTATCGTCATTTTTTAATTATTACTCAGGGTACTAAACTTGATGACCCTCCCTCCCCCTAACTTAGGATTAAAAAATGACGAGCTTCCTTGAAATAATACTGAAATACCACCAAAGTTGGGTTATAAATGTCCATCTTTCCCCATTATCTGTAGAAGTGTATATGTCCATTTACCCCCCCCCCCTTACTAAAAGTACTAATCAAAATAATTATAATTTTGAACCATCCCTTAAAATATAGCATAATATATATATATATATATATATATATATATATATATATATATATATATATATATATATATGTATATATATGTATATATATATATATTTATATATATATATGTATGACCAAGATATGATCAATGGTATCACTTGATACAGGAAAAGAATATGTTTTTTTATTTTAATTCAAACATTCAGGTAATGGAATTACAGAGGATGCTCATACTCATTTTTCCCACTCCTTAATTTATTTTACAGGTTTTGCTGCTATGTATATTTGCAGTCAAAACACGACATGCTATACTATGTATATTTACCTCAATATACAAATCAGGGTACCCACAGTATGGTGAGAAACAGGGTCAACAGAGAAAATGTTAAAAGATTCCCTGCATGGAAAATACATTTTCAAATTGGTTTACAGTTAATTTCATTTTGATTCAGCAGAGAATTGTGAGATCAGGAACTTCTATGTTAGAAATATAATGAAAAATCAAGGTTGCTAGGTGCATTTGCTAATTATTCCATTTTAAAAACAAACAAGATATTTTACTGTCATCTTTGTTAGTAATTGACCGTTAGACATCGGTGAAACCATACGGAAATCAAAAGGGGAAAAATCTGGCAGTACAGGTAAAATACAGGGTTGGGGTTTTTTTGGCAATGTTTATGGGTACTCTGATGCCTTCCCTTTTTACACTTTTGAATGTGTTTCCGAAATTCAACATTATTATCAAACATCACAATCTGTCCTGTTGTCTGATAACACACTGCACTTATATCACCAGTACTGATGTGCATTTTATTTTTATGCGTATCTAATTCCCTCTTTAATCTACAAGCAAAAGGAGGATTTATTCCTGCTTAACTGCACAACCCGCATATTCTACTATTTGACTTCCCTGTACGTAATTTTGATCTTTTTGGTGACAGTCAGTATTATGTGTTGGTTTCATGTCTGGCTGTTTTCTTTTGGTGGAAACCAAAGAAGGCTGCTTGCACTGATTTTGACCATTGATCTTTGGTTTAAACATATTTTATTCAAAGAAGCAATTGGGAAGGAGGGCATGGCCCTATGTTAATCCCTCTCGCAAGAAAAGGACGCATGCAAAGTACAAACGGAACAACACGCCCTAGAACAAAGTGAAGTAGACACCACAGTCACAAAGCACAGATAGGGGGCTCGCTTGAACTAGCGGATGGTAATATTGTTTATATGTAGTAAAATAATGACAATAATCGTCCTCATAATATGAATTATTTTTGTTGCAATCATAACCATTACCATAAAGCAACTAGATCGGCGTTTCAGGTCCAAAGCGTTTGCTCTTCTCAATGAATTCCTGTGCTGCTAAAAATATTATAATATTTTGGTTTAAATCACATTCACTGTTTCCAAATAATAAAGTATTTAAACAAGAGGGAGCCAAGGCATTGATAGTAGTATGTAAGACGTCACGAGCAACGGTATATCGGGGACAGGTAAGGCCATTGATCTTTACCATTTGTGGACTATGGCTGCCTCTGCTCAGGACTGTTTTAAGTTGTGTCACAGTAATCATAATCAACGTGTCCTGTTACGTTAGTAGCTTCAGTTTCATTTTCACTTACAGTGGGAAGTAAATCATTCACCTGATTTATCTGATAGTACATGCAACAGTCTGTTGTAAGTTCTTGATAATTTATTTGTGAGTTATTTTCCTTTACATGATATCCTGATTGTGAAAGGCCTGTGGAAACTATAACATTGAACTGTAAGCCACGTCTAGCTGCTCTTATTATTTATCTACCTCCATGTCGAGGCCTACTGTTATCAGGAAATTGTACTACAGGTTGGTAAAGAACATTAGTAAGATTAAATTCTGATTCTGTCAATGAATAGCTTAATGTTGTGGTGGGGTACCCTCAATTCAACACATGTACTGATAAGTTTGAACGCAAAACTAATGTAGGACTTTATCATAATTGAAAGGGTCAACTGTATAATGTAGATAAAGCCTAAATATGTGACATAGGGTCATGTACTCCTGTCTGTTTATGCATTAAGCATGTATTCCTATCTCTTTATACATTACTCGTGTGTTTAGGGCTGTGTAATTAATGCACTGAATGGGACTAAACTGACTCATAATGACAACCAACTATTCCCCTCGATGTACACAAAGGTTGCACTTGTAAATTGTATATGTATTTAGCAAAATACACCACCCAATGCACAAGTTTATTGTGGACTAGAGTTGTTTTGTCATTTGGCTGTACATCAAAGACCTAAATAAATTGGGTACTTTTGTACCTTAGATTGTATAATTTCAAGGTATATGTCTGAGAATTTTGATGCCTCTACATGTAATAATTTTATCAAGGTGCAAACTACAATGACAAGTATTTGGAATTGGCAATCCTGGCCCTTCAGTTACTGCGGTGCCTGTACAACACAAAACTCAGAATCTTTTATTCTGGTACTTTTCTATTGTTGTATTTCTTACTGGAATACAATTAAAAAAAGTCCTCGACATTTTTCTCCAAATAGTCTATATATTCAAAACCAATATAAAATATAACTAAATGAGGAGTAGGTTGATTCCTAGTGTCAGTGGACCAGTTCATAGGACTCGGGTTTATTCGGTTCACTTCGGGAAGCGCACCCTGCTTTGTTTACATTTTGTGCTCGACCAGGCTGGCCGGATTTAACGGGGAAGGATCAGAAAGTAAAACACAGGATGTGCTCGGGTTTAATAAAAGAGCAAACCGTCAGCAAACTAAACATGCACATTTCACCGCTGATGTGACATTTTAGGTAAAAGATTTGCACTGTTCAGTACAATCCATGCTTTAATCACTAGCGTTAGCCGTGGCATCCGTTGTGAACATATGAAAGCGTGGGCCCGACTTGGCCACTTGCTGATTGGATCACCAGGCCAACAGTGGAATGCATAATTAATTAGGGTCCGGGAAAAGTTCGGTACAAGTCGGTATGAACAGGTCTATTAATGTACATCAATAATAGTCACTGTATTCCGTGATGTGTCACACACACACACACACACACACACACACACACATATATATATATATATATATATATATATATATATATATATATATATATATTTATATTTATATATATATATGTATATATATATATATATATATATATATATATATATATATATATATATATATATATACAATTCTACATTGTGTTATGTACTTAGTACAGTCTCTGGCCAAGATTATTTGTTTTTGATATGTCTCTGTCCAAGCTACTGCCCCAATTACAGAGACTTTTAATTGGTTGACTTGCGTAGCTTGTCAACAACTTATCATTTGTTGAATGACTCTGTGATATGTTACTTTCAGAATGAGTTACAAATTAATATTTTAAACAACAAAAGGACGGCATACAAACAGTCTAGGTCAATGAACTTTCTTGCACATAATAATGTAAGCCTATGCATTAATGTTAAAACTGAGACTATATTAGTAGTGTATATTAATGGTGATGATCAAACACGATCAAACGTTTTGGTAATAGTAGTAGTACCGTACAATGCAGTAGGCCAGTATCCATCTTGAGAGACCCTGACACCCTGAAATGATAGACCACCAACAATTCATACACTAGTACCGTGCAATGCAGTAGGCCAGTATCCATCTTGAGAGACCCGGAAATGACAGACCACCAACAATTCATACACTGCTTTGTGAAGTGTCCACTCCTATTCTTGCCAAATTGTTCAACCTGTCATGAGCGGCAACCTTCAAATGAGGTTCAAACGTCTACAATTTTTTGATAATAGGGGTGGTCACTCTAGCCAGAATAATTCACTGTCAGTAACAATGTGGAGTGAGATACCGTTAAACATGGCCATCGAATGACAATCAAGAGATGTGATGTTACACATGACAATCATGATTCCTAAAATCAGGTCCAGTGGGATCTACACCACCACAGGGCTGTATCAGGAAATGTAAGTGACGTAGCCTGTCAATCGAGGCCGCTTGCGGGTTATTGTCTGCTAGCTTCACTCCAGCGCTTGCGGCCGAGATTCACAGAGACTCTAGTCCAGGAGCTCCCTCTGACGACGTAGTGGCTTTAGGCCCACCATGATTTTTGCAGTGCTATTTAGGGAGGATGCAACAAAAAGCTACTTTCTAAGTTAAGACAGTTGCACAAATTTGCTGCATATCAGATTTTGAAGGTCCATAGTAGGGTTAGTTACAGACATTTACTTTCAAAATCAAACTGGTTGTCAATTGAGGAATGAATACATTACAAACGAGGAGTAGAAATACATATAAAATAATGAACAATATGGCACCTTCTTGTCTTAAAGAAATGTTTGTTTATGTGAACGATATATGTGAGAGACAATCAAGATCATCAGCCGATGATAAACTTTACCTAGTGAAGCCTAAGACAAATTATTTGAAGTCATCTTTTGCCTATAGTGGAGCCATGTTTTGGAACTCCCTGCCCCGCTGTGTTAGGAATTCTTCTTCACTGAAGAAATTCAAAGAAGAATGTACTAGGTACATAAAGATTATGAGAAATGGACCCATCACCTAGTTTAAAGTTAAATGTGTGCCAAATGATGAATGTATACTATGCGCTCTGTATATACTATGCACTCTGGTATGGTTTGGTGTAAACGTATTTTATTCCATGACTAATCAATTACACACAGCCAAGTGATTTTCAAAGCAGTCTGTCATGGAAGGCAATTGGGGAGGAGGGCTTAGCCCTATATTAACCCCTCTTGCTGGGAATTGACAAAGTGACAGGACAGACAAGACACCACACAGCCCGGCGCATTCCTCCACGACGTAATCCTGTCTTGACTGCAGCGGAGTATTGCACCGAACCAACAAGTTTGAGGAAGACACTACAGTTTGACAAGACAGACAGAAGGGCTCGTTGTATAAAACTAAACCGCTGATCATCCACATGGTGGGACCCCGCCCACACAGCGATGGACGGTAGCAATGGTTGTAACTAAAATCGTACAAATATATAGTCGCTGTGGTACTTTCCTTGTGTACACAATTCATGTTATGGCATCTCGCTGAAAACGCTTGGTTTTCACAATATATTCTTGAACTGAGAGAAAAATAATTTTTTTGTCCTCAAAGGGACAATTTGGTGATCCCAATAAAATCGTTTCTAGAGTAAATGGAGCAAAATCTGAAATAGATGTATGTAAGCTGTCTCTTTGGATTGTATAGAATGGACAAATAAAAAAATAATGCCAAGTATCTTCTGTACCTTGCCCACAGCGACAATTCGGGGATTCACATAAACCAATGACATGTAGGTGAGCATTCAACTGACTGCGGCCCATCCTGAGCCTTGCTTGAATAACAGCCGGGTATCTTTTTCCAACATTGTATAATTCAGTCTCTTTAATTGAGCGAGGGACTTCCGAATCTATGTGTTTCTTGAATTCACTTAAGGAATTAGAATTTCGAATGTTAAGCGGGAGCTGATTCCAAAGTCTCGTGGTGCTGGGGAAAAATGTATTATTAAATAGATCTGTTCTAGCTCTAAAATGGTATTGTTATAACTGCATTATTGTATGTATGCTTGAATATGACTGTATCACCTTTTGTGTAACCATGAACTTCCAGGGCCTTGGGGAAGGTTAGGGATATACAGAGGTATTTCCCTAACCAAGCCACCCTCAATAAATAAAGGTTATATATATCTCCCATCGCATGCGGGATAATACCCAATTTTACGTGATAATAGGCTATTTGCACAATTTTTCTTGATCAGCTGTCCCGTGGCTTATGTTCAACCTTGGCGTTCAACTTTGGTTTCAAACGGAAGCTAATTACCTGCAAACTACAACAAAAGTAAGACAAACAACCCTGAATAACTTGCCTGCGCAAATTCTAGTATCTACTGAGTCATATTCATACTGACGTTAAGCCACAAAATACATGAAATTGTCAGAATTTTCACAAGAAGTCATGCCTACCTAAACAGGTACCCGCCCCTGGATTCACTTGACGTTGATGTGACATCACTGGGTCCTGTGGCTGGGTTTCTGCCAGAGTGAAATTTTAGGGTTCTCAAATTTTCATATTCTTAAGTAAAAATTCTAATAATGAAGCCTTTATGGGGTATTTCAGGGCAATATATGCTAAAATTGTTCTTTTCTGCTAATCTTAGGATAAGCAAAAGTACCCTTGAGAGATTTTTTGGGTATGCTATGTTTCCCTTTTTACCCTATGGCGGAAACCCTGTGTGCACATTTTGGCCTTTGACGCAACAGCTTCAAGTTATTTGTTACCGGTACCTGACGTCGGAGAAAAATAGAAAAATGCGCGAAACAACCCCTGTGCGTGATATTGCCCATTTATTTTTACCCTACAACCCACACCTTAATACTGCATTAGCCTACCTGAAGATAGGCCTAATGTAACAAATCTATTACACTGAATAAAAAATATACGAACAGCCTTTATTGATTACATTACAATACAAACAGCATATCAAACTCTTTCTGCACAGAGACCTAAACAACACAATTATACAAATTACATTTGTAATTAGACAGAATTTTAAAAAGTCGTTCTAACGAGAAGAAACTCGTGATAACGAGAAAAATAACAGGTTTTCCAAACTCGTAATTACGAGTTTTCAAAATAATATCCGGCATCGGGTTGACCTATCGGGTGACTTTTCAACCCGATATATATATATATATATATATATATATATATATATATATATATATATATATATATATATATATATATATATATATATATATATATATATATATATATATATATATATATATATATATATATGTATATATGTATATATATTTATTTATATATACATATATATGTATGTATATGTGTGTGTGCGTGTGTAGTGGATAGTGGGACCGCCAAAGCCCTGAAAACTCGCTTGGAGAGCGCTTTTTGGCCACATGAAAAATCTGCATGAAAATAGTCATGTGGTTAGGATATGCACTGGGAAAATTTGACCCATGAAGTAAAAAACGGGTCTATATTCTTATATCTGGCCAAATTTAGTTCCATATATGCACATCTACTATCAAAATGATGACAATAATTGACAAGTTTGGACTCTCAGCATATTTCTGAAAAAGTGTGAGCTTTATAACTCCAAATTAAGCCATTTTCATAAATTCTACCAAAAAAGGTCATTTTCCAGCATATTATGATAAGTTTCGAAAAAGGTGATCAGGGATGCACACCTAGGGATGCAGCTTAAAAAGTAGATGATTCTGAAAAAAAATTGTCAAAAATAATTAAATTTCTATAAATTTAGGTCGGTTTAAAAACAGAGCCTCGTTTTGGATGTTCAAAATCCATGACGGCTGCTTCCTTAGCTGAGCCGGAACTTGATATAAATGGGCACAACTCCCCTAAAATTTGAGATATCGTGATTTTTTTTTAAATGTACTGGTATCTACCCTTTGAGCCCTAGCTGCTAGTTGTACTCACATTATTCCTCACGGGGGCCTGGCAGTAACATTGGAATTAACATAGCAGCATATTCCTGGTCCTTTTTTTCCTCATATTTGGTCCAAATTCATTTTTTTTTTAAATATTCTACAGAAAATGTTTGACAACTTGACCTTTTTAGATTTTTTTCAAACAACATAGTTGTCAAAAAGGCGAAAAATAGCTCAAAATTGGCTTTGTTACCCTTTGTCAGTCAAGGTTATATGAAGGTCACCTTATAACCAATAAATATGTGTTATTTTCTGGTATCCCAACATATGGTAATTATGTAAAGCATCAATGAACATGACTATTTGGAACCAGTTGAACATGAACGACGTCCCACTTTTGGCCATTTGAGACACACCCAGGGTTCAGGCCCAACACGTTTGAAGTGAATCCCGGTGACGGTTTTTGAGAAGTTGAAAATGTATATTGTCAGATGGACGGAAGACTCACAAGATAAACTCAGCCAGCTGACAAGTCCACTGCGCTAAAAACGACACCGACTAACCAGTATGATTTTGGGGGAAAACCGAAAAGAAAAGAACAAGTGCGCGAAACTTTAAACAGTTTTCTAATGATAACATTTTGATCAAAATAAACTTCTGCAGCCAATGGACTGAGCAAAAGGACAACTCAGTCCTGGTTTAAAGTGATTGTTCGGAAACCCTACAGATGAGTGACACACAACTCAACTCAGTGATGACTGGTGGCAATCTTTATTCTGTGAACTCGTGTGTTGGGCTGTGCTCTGTGAAGTTAAAAAGGTTGGTTTTAACTTAGTTTCACTTTCTGGCCAAATTGGGGAGCTTGAAATCCTTTGTCTTGACAGACCTCCTGCCTACAAGGAACTTCTGCAGCAAAGAGATAACAGACTTCAACTTCTATTTACAAAATTACTTCCGTATGTCACCACTGCTAGCAGCACCAGTCAAGGCATCATAAATATGGGTGTGGCATGTGGCTCTCTGCAGTACTTACTTGCCATGGCTCCCTTTGTGTATTCACGTTTCATCTTGGCGTGGCTTGTCTGGCCAAGCGGTGACATACGCATTCCATTGCCAAAATATGAATTTCCACTTTCTTTGTGCTTTCAGTGAATAATTTGACAACTTAAGACTTAATAACAATTATTTAATAAAGTTCCCTACACTTTAAGGACTGTTTGCCTCAAATCCTACTTTACCCAAGTTCCACATAAACCACTCAGAGAGTGCCTGGTCTGGGTTAAGGTGTAAAATGCTAAACTGCAAAACTTTCAGGATTACTCAGTTTTGCTATAAAATTTACCAGATGTACTGTTGAGACTTCAACGCGCAATTTGGAACAATTAACTACTTTACACTTTGGCCATGAGGCCCAGCATTTGAACAAAGAGTTATAGGACTTGAAAATTCATGAACTTTGTCAAAAATGTATTAAATGCTCAGAATAATATATACAAGACTAAATTATTACCAACTACTGTGTTTTCCCTCTCCTGGTCACTTTAGTTGATCTTTCATAGTCATTCTCCCTACACTCACTCTGTGAGACTTACCCCTCCAGACAAAGGAGGATGTGGTGACCATGTGCTTTTAAGTCCCTCTCTCTCTTACAGAGACCTTTAAAGTGGAGAAAATTCCAAAAACATGCATCAAATAATGAATAAAGTTGAGACTGACACTTACCTGTAAAGTTAAAAACGTTGGTTTTAACTTAGTTTCTCTCCAAATTGGGGAGCTTGAAATCCTTTGTCTCGGCTTGGCTCGTCTGAGGGGCAAACCTCCTGCTTACAAGGGACTTCTGCAGCAAAGAGGCTGCCAAAATGGGATGCTTGCCTTAAATACTAAGAAAAGGGATAAATTTGCATACAGCAGGGTAATGTTGCATGCCACTAAGGGGATGCCTGGTGTCCTGTTTGGCCACCAGAGGTCAGAGGCGTAGGCCAATTGTACAACCCCAGCAGAACATACTCTTGGCTTTAACTGCGCAGTATAGCTCCAGCAGTAATGTGCAAAAGAAAAATTATAGGTTCCCTAACCTGCGTAACACTACATTGTTACACTTCCATGCAGTCCAGGAACGAGGCTTAATTATTGCCATAATCACACAGGCCGTAAAGAGGTTATTATAATCTTGGCTACATAGCCAATGTGTAGCAGTGGCACTATCATAGATGACGATACCACAATCATTACGGTCCTGAGGTCGATTCTCTGTGTGCTTTCTCTGTAGCTCAACTAACTTATCATTCAGCTCTAATGGTCTTTCGTCCATCGCCAGTGTCAACAATTCATATTTGTCACTTCTGAAAAATTTGGTTTCACTTCAAACTCTGTGAGGATGTTCCATGGGTGGGTCTCTACCAAGTGTGTTCAAATGGTCACGGTCCAGTGACTTTTATATAAGTGGCGGATTTTTTTTAATTTTTATTTTTGTCATTTTTGGCAAAATCGTCAAAAAATCTCCGACGAAACCGCAAAGTAAATAGCTTTGAAACTGCATCGAGCAACTTTCGGGGATCGTTAGACCATAATTTGTTCACCATGTGGTGCTACGAATTTTAGCTCCGCCGACTTGTCAGTCATCAGAGCTATTGAAATCCGTTTGCATCTGTCGTCCGAATATCTTGCACAAAGCAAGAGTGTGCTCAAATGATAGAATACATTATCAACAATGCATACTTTTGCTTTGGAACCAGAGTCCATCAACAAATAGTAAGCATACCAATGGGAACAGATCCAGCCCCATATGTTGCCAACCTTTTTTTTTTTTTTTTACATTATTATGAATCAAAATGGATGGAAGAATTGGCAAAAACAAACTTTACAGCTGCAAGAAGATAATATTCTCACACAAGATGATTTATAGATGACCCGTTTGCTTTAAACAATGGAGATGAAATCAAGGGAAATTGGAAAAACATCTATCCCAAAGAATTAATATTAAATCTGGGAAATGAAAGTGATACAAAAGCTAGCTTTCCTTGATCTGGATATAGAAATAAAGAACAACCAGTATGTAACAAAAATATTTGACAAGAGAGACCAGTTCAAATTTAATATTATCGCATATCCGGATCTGACAGGAAACATTCCTGAACAGAAGCATATGCAGTTTGTATCGAACAAGTGATACCTATTGCTAGAAACACCACACTTTTTAGCAATTGCGTCAGAACTTTGTTGCAAAAACTACAACACAAAGGTTATAAAAAACAACTACACAAAACTCTGTTGAAATGTTTCCAGAGATATGACCAAATACATAATAAATACAACATTAACTCAAGAACATTAGTCAAACTATGTCAAGAGGGAGCTTGAGATGACAAAGTGCAATTCTCATTGTGTTTAGAGTGGTTGGAGGGAAAGTACCCGGGGTAAAGTATACTTAACCCACCTAGAGAATTTTCTCTAATCCGTCGAAAAACCATGATCATACTCACTTTTTGCAGGATTTCTTTCTTTTCAATCTTCATCCAGTATGGTGGAAGAGGTGGCTTCCAGCTAATACCTTAGTACACTTTACCTCATAACACCTCTAGTCAACTTGATGGTGCTAAAATTGTATTACTATTTACCTGTTTATACGAGTGTCGGTACGGTGGAATAGCGTACAAGCTTTCAAGTTTCAAAGGAGATCTCCGTCGTTAACTTTTTACATTTTCCACTTCTAAAAAAAACGCTGCATGGAATGTTTTGATTTTGCCCATGAATGTTTCCCAGGTGAACCTCTACCAAGGCTGCCAAGGAGATGATGATGCAATAATTTTGCAATTTGTTTAATGAATTTTTTACTTGATTTTTCAAAAAAAAAAAAAAAACAAATTTCATCTTAAGAACTACTTAGCCAATTGCTTGATATTCCACATAGGGTCACCTAGTTCTTATTTTGGCCACCAGGTGGCGCTGCCATTTTTTTCATTATTTTTTTTTCTAATTAATTTTTGCATGTTAAGGAATTTTTTTTTCTCCAGAATGGCTGAAAGGAGTTGCTGAAAAAAAATTATCAGAGTATAATCTGACTTTGGACAATGAAACTTTGAGAAAGTGATATGGATATGTTGACTGAAATTTGACGAAGTTATCAATATGGGAAATCAATCTTTGTGACCATAGGTAAGTGTTACCACTGTATGGTAAATATGGCTATTGTATTCACATTTTTGACTTCCTTTCAAAAACCGGTGCATGGAATGTTTTGATTTTTGCACATGTATGTTCCCCAGATGGACCTCTACCAAGTTTGCAAAGGATATGATGATGCAATATTTTTTCAATTTTTTATGAAATTTTAAACTGATTTGTTGAAAAAAATAATCATCTCAAGAACTGCTTACCCAATTGCTTTGGTATTGCACATAGGATCACTTAGTTCTTATTTTGGCCACCAGGTGGCACTGCGATTTTTCCCTTAATTTTTGTGAAATATGTGTATCAAGGCTATTCTTGACTACCCACGAATGGCTGAATAGAACTGCTGAAAATTCTTTCAGAATATAACCAGACTACAGTGCATGTGTTGCAATAGTGTAAAAGCAGATTCCAGTCACGCAGCAGAGCACAAGATCATGATCTTTTTGTTTCTATTTTTTTTTTTTTTTACACTTTTTGTGTATTAAGGCTATTTTGGTTTCTTCTCCAAAACTGCCGCTTAGATTTTTCTGAAACTGGGTGTCAAAATGTAGCTTGTGGAAGAGTCAAACAAATTTGTTCACTACTTGAAGATATTCCGCATCTGTAATTTTTAATGATTTTTTTTTTTCAATTTGGATGTTTACAGCTAATGCATACATTCCCATTGATTAAAACACAAGTCAATGGGGATTGCAACGGCAAGTCACATTTTAACTTCTCCAAAACCGTCACTTGTTGGAGATGTACCTTGGATGGGTCTTTACCTTTTTTTTTTTTTTCAATGGTCACGCACCTGTGATTTTTGGACTTTTTGTTCACATCTTGGCAAAACCTAATAAAAATCACCTACTCCGAAACTGCAATGGGGCACTTCTGGGGAACTTCAGACCTTTATTTCTTCAACAGACGGAGATGCATTATTTTTCATTATTTAAAGAATTTTTTGGCCTTTTCCCCTTTTCTTGACTTTTTCTGCCAAACCGTAACTTGGATCGCCTTCATAGTTCTTGGGAATGTACATGAACTTGATATCCACCAAACTTGTTCACTAAATGATAGTGCTGTCATTTTCTGATTTAAAAAGTAGATTCAAGATTCATTTTATTTCAACAATATCTCATAAATATATATATATATATATATATATATATATATATATATATATATATATATATATATATATATATATATATATATAATATATATCAAAATTAGGAAAAAACAGTATAGGGATATGTTCATGTTAGCAACAGTGATGATGGTCTTAAACAAAGGTGACCTTGATATCATTTGATTCTGAAGCTCACATCACCCCTCAAGTCTTTACATGCAAGATAAGCTGTGCCCAAGATGTCACAGTCCTCTTTTTTTCACAGCTTGGCTTTCATCTGGAGATCTTAGGCTACAGGAAGTTAAATAATGGACATGGTTTTTTTTTTGGGTTTTTTTTTTTTTTACGGATGCCGGTCTTTGTCCCTGCACCTCTTTGTTGAGGAGAAATGTGCCATGGTCGACTGAAAGCCCCAATCCAAGGCAAGGTCATCTTCATACCACTTGGCTTGGGCAAAGATGTGGTAGAAAGTCACAGCAGTATATATTTACAGGTTGGTCCTTATAGTCTAATATGAAAAAACACATTTGCTGAATGAGATTCGGCACAACACAGGCAACTGTTCTGTGGAAAATGTGTGTGTGATGGCGATACTGTTCGTAATAATTGATTTAAACTATCCATAACTATATGGCATAGTCTGCAATATCACCACAGCACACTAGCACAGGTTGAATTGTTTCCCCCCTCTGGTTGGTCAATATGAATGTAACTCGAGGAACTTCCCGATATCCAGGCTGATGTAATTCCTGTGGCAACTGCCCTTAAAAATCGCTTCCAGTTTTGCCAGGTATAGTTGCTTGCTGCCTCTGCAATTAAGCAGCGCATAAAATTCCATGCTCTTACAGTATAACATTTTATCTTCTTACAGATTTTTTTTCAGTCTATAGTTTCCATATTTATGTTATCAAATCTTCTCATGTTCTACTTCCTTTTTACCAACAGATATTTTGAGACAAGTTGGGCAATACACAAATAGTGTAAATTGCTTTAATTTTGCTGTTTTTTTAAAATTTTTGCTTATTTTGCCGGTGGCTCAAAACCATGAAAATAAAAACACAGTGAAATACGATTTTAAGATTGTTTGAATAGGAATTATGTCCAAGAGTGAAATTAAAACTTCAGGAAAATGTCAGTAGTACAGAAAACAGTGAAAATTTAAAGACGTGAAAGTAAAGCAATTTACACTATTTAAATCATCAGCATAGGATCTGGTTTCCATATATAAGTGTTTACATGAAAGCCACCAGTTTAATGTATTTGGGAGTAAATATGTATCAACAGTGCCACAATTCCCACATGTAATTAGCTCAAAAGCAACTCTCATCTATGGACAATGAGGCAAGGTATATTAAAAGTAAAAGAAAAAAGAAGTATACATCCATATGTTGAACATGGAATGCAAAAAACGCCAGGCCTATATTAGTCACTCTTCAAGGCTCAGATCTTAGCGCACACTTCCCTACCTAATTGTGAGGCAGAGGTAACCCAAGGACACTGAGAAAACCACTGTGCACAGTCCCAGTGGCAAGAACTCTGTCCCCTTGCTTTCTGGGCCATGATTTATACATGGTTAGCAAAGGTAAAAGGTGACCATGTTACTGCCCTGCTGACCATGGTCCCACAAGGTATATTACAACTAAAAGCAAGTTTTTCCTGCGAAAAATATTATGCAGCCCCCCATAAGTCATCTCTCACCGGAGGCCACCCGTCTAAGAGGGCCACCATTCTCCTGCAGAAAGTTTGACCTTGACCTCTGGCCTCAAAGTCACCTCAAGATTAGCACATTTAAGGGAAGTCTCACCTGGGTACATAATGATCAAGTCTTAATGACTTCAATCCTACCCATTTGAAGATGTGGCAAAGAAACTGTTTTATTTTTCAAGGCATTGTGACCTTAACTTATGACCTGTAGGTGATCCACAAACATGAAAAAAATCTTGAAAACTATGGCGTACGTGTTTTTACCAAAAGTGTCCAGTTATTCTGGCTTATGGTTTTGAAGAAGTCAAAACTTGTACTGCCACTGCAGACCCCATTGACTTGCATGGTAATCAACAGGAGGGTAAAAATTACCCCCCCCCCCCCCCCGACACACACACACACCATCAAAAATTTAACCATCAAAAATTTAAAAAAAAAAAAATTGGAGCACCATCACTTGAACACTGTGGGTAGATACAAACCCAATGTTCATATCCCCAAGCTTGAAGTGAATCTGGCCAATTGTTTTCAAGAAGTTGAAAATGTGTTTTATCATAGCTATCCCCACTGACTTGCACAGTAACCAATAGGAATGCATACAGTTTGACCTTTCAAGGTCACTCAGGTTTACAATAAACAATACAAATAGAAAGCCTATAGGTACTTTCCTATTAATGTTTAATAGCAGCCTTGGGCCTAGGATGCACCATTAAGACGGTGTAAGCTAATATGTGAAAATTGCTGAGTCAGCACAAAAATTGCACTGTTCAAGGTTATACGTTCTTATATACAAAAAATTCCCCAGACCTGTAGATTATCTGTACCAAATTTCGAGGCAATAGGTCAGGAGGTGCCAGAAATACAAGGAAAATAAGATACATGACAGCGTGGCAAAGACGGCGGATGACAATTTATTAAGGGATTAATCTATATCACTGCAATTGGCTATGGATTTCAGAAACACTTTCCATTGTGGAGGATCCTGACTTGTCTTGTCATTAGGAACCAGTGTAACCATTTCATATACAGAAGTGTGTCATTTTTTTTTTGGACAGGTTGTACTGCTTGATTTCTCGCATCCTCCTCCTCCTCATTAATATCACTTGTTGAATCATCAGATGTTGGCAACAGGAATTTCAAGTTGTTTGCTGATCCGTTTGCCGGCGGATATTGGTGCAGTAAAGTATGTGTTCTCAGGCTTTGTTCTCTGGTGTTATCGTTTCGTATCAATCACCAGGAATCCATATGTTTTTCAAGTAGCATCTTGGTACTTGTCCAGCATATACATGTACTTTGGCTTGTCTGGGAATATAAGTTTGCTCATAATTTTTATCAACAAATTAAAAAACATGTTGCCTAAAATCAAATACTGAGAGTATCTGTACGTGGTCACCATATATGGCTGGTATAAATTTTGCATGAACATGAGGACACTCAAATTTCCTGTTGCAATAACAATGCAAGAAAAATTCATAAACTATTTAATGGTTTCTGTAATAAAAACCCCAGAATTTCTAATCCCAAAACAGATTGATTTTTTTTTCAGAGTTATGCACACCTTGTTGAATGATGTGGGCCTTTGGTCTGTAGGACTGAAAGTTCTTTATAGGGCAACAACTATATGTATTATTGTACCTCATCCCATATTACTGTATTATCACGTCTGGCGTAGGCAGTTCCTTCTCATGGCACTTTGCAGACCCTAACCTGCAGAACCCACCGAATGGGAGATTTAAGAAAAGAGCTGCTCTCACTGGGTGCCCCATTCACATTAATACCATGGTGAGCACTGTCAGTCACCCAGGACGTTGTAAAATTTGATCAATTTTCATAAGAATCATTGATGTGGAAGATGTCCAGCCCAAGTCGGGACAGTTGGAGTCTCAGGCTTCACGTCCCAATGTTACCTTCTGAAGAGAAAATAATAAACTCCACTGCTTGTACAACTGTACGCACCTTTCCCCTTGACGTTTCCCCCTCCTGATCGCAACAATTTAAACACATACCATGTTTATGTTGCTCAAGTTACTTGCCCTCCTGCCACCACTGGAACTTGCTTCAGGAAAAACTAGGTACATGTACACCTGTGCAAACATCATGGACTAATGGGTCCATCTTTGCCCATACCTAGCCCCTGTGACCTTGAACATGAGGTGAAGGTCCCCAAAATGAAATCATGAGAACACGATGACATGGTGCCAAGTTACGAATGAGGTATTTTTGAATTTGAAATGGCAGGTCTTGAGACATCATGTCCACTACAGGTGGTGGATGGAAAGAATCATGGACTGATACTGGTACATGGCCTAATCAAAAACACAATGGGTCCCCCCCTTGGAGTGGACCAACAAAAACATATACTCATGTTGATGTGCTCTGTCACCTACAGATCTTCATGCAAGTCAGGCAAAGTTCACAACAATCACATGTTTATGGGTTTTTTTTCTATTTTTTGTGTGTTGTTTTTTTTTTTTTTTTTTTTTTTTTTTGTTTTGTTTTGTTTTTCTGAGGTATCTGCGGCTTACTGTTGTACTGGCAGTGACAGATACAAGAGCCCACCTGTCTCAACAGACCACAATCTGGTCGTCCTTAGGGTGGTCTTTCGAAGCAGGCTTCACAGTACTTCACATGGACTGATGCATTTGAATTTTGTCATGCATACTGACCAGCTTTGGCAGTCGATAGTGGCATACCCTTGAAATTTTGCCAAATGTCACATAATTGTATCCCAAATGCTTGTTCAACAGAATCCTCAAAATGATGTAAGCCAGGTTAAATTGACACTATAAACACCAAAAGCAAACCAAGGAAAGTTTTTCACATAATATTCCACCAAGAAGAGCTGTGCCACTGTATGGCAGATGTGAATATGATGCTTGCCACCAAGTTCAGGTTGTCTGCTTAGCCAGACCTTCTGGTGATTTGCTTTTCCGAGTACGATAAAATTGCTCCCCAGCTCGCTGAAGCCATAAAAATTGTGGCCACTGAGTATCATTCTCTGGCAATTGACCCAGTCTTTATTGAAAAAACCTATCAGTGGCTTGCAGACACCCTGGCCTTGTCCTCATCCCATGTCTTAACTGCACAGCTGACAGACTTGCTAGGTTCTTGATTTTGCAAACGATAGAACCTGACTTGAGCTATACCATTCTGCTTAGTTGCAGACCATTTCAAAGCCTTTTCGATTCAGTTACTTCATGTCAAATGCAAAATTCTGGTTTCTGGGTCATGAGTTCAAATACTTCCCCCAAGGGTATTTTACGATTTCACGCACTGGTTGAAAGGTACAGATACCTATTTTAAATGTATGTATACACACACTGACATGTTTACATATTTATACACACATGACATACATGAACACGAAAACATACATTAAGAGGGTTTCTGGTCTAGCCAGTTGTTAAATAAGGTGGCTTTACTGCATCTTTTCACAGTTTGATTCATTTTTAGAGTTTGTCATCGATTATTTATAGAAGTTTCATGGACAATCCATAGCTTTTTCTAAATTTTCAAATAAGTTCAAACCCCCTCCCCGAAAGTGTATTCAAATATATTTTTTTTTACTTTCCTAATCTATGCTTTGATTATCATTCACTTCATACAGAATATTTATCATGTTGAAGATATTGGAATAATAGATGTGGAATATTATAGATGAACAATCTTAAACAGGTTATAACATAATTAGGTACCAGCAATGCACATATATACGCACATATACATGCTTATTTACCGAACAATAAAAAATAACAATATAAAACTTTGATTTTTACTGCTTATTCTAAAAACACTTTAATTGTCATCTATACAAAAAAAAAATCAAAATTGCAATTTATCTCCTTTTTCCTCTTGGTATTTTGAATTTTGCAAGTGCCCTGTTTTTCTGCTTCAGTTTCTCATTCCTTCTGTCAGTTTTCCTGCCTGCTGATGTAAACTCCACATTGATGCTGCGGCCCTTAAGCATGGCTTTATGTTGTCTTAGCGCCCTCTGGAAGCAAAATGCAACACTCCAATGACATTAAACACCCCACAACAAGTACATGAGACCAATTTAAAACAAAATTCAAGTGCCATCAGAGATTGCTGGATGCATGCCCACCTCACCTCTCCTAATTTATAACCTTGCTAATCACAAGTGATGTTTTCGAATGACTACTCAATAAAAAGAGTCTATCAATGTGACCCAGATACTTCACCTAGTGACCTACTTTTGTTTCAAGACACAACATTAAGTCAAAATATAAGTGTGCTTCAAGTTTCATGAAACTAAGTTGAATCGTGAGGGAATAATAGCCTGGACACAATTTTACAAGAATATATCACTGTGAGTATGGTGAGCCAGATACTTAACTTAGTGACCCACTTTTGGTACATGACATACCCTTATGTCCAGATGCACCTGTGTATAAAGTTTCATTAATCTAAGTTGAAGGACGAATTGATGAACTATAGCTGGGACACGGAGAGCGGACGAACAGACATACAGAAAAAGTGATAACTATATATGCCCCTCCTCTGGTAGGAGTGGGGCATTATTAAAGAAATAATATAGCCCGGACACGAAGTGACCTACTTTTGAGCATAACACACCTTTGTATCCAGAAACACAGCTGTGTAAAGTTTCATGATTCTAAATCAAAGATCACCAGAATAACAGCTCGGACATGACCTGTAATGTAGTTTTACATTACTGGATTACTGTGGCCCAGATACTTGACCTAGTGACCTACTTTTTTCAAGACATACCTCTAGGTCATGATATATGAATGTGTGAAGTTTCATGAAACTAAGATAGTAAAGGATATTATCACCCTGACACGATTTTACAAGGATATGCTACTGTGATGCAGATACTTGACCTAATGACCTACTTTTTGTACATGGAACACTTATATGTTCAGATGCACCTATGTGTAAAGTTTCATTAATCTAAGTTGAAGGACAAGCAAATTATAGCTCGGACATGAATTGCGGATGCAAGCACAGAAGGGAAAAGCTATTACTATATATACCCCTCCTCTGGTAGGAGGGCGGTGGCATAATGATACAATATCCCTCATTTGATGACTGATGACCCGTGCAGCATATATTATTTTCAGTATTTTCTTTCTCTTTTATGAGCCGCCAGCTCACTTGTAATGTCGTGTCTTTCTTGAATCTGAATCTGTTTAAATGCTGCAGTTGGGACAGAAGAAAGTTCAGAGAGTGGGTGCCTCAGATCACCAGTTGTATTTTTGGAAGATCACAGGCCCTGTGGGTACCTAAAATGTAGGAAACTTTTACCTAAAAACATGATTTCTTGAGTACAAAACAGGGACACAAACCAGAAGTACCTCGCACTCTCACTCCACTAAATCCAACTAATGCAGGCACAACCTTGCTGCTGTTCTGGCCAGTACGGAAGTAATGTTCCAGTACCACATTGCCTCCAGATTGGACACTGGCAAACTCAATGGCTCTTGCCAACTTTCACCAAGACAGGTAATTGCATGTAAGTATGCACGGCTGCATAAAGAGGTTAAGAGGTGAGGACAGATGATGGCAAGCAATGCCAAGTATCCCACAGTCTCAGGAGTTTTTTGTATTTGTATTTTAGTTTAGTAAAATGGGGCCATTCGTACACATGGGTCTCAGGTTCACTCCCATCACCCCAGGACACCAATATCCTGCAATTAACCTTACACATTTTAAATCTCGTGGTCTTCCTCGAGGTCTCACAGCATTATTCCCACTGATTTTTTTAACAATCGCCACCTTAAAATTACTCCCTTTCTCTCATAAATGATACATGTTCAGGCATGATATTGCTTATTTGGGGCGTATACATCATCATGATGCTGAACTCATTCCATACTATGGTGACAGGCCTTGGTCAGTGGTTCTGGCACTGCCTGGCAAGTCATGCTGCAGCTGCTGCAAGGACAGCTGCAGCATGACTTGCCAGGCAGTGCCAGAGCCACTGACTTAAGATTCTAGGCATGTTGGTATTTGAGCGAAAGCTCTTTTAATGAAGTTTAAATAGATGCCATTGTCGTCTTACATCTGGGTAAATATATGGAAAAATCAGGGACTGGCATGGAATGAGTTAAGCAGTAAGTACCAGGTCATATGTATGCCAGACCTACAGCAAGCTTGGGCATGCTCATCTCTTTCAATGCCAACTAAGTCAAACTACTCTGAAGCACACGGAGGAAAGCTCTTCCCTCATCCCGAAACTGGGCTGCGACAGAGTCAAGCAGGAGCAGGAGCAGGAGCAGGAGTTTATAAAAGGGTAATCAGAAGAGTATTGTTCACTGAGCTGACAGACACGCATGGGATGCCATGCCCCAGTGTAAGACAAACACAATTCAAAATTCCAACCTTGTGACTGGGGAGGTCCTCCAAATCCACATAAGCAATGCCCCGTGACTTTCCAGTGGTTTTGTCTGTCAACAGTCGTACACCTGTCACGATACACCCTGAAACCAACCAAGCACACTTAATTATCATAAATGATACAATTCAGCACTGAAGTACAGATAATGTAGAGTGAGTCTATATGAGGACATCATGCACTCTACTGCTAATATGTCATTAAAATACAAAAGGTTGCACCAAAGTGCAAATGATCCAGGTATGAGTATCCAAGTGAAAATATCTACAACTATGGACAGCCCCTGAGTGGAACTAGTCATTTTGAAGCTTAAAATAACCCAATCAATGTTAGAATCTTTATGAAACTTAGCACAGGACCTCTGTGCACAGACAAAAAATGTTTGGCAAAGTAAAGGTTATCTATGCACATTACATCATATTTACAATAGTACCTCTGTGATGTTGCAAATAAGAGTCAAGGTCAACCACCTTGAATACTTCACCTAGCTCTTATATAGGAGTATATACCTGGGCTGTAACAAAGTGTTATCTCAAAAACTTCTTCTTGAGTTATGGAGTGAAAACAAGCTTAAGTCTCTCTACTAACTGACCGAGAGAGATGATCAAAGTAAAGTTATATGCCCCGCCTTCTGGGGGGGGGGGGGGGCATGAAGCTTGAAATGTACAATTCTTTCCTCGAGAAAGTAGGTCAGGGTCATCCATATAATGCAACATATAACTTCTACATACAAATTTGTGGTACATTTGGCATATTAAGCCTTATTCTTTTCCAGCATTTAATGAATTTCATGTGGTTTCAACACCTTTTGGTCTGTATCTTCCATGGTACTGCACGTGGCACCACCAAATTTCGGTGCATTTTCACCTTTTTGCCTGATCAACATTCCCACCAAGTTTTGAGATGACTCCTGAAAAAAAATTTAAAAAAAAAAAAAAAAAATTCATTCTCAAAGTTCTGTTCTAGTTTGGCCCAAATATTGCATAATACTATAGGCAGCACCACCAATATCAAACTCATCCAAGATTTTCATACCCTTGAGAAGTCCTGAAAGTTACACGTGGCTGACATGGAAACTGTGACCTGCATCATGTTCATGAGCAAACAGTTACAGCCAGATGGACAGCAGGACAGACATGAATGATCATATTTAAGCTCTGTAAGCTATGCTAGCAGAGCTAAATAGGGAAAAATATGTCCTCTTTGGAACCTTCATTTCCCAGCAATGTAAAAATTACTGACGAAGGATATACCAATGCAGTCTACATTGACCAACATGTAACTGCAATATCCTTACCTGCATGACTGAAATGATTTTCTATGTCATCTTGTGTGGCATTATATGGCAAATTCCCAACAAACAATATATATCTTTTTTTGTTTTTCTTCTTTTTTGTAGTTTGACCTATTGCTTTTGTTTCACTTTCTGCAAGTCCAATGTCTCTTAGCTTGCTAGTGTCCTCTCCACTGCTGTCAGCCTTAATTTCTTTCTGTGTGATTTTCCTTTTTTGACCTGGCTGCTGAATTTGAGCATCTTCATTGGTTTCTTCTAAACCTGCAATGGACAACCATGAACAAAATTATCATGTGATATAAACAAATTTTGTCACATTTTTTACTGCAACAAATCACCTTGATGACAGAAGAATATTTACCTCTTTCATTGCCAAACACGATTCCAGATTTGTATTCCTCATAAAAAGACCTTTCACTCAAGTACCAGTATGCCTTTCCTTTGATGGAGAATATCCCAGGTCAGCAGCTTTTCTCAACATGCTTTGGGCACACTGCGCCCAATGCATCCCCAGAAAAAAGCTGTTGACTCAGTCTAAAATTTGGCACTGAAAGAGTTAATTATCAATACTACCTGGACACTGTACAATTGAATCTGAAACTAAAATTACTTCATTTACCCTTTGAATGGACTAATGTGACTGCGCAAACATGACAGCCAGGCTTGGCAACAACAGCACATGCTGGCTGAAACGGGTGTTTAAAGCTGTTTACAGTTTCCACATGTGCATCTCTTCAATTAGTTACATGCGCTGTTATAGGCTGCAATGGGAGCAGCTTGCCAGTCTTGCTTCAAAGCAAATCAAACATGGCCATGTCAGGATCTCCAATGCATCAGTTGTCATGCTTATTTCATGCTGGGCAGCACCCGCATCCTGTGATGAAGAACTTCCAGCATATGCAGCGTGTGTCATCCCATTCTACCATGTTTATAGAGTTTGAAAGAGTGGATTATTTATGAAACAAGAGGGCTGTGTGAATAGCCCATGCTCAGCTGACATAGACATTCATCACACTTGAGGCTCTGTGAACTCGGGATATGATCAAGGTCACCCATGTACTGAATAACTCTGACCTTTATAGAAGAACACCAACATGTGCAACATCAAGATCCCAGTTCAAGAAGTTCTCAGGTTATAGTGAAGAGTAAAATTCATGTTTGTTGCACTGTGACCCCAGAAATGAGGTCAAGTCACGCATGTCCTGTCTAACTATGACCTTCATAGAGAAACATTAACATGTGCAACATCAAGGTCCTAACCCAAAACAGATCTCAAGTTATCAAATAAACAATAAATTTCATGTCAGTTGTCCTGTGACCTTAGGAATGAGTTCAAGGTCCAAACATCACTGGAGCATGACTATTTGCACACAATACATAGGCACTTATAAAAGGTACATCCCTACCATGTTTGGCCCAAATCTGGCCAGAATTATTTCAGTTATAACCATTATAAGAAATTCCCTTGTTAAATATTCCTATTAAAACCTTTTTTAACGATTTTCGAAAAAAAAAATCATAAAAAATCCAAAATCACTGAAGCGTGACCATTTGAACAAACTTGGTACAAACCCACCCAAGGTACATTGCCACCAAGTTTAAAGTAAATCTGATAAACAGCTTCTTCAGAGAGGTCCACAATGTGAAGTACCATTAAAATACATTAGAATGCCCGCTGACTTGCATAGTATGAAACAAAAGGGGGCATTTGCTGATTAGTACCTGAATTGAAAAAAATCGATGAAAATCAGGAATCCACAGCAGTGCTACTAAGTGAACATCTTTGCTTGACCCTTTTATAAGGAATCCATATTCACAAAGTTTCAACTTAATCTGAGTAACAGATCTCGAGAAGAAGTCACAAGTAATGAAAACACACAAAAATTCATAAAAAAATTGAAAAAAAATTGCAGCACCACCTGGTGAACAAATAAGAACTAAGAGCCCCTAGGAGTATTCTTATGTAATATCAAAGCAATTGGATAAGCAGTTGTGGCAAAAAAGATTTTTTAAGATTTGTCAAAAACAAAATACAAAAAAAAAAAAAAAAAAAAAATTCATTTAGAATCCAAAAATTACTAGAGCATGACCATTTGAACAAACTTTGTAGAGACCCACCCAAGATACATTGCCACCAAGTTTGAAGTCAATCTGAACGATGGTTTTGGAGAAGTTGAAAATGTGAATTAGCATTAATTATAATGTCAAGTGACTTACATAGTAATCAACAGAAAAGCTGTATTGACCAACAAGTACCTGAATTGAAAAAATCATTAAAAATCAGGAATCCATAGCAGTGCCACCTTGTGAACAATTTTGTTTGACCTTCCACAAGGAACATATCCACTAAGTTTCAGCTTAATCGGAGTGATAGTTCTGGAAAAGTCAAAAATAGCAAAAACCGTCAAAAATTCACAATAGAAAAAAAATTGCAGTGCCACATGGTGAACAAATTCAGAAGTAGGAGTCCCCAGGAGTATCCCTGTGGGATATAGCAACTGGGTGAGCTGTTTTAGAGACGCAGATTTTTTAAGATTTGCCTCAAAAAAAGAACAAACAAAAAAAATCATATAAAATAAAAAAATCAATGGAGCATAACCATTTGAACAAACTTGGTAGAGACCCACCCAAGGCATATCCCTACCAAATAGTACAGAAAAACATGATCCATATTTGTAAATTCCAAACCCAACAGTGACAGCAAAGAGATTCCAGAGTTGTCAAAGCATCAACATCCATCTTCCAATACCAATGTGAAGAAACAATTTCACTCCTGACTTAAGACAGGCAGTCACCCATAAAAGGCAAATGGTGGTTTAAACCGGTCCTCTCAACCTTTGAAATATTCTTCATTAACTAAAGACTACAGTGTTTCCGAAATATATAGGCCTAACCACCCAAAATACAATATTTTTGTGATATTTATGAATCTGGAACATTATAAACACACTTTACCGCCACTATAACTATGAGTCGGAGAACACAGTCTACAGCACAACATAGCCAATGAAGTATTTATCAAATAGCACAGAAAAACATGATCCATGTTCGTAAATTCCAAACCCAACTATGACAGCAAAATGATTCCAGAAGTTTGAAGTGTATCTGGCTGAAGGTTTGGGAGAAGAAGTTGAAAATGTGAATTGTGGATGGACGACGTACAGAGGGGCGACAGACCCTCATAAAAGCTCAGCTGACAGACAAGTCAGCTGAGCTAAGAAAGATGCACTCATCATCTTAGATAGTTGATGTGGGACAAGGGCCTACAAATAGACAAATACAATATTGTATTTGTGTCTTTTTGTCCAAAATCACTTCCTAGTAGTCATTACCCTATTCCGTAGTCCGAACTTTTTACTCTCCATAAGCTAACCTGTCCCTGTCTAACTTATATACACAGACGTTCTATTGTCCATATTGCACACGTTCCTCTGTAAAATTCTGACATAGGCTGTATTAGCCCAAATAAATTAAAGGGTCTTCAGCGGGTAACTACTCAACATGTTTCGGAGCCTTTTACCCGTACATGTCTCTCTGAGTAGCGGCTCCTTGTCTAAGCTAAATATTCAGCAAAGACAACCCACATAATAATGAATAAATATGAACGTGGCAATTGATGAATTAGCTAAATATGTGAAGTTTTGCTTATAAATGCAGAGCTTCATATCAAAGAAGAATACCTGTCAAACAAACCATAATTACCAAATTTGCATAGTACAGGTTCAGATAAGAACAATTTGACTCACCCCTGATGTGTATATATGTGTATATATATATATATATATATATATATATATATATATATATATATATATATATATATATCCTTTCTCGAAAATCATGTACTTCATGTTGTGTGGGATGCAACTAGTTATGTGCAATTCAGTGAGCATCAGTCCAAATGGTGGTGACATCTGGTAAAAAAACTGGAGGCACTTTGATGCAGAGCCCAGGGCTCGGCAATTCGCATGTCCGATAGCCCCGGGCGGCCTGAAGTTGGGCTCGGACTAGTCGAAATTTTCAAGCACTAGCCCTACGGACTAGTGAAAAAAATCTTTTACCACATGTACATTTTATTAAAGTTTGGGGATTTTTTGTTCCCGGCTCTCGCGATCATTCACTCGCAATGCCAAGCTAACCCACGCGACACCTTGAAGGGACGCTACACCTTGCCTTGTAATAACATTGCGATGATAGGCACAGTAAAACAATAGAACGTATATAATTGGTTTATAAACAGCCCGCTCATTATGATTACGAGACGACGAGATCAAAGGTACCAGCAGTCATGCATTGCGGCGTATTGGCTTTCGCCCGTATCGGGGCAAGGTCACAGCACCTCACCGTCAGTCTTATCTGCCCGAACGATGACAAAGGAACATCAAAAAAATTTAAAACTTGCATGGCGAATTCTTGAGCAAATTAGCATCAAAGACAATTTATCGGTGGGCTCTAAAAGTGTTAGAGAGATCATGTAATGGTGCCGCAAGTTGACTTCCCGGCCAAACAAAACACACATCTGCCAGTCACACGCAAGTGACTGCGTGGAGTAATCTACGGTGAACGGAGCATCATTTCTCTATCCCCCTACCTTTGCGTATTTGCTTGTGACTCCAAATAATTGTTGCTATAAACACTGGAATCTTTATTTTCGCATGCTGCAATTAAAAAAAAAAGCTTCCCGTTTATGTGTTCCCTCCGTAAATTACGGCATATTCACACATGTTCACTGGGCGGAAGCCATGATGAAAACACTGCAGCACGAGCCGCAATTGGCTCATTTTTGCATGTGACTCAATTGACCAATCGGGTGATGTGTTGTGCGTCAGGCCACATGGCCAAAGCAGCTGTTTGTGTACAGTTGCATGAAAGATGTTGACGGTGTGCCCACGCTCGATTTCTGATTTGAAATATTAAAATTTTCGTTTGAATTTGATTTAAGAACACCGTTTATTGCGAGGAACTTGCCAATACAGTATACGCAAATTTACTACGATGTACCGATAGCGTTCATGGTAGGTACGCAAACGATATGCATCTCATCACGGCATCAGAGGCAGCGAGAAAGGATCCTGAAACCAATTCAACTATTTTAATCGTTGTTTAACCGGGATATGGACTCCTATCGTCCCAGAAATTACAATGTATTTTTCATCGTTAGTCACCCCATGCAAATAGCTTACTTTTTTAATTTGTATTTTTAATGTTTTGCCAGTTTCACTGTCGAACAGTTGCAGCTTGAATCGTAAAATTTGACATTTTTGTGCGAATTTGCAAGCGACAATTCGCGGCAAATATATTGTAGGGTAAATGGTTTGTGTAGGCTGTAGCATTGTGTTTGAAAAAAACGATGTTTATAGAAGTTTTATCAGGACAAGTGGATTTTGTATGCGGGCAAGTGGATTTTGAAATTTACTTGCCCTGCGGACAAGTGATTTTTAAAAAAATTGTCGAGCCCTGATCTGAGCATTGGTTGATAGTTGCATCTTTGCACAAAGATGGTTCTGGTGATCTTGTAAATAAGTTCAAGATCACCAAAACGTAATAAAGCGAATATATGGTCTCAACATATTTGGGAACAAAAATAGAGTTTCAGGTCCCCTGTAAATCAAGATATAACATTATGTTCCGAAACAAATGGTGGATGGACAAAACCAGAGATGGACAGACAGATGGACAACGCAAAGATATAAAATCCCCCCTCCCTTTCAGGGTGGCCCATGGAAAAGAAGTTGAAACAAGGGAACCATGATGGTCCTGTGCTCTGCTGACTGCCTTTTGGAGGGAAAAATTGTATACACCTGTAATATTAATATTGTCCCTGACCTACAAAAAATGTTTAAAATGTGTTTAAAGAAATATACAGTAAGATCAAGTACTATAAATTTTTTCTCAAGACCTGACCCTAGCAGCATTGTAGTATAAAGTAAAGGTAAAGTGAAAGTAAAAGTTATGGTAAGGTAAGGGGAAAATAAAATAGCAAGACGACTGTGTGAACAGTCCATACTCAGCAGACCTACACATTCATCACACTTATGGTTCTGAAAACGGACAAAATAGGTAGACACTTTTCAAAGGTACATCCCTACCAAGTTTGACACAAATCTGGCCAAAATGTTTAAAGTTATACCCATGACAAGAAATTCCTATGTCAAACTTAACTTTCCTATTAAAACCTTTAAGATTTGCTACAAAAATTATAAAAAAAATCCAAAAATCACTCAAGCATGACCATTTGAACATACTTGGAAGAGACGCACCCAAGGTACATTGCCAAGTTTAAAGTCAATCACACTGTCAGTTTCTTCAGAGAGGTCCAAATTGTGAATTAGCATTAGAATAACCAATAAATACCCAAATGGAAAAAAAAAATATTAAGTATAAAACTAGAGGGCTGCAAGAACAGCCAATGCTCAGCTGACCAAAGCTTGTCCTACAAAATCAAGGGTGCACCTGAGTAGACCTGTGTTGGCTTTAGCTGAGTGTATATGACATTTAGAAGTATTTCTAAGTCAGACAACTGAGCCCTCTAAAAGCTCTGTCTGACCAGCAACTCAGCTGAGCTAAAAATTACAGCACCACCTGTTGAACAACTTATGAACTAGGAGTCCCGAGGAGTGTCCCTGTGTGATATCAAAGTAATCAGGTTAGTGGTTTCAGAGAAGATTTTTTTATGATTTGCCCAAATATATTAAAAAAAATTCATAAAAAATCCCAAAATCACTGAAGTGTGACCATTTGAACAGACTTGGTAGAAACCGACCCAAACTAAATTTCCACCCTGTTTGAAGTCAATGTGGAAGACACTTTAAGATAAGAAATCCAAAAGTGAATTAGCATTAGAATGCCCATTGACTTGCATAGTAATCAATAGGAAAGGTACATTTAGAAATAAGTACCACAACTAAAAAAAATCTTTAAAATCAGAAATCCACAGCAGTGCCACCTAGTGAACAAAATTCTTTGACCCTTCCACAAGGGACATATCCACCAAGTTTCAGCTTAATCTGAGTGACAGTTCTGGAGAAGACATCGAAAATAGCAAAAACACACAAAAAATCACTAACCAAAGGCCCATGGGTCTAATGCTCTGCTGGCATCATGACTATATTGCACAGGTCAGTTTATTTCAAAATTGCAAGTGCTCAAGTGTCTTCTGAACATATTTATATAATAAAGCTTATGTACACTTAGTGTTTAAAAAGTCCCCCAGATGACATTTCCCTCCACATGTAATCATAGCTTACATTTTTGTGCAATTCCTGTAATGGATATTGTGCATGTGCGGAGACAACAACGAGTGAGTCCTTATTATGTCCTCAGCGACCTTGGGCCAGAATATCAAGGTCAAAAATAGGTCAAGGTTACTGATATTATATAAATTCGTGCTTTGGACATTGTGTAAATATCATATAAATCTGGCAAGACTAATCCAATTACTTTTCAAGATATGGAATTTTATATCTTAAAACACATTTTAGCTCAAAATATCCATCAAATTACAGGTGGTACCACTAGTATCATTAGCAACTTAAGACTTTGACCTCCCTGCACAACCCCACCACATTTGGTGAAGATCTGCCAAAAATTAAAAACACTAGAGTGTTCACAAGATTTTCATATTTTGACCCCTATATTGCATAATATTGTAGGTAACGCCACCAGTATCAAAATGAACCTAAATTTTTATACACCCTATAGGTCCTGAAATTCATATTGGACCAACTTAAAAACTGTGGACAGTATTGACATCTCAAGATTTTCATATTTTGACCTGTATATTACATAATGCTCTAGGTGGCACACAAACATTGACCTCCACACAGATTTTCATACACTTCACAACTCATAGACATTATATGGGCCTATCTCAAATATTGTGGGGGTGCAGAGCATTCATGAGATGCCCCCTTTATTCAAACTAACCATTTGACCTTGACCTTCAACTAAGATGAAAAAATTGTTACCATTCAAAATATGGGCCCCACATCTGGCTTTCCACATATAGTCTGCTTGTTCAAATCGGGTAACAACTTTTCGGGTTATTGACGAAGAACAATAAACCTGGACAAGCGCCTAACTCCACAATTACTGGATCACAGTAGCCCCAAAAGTAGGTCCCCAAGTACAGTTTTATGTATCATGTAAAATTTTGATCTGGAAGCTGAATTCTCTTTGCCATTGATGTCCAAGATACACCCTGCCATTACAAAATCCCATTATCAACTATACAGGCATAGTGACCTCACAAAAATAGGTCAAGGTATAACATTTTAGCATTGGTTATGGTCTATATTATTAGTGGGTGGTTTTGGAGAAAAAGATTTTTAAGATTTGCCCCCCAAAAAATAACCAAAAAAATCACTGGAGTATGACCATTTGAACAAACCTGGTAAGACTCACTCAAGGTACATTGCTACCAAGTTTGAAGTCAATCTGGAAGACGGTTTTGGAGAAGTTGAAAATGTGAATTAGCATTAGAATGCCCATTGACTTGCATGGTAATCAATAGGAAAGCTGCATTTATCGATAAGAACCCAAATTTAATAAATCATCAAAAAATCAGGAATTCACAGCAGTGCCACCTGGTGCACAACTTTCTTTGACTTTACCAAAAGAAACATATCCACTAAGTTTCAGCCCAATCTGATTGATGGTTTTGGAGAATAAGTCGAAAATAGTGAAAACACACAAAAAATCATTTAAAAAAGTAGAAAAATATTTCTCAGCCACCTGGTGAACAAGTTAAGAACTAAGAGTCTCTGGGAGTGTTTCAGTGTGATATCAAGGCAACAAGGTATATGGTTTCAGAGAAGATTTTTTAAGATTTGCCCTAAAAAAAACATTAAAAAAAATCATTAAAATATTACAAAAATCACTGGCATTTGAACAAACTTGGTAGAGACCTACCCAAAGTACATTGCCACAAAGTTTGAAGTGAATCCGGCTGACAGTTTTGGAGAAGAAGTCGAAAATGTAATTGTGGAAGGATGAAGACAGACGGATGACGAAAGACTAGGCCTCCTAAAACCTCAGGCTGACTAGTCAGTCAGCTGAGCTAAAAATCCATAACAGTACCACCTGGTGAACATCTTTGTTGGACCTTGTCATGAGTAACACCAAGTTTCAGCTTAGTCTGAGTAGCAATTCTCGAGAAGTCAAAAATAGTGAAAACACTGAAAAATCATAACTGGAGGGCTGTGTGAACAGCCCATGCTCACCTGACCTTGATATTCACCACACTTGTGGTGTTGTGAACTTGAGATAGGATTGAGGTCACCCATGTACTGAGTAGGTCTGACCTCTGTGGAAGAACAATAACATGTGCACATCAAGGTCCCAGTTCAAATAGTTCCCAAGTGTAGTGAAGTGTAAAATTGATGTTGCACTGTGACCGGATTCGAGGTCAACATCGACTTTCAAAGAAAAACATTAACAACATCAACATTCTAATTCAAAATAGATCTCAAGTTATCAAGTGAACCAGGGTTCATACAGGTTCGTGAAAAGTAAATTTATTCAAGGACGTTCAAGGACTTTTTCAAGCACTTAAATCAAGTTTTCAAGGACCAGATCCAGCAATAGAACACAACAGACAAATTGTTTAAATCATCACTTTTCAACCCTCTATTAATAAGACCAATGCATCTTAATCCACATTTATTATTTATTCCAACCATGTATGAATCAGAATCAATTTTTGAAATAGGCAGTAGACTTTCCACAAACTTACAAAGAAGCCTATATGTGGATCATATTACAGTAGTCCCTCCTTTGAGAGACCGCCCCTAGTGCCACCCAAAAGGCGGTCACATAAAGCAGGTGGTCCTTCAAAGGAGGTATAAATTACATGAAAAGTACTACAGAAAGACCCGACAACTGTGGTCTCTCAAAGGAGGTGGTCTCCCAAAGGAGTGGTCTTTCAAAGGAGGGATTACTGTACCGAAAGTTCTTTTGAAGATAAATTCAATATGGATTATTTTATGAGTTTACTGTGACTTATATAGGCCTACAGCCAGTATGGGTTGTATTCCTGAAATTGACTCTATCTAGTCTATAAAATTGCTACAACTACATATGGGTAAAATTAGACCTGAAGATGTACCTATTCCCATGTACATTTTTCACAAGAATGCCCCAGTTTCTTTTCTAGGAAGGTGATGTACTTTGTTACCTGTATGTTTGATACAGTGTATTTGTCCCTGAAAACAGGCTGTACATGTAAATAAGGCTCACATAATTGGTTAGGCCTGATTTGACAAGAACTGTCAAACCTACATGGGTTAAAAGGGATTTACAAGCAAAAAGATACTTTGTAATTTGCAGTTTTACATTTTGACAAATGGAATTTGCCAGCCACTTCAAAGGAAAATGACAGCAGAATGTGTTTATCTTAATGTGATTCAAGTTCATAAATGCTAAATTTTGTGGAAAATATTCCTATTCCTTGGCAACTTGCCTCATTGGGTGATGCTTAAAAATAAAATTCAAGGACTTTTCCAGGACCTTTGTCCCAAATTCTGGATTTTCAAGGTTTTCAAGGCCTTGAAAATGAATGTAGCAAATTCAAGTACTTTCAAGCACTTCAAGGACATGTGCAAACCCTGGTGAACAGTAAATTTCATGTCAGTTGTCCTGTACCCATGGGAATGAGGTCAATGTCCAAAAATCACTGAAGCATCACCACTTGCACAAAACAGGAAGACGTTTATCAAAGGTACATCACTACCAAGACTGACACAAATCTGGCCTAAATTATTTAAGTTATAACCATTAAAAAGAAATTCCCATGTCAAACTTTTCTATCAGAACTTTTTTAAGGATTTTCCTCAGAAAATTCATCAAAAATCCAAAACTCAATGGAGCATGACCACCAAGTTTGACATCAACCTCACTGCCAGTTTCTTCGAAGAAGTCCAAAATGTGAATTAGTATTATTTTTCCCATTGACTTACATGGTAATCAATATGAAACGTGCATTTACGGTTAAGTACCCCAACTGGAAAAAAATATTAGAAAACAGGATTCCCCAGCAGTGCCACCTAGTGAATGTTGTTTGACCCTTTCACAAAGAACATATCCACCAAGTTTCAGCTTAATCTGAGTGATGGTTGTGGAACAAAATTCAAAAGTAGCAAAAACACACAAAAAGTCATATACTCAAGGGCTGTGTTTAACAGCCCATGCTCAGCTGACCTAAGCTTATCCAACAAAAACAAGGTTGCAACTGAGTAGACCTGTGTCTAAGTTTAATTAACTTCATATATGTACAGTAAAACCTCTCTAACCGAACACCTCTGTAAACCAAACACCTCTCTATTCTGAACACCATTTCTCATTCCCAAATATATACTTCCAATGCAAGCAAACCTCACTATACCGATCACTTTTTTTCCGGTCCCAAAAGTGTTCGGTGTAGGGAGGTTTAACTGTATATATATATATATATATATATGACATTTGGAAACTTGTACTTCTAAGACACACAACGGAGCCTCCTAAAAGTACAGCTTGAATAAGAAGTCAGCTGAGTAAAAAATTGCAGCACCACCTGGTGAACATATTAAGAACTATGAGACCCTAGGGGTGTTCCTACAGGTGTGATATAAAAGAAATTGGGTGAGCAGTTTCGGAGAAGATTTTTTAAGGTGGTCCCCAAAAACAGAACAAAATAATTCAGAAGAAATCCAAAAATCAGAATGACCATTTTACCATAAATTTCCAAACAAAATGGTGTTTGAATTGAGTTTCACTACCTTTTCCGCAGGCAAGAACAAACATCTACATCGAAACATGATGCAGAACATTATTGGCACACAGCTGCACTATGTTGGTATTCTAATATCCGCCTAGCCCATGTTGGCATATATTCAAACTTGCAACTATAAACAACCATGCAAGTGCCACGACCGCGAGACTGCCCGTCTGTGATGCCTTTGTATAGTCAGAATAAAGTCTTTGTATTTGTATATTGCCTGACCGGTTTCACCACAACCCGGGCTCATCAGAGGCTAATCCAAGACTGCCGTGTTTATTTTGCCTTGGTGAGGTAACAGATCCTGGTGACGTTTTATTACGTAATAGGACCAACGTACCAGGGCTTTTGTTACATAAGATGGACCAAATGCCATATTGACGCCGGTCTAGTTTGGTCCACGTATATCATACATGTGGTTGTGTTTATAAACACCCTGTAACCAAGGAGATGGTGGGTCCCCCTGGTGGTAATTCCTGTAGGTTCCTGTCAATAGATCTTATGCACGGTCGCCATTTTGAATAAATTAGCGCCATGTTGGGAAATTGCATTCTGGGATTAATTGTAGTACGCTGCTGAGATCAGTCTGAGGGCTGCATTGGTATTAGATAGCTCGCCGTGATAAGTTTCACTCGTTGTTTAGCGAGTTTTTTCACTAAAATGGTCGGAGAAATGTTACATATATTTGGTTTCTGAAGGTGTAGTATAGAAACTATCTTGTCTCCAAAAACAATGTGGAAAATTTAAGTCTTTAAGGGGAAAAATAGGTTAAAGTTAATGATGTCCTTGAGGCTTGAGAAAATATCATCAATTCACTGTGGTGGGGGTTTTTTTGTTTACTTGCATCCCTACTTTCTCATCTTTTTCTTTCGCTTGTGGGTAGTTTTTTATTTTTCCCTTCTTTTTCGCCTTTTTTCCGAGTTAACTGTTGAGTTTCGATCGTACTTTAAGAAGTGTGATTTTCTTTGACGCGGAGGTCTGCCTATCAGTGAGAAATAATCCCTGGACAAAATGAACATAAAAATGCAACAGAGAGACAGCATCCATCTGGTTGAGCGCAGGTTTCAATGATCTTTCAATGAGGGGAAACCGCAAACTCGTGGACACATCGAACATAGCCAAATGTCATTTTTGGTGCGCTTACTGTCAAACAAAAGGCACAATAATACTAACGACAACTTGCACAAACTTCAACAGTTTCTCTTCAAATCAAGAACGTACACTTGCGTTAAGACATCCCTTTGGTAATCAAAAGGTTTGGAAGACATATACAAACGAACAAAAGTACGTGCAAGACACATTTTGCTCCTGCAAACACTCTATATTCTTGTTTGTTTGTGTGTGTTTCTCTTGGTTTAAACGTATTTTATTTCTCAAAATACATGTACGAGTGGGGAGCAGGCAATGCCTATACGAGCCCATCCCTTGTGCGGATATCGATGCAACTTTGTACATTTAAGCGTGTTGCACATCTTTGCAATGTACATGTGTATTATTTGAGTAATTCTTTTTATTTCACGCAATTACCCTAAAAATATCGACTTAAAATGGAAAAACGTGTTAGCGATATGGAATTTGGCTCCTAAGTCTTCAAAGTGTGCTTTCTGAAACCATTAGTATGTGTTAAGTACTTGGCCTTTTTTGTGTTAACGATGTTTGCATAAAATTAATCACCCGGTGCTTAAGCTATGAAAGAGTTTACGAGATTAGCACAAGTACTGGTTGCTTTAAAAAAACTACTTGTGAAAACAACACGCCAAGAAACAACACACGTGTTGTTAGTTGAGGAGCGCATGGTAAAAATATCTGTAGTTTTAAACGTTAAAATGAATATTTTTTCGGTTATGATTAAGAAAACTCACCTCATAGGTTTAAACATATGTATCTATACAGGATTGTCCAACATTATTTCTAGATGACTAATAACATGGCTTGTCGAGCTGAATATGATAAAGGTGGAAGAGCAAAATCTCAGCTTATCAATCTGATTAATTTCCGCTACAGATGAACACGTCCCTGTTTTCACGTATGACATTGCGTAATGAAGGTTGAACATTTCCTATTTTCATAAGTGACCCGGATTATACCGAAATCAAAGTTTGTAGAAGAATACCTTAGTTTTGAAACAACTTTGCTCAAAAAACAACCTGTATTTATCTTTGAAAAATCAGTAATAAAGGAAGGAAAATTTGTTATTTTAGGGAGCGTAATCTTTCTTTCTTTCTTTCTTTCGCTTGTCTATCTATCTATCTATCTATCTATCTATCTATCTATCTATCTATCTATCTATCTATCTATCTATCTATCTATCTATCTATCTATCATTGGCCATATTGTTAACACGTTGGTTGCAAAACACACAATACGATTTGGTTCCTAAAGGAATATGATTCAGATGACAGGGTTACCCAGATGGAATGAATATATTTAAACTAAACTGTATAGACTGATCGCAATGTGCAAATGTCATCATTCAAAGTTACACGGCAAACGTTGTATGACGAGGTCATGGGCACGAATTAACACAATTTTCAGTCCTTTCCAGGACAGGAATTCTTCTTATCCATTGTTTTCCCAGTTTTTATTTGTTGGCAAGGGATAAAATTTACATTGTTTGCCGCAGGAATAAGTTGAAAAGCACACAGCCAAATAACAAATTAAACTTCTCATGGCTACATGTGTAATTTCATAGTCGACACAGGTATCGTCATAACGGCTCGCATACTACAAATAAGTCCACAATGCACTGCGCGTCAAAAAATTTGGCGCATGCGCTGTGTCGCGAGCATAAGATCTATTCTGCATGGAACTATGTTAATATTTAACATAGAGAAGGATGTCACTAATCAAGGCTATTTTAATTTATTTTATGGTTCTTAACAAATTTTATTAAGCCATCAAGTGGAATGATCTGTTCCACTGTATTTTATTTACTGGGCAATCCACGGGGACAGAATGTGTTTTTTTCTGTATTGGAAGCATGTCACAAACAGTGTCAGTGGGGAGTAGGCACAGAGCTGTGAAATTTAGTATAATCAGAGACGAGAATGGAGAATAGTGAAAAAAGAGGAAATGCACCCTATCAGACCATTCAAATCCAGATTTCTTCAAATTTGTACATTTCAGATAATTCTAAGCTTCTTATTTTTCAAAATACATTCACCAAAAAAAAAAAAAAAAAGGAATTCCTCTGAAAAGAGGAAGATTCTCATGCCTGTATAATACGACGCAAGTGTGCCTATTTCCCCATGACATTCAAACCGAACCGTTCCATTGTGCACAACTTATGGATCCACGAGTGTCAGATTCAGTCCATTATGATCCTGTTGGGCAAAATGTCTGCCCAGAGGTTGATTGGTGTCCCGTTTCTTAATGTAGTAAAAATGTTCTCTTAATCTATCTCTCAGTTGACGGTACGCCTAACGGACATACTGTTTGTGGCAAATGTCACAAGTCAGTAGATAGACAAGGTTGTTGTGTCTGCACGTACCTCCTTGGGGGATGTGGTAGGTGTGGCCTGTTTGTGGGCTGACTGCTACACCGCTATTCATCCTTACACAATATCTGCAATTGTTAGTATCACACGGATTGAGTTCAACTGTGCCAGATATTGAGGGATGTGGTTGTGGTGTTGGTGGGTATTTTGTTCTGGAATGAACTAAAATATCCCTGAAGTTCTCTGCTCTCTTGTACCCCACTGTGACCTTTTTATTCCCTAGTGTTGGACCAAATTTGGAGGCTTGGATAGTGCTCCAATTGTTTGATATTATACTCTTTCGTGGAAGTAAGGAGGGGTTGTACCTCGTAATGCATTTTCCTCAAAATCAGCTGGGTGGGTGCATATTCTTTTCACCCGTAGGAATTGGCTGTGAGGTCCAGCTGATTTACAATGTTTTGGGTGGCAGGACCGATAGTGTAAATATGTGTGTGTATCTGTTGGTTTTGTGTACAGTGTGGTGTATAGCTTCCTGTTTTCATCGAGACGTATTAGTGTCTCTAGAAAGTTAATTTCCTTGTCACTGTGCTGTTCTGTAAATTTGATAGTCGGGTGGCTGCTGTTTAATAGTTCTGTGAATGATTGGAGATTGTCTGCTCCATGGTGCCAGATACAGAAGATATCATCAATGAATCCCCACCATACTGTTGGTTTGAGTTCTGATGAAGCCAAAAGTTTTTCCTCCAAATCTGCCCTGAGTAAGTTGGCATAAGAGGGGGCTACCTTTGTGCCCATTGCTGTTCCACTTATTTGGAGGAAGTGTTCACCATTGAACTCAAAGTGTTGCAACCTAGGACCAGGCGTAGTAGGGAAACTATTTCCCTGACTGCTGGTTTTTCATTCTGTGTTCTGTTGTGCGGGAGGGTAGCTACTGCTCTTAAACCCTCTGAAGTAGGGATGTTGGTATACAAAGAGTTAACATCAAGGGTAACAAGCAGCATGTTGGCTGGTTGTTGTGGTAATGATTCTATTTTATTAATAAAACCATTGGTGTCCTTGATGTAACATGGCATATTATTTTGTAACCAAATTAAAGGTCGTAGAAAAAAATCTACAAAGCCTGAAATCCTTTCTGTGGGACATTCATTAGCACTCAAAATTGGCCTTCCTGGGGGTGGATACACACCCTTGTGGATTTTAGGTAATATATAGAAGCATGGTCCACGTGGTTCTTCTGTATATAGATACCTGTAGGTATCTACAGTAATTGAGTGGTCATTGACTAGTTGTTGTAGTAAAGTTCTAACTTGTATATTTGTCATATTGAAGAAAACTTGTCTGTAGTGTTCAGTGTTGGATAAAAGTTTCTTGGCTTCTGCAATGTAATCAGTGGTATTCATGATAACTATTGCTGAGCCTTTATCCGCTTGTTTGATCACTACTTCAGGGTTGTTTTTTAACTCTTTCAGCCCCTGTCTTTCCTCTTTAGTTAAGCTGTCACTTCAAAAAAAAATATATATATATACATCTTCAAACTTGGCTTAGAACATTGGCAAAAAATATTACCAGTGGATTTCTAATAATTTAGAATCTCTGCACTTTCAATTAGTCATTTTCCACTTAAGTATAGTACCCGCAGCTTCCTTAGTCTTCTTCATGTGCCATTTTGGTAAAGTAGTATCCCAACCCGGTTCTTGCAAGATGGAGCTCCTCACAATGTCACTCGAGCTTTCAAGTTGAACATGAATCCACCAGCCCCATTTATTTGGTGAGGAGACTGCCCCAAAAAACGGTGTTTTTCTTTGGTGGGGAGTTCCCCACACACAACCTTTCGTTCTGTGGATTTCTAATATATATATATATATATATATATATATATATATATATATATATATATATATATATATATATATATATATATATATATATATATATATATATATATATATATATATATATATATATATATATATATATATATATATATATATATATATATATATATATATATATATATATATATATATATATATATATATATATATATATATATATATATATATATATATATATATATATATATATATATATATATATATATATATATATATATATATATATATATATATATATATATATATATATCTTTGGAATCTAGTCAGGGATTTCAGAAGTGAAGAGTACGGCATCTTTTATTAGAAACTTTGGCAGAGGAACTAGGAATTATCGCAGATTGAGATATATTGGGTTGTTAAATTTAGAATCTCTGCACTTTAAATTAGTCATTTTCCCCTTAAATTAAGTATAGTACCCGTAGCTCCCATACTGGCCTTAGTCTTCTTCATGCGCCATCTTGGTAGTATTCAAGTCCGGTTCTTGCAAGATGGAGCTCCTCACAATATCACTCGAGCTTTCAAGTTGAACATGAATGCCACAGATTGAGGTTGTTTAGAATCCACCAGCCCCATTTAGATTTTAGTTGGTGAGGAGACTGCCCCAAAAAACGGTGTTTTTCTTTGGAGGGGAGTTCCCCCACACAACCTTTCCTTCTGTGGGGGTTCCCCCACACCACACACCTTTGGGCTTTCTCCCTGTGTGGATTTGAACTCCATATGGAACCCTTTCCCTTACCCATCCTCTCTTACCGGCTCAGCTGGCGAGGACTGTTGGTGACCCATGGCATTCATACCCCACTTGAATGCTTCAGTGCCTAACCATTGCGAGGAGCGCCATCTAGCAAGCATCAGAAATACTACTATTAGCAACATGGCACTCACTTATTCTTTACCTAGTTGTGATCGCTTCCTTTGTCTCACGCTTTCCTCTTTTGTGGCTGCTGAATTTCTTTTTCTCTTTGGAAATGGCATATCCTGTTCGCCGCGTGAATCTTCTGTACGGAAAGCATCTTTCCTACTACCACTGCCACTGGCAGTGCCAGTTTCAGTTTCATCACTTGGTTTTGACTTGTGCGCTTTCCACCAGTTTAATCGTCGTTCCTGTCGTTTGGTTATTTTGGAGCTCATTGCCAACAGGATTTGAGAACGACCGTTGTTTGATATGTACTTGTTTGTCATACCTTAAAACAACTACATGTTCACAAACACCCGTATTTGTGCTGCTATTCTGAAGTAAGCCGCATCCATGCTCCAACCACAGCCATGTTGTATCATAAAGACTTATGGGTAATATAAAGGGACCTTTTCGTAATCTTTGCATTACTCCCAAGTTATGACTTGTTCTGTGATAGCTGTAAAGGCGCTATGGTCCTTTCCAGACATTTTGTATGATAAAATATAACTACTAATTTACACGTCATCAACAAAACTGGACTTTATTTTATATATGCGTTTCGAAAGGAAAGAACCTGAAAGTCAAGTGCCGTTTAAAAAAAAAAAAAAAATTGAGTAAATAGTTGGTCCCCTGCCAGGTTTATCATGGTGGTACCCTGAAACAAAAACAGTTAAAATTATTAACTATTGTCAGCACTTGTGTTTGTTTCCCAGACACTCTCAGGCAGAGGACATGAACAGGCCAAGAAATGAAAGTAATGCACACGAAGTATATTGGCACGACAGAAGATATTGTATTCAAGAATGACTGAAGGCGTTGCCCTTCATGAAATATGGAATAATGGCCCATTTTACAGTATACCATGGACCTATTATCGGATATATATATCCGATAATAGGTCCATGAGTATACATATATCATGTACATGCTACATGCATACATACATACATACATACATACATACATACATACATACATACATACATACATACATACATACATACTAACCCATAATAATAATAACGGTCTCTCGAGCGGCCGCAGGCCGCGAGGGGCCGCTCGAGAGACCGATATTATATGGGTTTCCATACATACATACATACATACATACATACATACATACATACATACATACATGCATGTACAACTACAGCTGCAGCAATGCCAAAAAATGATTGCGATGACTTTGATGTTCCTTGTGCACACATTTCCCAGGCCAACAGGCAAAATATACAGAGACAATATCAATAAACAAAGTAAAACTCGCCAGTTCCTGTCACACTGTGTTCGCACTATTGCTACAGTACAGCTCGGCAAACCGTCCAGTATGCATCAGTATAGTACACAAAGCAGAAACAGAGACTACCACCACTATAATTAGTACTACTACTACAACTACTACTACTACTACTATTACTACTACTACTACTACTACTACTGACATTTACACTGTTAAAACACACACACAACACACACACACACACACACACACACACACCAAAATAAAGTAGAAAACAAAGAAATAAAAAGAAAATGAAGAGATATCAACATTTTCATTTACAATTTTGTTTTGTTTTGTTTTGTTTTTGTTTCGTTTTGTTTGTTTGTCTGTTTTTTGTTGTTTTTGTTTTGTTTTGTTTTTGTTTTTGTTTTTTTTTTGTTTCTTGTTTTTTTGTTTTTGTTTTTGTTGTTGTTTGTTTGTTTGTTTGGGTTTTTTTTGCTCATGTATTGTGAACCTGCATCACAGTAAACTTTATAACTTGTCTCACTACATAGTGGTCGCCATCTAAACCCTGTCATAAGGAATTTGAATGTTTCACCATCACTTGAATTTGTACAATTATATCTCTGTAAATTGTGATTTGATGTTTATTGAGGCTCAGAACGTTGGACACACATCAGCACATAATGTATTGTATCTTCAATCTCAAATTCGGGACACTGACAACGAATTCTGTTCTCTTACGGGGTTTGATTTTAATGCCCCGTTACTATTTTCAAATCATGTACACTGAGTGAAGTGAAATGTGGTTTGTGTGTGTGTGTGTGTGTGTGTGTGTGTGTGTGTGTGTGTGTGTGTGTGTTTTGTCTGGAGAAATTCTGATTTAAATACTCTTACGTGACAAGACTGCGTCTTAAGCCCTGCTTTGTTCAATATAGTTTTCCATGATTTACCTGAAATATCTGACAGCTCTTGTGACCCTACTGAACCTAATTCACACAAATAGCTATCTGAAGTACGCAGATGAACTTAATTCTTATATCTGAAAGCCAACAGAGGCTACTGAACTCCTAAGAAATTTATTGCAATAAATGGAAATTCCGTGTAAATGTAAACAAAACCAAATATGATACTTAAACGGGGCATAAGAATTAGAAACATAAAATTTTGCTACAATGGTCATGAAACTGAGCCCGTTAATAACTACAGTTACTTGGGAATTGAATTCACACTGTCGGAAAACTTCAAAGCCGCCATGAATCTACTAAAAACCTAATCGTCAAAAGTTTTATTCAAATTCCATATTGATTTTTAAAATTTACGACAACTTTAATGTGGCCATGAAACTCTTTAAGACCCTTATTCATCCCTCCCAGTGCACCATCCAAGGACTCCTGATTAACCACAACAACTGTACGAAGAAATATGATGATACCCTTGTTGACGACATACACATTCAATTTTGCAGATTCATCTTGGGTGTGTATGGCAAATCGTCCACAGCTGCCATTGAAGGTGAACTGGGCTCTTTTACAATTTTATTAGGCTATTTGAGTTATGTGAAATATTGCAAAATGCTGCACAACGTACGTTACACTACAGTAATCAACAGTTGTAGCTTTTGAGTCTAAACTGACTTGATTGTTATGTTTAGGTACACAATGATATATCTGCGTGAAGTCATTTAATCTATTGTTAAGAATGGTATATAATATTTCACACAGGTGGTTTGAAACTAGTGTTTCTTCAGACCCTTTCTTAGTTAATCCGTTACAAAACAAAATAGCTGATGAATATTGTAAAAGTAAATGAGACAGCTGCCATAGCGTCGAGCTGGTACAAGCCAGACCGCGAAGCGATCCTGGAGAGGAGTGAAGAACCTTTCTTCACTCCTTTAGTTTAGTTAAAACATATTTATTTCAACTGGATCGCCCTATAGTACACCGAGATGTCACTAATCGGGGGTTTCTCCAGAACATAGAGTGACGCACAAGAAGTAAATTACAAAACACACAGCACAAAACATCAACAAAGTTACCCAATTAACAAAGAAGCTGTACACATGTTTCAGATTTGTAGCCCGCATAGAGGAATCAAAATAAAAAGTCACCAATATGCAAAGCAAAGAAAGATAGTTCACTACAGCTAGAATGCACACACACACACACACACACACACACACACACACACACACACACACACACACACACATACATATATATATACATATATATACTATTCACAATAATACATACCAGCGGTAAAAAAAATCATACGGGACGCTTGAAAAATAAATTTGTGTAAGTCAGCGACTAACTCAATTGACATGACTGCTTGTGCATAACAGAGCTAAAATATGAAGCGTCTTGTGTCTACGATGTATCTGTGGAAAGCATCACAAATTTGTATGTTGAGGGGAATGGACAATTCGTCGCTACCAAAGAGAAGGACATGAGCTAGTCCATCACTCGCTATGTGTATAATCAGATTCGGGTGGACGCCGGGAGCAATAATGGGGATGACGGAGTTGAGAAGTTTAGTTCTGTAAGTTGAATACTTTGGACAAAAGAACAGAAAATGTTGCAAATCTTCAGTGGGGTAGGAACAGGAACATGTACGTTGCGGGATGATGTTGACTTTAAAGAGATCGAAGTTAAGTCTCGAGAATCAAAGATGAAGCTGGGTATGACAAATGTTGGCAAATCTGTGTCCTTGGGTATGGTGAACAGGAACATAGTCCACTGGTAGTAGAGTTGCTTTCAGTTTTGATTTAAATATTTGGAGGGAAATTCAGTCTCTTATGTCAGAAGGAAGATTGTTCCACAGCCTAATAGTGTCAGGAAGGAAGGATTTGTCTACGCGATTAGTTTTGGAATTAATGGGATGTATGGAGCTAGCGTGGCGAAGGTTTCGAGCATTGATAGTTGTGGGAATTAGTTGAGAGAGATAGGAGGGTGTTAAGTTGTGATACATTTTGTAAGGAAGAAGTAACTTAGAGTACTTCCTCCTGCTGGCGAGTGTTGTCCCACCAAGTTCACGTAGGAGATTGGCATCTGATGTGTGTCTTAATGCACCTGTGCATATTTTAGCAGCTTCAAACTGTATGGATTCAATGAGATCAGAAAGGCTGTGACCACAGTTGCCAAAGAGCACACAACTGTATTCAAGAATTGATTGAATCGTAGTTAAATAGACTTTGATCAGAGCTTTGCGGGAAAGTTTATATCTAAATCTACGTAGAAGGGCAATTCGCTGGTTAGCTTTGGTGGTAATGCGAGTAATGTGAGCATGCCAGGATAAATTGCTACTGAGAGTAATACCAAAATGCGTGTGTGAGTTTGCCTCAGGTATTTCAGAGTCTCCGGGACGAACAGGTGGATGGTGTGGTTTAACAAGTTTAGTTGAAGATATCACAGAAAGAGACTTTAAAGCGTTAAAGATAACACGCCATATCTTTCCCCAGTTATGTATAATGGAGAGATTAATGTTCAGGTGATTAGAAGCTTCGGTGGGGTTATTAACAACTTCAAGTAGACTGGTGTCATCAGCAAAAAGTCTGACATCACATGTAATATTGTCAACTAAGTCATTTATATAGACCAGAAAGAGAAGTGGGCCCAAAATGGAACCCTGGGGCACACCAGCTTCGATGGTTTAAACGTATTTTATTTCCAAAAAGCAAAACAATTGGGAAGAAGGGCAAAGCCTATATTAATCCCTCTTGTGGAGAAAAGACTATAACACAGGACTAACTTGACAGCACAGCTCCAATGGACCACCGTTCATCAAGTCCAAGGGGACTTGATGACCAGCTTCGATACGTAGCCATGATGAAGATTGACCATGAATAATTACTCGTTGGAATCGATTTGAGAGATAACTATCAATCCAGGCTACAAGATTATCAGAGATGCCGAGTTGTCAAAGTTTAAAAAGGAGGCCAGGATGCCGAACCTTATCAAATGCCTTGGACACATCTAGAAACACCATTCTGGCTTCTTTGGACTGTTCTAGACCGTTGTAGATATTGTGAAGGATGTACACAAGCTGATTGACAGTGGAGTCATTGGCCTTAAAGCCAGAATTGTTGCAAGTGAGTAGGTTATATTGTGTCAAGTGTTCACAAAGTGCATTCAAGACCAGTCGTTCAAACACTTTTGAAACATTACAGAGCAAGGAAATAGGACGATACATGTAGTTGTTTTTAATCTGTCTGTTGGCCTTTCTGAAGACAGGACATATGTTGGATCTCTTCCAAACATCGGAAATAAGAGAAAGACTAAGAGAAAGTTGAAAGATTTTTGTAAGTGGTTTACAGGTCGAGTCAGCTGTGTTCTTAAGTAGGATATTCCCTATATTATCTGGGCCTGATGCAGAGGATAGTCTCAGGGAAGATAGAACTTTCTCAACACTGTCTTCATTAATAGTAATATTGTGTAAGCGTGCTTCAGTTCGGAACGTGAAATCAGGCAGGGGTGGGGCATCAACATCAGGAAGTGTTTTACACTGGCCGGCAAAGTATGAGTTAAAAATTTCACATTTTTCCGTGTTACATGATACGATCTTGTTATCGTCAATGATTGGGGGTATATCTTGGTGAATTTTGCATCCCAGGACAGACTTGGACAAGCTCCACCATCGTTTGGGATTTATGTCTTTTTCATCAAGTCGAAGCTGCAGATTAGAAAAGTAAGAGGAGACAGATTTCCTTATTATGGTTGCAACCTTGTTACGGTATTTTTTGTAGAATTGGTATAAACTGTCGATCTTAAGGTGAAGGTCGTGAATATGGGGGCGGGGTTGGTTGGATGCTCTCTTGAAGCGTTTCTATGCACGATTATTACGTCGAATATGTTTTTTAATGTCTGCAGTTATCCAAGGTTTATCCTTAGGGCGAATGGTAACTTCCTTATAGGGAATAAAGTCCTTTGCGGTAGATAGAAAGAGATTAGACCAGTATGATACGGCATCGTCAATAGACTCAAAGACCTCATGAGCAATGTTCCAAGCGGCCGTAGAACGGGCAGCATTCAGGTCACAAAAAATGGCTTTTTTGAAGTCCCATACTGATCTTTTGAAAGGCTTGTCCTTATGAAGGGAAAAGGAGAAAGAACAGAATATTACACGGTGGTCAGAATTTGAGATTGGGGCAAGGGTCCCAGAATCCAGAACAAGACCTGGAGAATCAGTAATGATAAGGTCTAATAAATTATTCGAGTGTTCGCTTATCCTGGTGGGTTCGTCTATAAGTTGAAAGAGATTGTACTGATTCACAAGGTTGACTAGAGATAAACCCAAATCGCTGTCCTCATGTTGGGAGTTCCAATCAGAGCACCTGTCGTTGAAATCGCCAGTTACTATTAAGATGTGAGGGTTGCATTCAATGGCAGAGGAGATGGAAGATGCCAAAGACCTGAGAAATGCATCACGGATTTCGGCGGACTGGCCAGGTGGACCATAGTAGTTTCCAAATAATACCTTCCCGCGCTGGGTCGATATTTCAACCCAGCCGCATTCGCAATCTGTATGCTTTCAAGATCCGAGCGTCTTACGAACGGGAAAGAATGGTGAATAAATGTCAGAACCCCGCAGCCTCTTCCCGATGTTCGGTGTGTACGATACGGAGGTTGGAAGTCGTCGATGAGAAGGACCTGATCGGGGAAATATTCATCTAGCCAGGTTTCAGATAATGCAATAATATTAAAGTCACCTGATTGGGCCAAGGAGATGGATCTCGTCAAGTTTACCGGTACTTCGTATATGCTGCAAACGTTAGAATGAAAGAACTTCAGGTGGTTGTTTGAGTTCAGGGTGGGACCAGGGCTCGCGTGAACGTCGATTGAAGACAGGAAAAACGTGTAAAGGAACAATGAAATGTGTTTTACACAGGACAAAACGCAGAGGAGTGTGTTCATATGTCGGAAAGCCAATGAGGAGTAGGAGCATATTATTTGGTTTTCGACGCGTGGACCTGGATGGAAGTGTACCATAAGAGAGATATAAGTGTTCGAGAAAAGGCCAATGGTCATTTGCTATTGATCAATGCCGATGCCGATTGTTTATTAACCAAGGTAACTTAAGAACGGCAAAAAATACAAGTACTTGTCAGAAATGTGATATTTTGCTCAACCACAACAGCGGAGTCAACGTAAGGTGTAAAGAAGCACACAACACCATATAATTGTTTCCAATGTGTCATTTGCGTGTAAGCTTTGTTTGGGTGGACTGAGAAGGGTTGGCTGTTTTGTGAATATCGTTGAAGGTAACAGGGTAACATGACATGTGTGTAACTAGAAAATACACAGACAATAAGAGAGACAAAGATGCAAAAATAAGTGAAAATATGGTTAGCGAAATGTTGGCGGGACAAAAAGAGCCTTTCTAGGACCGCTTCGCGGCCTGGTTTGTTCTTGCTCGACACTATGACTCATTTATTTTGGACCCTTCCTCCACTACCCCCCCCCCCCCCATTTCAATGGTGAAGCCTCCGAGGAGCTCAGATAATTTGTTTAGATTTGAGAGGGCTGTGGCACAGACTTCGTCCAGCTGAGATTTGAAAGCCAATTTATATTGCCAGTTAAGACTCCAAGGACTTTTTTAGCAGATACTTGTTGGATCTTGTGTCCCTCCAGAGAAATATGTATGTTCTGAGCATTAATGTGGCTGTAACACACAAAGTCGATTTTGACAAGACTGATTTTTACCCGCCACAGCTAAGTTGCTCCAGTCAGTTATATTGACATGACCTATTTGCGCTGACTTTGCGGCTTGACATTTTGGCCTAACTTTGGAATCCACAATGTGATGTCATCAGCAAATGATAATAATAATAATAATAATACTTTATTAAAACCCCCGAAAACGAGGAAAAATATACATACATCAAAATACGTTTACCATATACACCAAGATCAAACATGTAATAAACGCACCAAAATAATCAAACTACAGTACGACGGAACTCAAAAGAGGTTAAATTTGGTGTCTCCTCTGGTCAGGACCCGGTAAATACCAAGGAGGCCCTCACCAGCGGAGACACACACCCACAGGACGAAGGCAGGGTCATGTGTCCTCGTGGTGGGGCAGGCACCACCAGGACGGACACCCGCGCCACCACTCGGAGATCCGACCAAGCAGGGTAACTAAGTAAAACTAAACACAAAGTGTTGAAATAAAAGCTACGGTCGAACGTAAAGCCGAAAGATAACAGATTATGCACGACAAGGTTAAAAGGAGTTCACAAGCAGCGTTGCGATACGGTGTTCCCTGCTATTACGAATATTAAATTGAGAACTGTTAATTAAATATTTGAGAGAGTCAGCGATGATACGTGCATGCCAATATTTTCATTCATGTCTCTGAAGTAAAAAGTGAAAAGGACAGGGGCCATAACACTCCCCTGGGAACTCCTGCAGTTTTTTTTTTTTTCAGAATCCAGTTTGAGGTGACATGACAATCAAATCAGTCACGCGCCATCGATGGATCTGCACAATCGACCGATCGCGCAGCGCTATCAATGCATGGATCTATTGTTCGCGCAACAATCGATGGATCGCGCTGACGATGGATGCACAATCGGTGGATTATTTGTTAAACAAATTCTAATCTATTGATCAGAATGGAATAAACTTATGTTGATTTTAACATACGTATAATATGTATAAACATATTTATTTTCTCTGGATTGCCTAATAGTACACAAAGACTAATCTGGAGGCTCTCCAGTACATAAAAGGACGCACAGGAATATATACAATACACACTGGACGAGAACAGAAGACTAAATTCACGGCTTGTACACGAATAATACAATTGATGCCAGATAGTGGAGACTTATAATTAGATCATATACTAAATTAGTAGATGAAACGTCTAGATTCTGATAAGAATGTCTGAACAGCCTCAAAGATGAATACATTATCAGTGTCTGGCAAGTCCTCACTACCTTTCAAGAGAATATTTAGTAAAATGTCACTAGAGCACTGAACTATTAAAGTCGGATTTACACCTGGAGCGAGTAAGTGACACACAGTGTTCAGTAGACGGACCCTTTGCACAGTGAACTTGGGGCAGAACAAAAGGTAATGTTTTGTATCTTCAGTGGTATGAGAGCATGCACACGTTGAGGCTGGAAGGATATTGACATGATGTAGATGGGCGTTTAAAACAGAGAAGTTAAGACGTAGCTGCGTGTGGCATATGTTCAGAAAACGACTTCCATGTTTAAAGTATGTGGGCTTTTTGTCAACACTTAAGAGTAATAGATTTAATTTAGATTTAAACTGCGGCAGGGAATTGGTGAGACGAGTATCAACCGGGAGGTTATTCCATAATTTGATAGCAGACGGGAGAAATGAATCGCCGAAGCGATTGGTGGTGAACCTAATTTGGCGTAATTCAGTACGATTTCTCAAAAGGCGCCCAGTAGTGAATGCAACGTCACGAGGAACGAGATCATGTAGGTATTGTGGAGTTAACCTATTGTACATTTTAAAGAAAAGAATAAGTTTAAAGTATTTCCTCCGATTTGCCAGAGTTTGCCATTCAAGCTCTTCGAGAAGTAAGACACGTGGAATGTATCTAGTTGCGCCAAGGCAGATCCTGGCTGCCTCATACTGAACAGCTTCTATAGATTGTGACAGGTTTTCAGTGCAATTGTCAAACAGGACACACCCATATTCGAGGATAGGACGAATCATTGTACTGTACAGCCGTATGAGTGTTTGGCGGGAGAGTTTATATTTGAGTCTGCGTAAAAGAGCAAGCCGTTGGCTGGCTTTATTAACAATACGTGTTATATGCTGGTGCCATGACAAGTTACTTGAGAGTGTAACTCCAAGGTGAGTATGTAGAGTGGCCTCAGGTATCGGTGTGTTTCCAAGAAGTAGGGGAGGATGATCTGGCTTATGTCGTTTAGCTGAGAAGGTCATTGAGATGGATTTTATGGCATTAAATGTCATACGCCAGAGCTTGCCCCAACGATGAATTTGTGTAAGATTATAATTAAGGTTTTCAGCTGTGGCCATTGGTTCGTGGACAATTTCAAGAATACTGGTATCATCTGCGAATAAACGGATGTCACAGGTGATGTTGACAGTGATGTCGTTAATGTAAACGAGGAAAAGTAGGGGACCAAGGATCGAACCTTGGGGCACTCCAGCCTCTATAGGGAGCCAAGGTGAGGTCTGTCCTCCAATAGTAACACGTTGAAGTCGGTTTGAGAGATAGCTTTCTATAAATAGTAACACAGGATCTTCAAACCCCAATTGTATCAGTTTAAAAAGTAGACCAGCGTGCCAGACTCTGTCAAAGGCCTTGGATATGTCCAGAAAAAACCATACGGGCCTCATGGCCCAACTCAAGGCCACTGTAAATAGTATGAAGTATGCTAACAAGTTGATTTATGGTGGAATCGTTTTTCTTAAAGCCAGAGTTTTTAGCAGAAAGTAAATTGTTAGAGGTTAGATACTCATAGAAAACGTTATAAACTAGACGCTCAAGTACTTTAGAGACATTACAGAGGAGTGAAATAGGCCTCTAATTTTCCTTTGACTGTTTGTTACTTTTCTTAAAAACGGGGCACACGTTGGACCTCTTCCAGGGATCTGGAAAATATGAGTTGGATAAGCAGAGATTGAACAGGTCAGTGAGAGAACGTGAGATTGAGGGGGCACAGTATTTAAGAAGGGTGTTGCCTATACCGTCAGGACCACAAGCAGAACTGGTTTTCAGAGATTTTAAAATCTTTTCCACATCATTTACTTGCACTTGAAATATAGACAGGCCGGCCTCAGTTCGGAAGGCAAGGTCGGGCAAGGGCAAAGGATTGTCATCATGCGGAGTCTTACACTGATCAGCAAAATACTTGTTGAAGGTCACTGACTTCTCAATATCAGAAGAAATATTCCTTCCACCGTCAATAAGAGTTGGTATGTTTTGATAAAGTTTGTGACCGAGAATAGATTTGCTAAGGTTCCACCACCTTTTAGAGTTTATCTCTCTTGAGTCTAGTTCATATCGGAGTTTGGTAAAGTAAAGACGAATGGAGTTTTTAATAGCGTTGACTGTAAAGTTACGTTTCCGTTTGTATAACTGAAAGAGGCGTTCAATATTTTGAGTAGTGAGGAGTGTGTGAGGCCGAGGCTTTTGTGTCTGGCATTTATATCTGTTCCACGCGCGATTGCGCTGCCTTATTAGCCTCTTGATAATACAGTTGATCCAGGGCTTGTCCCTGGGTCGAATAGTGACCACGCGGAACGGAATAAACTGTTTACACGTGTCAATAAATAGGTCTGACCAGTATGACACAGTGTCACTTATGGAGTCAAAAACTGTGAAACCAGTTTCCCAAGGAGCATTAGGGAGTACATTGTTCAAGTTGACAAAATCAGCCCTCTTGAAGTTCCAGACAGAGCGTTTAAAGGGGCGATCCTTGTAATGATTCACAGAAAAAGAGCAAAAGACGACAGAATGATCAGAATGATCAGAAGAGGATATAGGAGGAAGTGTACCGGAGTTAAGGATATAACCAGGGGAGTCAGTTATCATGAGGTCTAGTAGGTTTGCAGAGTACTCCGACACACGAGTAGGTTCGGATATGAGCTGATGCAGGTTGTTTTGTGCCAACAGATCAAAGAGGCGCTGTCCGAGTTCACTGTCGGTGTGGGGGAGAATCCCAGCTTACACAGCGATCGTTAAAATCACCTGTTATTAGGAGTATTTTAGGGTTAAGTTCGATCATAGCAGTCGAAATGGAGTGAGATAAATTGTCCAGAAAAAGGTCTCTCTCTGCGGCAGATTGGCCTGGTGGACGATAATAAACACCTAGAATCAGTTTACCAGAAGGGACAGTAATTTCAGCCCAGATACATTCACTACTGGGAGTTTCCAGCTCCGCACATCGTCTGACAGGTAGATTGTCTTTTACATACAGGGCAACCCCTCCCCCTAAACCAGTTTCACGATCCTTACGTAGCGGGGTTTGAAAGCCTTCAATTGCCAATAAAGCATCAGGGTAGGAAGTATCGAGCCATGTTTCAGATAAAGAAATGACTTCCAATTTTTCAGACTCCGCCAAAATACTTATTTCTTCGAGTTTACCATCAGATTTTAAGCTACGTACGTTTGCATGGCACACAGAAAACTTATTAAGAACAATATTATGAACTGGACCAGGATTTGGATGAATACTCGTGGAGAGCACCCTAAATATAAGAACCGTCACATGTCTCAGATGGCATAGACATTCGGTAAGTAATATTGCGGCAAATACCAACTCGAACCTGTCGTAAATTAAATCCATACGGAAAAGTGCCGGCAAACGATCAGTACAAAACACATACATAAACTTTAGTTAGGTATGCAATTGGTAAACACATCTAGATCAAAGTAAGTAACGCCAATCGATCAATCGCGCTGCGCTTGCAAAGGATGCCCGATCAATGTATAATTTAGTTTGAAAAAATTGTAATGAAATAAACTAGTTTCAGATCTGCCTTTGTTGTGTGATAGATAGATAGATTAGACAGATTGATTGATTGATTGATAGCCAGGTTTGTCAATAAAGTTATTAAGATGGATTTTATTTCAGACACATTGGTAATGTAGGCCTACACACAGGTAAAACCACAAATAAAATGCGAATTATCGTTGTTATAATTATCAAACTCCATTAAACACAGGTACGTGCGCCTAACAGAGGTTTTTAGAATTATTATTATTTTTAATAAAAGAGTACACTAACTCATTATTATTATTATTATTATTATTATTATTATTGTTATTGTTATTGTTATTGTTATTGTTGTTGTTGTTGTTATTGTTATTATTATTATTATTATTATTATTATTATTATTATTATTATTATTATTATTATTATTATTATTATTATTATTATTATTATTTATTATACACTGTGTAATTTGATCCGGGAATTTGATCCATCACTGTGCGAGCATTTGAGTTGACACTGGAGCAAGTAACAAAGTGGACAATGAGAGTGCATAATTATTTTTTAAACTTGGCTTTATTACACTCGTTTGTTCGTTATTCTGCTGTTTCAAGATACAAACTCTGCGACTGCAGTAACAGATTTCCATAAGTTTTTGTAAAAAAAATCATAAAAGCCTGGGTGTTCATGAGCTACATGTATAAGTACTTGGAGAATGTAAACTTTAAGTAAATTTCTTTTTTCTTGTCCGTGCACTCAAATTATGGTTTCAAAAAATTCGCAGACTGAAAGTGACATGCCACTCAGAAAGCACTCAATTTGACAGATCTGTCAATCGACGGTGCAGCTTCAGTAACACTCACGGAGTGTCACAACAAAGCGATTGTTCGCGCATCGCCATCTATTGTTGCGCGAACAATACATCCATTGATGGCGCAGCGCGATCGGTCGATTGGGCAGATCCATCGATGGCGCGTAACAAAAGCATTTACTTTATTTCTGACTAATCTGGTTTGGGAACCAGACTATGACGTCAACGGTGGCAGCACCTGTCTTCCCCAAGGTTTCGGAATCTTTCAATCTGTTCATCCCGGATTTTATCTATTCGCAGTCAACATTGACAACGACGCGAATTGTAGGATTGTATAAAGGTACGTATTGGTGTCTGTCACAAGAAAGGTAAGCTAAAGGCTTATCTTAGTATCGGCATTGCTAGGCGTGACGTGAAGAGTTATTCGCTTGGAAGAGTTTTCATGTTATGAAAGCACCTTGTCTGTGTTCCAACCTGCCGACATAACCGAGTGACTCCGTGGCCGTGGGTCGGTCGAGTGAGACTCAACTGCAGTGCAATGGCGCCAGGCAGGGATGCCAAGGTTCAGTCTCATTTCAAGGACAAGTCAAGACCATCAGGGACACCAAATAAATGAAGAATAAAGCAGAAAATGCTCATTTTTGATGGGGGTGGGGGTGGGGAACAAACACCGTTTAATGGTAAAATTTGAGACGCTAGGAAAGCTTCAAGAGAGGGATATTTATGTAAGTAAGATCGTGCTCTGGCCGTATATTGTCTTATTGGCATATATGCACGACAACATTGACGACTGTCATTTCATCTATGCCACAAACAAGCCATACACTTCACTATGAACAATTCCAGAGAGACCTGCTCTTCAGCATGACCGACAGCGAGGCAATTTTTAGTATGTCATTACATGAGGGGGCGTAGGTGGTTCCCTGGCTGCGCATCTACGGGAAATTACAATTTTATGTTTTACAGCAAAACAAAATATTCCTTCTCCTTTCCAATTATGGATTCAAAAATTATCAGATTACACTTTAAGAGCAATCAGATGATGGTTTACATTTTTGCACTAAATTCTGGGACACTCTAAAATTTTACGAGAAAACAATTTTGCCAAATTACGCTAACGTTGAAATATATACTTTACGTTTTTCGACAAATCATGGGTGCAATTTACAATTTTTGAGAAATGCTGCGAGGTATTTACGACCTTACGAAAATACCCCTACACCCTCTCTTACATTATGGAGCTACTGGTGTGCTATGATTACACCACATGTACATGTAGCAGGGAACCAGTGTGACCTGAGTGATAGGAAAGACTGACTCACAGCTGAGACAAGGAAATACTGTTCTCAGCATTTCCTAGTCTCAGCACACAGATACATGCAGTAAGACCTATCCATGCAGAATGCTCTTGGGACCCAGACAAAGTGTCGAGGAATAATCTTTATTGACATATAACTGCACACAAAGTACAGTGTAGTCACAAAATGAATAAATAAAGAACACATGCACTAGCATATCACTACAAATATATCAATATGTACACAACCAGGTTCTCCTGCATTAATAATAGTCATTTGTACTATGAGATGTATATGTATGCACAATGTACCGGTTATCGATAGACTAAGCCGTGCAGTTTGTAAAAATGCAGTACAGTGTGTCACTGACCATGATAGATGGGAAAATTATTGTTATAAATCAGAGACTTCAAGTTCTAAGCTGTACTTCCATGGTAAAACCAAAACAAAGTTGTCTTTTCTTGATAAACGCAGGTGGTCTGTGCAAGACATGTCATCTGAATTCTGGTGATGAGCTTTTAAAAATGTCTCTATTCTTGATATAGCAACTGAAAACTCCACACAGATGAAGTTAGGAGTGGGTCAGCTGGGCAAACATTTTTTGTATTCAGTAAACATGAAATCAATTTGTGAAAATTCCAAAAAGCTAGGGTTTCTGCGATTATTAAAATATAAAATGTGTGCGTTTTCTGAAAATTGTGGTTTTTGCTTAGCGGAAGGAACCCAAATATGTGTTTACCAGCAATAACCCTCATAACTGAGACGCTGGGAAACGGAGCTAGATATCGTTGCACAAAATTTCACAGTTCAGAGACCTGCAACTCGTCACATATAAAGACAGATTAGCAAGCGATAACAGTGTTTTTGCCCACCTGATCGACAATAGGAACATATCGATAATAGGTACATCAGCTATACGTGTATATGCTCCGAGCATTTTGAGAATCTGCGCAATTCCGGAATCGCGCTGCGCATTTTAGGAATTCCAAGAATGGGCACCATTTTAGGAATTCCTATATCATGCTGCACGATTCTAGAATTGCCTTTGCGTGATTTAAGAATCTGTGCATTATGATAATTTTTTAAAGAGAATATATATTCATAGCCTTAATGTCCAAATATGTATCCTGTGTGGTGGAAGGATGTTTAAACACTCATTTTTGGTGTAAGTCTGATAAAACATCGTTTAAACAGATGTTTAAACACATTGGGTTTATGTCTGCTAAAACATCGATCCACCACATCCCATTTCTGGGAGTTCTTCTAATGACCACTATTTTTTTAAAAATTGATTTATTTATTTTTTAAAAATTTTATTAATTTATTTTTTTTAAAATTTTATTTGTCATTATTATTATTGTTTTGGCTGACCGACTTCACGGTGGAACCACAGAATATTTTGCCTTCATGAATTTGATGTTTTGCCTGTATATATTAAGTCTAGGTCTATTTTAATGTTAATGCCTGACCATTTGGCATTTTGTATTGGTTTAAATGTATTTTATTTTTCAATATGGATATTATAGATGGAGCAAGGTTTTCATTTAGCGATTGGAAAAGAGGGCCAAGCCCTATATTAATCCCTCTCGCTCTGAAGAGACGACATGCACACATGACAAAACAAAATGCAGAGGGAAAAACCTAGTCAGTCAGGTCCTCGAATTGGGTGTACCTGACTGGCAATGCATCGCAGATGATCAAGAAGGACAGACACATTAGATGAAAGACAGATAGAGGGGCATCTGATTAACATGATAACTGCACATTTTTGTTTTACACCTTACAATATTTATAGATAATTACGATGATTCAAATTTATCCTATACCTGCTGGAGAAAATCGTGCCGTAGTTTTAATATAGTCATGGACTGCAGAGAATATTTGATTATATTCATCTATAGTACAACCATCGGATCCATATAATACAGTTTTAAGAGTGAAGGGGGCATATATTAAAATTATCAAATGTACGGTGGATAGTGCAGTTACAATCTGCACCCAAAGAAAAAGTATCAAGCGTCTTCAATGGGAGCACCACATCTACAACTGGGAGTTTGCTTAATTTGTATTTTAAATAAGTGTGAATTCAGCTGGCTGCTGCCAAGTTGTAAGCGAGCATGAAGAATTGAAATAAATCTGTTTCCTTGATTTGCAAGAAATGGAGATATACACCTTTGTGAATGTAACTTTCGTAGATTAGATTTGAATATTGACAGCGACTCTGAATTTCTTATCTCACACTGAAGCTTGTGCCATAGTCTAACAGTAGATGGAGAGAAGGAATTATCATGTAGATCTGCCCGGCACTGAAATGAGGTAAATTAGGTCCTTGGCGAGTATTATAAATATGTGTTGTAGGATTGTCAACAGCAGGAATTGCAGAACGTAAAGTATTGGGAACTAAGTTATTCACCATTTGTTCATTATTATCCATTTTGACTTTTCTCTGCACTTAGCTAGAGTCTCCCAGCCAGGTTCTTTGTACAGTGTAGCATTTGGTGTACCAGCAAAAGCTCCAGTAACTACACGAGCGGGAGCAAGCTGGACTCCCTCAAGTCTATCAGCATCCACAGTGGTGCATCCATCCCAGACAGGACTTCCATATTCCAGTATGGGTATAATAAATGACAAATATATAGGCTCAAGAGATAAACGGTCTAGCTGATAGGTTAGACATTTCATTATGCAGGGATGAGAATTGGTTGCCATTTGGCAACTTTCAGCCAAAATTGCTCTTCTCCCACAAAACAGAATTTTCTTAGTTTGGTCTAATTTCTTCAAAACTGTAAAATTCCTTTGGGTGGGGTATAGAAGGTTGCCAAATTGCTCCTGGAGTAGCCAAAATGGACTCGGATCATTTTCATCCCTGATTATGTTTAAGAGCTTTTCATATTTGTGGATGATATCTTTATTATGGTCAGACCATATTACATCAGACTGCAAGGTGATTCCAATGTGTTTATGACTACAGTGGTACCTGTTGTATGTTGCCACCCCTTCCGCCAAGAAAAAGTGGCTACATACAGCAGGTGACCTGTCACCACAGGTAAATTTTACAGAGAAATTGACTAGTTTGTCTGAGCCTAGTGACCAAAAAAAGCAATCCGGCTGCTCACGGCAGTGGTTGCATACAGCAGTTACCACTGTATTAACATATTGTAATGTACAGTACTGTTCAGTAATAACTGCTCTTTTTGCTCGCAAATTGCGCGCATATGTGCGCGAATTTTGCGCGAGACGCAATCACGCAAATCCATTTTAACGCGCATTTTACGTATTAAAATGCTCGCAATTTGCGGGCTTTTTGGAATCAAGTTGCGCGCAAAGCGCACTGTTAAAATTAATTTAACTGTCCAAAATGGGCGACATTTTGCACGCAAACAATAAAAAAAATGCCCGATCTCAGTAGAACTGCGCAAGGTGCGCGCACCCGCCTTTCAGCTGCTTTGCGGACTCATCTGTCAATCATACGCATGAAGCCATGGCATGAATCATGATACGGTGCTTTCCGCTCATTCTTATATAATATATTAGTAACGTTGACTAGATGTGTCTATAATATTGTTCACTTTTTAATTCTTTAAGAGCCACATTAATTTTTATTGACATTCATTGTCGCTGCCAAATTAGTTTTCCATCGACGCAATTTTTGTAATGTTTGGAAAACATAATGCCGAAAGAAAGAGCGCCAAACTTGGTCTTTATTATTGTGATTGACAAAATGTTGCAGTATTTTCAAGTCGATCTCTTGCTGCCACATAAAAATATTAAATTTAATTAGACTGAGGGTCAATGTACCTTGCCGATGTTTTTTAGCACTTTCACGGTTGAAAATTGGCAAATGAATGTAAAACACGGCGGTAAAATTGCACTCCTTTCTGCCCTCTGTAGCACTGGATCGCTGCTGGTAAGCACCGCATGTTTGGGATCATTGGGAAGTTCAGAACTTCGTTTACATCAGTAAAATCCTTTCTCTTTGGCTCAAATGTGACTGAAATGCGGTTAATTTATGCCAAACGTCCCTGTATCAAAAGTTAGAAATGTTATTCAGACGATCGTTTCTATTGGCTGATGATGATGTAGGTGATCGTCATATGACCTATTTGAATAATTAACGCTGAAGATTTTAGTCACGTGAACCAATAGGAGCATGGAGACTGCCAGACAATTCCTTCTTGAACTTCCACCCAGGTCTCAACAACGTGCGTTGGCGAAAGGATGGATACTGGGCACAATTAAAGCGGCAAATCTGGCTCTATTATGCTGTTAACGTGTAAAAACTTTGATATTTTCATGGGATTATGACGCTTTCTGTTACGATTGCAAGACATACGCAAGGATAGTCACTGTGCCGCTACATTTGGTACCAATAAATGAAGCTATTGAAGGAAACGTCTGGACTCTTGACCTTGTGCCGGGCCTCCATTTGCACATCCACCGGAAGCATTTTTTTTTTCCAAACATGTCAGTTTTGCCTTCAATAAAACTAACTCCTAATTATAAATAACTTATATTTTCATGGGATTAGGACACAGATAGTTCTTCTGAAGCTTTCTGTTACGATTGCATGACAAAGGCCTACGGAAGGATATTTGGTACCGATGAAGGCAACATCTTGTACCCGGCCTCCATTTGCACACCCACCAAGAACGCACGTTGTTTTCTTCCAAACAGAGTTTTCCCTTCAATAAAGCTAACCGCTAATTGTAAATAACATGTTTTATATTATACAACTTTGCTTCCTTTAGGCATGGACATATTCCATGCTTTAGGTGAATAATTCTCCGTCTGGCATATATGCTGAGCTTGCCCACAGTGATTTTACAGGATGGTCGTTGCGGTAGATCTGAAGTTATGTCATCAGGAAAAAGGCGGGACCAGTGAATCATTGCTGCGCGCACACAAGACTACATGCCCAGCTGTTAATATTTTTTTTGCTCGCACTGAAATGCTTAATAATTGCGCGCCTACTGTTTGCGAGCAAAGGATGTGCGCGCAAGTTGTTGCGCTACAGGCGCGGCATCATTTTTTGTAACGGATGAGAATGCGCTAAAATTTGTCCGCAATTTGCGCGCCTAATGCGCGCAATCGGAGGGCAGTTATTAATGAATGGTACTGTATGTCCCTGAAATATGAGAGAGGGGTGGTCAGGTGAATTTATTTTGCGAAAGACTAACATGCTATTAGTCTTTGAAGGATTAAATGTTATGAGCCAATTTCGCAACCACTCATCAATAGACGAAAGGTCGGAATTTTATTGTTTCAGCGGCAGCTGCAGGGTTGTCAATGGTTAAGTATAGAGATGTATCATCAGCAAAAAGTTTGATATCAGAAGTGACCAGGTCAATTATGTCATTAATAAAAATTAACAACATGAGAGGTCCGAGAACGGAACCTTGTGGCACACGGTATTGTACGGTACCCCAAGTAGAACACTGGCCTTGAAGAGCAACCCTCTGCTGTCTATCTTTCAGCTAATTTGTAAACCAATGAAGCAGGTTATCATGCATACCCTTCATCCTTAAATAATGCATTAAGCCGGTATGCCAGACTTTATCAAACGCCTTGCTTATGTTGACAGCAAGGCATAATTCATGGTATAAGATCAGTAATTGATTTATTGTGGAATCACCGGGTGTAAATCCCGACTGTAGGGCAGAAATCAGCATGTTTTCTCTAAAAAGGTTAAAAGTATGTTGACGGTATGGTGGTGCACAAGGATTGAGATCCTTTTTTATGAATTGGAATAACATTAACTTTCTTCCACATGGAAGGAAACTTATTAGTAGCCAAAGAAATATTGAATAGGTTTGTAAGCGATGTACAGATGACAGGTGCCGTTTCCATCAGAAACTTAGCGCTAATGCCGTCCGGGCCAGATGCTTTAGAAACGTTGAAGCTACGCAAAATGTTATGTACCTCACCCTCTGTTATAGAAAGTGAACTGAGGGTATTCGCTGTGATTGTAGAAAGTTCAAGTAAAGTGGCTGAAGACGAATCCAAGGTACTCTGCTGAAGGAAAAAGGAATTGAGAGCTTCAGCCGTGGAGGCATTATCAGTAATGTGTTTGTAAAAGCAAAGAGGATATTGCTGTGGCCTGATTGTGGTTTAAGAAATATCTAACCGCTTGCTACCAGCTTTTTGCTCGTAGTGTTGGACTATTCAGTCTAGCACGTAAAGTATCATTGTATTCCCTTTCAGCCTTTTTTAGTTCAACTTGATACTGGTTGCGGAGCTGACAGAATCTGGCCCATGCTGCAGTACCATGTCGTGATCCATGGTGTTTGGTCTTCTTGTGTGCTCAGTGCGCTTTACGTTTCAAGCAACGTAAAATGGGAATTGTACCAAGGGAGGTCCGATGGCCGTACAACTATATCACTCTTTGGAATACATGATTCTGCGGCATTAAGAAATAAATGAGATCATAACTCGCAGCATATATCAACATCATTGGAAACAAAACAGGGTTCCCAATTGATATGACTAAGAAAATTTCTAAATTTCAAAAATCCGCTCAGTTATAATTATAGACATGCCTTGAATATACTGGGTCCTTCATGTGTCAAAACAAAATATTGACACTGACGGCACAGTGGTCGCAGTTGGCAATGGGAGGAGATACGCGAACTTCTTTAATATTGTGTGGTATGTTGCTGAGAAATTGATCGAGACGTTTAGCAGAATTGGCAGTGATTCGGGTTGGCTCAATGACATAAAGGGACAATAGATTAGCTGCTGACAGTTGAGTACGTTTAGCTCCGGCTGGTGTTGAGGGGTCTGAGTTGAGATCCCCAGTTAAGATGATACTATTGATGTTTGTGGCCTTAGCCAAGTCGATGCTGTCTTGTAATTTGTCGCAAAATGATACAGAGCTATTGGGGGGTCTATAGACAACACCAAAAAGAAATTCGTTATTATGCAATTTTATTTCGCACCAAATTAGTTCTAGATCCGGTAGTTCCAGATCAAGATGTTGGGTTACTAGTAGAGATCGTGCAATATAGACAGCTACGCCGCCTCCTAATATTGCATTAGGTTGGTCCTGACGTATAATTTGGTAGAAGCCAGGTAGATCAAAATCTTTGTCACTGAAGTTTGGTGATAAAAGTGTTGCGGACATTGAAATAATGTCAAAATCTCTAGAAAGATCAGCATGTGTACACCTTAATTTATCCTGAGATGGCTTCTAACATTGACATGACAAAATGATACATCACACTCATTGGTTGCTGGACCAGGGTTTATGTGAACATCTCCCGATAGTAGGATCAAAAGTACCCAGTGCCACGAAATTTTCATTTTTGTTACCATATCTAGAACGAAGTGTTGAGTAAGGCCAGCCTTAAAAATATTTCTGTTTCGTATAAGGCGCCCGGTGTGCGCAAAACGTTGCGGTTGGAATATTTTTTTCAACAGTGCAAAAAAATTTTTTTTCAGGCTTGATTTAACGCTACTCGCCCGCCCCGTTTTGCAGTTCTGTAAACGCATATCGTTTGCGTACCCACCATGAATGCTATCGGTACATGGTAGTAAATTTGCGTATGCAGTATTGGCAAGTTCCTTGCAATAAAAGGTGTTCCTAAATCAAATTGAAACGAAAATTTTAATATTTCAAATCAGAAATCAAGTGTGCGCACCGTCGACATCTTTCCTGCAACTGCACACAAACAGCTGCTTTGGCCATGTGGTCTGACGCACAACACATCACCCGATTGGTCCATTGAGTCACATGCAAAAATGAGCCAATCATGGCTCATGTTACAATGTTTTCATCATGGCTTCCGCCCAGTGAACATGTGTGAATCAGTCATAATTTACGGAGGGAACACACAAACGGGAAGCTTTGTTTATATTGCAGCATGCGTAAATAAAGATTCCAGTGTTAATTGCAACAATTATTTGGAGTCACAGGCAAATACGCAAAGGTAGGGGATAGCGGGAATAGTTGAATGTGTCCCAAATCAGTCCGTGAGACTTGGTCAGTTCACCGCAGATCCACTCCGCACTGTCACTTGCGTGTGACTGGAAGTCATGTCAAGGCACCTATTTTTTCCAACACTGTTAGAACCCACCGATAAATGACATTTGATGATAATTTGCAGATGAATTGGCCATGCAAATTTTATTGTATTTTGACCCTGCTTTGACATTGTTGGGGCAGATCACACTGACGGTGAGAAGTGTGACCCCGCTCAGCAAACCGATAATTACTGCCGGTACCTTTGCTATCGTACGGTAACGTAAGTGAAAAGTGAAAATGTCTGCTTGTGTTGACAGAGATAAAGTTCTGATGAATACAACTGCGGACCAACTAATTGTTTAAACTTGGAATGTTTATCAATTAGCGATCATTATCACCTATCGGCGCCCCACGCGCGTGCTGTGAAAGCTGATTTTTTTTAAGTGATTAGACCCCCCCCCCTTTGAGGAATAGAGTTCCAAGCGAAAAAAAAGTTGGTGGCCCGACTGGGCAAGTACCTATTAATTTTAAATTGCCCGAGATTAAATCTGACTTGACCATAGAGCAATAAAACTCTTAAACCACGTCCCTGCTCATACACACAAAAGAGGTGTGTTCGTGACTTGTAATATTTACTCTCGGAACCCTCATCATACACCCCTCCCCTCCCCTGCTGTTGTCAAGTGAAAATTAAAACTGCACATTTGTATTTGATCTCTTACTCTTTTTCTTCTGTGATATTTTAAAAAGGCAACTTTATAATTACGCTAATCCTTTGTTTCTTGAAGCCCTGTACATGTACATGTTTAAAACAGCAAAAGTGAAAATTAAAACTGCACATTTGTATTTGATCTCTTACTCTTTTTCTTCTTTGATATTTTAAAAAGGCAACTTTATAATTGCGCTGATCCTTTGTTTCTTGAAGCCCTGTACATGTACATGTTTAAAACAGCAAAAGACCCACCCCAATTCAAGCAAAGCCGAGGTGCATTTACAGTAGGGCTACTCTGTCTCAGCGCCAGCAAACCAGCCTGAAGCATATATTGTCCTGCTACAACCTCATCTGTGGCAGTCTCTTGCTTTAATACAGATTTAATAAAAAAATTTTCAACCTGGAATCTTGTTTATCTTGTATCAATACTAAGTCCATCAGTCCCCGTACTGGCACGATGCCCATATTGCAGTAATACGTAGTAGGTATGCGTCGTTGAAAAAAAAAATAAATAAAAAAAAAAAAATCCTCCCTGCTTCATCAAGTTTTTCAAGGCCTTGTTATACGAAACAGAAATATTTTTAAGGCTGGCCTAAATATACAGATGAAGTATTTTCCTTTTGGAAGTGGACAAATGACAGTTAGATACACAATGATGGCAGTGATCATGGTGATAAAGTAAGAGCCTGGATAAAACAGAATATATATGCTAAAGCTTGATATACAGTACCAAGTGGTTGGAAGTCCATGTGGGATGAACGCAGATGTCCAGAATTAAAAACTATACAAATATATATATTTTGCAAGAGAGCTGTTACAATATATCATCAGATGCAACATTTTGTATATAAGTGAAAGCATGACTGCAGTATTTATAGCCCATGACACATCCATACAGCAAGTAACAATGAGTATAAAAGAAAATATAGCAGTGCATTTGTTGTACAAAATGAAGGCAAATGAACCCAAACAAGCAACCGGTGAGAATACTACACCCAAACTAGTGATATAACTAATCAAACAGATTGTAGTAGTGTAAATAACACCTGTATAAAGATGGCCTCAAAAGAGACGCATGTAAAGTAAATACAGACTGCTTGAACAATATTTTGTAATGCGGGAATAATAATTACTCTCACAGCGGTAGCTGTAATGGAGTATAATATGCAAATAATTTTGTCCTGCATACACAAAATGAAATAACAGTGTGAGATACACAAATGAAATGATATGACTAATCAATAATAGTTGTGGCAGTATCAATGATTCTAGTGGGGGACTCTACGGCTTGTCTAAGGTTGAAGGTAGTATAATGTCAGTGACAGTTTTAGCAGCTGAAAATAAATCATCAATATGAGAATAATCAATATTAAAATCCCCCAGGGCTCGACATTAAGGCAAGCCCGAAAGCCCGGGGCAACCAAGCTGGATTGTCGGGCAACTAATACCTTTAATGAACACGCCCGTGTCGGGCTACTGCTTTTTTTACCGGCTCAAAAATCATTTTGCCACTATTTACATCGACCGCCGTAACTCTCATGCCACTTCCGCTTGACAAAGCGTGTTTGTTAGCTTCCGTAAGCGCTCACACGTTCGTTAGCTTCCGTAAGCTCTCGCGTGATAACGAGTGGTTCCAAGGATGCATTGACCCAAGTGACTTGGAACCCCAATCAAACACGTGCTTGCCTGCTGGAGCACGTGCGACAGACACTGACGAAGTGCATGCCAGATCCATTTTTCCCGCGGTTCAGAACAAGGTCAACATGGCGCCCAAATAACCACATGTGGTGGCAATGAGAAAATGCCGAGTCTTATTTTGATACATAACTTATGAATTACGGCGAGTTAGGCTCCACCGAATGTGTAGAATAAAGTGAAGACAGTGAGTAATGCCGTCAAAGCAATTTTATGACAGTTTAAGCTGGTTACTTCGCAAACGAAGGCTCCGTACCCGGCGATAAACTTTTTCGAGTTATTTGTCGTATGTACTACAACTAGATTTTAATGTATTCATTTGAACTAGGTGCTGTTACTGTATATTGAGATACATGGCAGGCAATCTTGAAATTGGATCAGATAATTTTTCGAATTCATGAATCAGTTTGATACTTTATACTGATAATGTTTTTCAGGGATACACATCCTAGTCACTTTATTACCTTCTCATCATAGAGGATATTATTTATTTTTGACTGCATTAACAGCGGTTGGAATTTTTCAAGTTTACTAGATTATCATTTTTATGTAGCTAATTCTGCTGTATATTGAGATACATGACAGGCAGTGTGTTTAGATATTGGATTGAATCAGTTAATGCTGGAAATGTTTGTGTGTGTGTGTGGATACATAGCATAGTGTGTTAATTTATTCTTCTTGTAGAGCACAGTAATTTATTTAAGAGCATAATTTATGTTTGACTATATTAAAAGCTACATTTAAGATGTCTAACTCTCCACAGGTAACTTGTCACTGTATTTCCTTGTCCGTTTGTTCAGGGACCATTCTGGAAGGACATTAACCTTTGCTAAAAGGAAAATCCAAGCAAAATTATTGAAGCATGTACCCAAGATGTTCAGTACTAGATATGAAAGTAATTTTGTGCCCAACATTTAATCATGCTTAATCTACGATGTACATGTATGTGTGTGTGTTGCGTACAGTAATTTGTCCTTTCAGTATCCATGAAATAAAAAAATTGCCTTTGCAACTATTTTGTGTTTCTTAATCTTGAGGCATGTGAGAGTTCAGATATTTAACTGATTTCAGATATTTTGATCAAAATATCCCATTTTATCCTATGTTAAATCAGATAATTTACTTCTAAGCTTACCCAATTTAGCGAATTTCAGATATTTTTCTAATTGACCACTCACATGCCTGATGTTTGCAAACTGTTGAGTTTCTTTTGCTTGATCGTCATCAATGCAGAAGCAGATTTCATCATTATGCATCTTTTTAAGTGTATATTAAGTGCTTTGACAGGACTCTTATTTTAAGCCCAAGTCCCCTCCAAATGGCAGGAAAATGCATATTTTAATGTCTTTTTAAAAAAAATTTCCGGGGGAGCATGCCCCCAGACCCCCCTAGCAGGGCTTCGCGGCTAACGCTGCTCGCAACACTGAAAAATGGGGCAACTGATTTTGTGAAGGGGGCAACCAATTTCTCTGGCCCAGTAGCCCTGGGGGCAACCACAAAAAATCCTTGATGTCAAGCCCTGTCCCCTCTGTCACAACAAAATCAGAAGTAGTAAAGTGAACTACAGGTCCCCCATATGTTGGTAGGAACTAATATCAGTAAGGGGATGTCTATTTATTACAGAAACAATGAATGGTTTATGATTATGATGATGAGCTTTGATGCAATAGTTCATCAAATTGGGGTGGTCCATATTGGGCCTCTCATGGAAAGATACATCATCTGTAATATAAAGCCCAACTCCTCGCGCACCAGGAAAGTTATGAGGTTTGTCCCACCTACAGCATGTTCAGAAACAACAGCCTGGTATGTTCACTCTCTCTGTAGGTATATTACTATTGAGCCAATTTTCAGTGACAGCTAACATGTCAGGTTTCAATGTAAAAATCATAAAAAAATGTCAACAAGATGGCATAGTAGGCCTATTGTCCAGACTTTACATAGACAAGATATTAAGTTTTAATAATGATAAACCAATCCCATTACATCTTAGAACGTCATGTCCGGGCGCTAACATCATCATTTACGGTATCCAACACATCATTCAATCTAATGATTGATTACATCACACTACGGAAGCAGCGTGGATACACGAGTTAGCAACCATAAAACCATTCGGCCTAAATTCTTAAGCAGAACGATGGTAGAGACAGGTCCAATGGATAGGCCCATCTACACCTGCAAATATTGTTTGAAAAAATTCAAAAGTAAAACCACGTTTTGCAGACACCTAGAGCTTCACAGAGGAGAAGTCTGCCGTCTTTCTTGTTGCTTTTGAACAAAAACTTTCACCAGATGTGACAACTTCAGAAGACACTTTAAGCAACATGGCAGTAAGTTTGTCAAACCAGTTAGGTTTATTCCTCGAGAGCAAGCCGTGGTACCACGTGCGTACCAAAGACCGTATGAGGCTATGGGGTCCACAGATACTCCATACAGGGGCACCCTAAAGGAGGTGCGGCCAGGATCAGAGCCGGTGTTCCGTGTTAAAACTGCTGACAGCAAACCACTGCAAAAAGAGCGTGAACGCCCAATTGCAGTCATCATTTTACCAGGAAAGTCCAGGCGACGATATTACCAGGGCTTCCCTGGTGTAGGGCAACCGCAATGGCACAAGGATATTCTCCGGGACAGCCCAAACTGGCAGAAAGACCTGTACCTGTCCGATGAGGAAACGGCCGGCCCAGCAACGCCATGAACCAATTCACTCTGCCCTTTAATGATCCATATAAAAACATTCTTACGATTATAGAGCAGCAATGCTTATTATTTATCATATAATTCAAATTACAGGACGGGCGCAATGAGAGTGGTAAAAGATTTCAGCGCATTTCAAAAAGTCCACTTATAACCAGGGACCGACATACTTTACCGTGCAGGATAATGTGGGACCATGATATCTATGCTCAAGCAGTGACGACCATGAACTTATAACACCTTACCGTGCAGGATGATGCCGCACTTTGATAATCAATATTTATTATGCTTAAGATTTTCCTATTAATGACAACACGGGGCGCTGCAGATATAACCTTTATTAATAGTATCCATATATTTCATCAGGTTAACTCCGGACCATATATCATAAAATCCCCCATTATCATTCATCATAATGTAATCACACGTAACTCCTCTTTCTTAACATACCTAACGTAGTTTTCCCTGAGCGCATGTAACTCCTCTTTCACGTACTTAATACCTGTCATTCTTGAATAAAACTTGAGGACCGTCTCCCTCTGAGGAAGGGCCCAGGGAGGCCCGAAATGTCAGGGAGGTCCTCTACTTTTACTTCTATTTCAGTTTTCTGACTTTAGTTTCTTTATTTAATCTATTTGGAAAGTGTAATTTTGTTGGAGCTATGCAGCAGATATGAGTTCTTTTCAGACTTTATGTGACAAATCTCAAAACCAATGCTTAATACATTGGTACCTACTCTAAAGACCACCTCCAATTTAAGACCGCATGTCTTTTTAAGACTGCTCTTTCAAGACACTTTGCTATATTTCCTTGTTGAATATACCTTCAATTTAAGACCACCTGCAGTATGAAACCAATTTTTGTAGGCTGTAGGAACGGTCTCAAATAGCAGGTACCACTGTATGTGAATCTGCCCTCCTTCATGTCAAACTTCTTGCTGCAGCCTAGGTGGCAGCACAGGATCCCATTGAATGTTAACACGTATACATGTCCAATTGAAGCCAACTTGATAGAGCCAGTATTTTTCCGTTTTTAACAGAAATGGAACGGAATAGTGAATTTTTGTCACCTCTGAAATGGAATTTGCTGTTTTGCCTTAAATTTCTGGCTGGTGAAATGGAATTTCTAGTTTTTTGAAACGGAAGAATACAGGCCCTATGATAGTTCATGGCAGACAGAAAGCATGCAGTTAAAAATCTAAATGCCAGGCCCTGTCTTTATGTTTTAGATTGATACAACTGGATCATGGCTCAGCCAAGTGCTCCGCCACCAAGTTACGGCCACGCAGTTCAACCTGGAGCCTACTCCCAGCCACAGGGCTACTCACCATACCCTCCACAGCCCGGTAAGTAGCTCATGTCACAAACAATTAACTCTTCATGTGGGCAGAAGATGCTGGAAGAGCCTGTTTGATGTATGTTCTCTGTACTGTAATATGTATAATGCATGTACATGCAGGCCTATAGTGTAGGTTAGCGCTAGCACTAGCCAAAATAGCCAAATGCTACTAAAACCTCAAAATGGCTGTTGAAAGTGGTAAATGGCTACTAAAATTTGCAAAGATTTTTTTGTTTTGATGCAGAAATTTCACAAATTCAAAGTCTGTGTAGGTCTTCTCAGGAAAAAGGGAAATTTTGGCTACTTAAAATCCTAGCGCTAACCTAGCCTATAGTCGAGGTGCAATGTACATTGTAGGTCTGATGGTTCAAATCTCACAATGATTTTGAATCAGTCCACTTGGTAAACCCATTTATCCATTCCTCATGTTAAACATTGTGGATGCAAATATCCTTATACAGTCTCTTAGAAGCTAACCTGCTAACCAGATTTTAACAATATTTTTTAGGACATTTTTCTTTTGGTGCAAGTATACATGTAGGTGAAAACATGGCATGATATAGCTAGTAATGATAAGGAAACGTGTCTGCATCCTTGTACCAGGGGTGGGCATCCTGTCACACAATAATGCAACCCAGGCACCAAAAAGTGGGACAGATTTTTACTCTAGAAAAATTCTGAATGATCTTTGAAGTGCTTTAATGCAGGTGCCTCCACCAGGTGTGAAAAAGTGTGATCTACTTGAAAAAGATTTCTGCAAACGCTCAGAGTGACTGGAAGTGGCTTGCATGTTGATTTGAATTCTTGTGAAGCAGCTGAACACATAGGGGCACAATTGCTCAATGAGCCAGTCCTCAATTTTCTCGCCAGCATAAGCTGTTGGCGAGACTAAGCACTCACTTTTCATCTGTCCGTCAGTCCTTCCGTCCGTCAATAAAAAACTTTGGAGTGGCATTACTTCACTAACTACAATGGGTAGGGCTTTCATATTTATGTAAATTTTATGATTTATAGTGACATTTAGTTACTACAGATTTGTACCATCACTGTCATACTTCATTGGTTACATCATGCTTGAATGAGCATTGTAGGAAAACTGCAAAGTGGCATTATCTCACTAACTATACTGGGTAGGGCTTTCCTACTTGGGGAAATGATTGAGAGTGATGGTCACTACAGATTTGTACCATCACTGTCACATTTTATTGGTTACATCATGCTTGAATGAGCTTTGTAGTAAAACTTTGGAGTGGCTTGAATTATGGTGGTGAGACTTTCATGCCCCCTGGGCATGGCTCTGGTGATATTAAAGGGGCTGTTTTCACTGAGCTTGAAGTTGTGCTGTATTTGAGAATTTAGTCTGGTTTTAATTGTCATGTGGCAGAACAAATTATTCATGAAGGTGATTTGCCCATAGATACAGTAATTATAATTAGTTCATCGCTTGTGATGAGTGCTGAAGGCGCAAAATCCTCTTGTCTTCGGGGGGGGGGGGGGGGGGGGGTATGGGCGCATGCTCCCTACTCTCCCCTCCATGGAAAATTTTGGAAAATAGAATTGCAAATGGTGCATTCTGGTGCATTTCAATCTTGAGCATAATTCATGTCAATTTCAGCCGTCTGAATGTTACTCATTTACCCTTTATCATGCATGTTTACTTATGCACTAAGCAGCAGCTCAGTGCTTTATAATGTTTCTATGCCCTGGACATTCATTTTTGTACAGCTACAAGAATACATGTACTACTAATATGAACTTCAAACATGAATTCCTTCTGATCACAATCATTGATGCTTCGCTGAAGCATCAATGATTGCGATCAGCAGCAGCTTCAAATGGTGAAGCTGCTGCCACCTGTTGTTGAAAGTGTGAACCATTAATCACAGTAGGGCCTTGGACAGTGTGATGAACAGAGTGCCAGATTAATGGATTTTTAAATGTTTTGTATGTACACTTTTACCTTGATGGTAACTTTGTAAGTTCAGTTTTATGACCAAGAATAATTGAAGCAGCTGGCTGAACATGTATGTTACTTTCCTTACTGAGGAAAGTAAACATAGCAAGTTTTCTGTTTTAACTCATTCCATACCAGTCCCTGATTTTTCTGTATATTTACCTAGATTTAAGACAACAATTGCATATTTAAATTCTTCATGAAAAGAGCTTTCATTCAAGTACCAACATGCCAGTAGTCTTAAGTCATTGCTAGAACCGCTGACCAAGGCCTGTGACCATAGTGTGGAATGAGTTAAAATGAAGTCAGAAGATAGCTATTTCTATGCGTGGGGTTATATATATGCTCCATCGCTTAATAAACAAGAGAGGCATGCTACCCACTTTGTAACATCACGCCTTGTGCATCGAACTCTCAGTGCGGTAGTTTCTGTTTTGGCTGTGCTGTGCTGTGCTGTGCTGTCTGTGTGTTGTAGACTTGCAGTTGTGGGATGGTACAGGTGCTGGTCCTCCTGCAGCTTCTGGTGATGGTTAGATTTTGCTAACTACAGGCATGTCAGCATGAAATTTCAAAACAAGTTTACAGTGAATGTGATTTTTTAAGTCATTACCCTATCTCTCCAGTGAATCATCAAACTGGAGACTTTTACAGGACCATAAAATAACAAATTGTATTCTTCAAAACATTACATTTGAGCTTTGTGCCTTCATAAAATGAGCACTAATAAATATCTAACATTACACTTGAAAGTTTTAGCTTACATAGAAATCAAGAAATTCATGCCTGTAGATTACGAATACATGTATCATGCACTATGTTAGCTAGAATAACTGCCCTCTTGCATGTGTTATCCAGGATCCTGGTCGACAAGGTCATTACTTCGTTTTGCCATGATGAATAGCACAAAATTTTATCTAATCACAGCATGAATCTTTCTTAAGTGGTGGAAGTTGTCTGAGCAGTGGAAGTCCTCGAAAACCACGAATCAGAGAGTGGTTTTCTCCAAGTGTAGTATTTCAAGAGAAATCCTACTCACATGATGTCAAGAAATACTTTTGAAAGTTCAGTTGTCAAGAAAACAATGCAGCCATTTACTGTTGTCATCAGACTAAATTTATGCCAAAATGATCAGAACAGTGGTGGGTGTTGGGTGGCCCATTATACAATGCAAATTTATTCTTTGGCCATTTAATTTCAGCAAAAGTGTGCCTTCCTGTAGCATCATATGTCCACTGTTTTGGCCGTCCACTTTTATGACAGGCCATCCAAAAGACAGCTGGGACGTTTTGCTGGCTAATAGTCCGAGTGTGCATTGTCAAATGGCTGAATACTTTATATTATATGTGATTAGAGTCTATAGTGTAACAGAATTTGTATGCTGGATTTTAAAAAAAAAGTTTATGTGACGATCTGTCTCTGTGATCTTATCAATGCTGTAGTGTATTGGCTCATTACCTGTGGTTTTGCCTTATAGATGGACACCTGAATTCCACATGATTTGATAAAAGCAAATGAATAAAATTTGTATAACACTTCATATTGTGACAGTTTTATATGTGTGATAACGGGATGCTACATTATATTATACTGTTTCCTAGGTCATGACTACACAGTGGCCATGGTCAAAGACCATGTCTCCATATTATTTATTTTATGGCAAGACTTTGTACATGTGTACCACACAGTATCACTTCAGACTTTGTGGTTTACTGTCCACCAAGTCAATAAATTAAAAAAATGTAGAGCATATAACTCCTCGATTCTTTATGAACTTGTTATGTTGAATTCCTAAGATGTCTGACATGTCTGAGACAGCACAAAGTTGACAGAACAGACAAGGAAGTGCAGTGCACAATATATATATATATATATATATATATATATATATATATATATATATATATATATATATATATATATATATATATATATATATATATATATATATATATATATATATATAAAATATATATATATGTATATATATATGTATATGTATATGTATATATATACATACATATATATGTACATATATATGTGTATATATATATGTGTGTGTATATATATATATATATATATATATATATATATATATATATATATATATATATATATATATATATATATATGTATACACATAAATGCATGTACTTGAGTGCCAGATGCAACAAAAATTGTTTCTCCTTTGGAGAAGGATCTCTCCGTGTGGTGCATGTTTTTATTTTCATGGGTGAATAAAATACTATACAAAGTATTGCTTTTTGTGTATGATGGTGCCAATCCAGTGTGGACCCATGATGGCGGAGAAATAGAAAGATTTCCCCCCCAAAAAATGAAATATGTTTTCATCTGAAGACACAATGTAGTCTGTTTGTCATCCTCCTGGTAACCATAAGTGTCATTTAAATGGACACTTGTCATGTGTTTTTTAAACCTCTTTTTAAAGTAGCCAGTCTGCTGGCATATTCAGCGGTTATCAAATCTGCTTTTATGTCCACAGATGTGTTTTGCAGTGGTTTAACTGAACAAGGGTTTTCTGTATAACAGTAGAATACATGTAAGGCTTCCATGACTCTAGTGAATATGATATGTACAGAGTCTGGACTCATGAGTAAATGTAAATTTTACATAGCATTGTAGGAAGTAAGACTTGCATGGCTTTTATAGCAAATATGATGTGTTAAGGGTCTGGACTATGAGTGAAATTAATGTAAATTTGTGTATAACATTGTACATTAACAACTGGTAACAGAGTCCAGACTGAACAGTTGAGAACAGATATATATCATGGTTCATGTGATAAGTAAACATGAAAGAGCCGTGGACGACTGGAATATTGTAGACATGGCCACTTGCAGAGTTTTTGTTTTGTGACCATTCAATGGATGGGGCTCGAACCATATAGGAAAAACAGTTACATGTATCCTGATTACAGTAGGCCTACACTTATCAAGTGATCAGTTGAGAATTGAAAGTGTGCCTTTGTTTTAAAAAGGCATCTACAATAGTGTTAACCCTTAAAGAGCTGATTTAAGATTGAGTCAACATCTTTCCTAGGGGCACTTTGCGCGCATTGCATGCAAAGTGCCCCCAGGAAAGCTGTTGAGTAAGACTACTTTTTGCTTCAGACTAGGCTTGCTGGTATTTGAATAAAAGGTATCGTCATGAGGAATTTGAATCTTTTAACCATTTTATGTTTAACAGTAATGAGAAAACGACTATTGCAGTGATTAGCACTTCAAGGGTTAATACTGTCAGATGTAGTCACAGAACATGTGCCATATTTTTCTTTTATACTGACTAATAAATGCTTTACTGCAGGTTTCTGTCAGAAGACTGTCTCCGTGTATGAAAGAAAATTAAACTACCATTTATTGTGTCCATACATGTAGTTCCATTGCACTAACCAAGTTTCACTAGCAATACCTGCAAGAAATCAGCGATTTTCCGAAAAAAATGTTCTCAGATGATATTGACATGATCGAGACCTGCAACTGTTGTACATGTATTTATATGACTTTATGTTACAATTATTCTTGGGAAATTCCATGCATGCATGGTAACATCATGTGTTATATTAGAAGCTGATAGGACATGATCAATTACCAGGAATCTAGCAGATTAAATTCTTACATCATGAAATTACTTGGCCAGACGTGATGAAGCCAAAATGGGTTTGGATGACTTTGCTTGCGCCTGGCAATGCTTGCTACATGCATGATTTATTGAGACTGTAAATTGCATTAATTTCACTGCATTCTTATTTTCACTGATGCCATCAAAGCATGAAAATAATAACACTTTGAAATAGTATTTCAACATTGTTTGATGAGCGGTTATGTCCAAAATAGCAGTGAAATCTCAAAATACAAAACACTGTGAAAATTTAAACATGCGCAAATATGGCCAGGTACAGTAAATTAATGATGCATGAGTTCATTTCGTTTCATTATGATCAGAGTATAGAGAGACATTTTTCACTCCAGGGCCATAACATTTCAGACCTTCAAGTCCATAGAGTGGAGCACTTCCACTTAGCAGTACCTGCATTTACATTGATGAGTTGTCTCCCTCTCTCCCATACATTTGCCCAGCCTGTGTTTCTTGCCACAATATCTCAACAACATATTTTGTGCACATTTGATACACAGGTACATGTGTACACCTCATAATACTAGGAGAGCCAAACACCGAGAAAGGGCCAAATTGGCACTTTTTTGCTGAGAAATGGCGAGGAAATTTGTACAAAAATCCTTTTCTCGGCATCTCTCAGCAATTTTGATGAGAAACCCAGAGGTCTACTGCAATGCTACTCTCCCATCGGCGTTTCTTGGCAAAAGTGCACGGAAATACTGAGGAAATTTGTACAAAAATCCTTTTCTGGGCATCTCTCGGCAGTTTTGTTGAGAAATGCCGAGGTATACTCTGCAATGCTACTCTCTCCTCGGTGTTTCTCGGCAAAATGACCAAGAACTGCCAGGGTGCCTTTCTCGTTAATTATTACCTCGGTGTTACTCGGCTGAAGTGCCGAGGTACCTTTAACCCTCTTCCTTAGCTTGGCATTTTCGCCAAGGTAATGTCTAGAGTGAAAAGCAGCTCAGAATTCCTCAGCTTTTTTGACGAGAAATGCCTTGTAGATTGGAGACTTGAATTCCTTAGTATTTTCCAACATTCTAGGAAGATGATATACATGGGAATTATTGGTGGGCATTTTTTAGGGTAATGCAAAACAAGACAAACACCATTCATTCATTGTAGAACATGGATGATTGTACTTTTATTAGTTATGAGAATCACTGATACCTGCTAGTGAGTGACATCTTATGTCAGCGTGTCACTATTACAAGGTTTTACTGGACATGATAGGTGTGACGCTGGCAGAAACATTGATGCAGTGTTATTGTTTACACTATAAACAACCACAGTACTAAATATTTACCCACTATCATGGCCAGGAGGTTCCTGGGTTCCTGGTTAGTCAAATTGCGTTCTTGTGAGTGATAACCCAGGGCTCGAAATTGTCTATGTGCCCCTGCCAACTCTTATTTGTGTGAGGCAACTTTATTTCCTTAGCAGTGTTCCTATGGGATAACTTTCTATCTGCAGCAGAACATATCATTTCCAACCATAATGGGAACATTAAATACAGTTCCTAAAACCCTCTTTTTTGTGCTGAAATATGAGTGTGTTTTAACAAGTTCACTAGTAACTACAGTTCTCATGTGGTGGGAAACTGGGAAACTTTCTGGAGGTTTTGGCAACTTGTAACAATGCTGTGGTTTCCCAGGGGAAACTTGAAACAATAGTTAATTTCTGCCCCTGTCACCTCATTCTACATGTACAGTGACAGGGAAATTCCAGTCCAAAATTAGAGACCCCTTGTCTTATAAGACCCCTGCAAGTCATGTGTAAGACCCGTGGCCCCTTATGACATAAAGTTGTGTGAGTAGGATTGGATGTGGAACTGTGGACAGTGGTATGGCAAGAGAAGATGGTCAGCCACCATAGGGGTTTCTGAAGACAGGGACCACTGGATGACCTGGAACTCTTTCAGTGCTGACCACAAAAAAAAAAAAAAAAAAAAAAAAAAAAAAAAAAAAATTGCACTGATGTGAACTAGCTACATGTATTAACATGATTCTAGATTCATATTCCCCAAGCAAAGACCTTTCATGTAAGTACCAACATGCCTGTATTTATTAAAACAATAAGAATGGTCTGGGTCAAAGTCAATATCATGTATCACTAAAAGGGTTAATGTGTGTGTGTGTGTGTGTGTGTGTGTGTGTGTGTGTGTGAGCAGTTTGCTTTCATACTAGAGCATGTAGACAGGAACATTGATGATCAACATGTACATTGTTGTGATGTCTCTCTTATTACTATAGCTACATGTTGCCATGGTGATGCCCACATTAATTGTAACTGTTATACTTGTCCATGTGGTGTTTTTGTCAATTATATGTGTTGGAAATCTGTCTCCAAAGACCTGGTTCACAACATGTACCATTGCATGGTGTAAAGAGGCCAGTCTACCTTCCACCTCCTGTGAATAGTACATAGTGTGATACATGTGTTTGTGGCTTTTAACCCTCTCCTGCTTCAATTGTCCCAACATATCTGGATATAAAATGTGTCTATTAGGCCACAAAAAAATGTCCCAGTTTATCATCAGCATGGGTTTTTTGTACCGCACCTTTTTTTTTTTTTTTTTTTACATTTTTTTATTTGTAAATATTTGCAAAAACAGAGCTGCAATTAGTAATGTCTTGGCCGTCAGCACTGCTAGTGCCAATCAAGAAAATTATATATTACAGCATTCTTGTGACATTCTGATCAAATAAATGACCTGTATCATGGGCAATTGGGACTTGCAGAAAGCTTTAATATGGTAAATCATTTTGAGGCAAAGGAAGGGTTAAAGACACCTCTATCATGACTTTTTGGGGAAACCACTGATGATAATTAAACCAGGATATTTTTTATGTGGCCTGATACAGTTGAGCGCTGATTAAACAAACCGAATTGAAAGCAAAGAAAAAGTCGCTTATGTTGTTCGTCCATTAAATCAATCATTGATATGTATGTAATTGACAGCTTGTGAAGTCATGACGTGAGTCTTGTTAAATTGAAATGATCACTTAATTAATGTCTGTTAAATTGGTGTTCTACTCTAGCTCTTATCTTTGTTTCTTATGCAAAATTTATTGGAATGAAAATTGTAGTTAAGAGGTATTTAAAGACATCAAGCCCCAGGTCTGAGGGCTGGGCTAGCGGTTGTAATTAGCCAAGTTATGTGGTATTCAGCCTATGATATTTACCATCTTTTATGTTTGAGCCAAATTGGGTATGAAAGAAATTTTAGATCTCTTTCGTTTTGACCCAATAATGAGCTTTATCATCCAACACACAATAAGCCTGCTGCAATGGAAAAAATAGAATCCGCAGCATGATTTTGCTATGGTCAACAATTTAAGACCATTTTCATGAGAGACCACCTGGCTGGTGCCACAAGTCTAGACTATTTGTGAATTTAACTCCAAGTTAAGGCCACCTCTTGTATGTGACCAATTTTTTTGGCTGGCGGAACGGGTGGTCCTATAAAGAATCTTTATTTGCAGTTGTCAGTAAATCTCAGTTATGCACTTGTGAATTTGATGGGCAATCCAATCACTGGTACTGTTGAATGAGTTAAAGAAATAAAAATACTTGACCCATTTTTCACTGAAGTGCAGACAAAAAAGTAACAAAAGAGTGAAAAGGAGGAAATTATCAGTCTGTCTGGCAAATGTGGGTGTTCACAGAGCACTGGTCATGCACTATCAGTGCATTCTCTAATAATTATTCATACCTGGATGCGTCATGTGTCTATATTTATTACGCTATTGTATCTTTTTCATGTGACTTTCCCTCACGTGTGATCTGTCCCTCATAGTGGGTACTTTCATGGTGGATTTTCTGCTAGTTTCACCGTAAATGATTTAGCATCTCAGTAAAGTGTGATATTTATGTTAGAGGAAGATCTGAAGTAATCTTGCATCAAAAATTTTTGGCACTTGTGGATGGATTTCAGGTATGATTTGTATATAGCAATCCGGAAGTGGAGAACATCGATGTGGTTATAAGACACAATAACCACACCCTCAGTAGCAGGCCTGCATAGAACTGTGCTTGGCCCATTTGTGGACCAATTGGGTGCTTTACACAGACATCCAAAAGCCTTTGTACATGTACTGCCAACTGTGCTTTCTGACATTGTGTGTCTGTGTCTTATACTTGATTCAGTGCAAATCAAATACCAGTCATGGTTTGCTTGCTTTGCTTCTGTGGTTTTAATTTATGCCTGATTTGATTTTTGCTATAAATTTGTTCAGTGACAGGTGAGTACCGGTTATAATTTTCACTGTAATGTGACTTGAGCCATGTTTGTGAACTGTGCAGTGTGCATGCAGCAGACTTGAAGTGCTTTCCAAATGGTGTAAATGGACTTAAGTTTGTGTGTATAAATTTTCACAGTTTTTTTGCATCTGAAGCATTTTAAACTGAAGTTCTAATTTCATTATTTTGGAGATACATATAGCTCCTATTAAACTTATGTCAAGTAACTACTTCATTGGGCTTTTATTTTCACAGCGTGGTGCCATGAGCAAAATAAGCAAAAATAAAAATACAGTGAAATGAAGTGAATCTGCATAAGGCTATGTCTAAATTTCTGTTTTCTTTTTCTTTAACTCATTTGAATGATGTCATGTTTGTGTGCATTACAATTTTGTTTCTTTGTCATTTTATCCAGAACCATTTGCTGCTAGTTGTTAACGGATTCTGCAGTCCAAACTCTGTACACTCCATAAGCTAACCTGTCAGGGCCCAACTTATATAAATATTGTCCATATTGCACATACTCTTATGCACAATTTTGACATGCTGCATTGGCCCAAGGAAACAAAAGGGTCTTCAGTGGATAACTACTCAGAACATGTTTCAGAGCCTGTACCTGTATACTAGCAGCTCAATGTGTAAGCTAAATATTCAGCAAAGACAACCCACGTAATAAATAAAAGAAGGTTTCACATGACGCATTAGCTGAATAAGTGAAGGTTTGCTTACAAAATGCAGGAATCAGGAATCTTTTTATTGAATCAACATATGCAAAAAATCAATCAGCGTAGTACAAAATGGTATTTTATAATTGCATTTATATATATATATATATATTGATCTGGGACGCCTGTATTATCGTCATAGTTGACTGCTATCATACAAGCCCCCCCACAAAATTGTTATACCGTCCATTTATTAAGTATGCAGATGATATTGATTTGGAGTATATGTAAGAGTTTAATTTCTTGTGTTTATGCAGAGTTTCAATCTGAATATAGAATACCTATTCAACCAAACATAATTACTAGATTTGTAGAGTACAAGTTCCGATAAGAATAATTTGAAATCTGAGCGTCTTTTCGATAGTAACTCAAAAGTAGTTCAGATCAAGGAGGTTTAGACAGGAAAGCAGAGAAGAGTGTTCGCTTGTTCTAAAACACGAAAAGATGAATCCTACATTTCTCTAATTCTGTATTATCTTTATTGCATCAAACAAATGGAAATTTAAAATGTCGTCATCTTTTGATATAATTGTTCAGTATAAATTCCTTTAAGTGTCCCCACTCTCTTAACTGCTTGAGAATCTAAATTTCCCGTTCCCCATTTTTCTGCTTCCAACATTTTAGTCCATTTTATGGCTACTTTGTTGTTTCATACATCTAGTTCCATGACTCATGTCTATAATTGATGAATTTCATTTGATTTAACCCTTTCCTGCCCACATCATTCCCCCTACCCTGCAAACCAGATGTATATTTCCTGCTTTAAAGTTTATGCTTAAATACATGTGTATATATATATATATATATATATATATATGTACATGTATTTAAGTATAAACTAAGTCAAATTCCAACCAGGACAATTTAGAATTGCAAAGCACTTGCCATGTGCACAACCACAAATTTTAGTTTTCTGTGATTTGAGAAAGTTGAAAATTACTTCCCTGACAGAGATACCATTTGTCTGCATTATTATGGCATATACCATGCAACAGAAAGTAGCAGATGATACCACTGGTCAAGAGGTATCATGTGATGTACCCTGACCATCTTATTGGTTAGAATTGGTCAGGTGACCCCCTTTTTTTTTCACCAGTGCTGCCTTCAACCTCTTGCTTCTTGGCTTATGTCATTGAAGAGTTGTCACTGTTGTCTGCTATCGCAAAATCTTGTGGACATCTGCCCCTGGACTAGAACCATTGACAGTCTTCCAAGTTGTGCTTGTGCAGCACATTGAGTGTACATGTATCCTATCTCTGATCAGTGTGCACTGATGAAATATTTTGTAATGCATGGATTATGTCAATTTGATGTTTGGGTATGACCTCATACTTGGAACTTGAGGTGTCACATTTATAGAGATGTATCACTGACAGAGAATTCACAGAATGTAGTTTGCGCGGTGCACAGATATGGTTTGGTGTTTGCCTTATTTTGCAGTGATGAAACAAATTAGGCCAAAGAAAATAAATAGTGTGTTTGAGGTTACATGCCAAAAATAAATAGGGTAGGTAGGTAGGTTTTTTTTTTTTTTTTTTTTTTTTTTTAATTTTTGCTCTGAAAACAGAAGAAAAGTGACTTAAAATGGATAAATTGTGCATTTCATGAAGAAAATCTGCCTAGATTTTTTTTTTTTTTTTTTTTTGAAAATCAATGAAAAGTTTTAGGGTAGGGGGGTTTGGGCAAGGGTCGGTAGGGAAACCCCAAACACAGACTTTTTTTTTTGGCCTTATCTGGAGTAATGAAAGCATGAACTTAAATACTGTAAATTGCTTTTTTGTGTTTTTAAATTTTCACGTTTTTTTTGTATTTTTGGCATTTCACTGTTGTTTTAATTTCACTATTTTGGGCATAATTCCTCTGTGAATAATGTTAAAATACTATTTTGCTGTGTTCAAATTTTCACAGCTTTGTGCTGCAGGGATTATGAAATAAAATAAGTATACAGTGAAATTTAAGCGATGTACATCATAGGTATTTGATAAGAGACTTTTAGCACAGTTGAAAAACAATCTTGCATATGTTTAAATTAGCTCTGCTGACCATAGTTGGCAGAGCTTATATGCTGTCAACTTGAGTCTGTTTGTCCATCCTTCTGTCATTTTTTTTTTTTTGGGGGGGGCTGGAACGTGATACACTGTACAGTTTTCAAGGTGGGACCATATAACTTTATAGACTTATTTTATATGAAGTGGATAAATCTAGGTCAGGTGGGATAGTGGTGGTGCCACCCACAGTATCATGTGTATATGGGTCAAGTGTGAAAAGTTAGTGAATACTTTAGCATCTTTAGTTTTTCATGGATCTTCACAGAATTTGTTGGGGATTGTGGAGGAACTCAAAATCATGATGGCCTCATAATACTATCAGTTCCACCTACAGTTTGATGGAAATGAACCAAATAGGTTGTAATATATAAAATTCCATATCTCAAAAAATTATTAAATTAGACATCATATTTAGAGAATATATAGAGCATGTCTGACATTAGTGTAATGTGTGTGACCTTGACCTATCTTTTCAGCTCATTATAAGCCTATCAAGACTGTGGAAAGAAGTGACTTTGTAATCATAGGGCATAGCTTGGAAATCAATGAAGAGAACTGAGCCACCAGATCAAATTGACCTGAATGTATTGTACATAAAACTCTACTTGGTGACCAACATTTGGGGTCACTGTGACACATTTATGAAGTTTGGAACTTGTCCAAGTTTATCATTTTTCCTAGATGACTCGAAAACTTATTGTCAGATTTGAACAAAAAAGTCATCTACCAAAATCAAAACTCAGTGTACACTTTGAAAACAGCTTTTTTTTTAATCATTAAAGTTGAAGGTTTGGGTCATTTCACCACTTGGAATATATGGGTCTAAATGTGAAAATCTTGTGACAAGAGTAGCATGTTAAAATTTCAGTTGATCTTTATATTTAGTTAGACTATGGAGGAAGTAAAAAACTTAATTGCTTATTATGCAAGTGATGTCCCATAAATCCAGATAATCACATTCATAGGCAGATTCCAGCCCATGTGTTTAAATTCGTCTAGATGTACAGTAGTACCTGTCACAAAAGACCACCCTAATGAGAGACTACCTGCCTTTTAACACCACCTTTTAATATACTTTTTGCAGTACTTTTCTTGTTATATATACCTCTCATGAAAGACCATCTGTCTTATAAGACCACATTTTGATCATCCTAGGGGTGGTCTTTGGTGACAGGTACTACTGTATTTACATGTCAACAGAGCACTGGGGCCAGTAGCCTCTTATTAAGTTCATTGCAATGCCAGGCCTTAGTATTGCGTGCATTACATACATGTATTACAGTGGGTCCCTTTTATAATGGCACCAAAAATGCACCACAGCTGTGGCCTTATGAAAAAGGTTGCCTCTCTGGAGGGGGTTGAATATAAAAATGCCATCACAGCTGCACAAAGAAGTTGCCTTTGTAGAGGGGGGTTGCCTCTCTTCAGTGGGGCCTTACAAGAGGGGGGACCACTGTACTGGTGTCACTTTCCACTGAAGAGTGTACAGTAAATATATATATATATTTTTAAATCTGGGGGAGGGTCTTTCAAATCACGAGTACACATTGAATGTGATAATCATGTACAGTAGTACCTGTCACCAATAAGACAGGTGGTCTTCATGAGAGGTATATATAACAAAAGTACTGCAAAAAAGTATATTAAAAAGTGGTCTTAAAAGGCAGGTGGTCTCTCATTAGGGTGGTTTTTCGTGACAGGTACTACTGTAATTGACTTGTGTGGCAGTTATATTGGTTGTGTCAGGCAGGATTGATTGTACTTTCGATTCTGACCATCATGCTCACTCCTAGAGGTACCGTTAACCCTGTCCCACTTAAGTTGCCCAGGAGGGCTGTGATGTAAACTGTGGTCTCCTTTGATGTGCTCAGAGTTGTAGATAATACCTATCTTTGATGCCAGCCTCAGATCAATAGCTTTTCTTGGTGCAAGTTTGGTGCCCAGAGCCCAACCTGTATCAAGGAGAGCTGACTGAATGTTATTCTGACCAGGAGGGGGTTAGCACTGATAATGGATAAGTATCCTGGTGACTAGGTTATATGTAATCTTTTATTTGGCTTAATCCTATACCTGTGATACATGTATACCTGTCGGGGGTGGCTCATATAGCTTATATACAGGTGTAAACAGTGATTACAGGTTGCCCAAATATTTACCGTAGCAATTAATGCGTGCAGTAAAGCCTGCGCTAAAAGACAAGCCTTAACCCTTAAAGTGCTAATCATGGCTATAGTCGTTTTCTCATTCCCGTTTAACATATAATGGTTAAGATTCAAATTCTTCATAAAGATACCTTTCATTCAGATACCAGCAAGTCTGGTCTAATGCAAAAAGTAGTCTTAGTCAACAGCTTTCTTCGCGGCACTTTGCGCGCATTGTGTGCAAAGTGCCCCAAAGAAAGCTGTTGACTCAGTCTTAAATTAGTGTTTTAAGGGTTAAGATTGACCCAATTGTGATCTCTTAAGCCAGGTGGTCTTTTATGAGAGGTATTAATAAGATTAACAAGCAACATATTCTTGAAAAGATGGTCTTTTGAGACTGGTGGTCTCTCCCTTGAGTGGTCTTTCAATGCAGGCACGGCTATAATGGGGAAGGCTCTATTGAACACTTGACTTCAGTATGGGTTTATTACATGCATATTAAAGATTATTGATACTTTTAAAAATCATAGAATGTGTCCTAGAACTCATCAGGAACTAACGGAAAACCACCGGGGCCTGAATACATACGCACAGGTAACTTTCCGTCATGATGCAATACACATACACTGTGATGACGTGAGGACAGGTTGTGTATTGGCTGTGATTGGTTATCACAGTCAGTCCGTTTCAAATTGCCTGCTTGAAGTGAAAGTTCCTTCCAAATAAGGAGAGGTAAACAAGTGGACCCACCGGATCACTTGGTTCACATGTGTATTGGGCTTTATGATCCAGTAGACTTTCTGTTTGATGGATGCCCTAAATTGAGGCAATCAGAAAAGAGCTGATGCCTTTTCTGAGAGAGTAGATGCGTGTTTTTTCATATATACATGTACACACAATGTGATATAAAGCTGTGAGGTACTGTTATCATGGGTGAATGAGCTACGACAATAAAAATGTAGCATAAGACGGAGCAAGTGAGCTCATTTACCCATGATGTTGAGGCCAAATGGCTCAAGGGAGCGAAGTTGATGCATCCAAAAATTTTCCCTGTCCAAATGCAGCAACCTACTATGGTTAAGATGGGGAGGGGTGCAGATGTATCAAGGATTTGGACTTTAATATGGAGTCCAGCATCGTGATGATCCCATTAGGCAAAATGGCTACCCACGGGCTGATAAGTATCTCTGTTACTGATCTAACTGAAGTGTTCCCATAATCTGTATTGTAACGGGTGTTTTGTTCGCCCACAGACTGCTTATTGCAGGTGGCACATGTTAAAAGGTAGATGAGGTTGGAGCTTTCACAAGAACTTTCACTGGGGACAGAATAAGATCTGCCAGTTTGTGTGCTCACTGCTTGTCCAGTGGATACCAGAGTGGTAGAGTACTTGCAGTTGGTCCGATTGCAAGATATCAGTAACCGATCAATATGAGATATATCAGTAACAGTTAATATGCCTTTGTGTGGGAATCACTGGCGACACACCTCAGATTTTGAGAGCGGAAGGATTGTTGTTTGCACAACCATGAACCAAAATATACTCAATGCTAAACAGGGGGACCGCTTACCTTTTTTTTTACAGGGTGTATAAACATGAGTGGCTTTGCTGACCTTTCAGTGGCTGCATGGCAAAGTCAAGTGGTCACCAGATTCAAGTCCCAAAATGATTTATCTGTTTATAGTGTGAAAGTGGATGAATAAACACACATGGAACACTGAATTATTCCCCTACATATCACTCTGAATTTACTTATTTTTACATTTATATGAATTTTCAGTCTTTAAATATCAGGTATTTATCAATAAGTGAAGTTTTAGTTTCATTTTGGACATGATTCATGTTAACCCTTTCAATACTATGGTCACAGGCCTTGGTCAGTGGTTCTGGCACTGCCTGGCAAGTCATGCTGCAGCAGCCCTTAATTGCAGCAGCTGCAGCATGACTTGCCAGGCAGTGCCAGAACCACTGACTTAAGACTATGGGCATGTTGGTACATGTGCTTGAACGAAAGCTCTTTTTATGAAGAATTTAAATATGCAATTGTTGTCTTAAATCTAGGTAAATATACGGAAAAACCAGGGACTTGTATGGAATGAGTTAAACCTATGTTAGAATACTGTACATACAGTAGTCCCTCTTTTGAGAAACCTTTCCATTGAGACACCCCCTGCTTTTCATGACCACATTCACCAGGTCCAAGTCTCTCTTTTCTGTGCTATTTTACCTCCAATGAAAGACCACCTGCTTTATATATGAACACTTTTAGACCTGCTCTAGTGATTGTCATCTCGAGAGACAGTAGTATTTCGTCGAGTTTTTATTTCCATAGTCTTATGACATTAGCCAAGTATGATGAAAAGTGAATTTCCCGTCTATTCTCCCATCCATTATGTGGACTAATTATGCTTTATTGGCATAGAAATAGTAAGACTTAGTTCTTACACCTGTCAAAATGAGAAGAGTGTTTCTTGGTTAGGGATGGTTCAACATTATCATCATTTTTGAATTAGTACTTAGGGTACTAAATTTCATGACCCCCCTCCCTCCCCCCAAATTAGTACTTTAAAAATGACGATTTCCCCCCCAAATCATAGCAAAATTGCACATAACAGGCCAAAAATTGACCATCATTTTCCATATCCTGTGAAAGTGTACAGACCCATTTAACCCCCTCCCCCCTTGCGTACTGTAAGTACTAATTAAAAAATGATGAACCATCCCTTATCAATAACCAGGACTATTCCTTTAAAAGTAAACAAATCAGTTCACTGGAAAAATACTGATTCAGCAAGGAGAGGATGAATGGGAAATTATTACATGAAGTTCAGCATAGAGAGTCGGTTTTGAATGTGTTCAGATACATTGGAGCTATGCTCAGTAAATACAGGGTACATGTATGTTTACAAATGTTATTTAAAGTTTCTCAGAAAACCTGAGCTTCACGATTGAATGACCACATTGTATGTGCAAGATTCAACCCAGTAGCATTAATATGTCTAAAAAAAATCTGCTCATCAGGTGTGTTCATGAGCTCTGGCCACATACACTATTGCCGTCATGCAATAGTGTATGTGCGTGAAATGCATGAGTGAACATGAAGAACAATAAAAAGTCCTGCAAACTTTGATAAATTTGAATAAAGTATGTATTCCGCCATTGACTGGGCATTTCATAATTAAGTATGTAAAGCACTAAGTGTGACTGAAAAACTTTCTTTTCAGCATTTTTCGCACAAAGTGTATCTCTGGTTTCTGTGGTCAGTTTTTAGGGAAAATGTACATATTCCTAGTGTATTTCTTTGTAAAATACCCACACCCGTGCAGGACATCAGGCAAGACCACTGGGGCGTGACTTGTGTATTCAGCTATTAACAGGCCAATTAAGCCATTGCTCTTGTATACTCACACATGGGTTATACTAAGGGTCTCACAAAGTGGACCAAATTGCTGGCATATTGTCATGCACCCTGTGAGCAAAAATTGACGTCGATTAATTGCTTGTACGATTCATTGCAAGCATGCATGATGTGCAATGCAAAAAATTGTTGCAATGCGGTTTTGGTCATTTATTAGCAACAAGCAAATTGCAAATTACATTCTATCATCATGCAACTTGTTATTGCATCTTGCGTGTTATATTAATTTCTCGTGTACATACCTGTATGTATACAACACATGCACAGCTTTCTGGCTAGTTTTGTGTGCATGTGTGACTTGCTGAAAACAACAGCTTTCCTTGGTATGGATTATTGTTTCTCCCATAGTTACCCATGTGAAAACACAGTCGTTCCCAACATACATGTGGAATCATTTTACGACCGAAATGAAATAAAAGAGAGATTCCTATTGGTTGTTGTTTTATTTGTAAGCCAATCAAATTGCGTAAGATAGAGATGAGTAACGGAAAGTTCTTTTTTGAGTGACGTATCTTAGCAACGCAGTGTTGAAAGTGAACAAAATGGAGTCGAAACGGCTGATGCAAGCGCGTTAAACCACGTAGGTTTTTGAGAAAAACATGATTTAACACTCTGTGGAAAAATCCACGTGGCCGTGTTATGGGGATAGATTTAGACAGCACTCGTTTCAAACCGTTCACTGCAAGCCTTTGTCAGCAGCGATAATGAGGCAGCTTGTCTGATGCATCTCAGTTCAATGGACAATGTCAACTGGGACACAAACAGTGGGGTTTCACATATAACCCTCTCCTCGTTAACCTAGCCAAGACTACCTGATGCCTGGATGCCAATGTCATCTGCTTTGATGTTTCTGGCAACTGTTAAGTTTGTTTGTTTTTTTTCACAGAAAACGCCTCAGAAAGAAATGTGGCAGAGATATATATGTGTGAGGATATATAGTAGCCATATATGAGACACATGTATACAGGTCAACAGCTGGAGTGCTTGCACTGAAAGTGCTGCATAGTGGACGGTGAAATATTCTGTAAGTGTACTTTACAAGGAGATCAAAGGGATTTAACTCAAAGAGGAGAGTGTTTGTGGTCATAGTTTCTTCACTGTGGGACCTTCACAGGATCACATGTGATTTTTTACTTACAAGGAACTTGCGTAAGGCTAGGGTATGCTGGAAGTATAGGAAAAATGATTTACTGATCAATGCACCAATGCATCAGGATTAACGGCCTTTGATACAGTGAATAAATAAATATTTCTATCTTGTCTGTTATATCTTTTAACAAAATGCTGTTCTGTTTCAAAATAAAAGATTAAAATAATGAAGATTATGTGCTTGTTTTACCATACTGGCCTGTAGGCTGGAAGCTATTGCCAGTCTATAGATCTGAACATTCCTCACATTGTTGTTACAGCTTCGCAGGATGTATGCCTTAATCTGTACTGAAACTAATGACATTTATATGTGCAGGGGCTTCCCACATGCAAATTAACTCACCCCGTACTGTGGTCACAGGTCCTGGGCAGTGCCAGAACCACTGACTTAAAACTATAGGCATGTTGGTACTTGAGTGAAAGCTCTTTTCATTAAGAATTTGAATATGCAATTGTCGTCTTAAATCTACGTAAATATAGATATGGATTGAAAAATCAGGAACTGGTATGGAATGAGTTAAGACAAAGCACAAAGTCACATGAGATTAGTGTCATTAATTTATAATGGCACACTTCACTAGGTCAAATAGCACATGGTCATCACCAACAACATACTTGAAAGAGATGCAGACATTGATGTAATTATGTTGGCAGAGTATGTTAAAAGTATCCATAAATATAATCATAATGCCCTGTCTGTAGATGTATCAAATCAGGCATGAGGGTATCATTATATACCTCGACCCAATTTGAATCATGTAAAATTTGATGCGTCATCACTTGTGAAACCAGCTTGGCACTTTCAGAGCAAAGACAACAAAAGTCGTGGTCATCTGAATTATTATGGCAATTCCAGATTCAAATTACTCACAAGGACTTTTCACTCAACACCTGCTCAAGTACTGACATGCCTCTAGTTCCACATAAAAAAAAAGCCATTGACTCAGTCTGAGACCTAGGATAGAAAGGGTGAATCAGAAAAGGGTTAATTCAGAAATGGCTTATTTCATCCAATGATCAAAGCTATATATGTTCAGTGGTCTCGGGTCTTGCGAGACCACTCTAGTGAGGGAAGACATGTCTTAAAAAGCCACCTTTTCAGGATGCTTTCCTGGTACATGTACTTAGAATCTTATTTCAGTTACAGAGTATGAAAGACCACCTATCTTCGAGTTATCTCAATTTGATGATCACAGGGATGGTCTCAAAAGACAGGTTTTCACTGTACAATAGAAACTTCAATTAAAGCTGGCTTCATGAGAAAATCATTTGTACATTTAAGATCACCTTTATCTTTGATTAAGTTGTATCCAGCATGAAAATTGCTCCCATATTCAGACATTTTTTTGTACCTCAGTGCCTAGGTTGACTTAATCTAGAAATATTCCACTGTACGTACATCTTAGAAGGGAATTGTGGATCATGATGGTCCATAACAAGTGATAGAGATATTTGGCACAGAAACTGGTCAAATCTTGTTTGCTTCAACAGAGGCTGTCATTAATTCAATTGGCAGACAGCCAGAAAGAGGAAGAAGGTGTGTGATTGGCTGGCAGAAAGACCTGGTAATGTAATTATCTTGGATCAGTTATCACATAGGACCTGTATGGCTACAGTAAGTGTCAGGTGCCGTCACAAACACATCTCATTGACTAATTGTCAGACTTCTGACTACACTAGGAATAGATTCATAAGCAGACAGGAACCAAGAGCCCACAGGAACAGATGAAATAAAAGATCTTTTATTTTAGGTAACTGGCCCTTGAGAGAATCTATTTGTAAATTTGAGGTGTACAGTGAAACCTCCATTACCGAACACTTTCTTATACTGAATACTTTTCCTCGGCCCCAATTGTATATTTTCATTATCAAACCTCCCAATACTGAACACCTCTCAAAAGTGAACACTATTGTTCAGTCCCAAGAGTGTTCGTTATAGGGAGGTTTGACTGCAGTTGAAAAGACAAGAACGAAGAGGAAGCGTCAAGTATTTCATTGGACTTCCTCAGGTTCATGGCACATTTCTTCATGGACCAAGATTTAACCCACTGTGCACCAGGCATGGTTCATCAGAGCATAATAGCAATGCGTATCACCTGTTACGCACACAATTAACAGTCACCTGTCATGTGCAAGGGGTCCATGGTTCTTTAGGGCCATGGTTTAAGGACAGCAGCATTTGTGTTTTTGGTCAGTTTCAGCTGCAGTGAATTAGGGCAGGTTTTTTTTGGAGAAGGACGAGTCAGTGTGAAAGCAGGTACCTGTATGTTGTCTTTTACTTATGAAGGAATTGAAATGAAGTACATGGTAAACTTGATTTTTCACTGACAGCGGTCAAAGAGAATAATCATATACACCTTATTGATCAGTTTGTAAGAGAAAGTGGATACCTGTGCATGAGCATGCCTAAATATGGGTATCTTTTTGACTAACGTGACTATTATGCTTGTTATTTTCAACCTTTCCTCATGAAGTAAATTTTTTCCTAGAAAAGCCGCTAGCATGGGCCATGTTATCTAGTTAAGTTTCATTTATAATTCTTATTCAGATTGTTTTTCGTTACTGTTGAAATGCTGAAGCAAGTGATGTCTGACCACCAGCCCCTCTTTTTTGGCCAGTTCGAGGCAAAAAGGGGTCACACAATATGGTCATGCAAATGAGTTTGTTTTGTGTTTTTTCTTTGTATTTTTTGGGGGTAGGGGTGGGGTTGTTTTGTTTTTTTAAGGCTGCAACACAGAGCCTGACTGACTTCTACTGTAATTATCTCAACATGGTCATGCAAATGAGTTTTTCTTTGTGTGTGTGTGTGTGTTTTAAAGCTGCAACCCTGAGCCTGACTGACTACTGATTATAATTATAATGGCCCCTGTCTTGAGACACCATTGCCATGAAAGACCACCTTTTCAGGCTACCTTGCTTGGTACTTTTCCTGTCATACCTCCTATGACAAAACACAATTTGCTCAGACTTTAGGGTGGCCTTTGAAGACAGGTATCACTGTAAGCACCATTCAAATGCCCAGGCTCAGCTGTGCATGGTAGAGTGACACCTTAACAAATATTGTAGCACTCGGTGGTGAAAACAGATTCATTGTATACATACATATTATATTCAGATTACAATGGGTATGCTTCAAATTAACATTTATGCAAGTCAATCTGTTTTACTGCAGTAGTGCTGCCCCCTAGAGGAGCGTTGTACTGACATTCCCCCTGTCAACCAGTGTCAAACATTTAATCATTAATGGCTCATTAGATCTTCGCTTGGTCCATTGTCTTTGTGCTGCCAGTTACTAAGGAGGGCGTTACTTACCACCCGGTACCTCAGACAGAGGCCTCGCCCATGGATCAGGTGCATCTATACGGCAACCCTAAGAACCAACAGGGGGCGCCACCACAGGGTAGGCAACCCTTGTGTTTTGCTTTCACCGCTTTAAATGATCACCACCTTGTGTTATGGCATGCCTGGATTTTTATTTTGCAATTGATCTAATGGTTTAATGTGACAATTGTGGTAGTTATAATTTCCATTACTGTTCTGGGTATATCTGAATCTACCTATTGATATCTCCCAGACAAAAAGTATTGAACTTCAGCACTATAAAGCTACTAATACATGTGGTTAATTGATTCAGCAAATTTGTCATCATATATATATATATACATATATAAGGACTAATATTATTAATAGTAAATTCAGAATAGTATTGATATTTAATTTTCTATATCTTGCATACATGAAAGGTGCATAAAATATGTATCATGGTAGTATATTATTAATACGATTACATGTTATTTCACTTTATGTATAATACTGTTTTGTGTTATGTATTAAAGACCACTCCCCCATGAAGTTTTCAAGTTGCCTTAATAGGGAGATTCTACAGTAACTGTATTGAGCATTTTGTGATCATGTTGTTTTGAGCCTGTGTGAAGTGGTGAATGAATCATGAAATGCAGTGTACAGTAAAACCGTCCTGACTGAACACCTCTCACATACAGAACACCCCCTTCTACTGAAGACTTTCTCTTGGTCCCAGTTTTTCCATTATAAGTGAATCACCTTATGCTGAATACCTGTCTATAGTGAACATGAGCACCCCAAATGAACACAATTTTTCTCAAAAAACTCCATACACTGAACACACATTCAGCACATTTTTGTGTATTTGCACTGAGAATCTCCCACCAATTACCTCAACGCTTATCTGTATAGAATAGTTGGTAAAACAAGAAGCCACAATGTGGAAACCTCCAGAAACTGAACACCTTCCTATAGTGAGCACTTTTGTTTGGTCCCAAGGGTGGTCAGTGTAGGGAGGTTTTACTGTACGTACCTCAAACAATGCTATTTTTGCAGTGCAGGAATTTTTAAGGGATAAAAATAGTTTTCTGGTGTGCTGAAGTGGCTGGTTGATACATGTATAATTGATCATGTTTCTGGGTGGATTTGTGGTTTAATTTCATGTATTTACTGTTTTTATCACAACTATATCATATTGTATATTCCATCACAGGGCCAGAACTTCACAAAACTTTGCAACAAACTATTTGTATTCTTGTTATATGAGTTTTTTTTTTAATGAAAGACAAGTTTTGGAGAATCTTTGCGAGAATGGCTTCTCAGATTCCAGCCCTGCATCATCTCACAACTTGAACATATGACTGGCACTCCATATCTATAATGCATAAGGCATGTACATATATAAGCATACTATACAAATATACATAATATATACATACATACATACATACATACATATCTGTAATTCACATGACATGTACATGTATAAGCACACACACACACACACACACACACACACACACACACACACACACACACACACACACACACACACACACACACACACACACACACACACACACACACACACACACACACACACACACACACACACACACACACACACACACACACACACACACACACACACACACACACACACACACACGGAAAATTAGTCAATTAAGGAGCAGTCTTTGCCCAGAATTATATACCAATTTTTATTATTGGATACAAAAAAAAAGGGTTCTAATAATGGAATTGTCTCATTATGGAAAAGCCTCAATAGGGAGATTACATATATATATATATATATTACAGAATTACAAAAAGTGATCCATGTTATCCATGGTGCAGTGTTGACTGGTATTCAACCTGTGTGCTTCCTGGAACATAAGCTCTACACTCAGTTCATAAATGTCTTGTTTGCATCCATTTTTGTCTGACCAGCGTTAGATGTTGGTGAGACTATTCAAAGCACTCACTTTCCATCTGTTGGTCCCTTTGTCAACCCAGTGCTTTAGAGTGGCATTATTTCACTCACTGGATTAAGTAGTCCTTTCATATCTTGGGTGGGTGATTCAAACTTAAAAGTGATCGTTATTAGAATGTGCCATTGCTGTAGCTGTTCATTTTTGTCTCATCAGCATTTGATTGCCACTGATTGTACTATGCTTCAGTGAGCATTTAAAAAATAACAACTTTGGATGGCATTTTCTCTAAAGCTTTACAAAGAAGGGCTTCGATATAGGGTAATGTGGTTCATAACTATCAACATTGCGCATATGATGATTTTTGTAAATTACATGTGACCTTGAAAGTTCAAAGGTCAATGTCGCTTGGGCATCAGAAATGTTCGTTTTGTCAGAATTTGGGCAGTTTCATCTGTTTTTGATCATGTTGGATTCAAATTGTAGGAAATGTAACAATGCACATCTTTGTAAATTGCACATCACTGTAAATGGCAAAGGTTAAAGTCATTTGTCCATCTGCAATAGGTCAAGGGCAATGTTCATCTGATTCTAAAGGGCAAAGCCAAAGGCCAAGGTCATTTGCCCATCTAAAATATACCAAGTTCAATTTTTGACCAATTTTAATCATATTGGGTTCAAATTGTAGAAATTGTAATAATGCACATCGGTGTAATATGAATTTGACCTCTTAAGAGCAGAGCTCAGCGTCATTTGCCAATCTGAAGTATGGTAAGGTCAATTTTCATCTGATTCAAAGTGCAAAGTTCAAGGTTATTTGCCCATCTGAAATATGTCAAGGTATAATTGATCATAGGTCAGTAGTTACTGTTGACCATGAATAGCAAAGTACTTGATGTGTTTTCTTGTGTTCTTAAGTTTATTCTTGAGTGTACTGAAAGGTTCAACTAGTAATGGGTCACTGAACATATGAAACCATGTTAGCCAAGGGCAAGGGTTGAAATTAGGGGTAGCATTAGTAGCATTTGCTACCAACTTTTATGATCTGCAACCTAGATTTGTTGTGTGGTAGCAAACCATTGCTGCCAAAATTTTGCGGGTCAAAAATCACAAAATCAGTTTCCGTCAAATAGTGCCTCAGAGTGCATCAATTTGCATTCTTAATTTCAATATTTTCGGGGGGGGGGGGGGGGGAAATGCCTCCACATACCCCAGGTGACTTGCCAAACCCTCCTGATTTGCTACTCTATTCTCAGATTTGCTACCAAAAATTAAAATTTGGTAGCAAACCCTTGCTACTGGTTAAAATCAGTTATTTTTTACCTCTGCACAGGATATTAAGTGCCTTGCACAATATCTTGTTTTTATATTTAATCATCTCCTCTGTACCTTGTCATAAATGATTATATTTCAGTGGTATTTTGTCAGATATTTACCATTATTTGTTCTTATTTGAGGATATATGTCAAGTTAGCATTGGTTTAAATGATGAGGGACACTTTTCTTTTGATAACTCTCTTAGTGTATAAATACACTCAAAAAGTCCATTAAATATACATTTTTGGAAAGCAAACAACTTAAAGATTAATTCTGTTGCAATGAAGCAGTGTTTCCATAGCTATAATGTTCACACAGAAATTATCAAGTGTACAGATAGACTATCTTTCTTTGATACATATTTGGCTTCAACTCCTACATTAATCAAGTTAGTGGTATTAACTATCGAATACCCTATAAATGTAAAAAGCATGTCTTAAATTTTGAAATTTTGTTGTTGTACCTCATGTACAGCTGTTTGAAGTTGAAAAGATGACACATCAAAGGCAGCCACTTTTGATCAACTCGGGTGACAAAATGGAACAAAAAGTGGAAAATCCTAGACACTATTTTTGATTCAATGCATAAGTTTCAGTTTGCTGGAGATTTGAAGCCAATATTTTCAGACCTGAATCAGTTGAAGCGGTATTTGTGCTATTATTTATGATGATCACATGTTATTGTTAAACAAATATTGCAACCAACTGACTGAGTGAAATTAAAATGGATAGCATCTGTGGTTTGTTAGCTTTCTGAAAATATATAGTTTACCATGCTTTATATTTGGATCCAAAGTCATGTTTATTAATTCCTGAAAGTCACTGCTAACTTGCTGTTTATCCATTCATAAAATGTGCGTGTGTGTGGCTTTATTTTACATCTAAACTTATCAAACTGTGATTTGTATGATCATGTTATCTACTTTATTGGGCATTTTGCTTAAACAATGGTATATTGTCGGTAAATATATTGAGATTCATTTCATACGTTCAAAATTTATACTAAATACTATGTTAATGTTTGGTGTTATAATGACATTGCTTTGCAAGACATTCATGCCCCTGGGACATGGCTTTGGTCATGTAACATAGGATCACACGAGGGCTTGTGATAGCCAGAGACACGATTTTATTTGACCACCATTTTCACTCTTGTGTATGTTGTGGTAGACACTTTATTTATCAAGATGTACATGTAAGATGCATGATCGGAGACCCCAAAAGCAGATGGGGGGAAAAAAAAAACCTTGACAAAATGTTTTGATGACTGATGTTGCTTGTACCCAGTGATGTAGTAAGATAAAAAATATAAAAAGAAGGCGTTAATAAAGATTAAAGGAATAAATTGATTTTCGTTGGGCCCCTAACCCAAACTGGGAGACTTACAGTGGCCGGTAAGCTGTATGCATAGAGTAAAAGAGCTAATCAATGTTGCAAGTGACCAGTAGAGACCTGTGTTAAAGGGACAACTGCCCAAAGGGAGGTGATGAGAATGTGCTTATAAATATGGATTGGTGGTGAGAACAGGTTTTGACACTGTACATGGTGTGTGCATCTACGTAAATGAGGGGGGTAAAAGGGGGTGTCTCATTACACTTCATATGAAATAAATTGTAATTTTCACATTTTATGCAAAAACACATTTTATCACTGGGGCAGTTCAGGGGAAATAATTTGGCTGATTTGCAATTCGCAGAAAATAAAACAAAGGTGAAGGTGAAACATAACTCGTGGAGAGTATAAAAGCTCAATCATGCATCAACCAACTACCACTTAACCCTTCCTTCCCCCATATGTGTCGGGAGTTCATTATCATACATGTGTTAATTAAATAATTGTACTGCTTAGTGTTCAAATGCAGGTCTTTAGTTTAAACTGTGGCTGTGGCAGGTTCATGATAATTTTGCTGCTTTTTCCAGATAGAAAAAAGAATTCTCATGCATGAGATGAAGAAAAAGGTCACTCTTAATAAAGCCAGATATTTTGTCTGATGGTATGCAACAAAATGGCCTCTTCCCATATTACTGTTCATGTAATAATAGCAGTTTTGAAAATGGTCCTTGGGTACTCCTTCTGCCTCCTAGATTTTTTGAACAGCAAATTTTAAATTGTGTACAATTCGTAAAACAAAAACAAAAAAAGCAGGCCCAGATCAGTGAATGCAGATGAATGGTAAGATTCTTTTAAGTTTTTGGGAAGGCAAGCCCATATGTCACCATAACACCAGTTCCAAGCATTCAAAATTCTCTGCCTGTAACCCATTTCAACTTTGAGAAAATTTTACCTGCTCTATAAATTCAGAAAGTTCAGCCTAGTAATGGATAAATCAGATATATGTCCTGTGCACATGAACAATTAGACAGTATGATTCACATACAGTGCTCTCTGTATATAAGACCCCTTACTGCAAGGTGGAGCCATGAAAAAGGTGAAACGTTTTTCTTGTTGTATCTATGTTCAATGTTTCCCTCTTTTATTATGAGGCATTTTTTGCCACTGTCTACACTACCAGCACCATCCTCAGCATTACCAGGTTTCAGCAATGGAGCACTGTATACTGCTGGATGGAGGGGGTAAAGGAGGGTGTTTCGTCATGGTTCAAGCAAAAGGATATGCTCCTTTCATATTTCATGCAAAATACATTCTATAGCCATCGCAATTCACAGGAAATAATTTGATTTGGCTCATTCACAATGCACAGAAAAAACAAACAAAAATGAATCAAGATTCATAGAAAATATCAAAGCTCAATCACACATCAGGAGAATACCCTTTGGCTTCCCTCATATATGAATATGTTGAGTTCGACACAGTGCATTGAGCACTGTTTATGCAGAGTTGATCATAGCACACACGATATAATATTACAAATGCATATCAATCAGCAGGGTGGGTGTTCATTAAAGAAATATTTTGAACTGAAGTGAAACAAACATTTGAACTTAACTTTGAAAAAACAATTGTTGTGATTTAGTTACAAATACTGCATTGGTTCATGTGAATTGTATTTAAGTACATAATGCAATGAGAGCTCATACATGTGTATGTAAATCAATATTCCGCATTCGCATATTGGTAATGCTTTGTGTTCATGGGATTTCAATTGAGAAAGACCGCCATGTATGATGGTAAAGGCCAGTGATTTTTGGTGCTTTATATTATGCAACTGAAGCAGAATCATGCATTTTCTTCAGTTTTGAATCAAAATGTATTTTTTTTCCCCAAAAATATTTGTATATAAAAATGAAAGAGAACTTTACATTTTTTGCTAACCAAACAAAATTCCCTTTTTTTCAGGGAAAAAAAATCACTGGCTCTAGATGATGATGATAATGAATTTGTTATGTAGAAGCCAGCAAAGGTAGACCCAAGAAAATATCAAATTATATTGGATTCAATATTTTACAATACTATGAAATTAAGATGTGATTTTCAGGTTTTCCTTTAAATTAGAAGATGAAAGTTAGAGGCAGGTTTCATGTGACAGACTTGCACATCATGATGCAGGTTTTTTTCCTCTGAGGCAATAAGATGTTTTGAACTATTAACCCTTACAGTGCTGATTTAATACTGAGACAACAGCTTTCCTGGGGATACTTTGTGTGCAATGTGTGTAAAACAGCCCCAAAGGAAAACTGTTGTATAAGAGTACTTTTTGCTTTTAAAATTAGACGAGGCTTACTGGTATTTGTATGAAAGGTACCTTCGCGGGGAGTTTGAATCTTTTAACCATTATATATTTAAATTTAACAATAATGAGAAATCGACTATAGCCATGATTAGCACGTTAAGGGTTAATGGGTGATAAAAGTTGTCACCAGGCATGGCAGAGGACACTGGATCTGTTTAACCTAGTGCTTTGGTGTTGTGAATCAGTTGAATTCAACAGTTTGAAAAGTTCAGTCGAATATGAAATTTGGATTTATTTTTCACTCTGTGCGAGAAGATTTTTCATGCCAGCTACAAAGTATTTTTACAGCATACATGTAATTGCCCCTAAAATGCACCAAGTAAGCTCAACTTTTGAACATTTATAACCTTGGTGCATGCATTTCAGCAAAAAGGCAGTTGTTCTCTGACATGCCTGGCTACTTGATGGCTATGGTATCTGTCGTGTCGGGTTTTGTTGATTTTATCATCTGTACAACATATTTTCCCGTGTGTGAAAAAACGTGTCACCATGTTCATCAAATGCTGTCCAAATTAATTGGTAGTGCATGTTTGAGCTTACGATTTACTTCAATGATGAGAACAAGTGATATTTTGAAAAATTTAATACAAAAGGCAATAAGAATTTGCTGTAAGTTACATAATCTGGATGGAGGAATTGAAGTGAACAAGTAACTAACCAGTAAGAGAGAAGTGTGTTGGTTTGGGTTTCATGGGGGTGAGGGTAGGGTATGAGGGTACATAGTATTTTGTTGGTGCTGTACTTGTCAAAATGTTCAGTTATCCAAAGAATGGGGTTTACATGGGAAGAGGATGGTCAAGTCTGGACAGTGTGTTGCATTACCAGATTACCCTCTCAGTGCATTAACAAGTATTGATGCCTATGATTGTTTTTCCCACAGGTTACAATGCGGCCCCGCAACCAGGGGGCAACTACCCTTCCAGTGGCTACCCCATGTCGGGGTACGCATCCCCTCCAGCAGCCAACGATCAACCATACATGTATAACGCTAGCAATGTCAACACAACAGATAGTGCAATGGAAGCAGGCTCCGAGAATCAAGATTGGGCTGGGGCCTCTTTCTCGGACAAGGCCATCAGGAGGGCATTTATCAGAAAGGTAAACTTCAAAGTATATTTCAGGTGTATGTTTATACCCTTTGCAAAAGAAGTTTTGGGGTATACTGTTTGTCAGATTGCTGGGCAGTTTGTCTGTAATAGAATCTGTTGGAAGTGCACGACCTGTTTGGTACATGTACCTCATTCCTTTACTCCACAGTGAGGCTGTCAAATCGACTTGCCCTTGAGACCCAGATTTCTGCTTCAATTAGCCACAAAAGTGTTCACTTAAAACTTTGCATTAGTCATGCTTGGTGTGGCCCTACACATTTCGGCCAGAAAGCCACAAAAGTGGCTAGATGCACTTTTATAGTTAAAATGTTAAAATTTATGTAAAGATCCCAACAAGTCCTTTATTCCTTGAACTTTATAAGATTGGCAATAGATTTCTGACCATTCGACATGAGAATCTCCATCCAGGTGGAAGTCAGTTGATGTCTCATTTATTTAAGATTGGTGTTAAGGACTAGTCCAAATGCTCTTGCCTGCTCACTTTGGGAAGATGCTTGGGATTATTTCTTTATCTTTCATTCTTATATTGCCCTATGATCAGTATTGCAAACTACTGCTCTCTGTCTTGCTCCATTTACATTACAAAAGGGGTTATATGGCGCTCAAGAAAATTCTGTTAAAAAATACTGTTTTTTTAACTCAGCTGATCTGTCAGTCATCTGACCTGGTGGTGGGTGGTCTTGACCCATCATCCATCTGTTTGTCTGTCCAACCATCCATTGGCATCCACAATTTACATTTTGACTTCTCCAAGACCATTTTTGACACTTTTTTGGTCAAAATCATTTTTTAAAAATCTTCTCCAGAACCACCGTAACAATTGCTTTGCTTTGAAATTGCACAGGGCACTTCTGCACCCCCCCACCCTCCAGCCTCTGACCTGAATTTGTTCAACCAGTGGTGCTGTGATTCTTTTCCATTTTTTGACAAATTTTTTCTGCAGTTTTCCTATTTTACACTTCTTCACCAAAACCACTTCTCAGATTTTAGTATTGATTTTTCTAAAACCCTGTTGAAATGTAGCTTGTGGAAATTAAACAAAGTTGTTCATTAGGTGGTCATACTCTGGATATCCTGAGTTTGAATGCACTTTGCAATTTGGGAAATAAATAGCTATCAAAGATTGGAGAGCAGTTCAGAGGGCTGTTTGAACTCAATGACATCTGGCAATTGTGCTTGGATTTCTTCCAATTTGAGCATAAGTAGAGGCTAGAGTATGGTTTTGACAAGCTAGTAAATTGTCGTCATTTTTTTGGAAATGTCGTAATTGTGATATTTGTTGGAATGCAAGCTCAAAGGGGCTTTGTTGTTTGACTCTTGGGCTTCATTGTAGATTCACTTGACCGCTGTGATTGGCTCTTCTACCATGACGTGATAATGATTGACAGGTGATCAGCAAGCTTGCACACTTACCCTGACCATTCCCGGATCTGAGATGTTATTTTGTTGGGGGATGTCCATTTTTAGCTCTGTTAACCAAAGGTCACAGAGCTCATATGGTCATTCATGTCTGTCCATCTGTCCGTCCATCCTCCCGTCTGTCCCTTCATCCATCATTCTGTCCATTTGTCCATAAAAGTTTGCATGTGACTGCGATACAGTCCACAGTTTTCAAGATAGCTCCATGTAATTTTCAGGACTGATCAAGTATATAAAAGTGTAGGTTGAGTTCGTTATTGGAGGTACCACCTACAGTATTATGTATTATATGGGTCAAAATGTGAAAATCTTGTGATAGATTATCACATGACACTGTGAGCAATAAAGACTAAGTGAGTAAGTTCTTTGGATCTTTCTACCCAACAAGTGCTGTTTCCTCTGTTGTTGGCTTTGCATTGGTAGTTCAATTGACTGGGACTGGTTTATTGAGACTTCTTTGCTTTTTTACTTGTAGCTTTAGGCATTTTGCACATGCAGAGATCATTTATCTAGCTTCAAGAAGTGAAGGATCTCTGCTTAATTGTGTGTGACTGGATGGTTGTTTGAGTCTTCGTTCCTTGTCGGTTTTTCTCGTGGGGATTAAACACAGTTTACTTCAGCATGAGACATGGTCAAACAAAACTTCAAATAAATTGCAGACAAACCTATTACTTCTGTAAACTAAAATGTCAGACGAACATGTACTTTGCCATGACAAATTTGTGGGAAGTTAATGTTTTCCCCTGCAAAAATATGAGCCATGGTCTAGTTGTGCGATAATCAGATAATTCGTTCACTTTGATCTTGGGGGATACCATAAATGCTTTGACATTTCATGTTTAGTAGTCATGATCATGAATACCATGAGCTGAACCTGTTCTCAAGCAGCAAAGTTACAGGGAAATGACACACAAAATAAGTTACAGATTAACTAGTAATGCAAACTTTTCACATGGTTGCGTTTCTTGTTTCACCCAAGATGGCTGTTATTCTCATCATGCAGCTGCCCTTTTGACCAGATCATTGCTAAAACAATCGCGTAAGGGCCATGGATAACGGCAAACGGGGACATATGTCTCCGTCCACTAGAATGCAGCCACAACTATAATGCGAGTAGGCACCAAGTGTGCTTGCAAATGAGCCCTTTCAGTGCCAAATCTTGGACTGAGTCAACAGCTTTTCTCGGCGTGCATTGGGCACAATGCGCCTAATGCATGCCAAGAAAAAGTTGTTGACGTGGGGTATTCTCTATGGAACTATAGGCATGCTGGTACTTCAATATAAGATCTTTTCCCGAGGAATACAAATCTGGGATCCTTGTGATAATTCAGACTAGTTTGACTTAAGATGTGATTGGCACCAAAAGAGTTATTGATAAGCGATTTTCCCCATTTTGTTCCCTCCAAAACAGACACAAGCTGCATGTTTTGTGTACTACGCTGGGGTCTACCCTTCTTTGACAAGGTCACTATTTTTTAATTGGAAAAGTGACTCGGTTTCTAATAGTGGATGTGTGTAAAATGCATGAGTGAAGATAAAGAACAACAGAAAATCCTGCAAACTTTGAGAAATTTAAATTTAAATTGACTGAGCACTTCAGAATTAAAGTACCTAAAGCACTAAGTATGACTGAAAAACTTTCTTTTCAACATTTTTCATACGAAGTGTATCCCTGGATTCTGTGGGTAGTTTTTAGGGAAATTGTTCATCTCCCTAGTGTATTTCTTTGTAAAATACCCACGCCCTTGCGGGACATCAGGTAAGACCACTGAGGCATGATTTGCGTATTCAGTTATTAACAGGCCAAGTGAGCCATTGTTCTGGAATACTCTGACATGGGTTATTGGCAGAGTATGGTTACTGTGGTAGCAGGCTTCAGTGCACTAGGGACCAGATGCTGCTACTGGTCTAAGCGATAATGATGAACTTCCTGATTGATGTCTCAGTCAGGGTCACAGTATAGACAATATAGTTTTGTTTCCCTTACTATTAATAAAATCCTGTTGAAGAAGCGCAGACCAAACATAGTAACATGGAACTCCGTCTGCTTTGCAGGCAACGCATTTTGCAACAAAGTCAGAATATTTATTTTTAATGACATGTAGGTAAGATATAAAATTAAAAGCGTACAGAACTTAAAGGTAAAAAAAAAAGTGGTAAAATTTTCCATTCTTTGTACCAGGAATCATTAATAAGTTGCATTGTTGATGTTACTTCATACCAAGTATCTTTCACTATATTTGATACATTGTCCCTTTGTGGATTCCAGGTGTACCTCATTCTGACGGCTCAGCTGCTGGTCACTGTTGCATTCGTTTTTTTTTTCCTGTTCCAGTAAGTCAATCTCTTACTTAAAAATATGACAAATCCTTCCTTTCAACATGGTATCAATGTAGTTTGATACAAAAAGTGAAATAAACATGTGTATGTACATATACATTGTAAAGGATGCATTCTAGGCAATTAAAGTTAGAAGTCTTTAGCCCTTCCCCCTTAAATTTTAAAAGACTGAGTCAGCAGCTTTTCTTTGGTTGGGTTGGGCACTAAGTGCCCAACCCCCATACCAAGGGAAGCTGTTGACCTGGGACGTGATCTTGAGAGGTCTCATCTGCAATTCTCGGTCAAATTGGTTATCATTACTGTTGAAATTAGTTGAATACACTCGAGCAGATGACACTTGACCACCAGCCGGTTTTTGCTGGTTGAAGGGGGAAAGGGTTAATGTACAAGTGAAGCCTGCTCAACAGGGCACCTACAGTGGATATAGTTCTCTAGCCTGGTTGCCTGTTCTTCCCATGCTATTTTACCTCTCCCAACTGGGGAACCAGCCTTTCAGTGATGCCAAATGTCCTCCTCCATCATCATGATGGGCTTGGTCTGTCTGTCAGTCCTCCCATCCATCCACAACATTTCTACACAAAATAACTCCTGGACCAGTACTTTTTGGCCTTGGGCTTTCATACAGCACAGGATTGTTGTCCTCATAGTCTCACTGCTGCAAACCTTTGTGCCTGAGAAATTTTGAAACGAGAAAGCAGGTAAAAACCACCTGCAGCAGCATTTCCATCTGCAAAGACAGTACCCAGGTGTAATAGTTCTGGGGAAATACAGTGGTCCCTGTCTTAAGAGGCCACCCCAAAGGCAGGCCCAAAAGTGGCCTCTCTAGACAGGTGGCCTCTCGTTAGAGGTACAATAACATGGAAAAGATAGCAGCAGGGACCTGCCAAAAGTCGCCTTTCAAGCCTTGTGGCCTCTCATTGGAGTGACCTCTCAAGACAGGGACCACTGTATGGAGCCAGAACAGCAGTTGGTTCAAATTCAAAGGAAGAGTGTATGTTACCTTAATTCAGTTTCCAGTTGTTCTCATCTGGGACCCATCCATAAAGCTCAGGGCACAGCATTACCAAAAGTTGTCTATGAAGATAGGAGTTTTCAGAGTGCCAATGGGCAAATATATACAGCACTTTACAGCACTTCAAGCCCAGACAACTTGTATCTTTAAAATTTTGACCATTTAAAGGTGATTGTATCAAAATAGTTTGAACTGTGGATGTCCAGACTATGGGACAACAGACACGCATTTAAAGTAGCGTTACCAATCGATTGCCCTGACCTAAAACTAAATTTGCTTAATGTTGAATCACTGTCAGCTGGTGTTGAAGACATGAGGATCTGTACAGAGGCAGTGTTGCAATATAGGCTCAAACCAGCATGCAACCAGTGTATTCTTCAAGGTCACTGCCTTTTGAATTCAATAGAGAAAAACTCAGTAGAAAACCAGGCCGAGCACTAATTGTTGGAAATTTCAACTGCACCGACTCTTGAGTTGACATGACTAGAACATTTAACATCTTCCAGTGCCTTTAGACTCGTCTCTAGTGAACCAACCCACAGATGTGGATCCTTCCTTGGCTTGACTTTCACCAGAAATATAAACACATGCATACAATTATTCACAGTGCCATGTTATTTTCCCAGCACACTTTTGTACATACGCTACTCATGCTCCTGGACTTCAATTATTACTACAAATGTGTGCATCAAAACAGCATATAACCTAGTTTGTGTAGGTAATGTTTCATATATAAGTGTTACTCATATATACCATCACATGTTACAATACAAAACATTTCATGATTATTCTTTCATTTTTGTTACGGTTCATGACAACAGTCATTGCAAAATGAGACCTGTGACTACCAAAGTTGTAAATGAGGTGGCGGAAGGGTCCAGCAATGTCTGATTGTGTTTTAATTTATTTGTTTTTATAGCAAACCAACAAAATATTGGGTGAAGTCACATCAATGGTTCTACTGGTGTTCATAGTGAGTATGAGATTAATTTTTGTTTACCCCTCCAGCGCCAAGTGCGACAAAAAGTCGAGCTTCTTAAAGTGTACTCCTCTGAGTTTTAATGAGGGTCCTAGATTCATGTTCCTTAAGTTGTTAAAAGAACTTTTAGTCAAGTGGCAGTACGCCTGTAGTTATATAGTTCTATATAACTACAGTAAAACCTGTTTTGAGAGACCGCCCTTAGAGCAGGCCAAAAAGTGCTCACAAAAGGCAGGTGGTCTCTTAATGGAGGAGCAATAACATGCGAAAAATATCAAAAGGGACTTTGAAAATATGGTCTTAAAAGGCAGGTGGTCTTTCATTACAGTGGTCTCTCAAAACAGGTTCTACTGTACTCACGTGCTGCCATGGAATCAACAGCTTTCCTAGGCATGTTTTGGGGGCAATGCACCCAAAGTGTGCTGAGGCTAGCTGTTGGCCTGGACTGTTGTATTCTACTGTTGCAAGAGGGGTTAATATAGGGCTTAGCCCTTCTCCCCAATGGTATTCTTTTTGAAAAAAAACTGTGTTTAAACCAATATAATAATCCAGGTCAACAGTTATCCTTGGCACTCAAAGCATACAAAGGAAAGCTGTTGATTAAGTCAAAAATTGGCGCTAAAAGAGATAATGCATCTGCTGTGGACCAGCCCAGTGACTGGGGAAAAGCAGTTTTAACTCCTTCCATACTATGGTCAAAGGCCTTGGTCAGTGGTTCTGGCACTGCCTGGCAAGTCATGCTGCAGCTGCCCTTGCGGCAGCTGCAGCATGACTTACCAGACAGTGCCAGAACCACTGACTTAAGACTATGGGCATGTTGGTACTTGAACGAAAGCTCTTTTCATGAAGATTTTAGATATGCAATTGTTGTCTTAAATCTTGGTAAATATATGGAAAAATCAGGGACTGGTATGGAGTGAGTTAGTAGAGGAGTGGTATAAGTAGAATCAGGACTGAGGAAAGGTGGCTGTACAACAGGTAGTGGTCTTTTTATACAGAGATAATCAAAAAGGGGGATTGTGCTGTATGTATGTACATGTATGCAAATATGTGTGTGTAATATACATATATTAATTTATTTGGGCTGATACAGCCTATGTCAAAATTTTACAGAGGAACGTGTGCAATATAGACAATAGTAATTCCATATATATACAGGTTAGACAGGGACAGGTTAGCTTATGGAGAGTAAAGAGTTCAAACTGCGGAATAGGATATTGACTACTAGGAAGTGGTTCTGGGCAAAAAGACACAAATACAAATATGTTATATATATATAAATGTACATGATACATGTAGGCATATCTTCCATAGTTCTGTCATTGTGCATGTCACATGTAAGCTGCTCATGACACGAGACATTCGCGTCAGAATTATTGTCATGATTCTGGATTCAATTTCATGAAAGCAGTTCATTCAAGTGACATTATGCTAAGTTGAAAATCGTAATGAAGAAGGTCTATGTCAACAGCTGCATTCCTCAGTGCACTTTGGACATCATGTCCAAAGCATGCTGAGCAAAGTTATTGACACAGTCCACAGTGCTGAATGCATTATTGATCATGTGACACATGCGGTCCCCTACTGCCTTATAGTCTGGGAACTCTCTAGTGCTTGGGGCAGGAAAACCACAAAAATATTCACTTCCGGGAACAACGAAACGATAAGTCTGCACATGTACATGTGTCACAATTTACATCAAAATTAACTTGTCTTGTCTCTAAGGAGGTGATAAATGACTGGTCATTGATAAATTTGTAGATATCAAGATTAAGAAAAGGTTGAACTTCATAGAAAATACCAGCATGCACCTCCACCACAATAGAGTACTGGACAATTTAGCATAAGGGGCCGCATGTGTGTGCAGATGTACACTGGTCCCTCTTGTGAGGAGCCTGCCATTTATATGAAAAGCCATGTTCAACCTTGTTCGCCAAAAATAGCATTTACATGTGTTGCCATTAAAAACACAAATTCCATTTTCGGGGTATAACTCCTGGTACCCCAAAATGCTCGAAATATGGGTACAAAAATTTACGTCAAGATGGCCTTGATCTCCTCATCCAATGAAAAACAAGAATACATATATAATCAACCAATCACAGAAAAGAATGCATTTATCCATGTCCTTTTCACATGGGATGCTCAAGAAGATGCAGCATGCATTAGAAACAATGTCATGTTGACAGGGACACTTTCTGCCAATTTTTTGGAAAAAAATCAGTTTCTTTTCTGGCAGAAAAGGCCTACGCCACAACACACTTTGTTATTCCAGGCCTCTATGGATTTTATTATATGCCTGTGGCATGAAAATCTCGAGGAAGGTAGAAATGTCTCAGAGACTCTCCCTCACTAGAAGTTGTACCCCTAAAATGGAGTTTTACTATTTAACAGGGGAATTGCCATCAATATCAGGTCCCCAGTGTATGCTGTCATTGACTGGGTGTCCAGCCTGTAATGTTCTGGTGCTTTGACCCATGTATGAGGAGTAAAATACATTCACCTGAAAAGAAAGCAAATTTCCTCTAACACTTTCACAGTGCTACTGTGTAAGCAATAAAGACCTGTAAAGTGCCACCCTGTTAACAATGCAGACTTGTTAAGTACAGTGCCACCCTGTAATCAGTGCAGACCTGTGCAATACAGTGCCACCCTGTAAACAGTGCAGACCTGTAAAGTACAGTGCCACCCTGTAAACAGTGCAGACCTGTAAAGTACAGCACCACCCTGTAAATAGTGCAGACCTGTACAATACAGTGCTACCCTGTATACAGTGCAGAACTGTGAAGTACAGTGCCACCTGTAAATAATGCAGACCTGTACAATACAGTGCCACCCTGTAAAGTACAGTGCCACCTGTAAATAATGCAGACCTGTACAATACAGTGCTACCTGTAAGCAGTGCAGACCTGTAAAGTACAGGGCCACCTGTAAACAATGCAGACCTGTAAAGTACAGTGCCACCCTGTAAACAATGAAGACCTGTAAAGTGCAGTGCTGACTCATAAACAATGCAGACCTGTAAAGTACTTTGCTGCCCTGTAAACAATGCAGATCTGTAAAGTACCTTGCTGCCGTGTAAACAATGCAGACCTGTAGAATAGAATCATGCTGTCCATCATCATGTAGGATGTTAACTAGGCAGTGATTCATTCAAATGCATGGCATCCAGTGCCATGCACTGTACCACACAGGCATGTTACAGTCCTATGGGTGGGTGGGGGAGGGGTTGTCTGAGGTCTGGTTAATTGTTTTTATTTCAAATACATGAAATATATCAAAAGAAATTGAGTGGCCCAGGAATTAAAACAAAAAAAACCCCAAACATATGGACTGTATCAAAATCTCCTGTGATTTAAAGCTGTAAGATATGAAGGTAATATGCGGCAGGCCTAGGGTATTGATTGATGGGACATACAGCATGGTGTGATATGGACATATACATGTAGGGTTACCAACCGTTAAGCACATAATTCACATTTCCATGGAATGATTAAATCATTACAGTCATTTCCAAAAGACCAGACATCTGTGTTTGTCAATAATTATGAAATTTTTTTTTTTTTTTTTGTGCATGTGTGTATGTGTGTGGGGGTGGTGGTGTTAAACAACGAAAAGTTTGCAATTAACATAAAAAATTTATTTCTTGTGTGTGAAGGGGACTAGTTTTATATATATGCCATTAATGCAGTTTGTGTGCATTCTTCCAGTGGGGTGTTCCTGGTTACTTACATCGCCCTGGCCTGCTGCTCTGGTCTCAGGCGCAGCTTCCCGGCAAACTTCATCTGCCTGGGTGTCTTTGTAAGTATCCACATGTACGAAGAGTGATACATTCATTAACTATGTTTCTCCCTCACTTGTTATTGTTTTCTGTGTGGAAGGGACAAAGCACACTTTCAGTAGTTTTGTGCCTAGCCAAGTCAAGTACAGTTTTTCTTTTGTAGAAATACATAAATGCCAATGCCATAAAAATATTGTTTTGTGTTCATTTGTGAAAAATTGGCATTTCTCTGTTGATAGTGGTTTTATGATGCAATGTTTTTGAAAAGGCTCTTTAAGAGGGAATCCTTAGAGTCGCTCAGTAAGATTCAGGTAGTATTTAGTGCAATAGATTGAAATGATGATAATATGCATCTCAAGGAAAAAAAAAAAAAAAAAAAAAAAAACCCTCTCTGTCTCATATCTGAGATAGGTAAGGAGGAAATCCCTGAGACTTTTCGGGAGTTTTTTTTTTTGTGGCAGTTAAGCGTGTACATGTGCATGTGTGATGATCGAGGTAATATAATTATGTATTGAAGCCATTAGCCATTACGTGTGTCCTGAAATGATTTTTCAGTTTGTCACTAGCCATATCTTCAAGCTAATACTACATGTGTCTGAAAATATGTTACAGACAGTGGCGCTGTCCTATATGGCGGCAACAATCAGCAGGTCAGTTTGCCATTTTGGTGTATGTGACACTATCTCGCTAATAACAAAATACAGTGAAACCTCATTATAACGACACTCAAATATCCAGCATATTCAGTATAATGACACAAATTTGCAGGGGAAAAACTTCATTGCTTTTGTTATTTGATTCATTAATCTGAAATATTCAGTTATCTGACATATTTCCGAGGGAACAGATGGTGTCACTATAAGGAGTTTTCACTGTACTGTAAGTGATAGCAGCAAATTTTCCTTTATAAGTAGCTTAATTTTATGATACCTTGGCAGCCTATCTTTAAGATGCACATCCTGAGAGCTGTCTAAGAAGCACATGGTGATTAGACCGGTACACATTGTAACAGCACAGTAGAATTGTTTCTCAGCATATGGTCAATATTGTTAAAGTGGACGGTATGAAATATGGCCTCCAGGTGTCAGCACATGATGGTTACCTACCAAGTGAGTTGTGGGTCTTCTTGAAGCTTTCAGGTGCTGCCTTGTTCATCTGTGGCTTTTTGGTCCATCTTGTATTTCATATGTAATTTTGAACTCTTTCTAAGCCTTCTCGTCCAAGTTAAAAGTGCTGCTTTAACACTGCGCAAAGAGTGAAATTGGGCCTGAAGTTTCTCATATGATAGATAAGCTCTGATGAACGCAAAATTGAATCTTGTTCAAGTAAAAATAACCATGGTATAAAATTAGAAGCACAATTAGCAAAAGTAATGTTTGTTATTATGCCCATTTCCTTCTGGATGCTGTGCAGATAGTAAAATTTTGCTTGTCCATCCATCCAGCATTAAAATTGTCAGATTTGTGTCAGGTGTATGTAGAAAACCATTTGGGGTGCAACCTTGAAACTTGTGGGAACATTTATCAATATATAAAGGTGTGCACCCGGGGTTTTCTGTGTCTCTTAGAATAATTATTCTGTGTTAATTAATCATTAATTTACTTTGGGTAAATGTTGATTCGACCTTAGACTTGTCAGATTTGTGTCGCATGTAACCCATAAAGTATTTGAGGTACACCCATGAAACTTGGCGGGAACATTACTCAATATATGAAGATGTGCACCTAGAGTTTTGTTGGTCTCTTGGATAATTATCCTCTGATAATTAATGATTAATTGGTGAAAATGTTGATTAAGCGCACAGAATAACACCATAGGTCACTTAAGCTGGTTACCAGGCCCCAGGGTCCAGTGGCGTCACCATGCTGCTGCTTACATCCAGGCCTTGTGGCATGCCACAGTCCTCCTGGTGGCCGTAATGAGTCATAGCAGGTTACAGACTACAGTTGTGATTGGCTGGTTGCGCATCCCAACGGAGATAGTGCGTAATTGTGAAAATACTGTGTTTTCAGCATGCTGTAGCTTCTGTTTAAATAAAGTTAGCTAAGTCAGGTTTGCTGCATTGCAGAGTTGCTTCATTGGTGGTCGTATAGGTGCACTGTCTTTAAGGCCAGGTGGGAACTTTATGGTGGGGAAGGACAATGATGTGACCCTGGCAAGAGCACAGTTCATACACCTGTATAAAGCTGACATCCAGGTGTTGTTTCGTATTTCGATTATCACAAATTAACGAGCTGGGAATTGTATGACAAAAATCTGTCCATATGTTTCTGACATTTTTATCTGTTAAATGCCGTTCACGGAATTTCAAAATACCAAAATACTGATTTTTTAGACTGAAAAATGCTAATATGAAAAATAGAAGGATTTATAACTGTGGTCTGTGGCCAGCAAGCATGGGCAAATCAGTTTCCCACTGTGGCGTCCATTTATAGTGGATAGGTAGTGTTGGAAGCTCCCGCTTTTTTCTTACCTTTTCGCTCTTGTTTCTATTTCCGTCCCGTGGTAGTTGTTAGTTTTCCTGGGAAACTGGTCGTATCACCCACTTGGTCAGTCCAGGTTTTATGGCATGTGTGACGGTCCTATGGATATGGATGTGGAGTTGGACATATGTTGGGGTGCCAACCACCAGGATGCTCCACCAGGATGACAATCCTGTGTGTCACTCCTGCATGTCTAGTAGCGGCATTTTAAGCACTGAATAGAGTCTGTGCAACATTTGTCGATGATGGATGTCTTCTTGGTGGCAAAGAAGATGTGCACCTGGGGTTTGGTTTGTTTCTTGGATTAAATATCCTCTTATAATTAATTATTAATTAGTGAAAGTGATGATTTGATGTTAGACTTTTCAGATTTGTGTTGCACATATCTCAAGAAGTTGTATATAAGTCGCGATATCTCAAAAAATATACACCGTAGGTGTACCAATTTTTGTTGGAGGTGTAGCTTATAATGGACCAGGTTCCTATAGAAAACAAACTTTCTCTTATTATTTTAAAACTTTTTCTAAAACTAAGTATTTGTTTCAAGGTCGTCTGAGTGGCACACAAGGGGACAAAGTTACCATAATACATTGGTCCCTGTCTTGAGAGGCCACCCCAAAGGTAAGGCCCAAAAGTGGCCTCTCGTTAGAGGTACAGTAACATGGAAAAGATAGCAGCAGGGACCTGCCAAAAGTCGCCTTTCAAGCCAGGTGGCCTCTCATTGGAGTGACCTCTCAAGACAGGGACCACTGTATCTCAAAAAATATTTACTGTAGCTTTACCAAATTTTTGTCATGGAAGAACCTTATGATGGACCAGGTTCCCATTCAAAACCAAGGATCCTATTTGTATGTATAAACTTAAAAAAGTATTTTTTTGAATGCTGTTTGAGTGGCACACAAGGGGATGATGTTACCATAATATTTTGACAAGAATTCATTGCAGCTTCACCAATTTTTTATCAGAGATGCACATTATAATGGATCACATTCCTTTTTTTAAAATATTTTAAAAAATTTCATGGCGAGGTACATACAATAAACATCAATATTGACTATTAATTCTCATACAACATTTGGTCATACAACTACTTTTTCCCATTGATATTCATTCCATTTCTAACGAAATATGTTTCCATTTTCCTTCATGCTTCTTCACGCTATCATTTTTACTGCTATATTATACTCAGTGAATTTTATTTCTTGTACTTTCTTTAAAAAAACCTTCCATTGTTGGCCACTTTTTCTCATGACCTAGATATAAGTAATATTTTGCCACTAAAAATATAAAAGACCAGAATTGCAAAAAACCTTCTGTTTCCATTCCAAGTAAAATTTCACTTCTAAAAAACTTATATCAGATGAAGACTGTTCTTTTATCCATTTCAAAACCTGATGCCAAACCTTCGAATAATAACACATTCATAGAAGTAATGAATTTGTGTCTGTTCCTCTTCATTACACAAGGAGCACAAAGCACTGTCTTTAATTCCATATAAATACAATTTGTAATGTGTAAATATTATCCGATGTAAAAATCTATACTGGAATGCCCATAGCTTAGCAGATATAGTACATTTATAAATTTGGCTAAACAACATTCCCAGTATTCATCTTGAATGTTTATACCTAATACTTCATTCCATTAATGCACCATATTAATGGGAGGTATAAATACCTGATCACTCAGCATTGAGTAAAAAAATTTTGAAGATTTTCTGCCTTCATTTCTTTATCAATTAAATATACAAATGTTTCCAATTTTGCCTCTGACCTTCTTGAATTATGTTCTTTCATTTTCTAGGAATTGCAGCGATAATACCTCCATATTTTAAATAGTTTGTTCTCATTTGTTTATTACAAAATGCTTTGAAACACACGAAATAACCATTTTCATCCAATAAATCAAGTACAGTATTTATACCTCCCTGACACCAATTTACCAAATGAACCGGTTTTTTTCTCGATTCTAACCCATGAATTGAACCATAGGTATTGATGAACAATATCTACGTATTTATTAGGCTCATGAGAATTAATGCTGCCCCACAGTTTTATTACTTCTTTCCAGAATATACTTTTTAAATTTTCAAACACATGATCAAAATCCTTTAAATTTATGTTACAATTCCATATATTTTCAGAAGCGGGCAATTGATGAAGTATAAACATTTTCCATGCATCTTTACTTTCATTACTTATAAGTCTCTTTATCCAACCCAATTTTACAGCTTGATTTTGAGAAACAATATGTATTATTTTCAATCCCCCTTGATCCTCTGGTCCAATAACTGTGTTGCGCTTTATTTTATCTTTGCCTCCACTCCACAGAATACTCTACATTTGAGATTCAACTTGTTTGAAAAAACTCTCTCTAGTATTTCTTGACCCTGGACTTGGCACCACTGTCATGACATAAATTAATTGTGACAAAGCGAAGGTCTTCAAAATAGTCACTTTACCGTATAATGAAAAATGTCGCTGTGACCACGTTTCATTGAGTTTTTACTTTTTTGTAAAAGTGGATTATAATTTAAATTGTTCTTTTTTTTTTTTCATTTGGATTCAACTTTGCGTTGACAACCACTGTCACAAGAAGTTCGGAGCTCTGTGTTACGTAATCAGAAGCCCGTGTTTTACGCAGCAACGAAAAGTTATACTCTGGTAGATAAACAGACTTTATGTCATTTTCCCTTCAGTCCCTGATGAGTTTCAGTGGATATGAAACCGGTCAGACCCTTCTCCACTAGCCGTTGCAACCTTCGCCCGGTATTTTTAGCTGATAATTTAAATTGGCCACTTTATTTTGTATTTGGGGATATTAATATTCCTAGCAGCCTCACAGGACCTTTTGTCCATTTTATCTTTTTAGTTGTCTTTATCATGAATTGAGAATTTTTAAAACCTCAATAGGCATAATTTCTCTTTTGTCATAGGTAACTTTCAATCCAGAATATTTTTCAAACTTATCAAATACCTTAATTACTTCTTGCAGGCTTTCCTTATTGGCCATAATCATTAAACAAGTATCAACTGCGTACTGGCTAATTTTGTGGTGTGTCTCTCACATCTTAACGCCTTAGATTTTTTCATTTTGTCGAACAATTATACCTAAATTTTCTGCACTGAATAAAGATAAATATGGTGAGAGTGGACAACCTTGGCGCACGCCGTGAGATAGCATAAACGGTTGTGTGGCCGAACCATTATTAAGGACCTGACTGTTTGCATTACTATATACTGGTTCAATCCATTTCCTGAAGCTGGGGCCAAAATTGAAAAATTGTAATATTTTTTTAACAAATTTTCAATCTACTGTGTCAAATGCCTTTTCAAAGTCAGTGTACATAGCAAGGGCTGGGATCTCTTCACTATCTGTAAAAGCCAAAATATCAATCATTCTCAATATGTTCTCTTCTATATATCTATTTTGTGGAAATCCTGGTTGGTCTTGTTCAATGATATTTGGCAGTTCTCTTCTATATATCTATTTTGTGGAAATCCTGGTTGGTCTTGTTCAATGATATTTGGCAGAACTCTCCTCATCCTATGGGATAAACATTTTGTTACTATTTTATAATTTGTATTCAATAGCGAAATCGGTATCCAATTTTTAAGATTAAGTGGATCTTTATCCTTTCTCGGTGAAAGAGTAATAAGTCCCTGACGTTGTGATATTGATAAATTTCCATTTTCATTTGCAAAATATATAGAATTTAATAACAGGTCCTTAATTTCATTCCAAAATTCTTTGTAAAATTCTATTGGCAACCCATCTGTCCCTGGGCTTTTATTGTTTTTAAAAGTCTTGATGACTGCACTAATTTCAGTTTCAGTCAAGGGACCCTCACAGACTTCCTGCTCATCCTCTGTAAGTTTGGTGACACTTTCAGGCTTTTGGATCTCTTGGTTTTATTCTACCCCTATGGTTTCCTGTGCTGTATACAGTTTCTTATAAAACAGTAGCTGTTCCTCAGGTATTTGAGTTTTATCAGTTGACACTACCCCGTTAGACAATTGTAACTGACCAATAACTTTATTATTATAATAATTTCACCGTTCTAAATCTAAAAAGTAATTGGTCACTTTTTCCCCTACTTCATACCATTGCACTTAGCATCTTATTAGTGCTCCTTTGGTTTTACATTCTACTTGTCTTTCTAATTCCTCTTTTATTGATTTTATCTCGGCTTCAAATTTTCTGTGGTCCTGATCTATTTGTTGCAGCTCTTCTACTTCTTTTAACCTATCTTCTATCTCTTTAATTTTATTTAGTCCACTTTTTTTCTTCATGGATGCATATTTTATTGTTTCTCCTCTTATTTCTGCTTTCACAGTACCCCAAATAAGAAACAGATTTGCTTCTACATTAATTTCTACTGTGTCAACAATAGTATGTTTTATCAGTTCCATCTATTCCTTATCCGATAGTAAAGAGCAGTTTAGCTTCCAGAAACCCCTGCCCGTCTCATTTATATTTGTCAGTAAAGTCAAATTAATCTTTGAATGATCAGTTTTATAACCAGGTTTTATATCTGTATCACTTATTTGAGAAGACAAGCCAAAAGATATAAGAAAAAAGTCTAATCTACAAAATAAAATGTTTGGGTTATTGGAATGCCAAGTAAATCTAAATTTATCTGGATTTTGAATCCGCCAAATATATATAAAGTCTGTGTCTTCCATCCATGATAACAAGGTCACCTGTGCATTAGAATGGGTTTGTGCTCAACCTCCTCTCTTATCCTTACTTGCGTCTAAAACTAAAATTGAAATCACCTCTGAGAACTCTGTTGTCGTTCGGGATACCCTCTATAAGATTCATAATATTTTCAAAAAAGGCTGGGTTATCTTGGTTTGGACCATACATATTTGATAAAGTGAATCTTTTGGAACCAACTGTCAAGTCAGCAATAATGTACCAACCATTTGTGTCTGTATTAACATCATGAATTTCAGGATGAAAGTTGTTTTTAAACAGCATACTAACGCCTTCAGATTCACTTGTTCTGTGTGAAAATAGAATCGTAAAGACCCATTCAGCTTTCCATAGCTTTTCTGTATCTGGGGTGCAGTGTGTTTCCTGTAAGGATATAATCCCTGCTTCACTTCTTTGCTAATAATGGAAGACTTCACGTCTTTTTGTATGGTAACACAGACCTCTGACATTTAGAGAACTAATCAAAACAGACATCTTTCACTAAATATTACTACCATCAATGATTCCTTATCTCTATCCAAAACCAACATGCATGTGAAGATGCTAGACACAATATATACCGGCATAAAACCAGAATCTATATGTACCTCACTACAGCGCATTCTATATACTTTCGAACACATTACCACAACAACATATAAAACAAAAAGCCTACGAAACATACATACGCCGCGCTTGATCCCAAGTCCCAGCTGAGCACACCAAAGAGCCCAAAATTGGGTAATAGCAACAAAAAAACAACTACAATACATACAAACAAAGGACGTTGTTGACCTTGGAGTGTGGTCAATCTACATATTGGGTCAAAGTGCATTGGACCACATTCCAATTGAAAATCAGCATCCTCTTATTAATTTTAAACTTTTTACAAAACTTTTGAAGTATGCATTTGAAGGCTGTCTTGAGTGGTGTGCAAGTGGACAATGTTACCATAATATCTCGAGAAGGACTCGTCACAGCTTCATCAAATTTTTGATGTACATGTAGTTACACCATATTATGACACCTTTCCTAAAAAGAGGTTACCTACAAATACTTCTATGTATTATAGTAGAAAATATTCACTATTAAAAGTCCCAGCTTTGAGGGGCTACTTATCCTAAAAGACATTTTTCTCTGTAGAGCTTTGTGCTTTTTCTTATAACCCTTGTATGAGTCTTTCAAGGTAGCTTTTAATATTCTGTACACATTCCCTTTAAGCATGTCTATAAGAAAAGAAAAAAATTGCAGAATTGGGGAAAAAAGATTGTGGGTACCAAGGGTAATGCATTCTCTGAGCGCAAATTTTTTTTGTAATATCATTTGTGTGTCATCAGTATTTTCACTCTCTGTACTGTAAGGGGGAATGAAGGAGTATGTTTTCGTAACAAAATTGTCAAATAAATCTGATAAAGAGAAAAAGGTAAATGAGAAATGTGATTGTAACATCTACTTCACTGAGGTAAGTGGGAAGATAGTGAAATATTGGAATGTATTTAATTGGAACATGATTAATATTCCGGCAGCATCAGTTTGTTATTTGCAGTACAGACTCATATGAGACATCTGAAGCTTAGGTATGTCTTTGAAACAACCAATATGGGAAAAAGGTATTGTAGACATGAACTGGGGAACATAGGGGCAGCATTTGTGGTAAAGAAAGAACTTGTCTGATTTCAGTTTCTATGACACAAAGATCGTGCTGATTGCAGCTGGAATCACAGCAGTGGTATGTCTGTCCATCACCCTGTTTGCGATACAGACCAAGGTGCGTGTTAATGTTACTAATCCTGTCTTGATTATCATTTCCCATTTGCCTCCAAAACAAGCAAGCATCATTGTGACTGGCCACTGGAGGGCAGCACTAATCCTGGTTGGCAGTGTCATCCACATACAAGTTACCCTGGCAGATGGCTGTGTTGGAACTGATATCTGTGAAATTACAATTCATTTGGCAAACTGCTTCCCTAATGCATGTACATGATGTACATTATCTGGATTCTGTTTGCACATTCTGCTTTAGTTCTTGAAGGTTCTTTTCATTCATCCCTTTTTTTTTCTAAATTCTTGCAAATCATGTGCCACCTGCACTCATCTGTAAAATCATCACCAATCAGAACTCGAATCAAGTTATCTACCTCCACAATGCACTGTTTCTGAGCATTAGCAGTGCAACATGCCAACCAAGTGCAGGGGAATAACAAATGTAAAATAACAAAGGAATATATAGCCCAAATAATTTAATACTGTCTGCAGGAAAGTCATCAACTTTTTTGGGTACTGTAAGTGGATTATAATTTTCATATCTGACTTAAGTTTTATCAGAAATCCCTGAACAAGAAGTGTATTTTAAAGAGTGTAACTGGGCAGTCTTGGGTAAAGTTGGCCCAGTGTGTGAGCAGCTGCATGTTCCTCTGACCTCATTTGACCAATGTGTTGCCAGTAGCTGGGAGTTATCATATCTCTGCACATGCTCAGAGCAGTGCATTGTGGAGGTAAACGTAAGCCAATGCTACCACCCCACCAGTGACTGCCTAAACCGGCAATATATGCATAAGGACATGCTAAGGCTTAATATCTGTGAATGTAAGGTAAAGTTCCTTGAAATTAGATGAGTAGAATGTACATAGACAGTGAGTAATAAAGCTGCATGGCCAAAATAACATTAGCCCAATCACAGGCCTGTTTTAAAGGAAGGCTCTTGTGAACCTTAAATTCCAGCTAAATAGTCACCCTAACTATTGTATATGTGTTGGAAGTATTAAGTCATTTTTGGTATCATATTTTTTTAGGAAGATGAAACTTCAAATCTGTTTACATTGTATAAGCATGTTGTCCACCATGCTATGAAACCATGCAAAGATTCCAACCAATAGGAATGTTGTGCATTGAGATATACGGAACATCTATGGTAACTACCACTGCGTAGTGAGCAGTATTGTTGGTGCAACTCTGCAGAAGAATGCAAACTAAGCAGGCTGCAGCACATCATACAGTAAAGTGTCACAACTGCTCTAGCCTGTCAGATTAGCACCCAGGCATGTGAACTAGCAACTAATTGGCCCATTGTGTTTCCTGGAATTATTGTGTAAACACTTGCAGAGTCCAGTCTTTGATATTGGATTCTGCCCCCCCCCCCCCCCCCCCCCCCATAATCCTTCAAGATTTACCCATGATGCCTGAAGATTTCTTGGAAGTTCCAAACACCATCTGCTTCCTGTGATTGATAAAAATTAGTGGATCTCCCTCTAAGAAATTATTCAAACAGTTTGAAACATCATTATTGCATTTTTTATGTGCTACGTCATTGTTATAGTGAAATTGTTGCACCAAACATGATAATTCATCAGGGCCATCCTTCAAAATGGAACAAACAGTTTAGAGCTGTCTTGGTATAGAAAAAACTGAGAAGCCAAAGATTGACAATAATACGTTTTGTCTTATTGTAGCTGCAGCTAACATGAATTTACTTGACTCATGAATAACTGCAGATTATAAAAGAGGGTGTCATATTACCTTATAAGTATTTCTTTGGAGCTAAACCTTACCAGAAAAAGGCTGTAAAAATGATCCTCGTGTATTAGGAAACAGAAGTCTGCATATCAAATAAAATTACACCACGCCTGATACAAACCAAATGATGAAGAACTTAATTTGTAATATTTATCATGCTTGCTGGTGGCATAAGTCAAATAGTGCATTCAGCAGAAATAAAAAGCAGTGAATGTGATTGGTTGTTGCAGATCGACTTCACCATGTGTGGAGGACTCCTTTTCGCCCTCTGCATGGTGGTCTTCTTCACGGGAATCGTTTGCATCATCTGGTATGTCACAGTAGGCTACAGCTCCGTAAGTATGAAATATATTTCTTTGCTCCCATTAAGAAGTTCATGCAATCAGTTGCTATAGAAATGAGTCATGACTGAAAAGAATCAGAATCAACAAAACAAATAATTCCATTAGCAGTTGGATATAAATGGAATGAAAACATCAAGTGCAAATGTGAAGAAAATTCTAAGAAATGCACATTTATGCCCACGGTCAGACAATCTTAACTTAATAAACAAGACTGAATACTTGTGGTAAAAGAATTACAGCACCTCACTGAAGTGTGATATTTACAGGCAACAATTTGTTTCTCTAGTTCAAAATGTGGCCATTAGAGGGCAGCCAAGATCAGGTTCTGTTCCAGTCTACAAGTGAAAAACTCCCCAGTATGAAAACAGAAACAAATGACAACTTGCACCTCCAGGGCTGTTAAAAAGGGCAGGAATATGTAGGCCAGTCATCACTCTACATAATAAGGAATTTTTCCTGGTTGCCGCATTTGTGAGTTATCAGACGCTAGGTGCATCATGTATCAGAATACACACAGGCCATGGGTCTCAACACCCCATACGCAATGGTACAAATACTGGTCATGATAACGACCACGTGTGTAAGAATCATTAACAGAAACATTGATCAAGGGAGTCTCTGGTATGCTGGTACAAATAGTAATTTTGCCGTAGCACAAGGTATGGAAATTAAGAATATGTGCAAATAAGGGGTTGGTACGAAGAACAGAAATTAAAAGGAATTCCAGTACGTAAGTACAACAAATAAAAATTCCCAGTACATAAAACCCCATACTATCTCCATTGATCATTTTATCAGTACAAGTCATTGGATATGTATAAAACAAGAGAGCCCTAACTTCCCAAAGACACCATTAATGATCCTTCACCTGGTTCAACCCTTTCCCCCCTGAGTTGAGGCCGAGTCAGCAGCTTTCCTTGGCATGGGTTGACCACTCTAGTGACCATTCCATGGCAGGGAAAGCTGTTGACACGAGGCATGTAATCCTCATCAGTGGTATCTACAATTCTCTGTCAGATAGTTTTTCATTACTAACGAGATTAGTCAAAATCATTAAGGCACATCATATTTAGCTACCAGCCAGCTTTGACCAGTTTAAGGGGAATCAAGTTAAGGTTGTTCTCAGGTGAGCACACACTGATTAGAGGCAATGGTGATGCAGAAGCTGATAAGTGGTTTGATTTAATAGGATATTCTGGCCTATTAGCAGAGGTTACCTAGAACTACATTGATAACAGATCAGGAAAAATATCATGTTCATTCCTGTTGTAGGACACACCCTAATAGAAGCACACTCCCCACTTTTTAATCTTAGGAGTTTATTAAAAATTCAGTGTCTTTCAATATTTCAAAAAATTAACTGCTTTTGACGAAAGAAGAGGGTTCATTGTTGTTATTTTATGCCATTTGGATTCTATAATAAGTGCATTAATGCTTGTGGTATTGTAAATTAAGGCATATCTCTGTCAAAAAACTCGGCAAAAAGCATACATGTATGTGCTTCAGGAAATCTTTGCATTAGCACAGGGTGCCACTATTAGAATGAATATGGCAGATGGCCCCTGTGAAAGTGATTGCGCTTTTGTCTCATTGTATCTGCAGCATTTTATACTGACAAGACTAGTAACTTTTCATTGAGGTACTAAGAAATGCCAGTTATGTTGACCAACATTCTTTGTTTTTGGCTTCTAGGTACATAACAACACATGCACCCCCTAAAGCTAAATTGACCAGTACTCTCTTTTGTTGGAGGTGCATATCTGTATTTTCTACAAGCCTGTTTCTAACCTTGATATCTATAAGGTTAGCAATCATCAGTCATTTATCACCTCTTAGTGACAAGACATTAATTTTGATGTAAATTGTGACACACCTACATGTGCAAACTTATTGTTCTTTGTTCCCGAAAGTGAATATTTTTGTGGTTTTCCTACTTCTAGCACTACAGAGTTGCCGGACAGATTGGCACTAGGGGCCCACATATGAACGGTTTCTCGTTACCATGGCTCACTAGTTCCTCAAGAAATGAAGGGCTGAAAATTTATCTTGTTGTAGGCCCTCCACTGGTCAACACATTGACATCCACTTTGGATAGCCTCATGATCGAAAATTTGACAACTTTTTTTCTCCTAAAAGTTTGCATTTAAAAAATATACGTGTAAATGTACGGAAATCATTATACCAATGTGACCCAGCTTGATCACACGTTCAACAAATTTATCATCATGATCATGTATTCTAATGTTTTTCAGATCTTGAATTGTGTGTATGGAGGACTGGCTGCGCTGCTGTTTTCGCTGGTGAGAATTCTGTTGACGTACTTCAAGATATCTAAAATAAACTGGTCACAGAGCTCATGCGATCACTGTTTGTCCATCCTTCGATCATTTCATCCTGAAACTTTTGCTTGAGTGCTCGATGCATTTTACAGTTTTCAAGATACACCATTTAAATTTCTGGCAAATTTTTTATACGTAATAACATATAACCTTCAGGTCAAAGGTCAAGATCAAATCCTTGTTGCATTTTTGTGCTGACTCACAATTTTCGCATATTGGCTTAGACCTTCTGAATAGTGCATCGTAAGCCCAAGATTACTGTTAACCCATAAGGTGCTTTTCTTGGCCATGACCGAGTTAATGATTAGACCCCCTAGCACAAATCGCTGCTAATGCTGTAATCCATATATCCCCAGGATGATGAGAGTTGCCTAGATGGAGTTCCTGTGCTTCCAATTTCAATATCATGCATATTTAAAGAGTTATTTGCAATTAGCAGTAAGAGTCATCACTTCGAAACTGGGATATTTGGGAAAAACAAATCTTCCGCTGCCCGCATCAACTGCATGAACATGACTTTGATTCCATAACTTTGGTCACTGTTTCGTAGGTCGTTTTCACATCTTAATCTGATAAAAATGTCACATTTTTATGTTGTTATTGCATGCAAATGACCAGTTTTGTGGTCTTTGCATAGACAGATGGCATGCTTCCCATTATGGAGCTGGGCAGAAGTAGCAAGAATCATATTACTATATAAACTGGAAGATGAAAATTATTTTTTTTTATATTGGCCCATGTCATGAAACGTCAGAGTTAATTATTCCAAAAGTCACATGATGATGTGCATTGCATCATCATTAGCCAGTAGACAAAAGTGTCTAAAACAGCAACTGATAGCTTTGAAATATGACATTTCTTGCATAAATTAACTGTATTGAAGTAATTATTATCCAATGGGAAATTGCCTAAATAAGTAGCAGAATTCCAGAGCTTCAAAATGGTGTCACACATAGGTGTTTTAATAAAATTTTTATTGACACTCACAGACAAAAGAGACTTCATTACCATGGAAGCAAATGGACACACAGGAACTTTATCTATGATATGTGCTTTTGATAACACTTGCAATGGCACGATCCAAGACATTTTAATCATTTTTTAATACTAATATCTATAAAAGAACTTTTCCCTTTCAAATTATGTTGATCACATAGCAAGCCACATGTGCTAAGTATTACAAAGTATATACAGTAATCCCTCTTTTGAAAGACCACTCCTTTGGGAGACCACCTCCTTTGAGAGACCACAATTGTCAGGTCTCTCTGTAGTACTTTTCATGTTATTTATACCTCCTTTGAGGGACCACCTGCTTTATGTGACCACCTTTTGGGTGGCACAAGGGGCGGTCTCTCAAAGGTGGGACTACTGTATTGTCATACTGATGTAATGCAGTGCCAGAACAAACGTCAACAGATAAATTGATACATTGTAATAGTGTGATGTGACAAGAATCATCCTAGACATTTTAACCCTTAAAGCGCCGATTTAAGACGGAGTCAACAGCTTTCCTCGGGACCCTTTGCGCGCAATGGGCCCAAAGTGTCGCAAGGAAAGCTGTTGACCAAGACTACTTTTTGATTTAGACTAGGCTTGCTGGTATTTGAATGAAAGGTATCTTCTTCAATGCACTTAATTGAAACATGTAAATAGAGTTTGGGTTTCTCTGTCCCCAGATGAACAGACACACACACACAAACCGAAAAGCATTTCGGAGGAACCTCAGTTTGTTTATATAATTATTTGTGTTTTTATTCTAATTTACTGAACCCCATTTTTCAGAAAGAAAAGAAAAAAAAAAAAGACACAAGATGTATGAATTTAAAATTCTTTTGATCTGTTGAAAATCACTCGCCCCTTTGTGATTGAGGTAGAGCATCATGTAGTGTTTTCAAACTAATTAGTGTTTTGTTTTTTTGTAATTGCTGTTTATTGGTATTTTTTATACATCATGGTAAATAAAATGAATACATCAGTACATCATCAAATATAAACAAAAAGTATTACAAGTTACTCCAGTGAATTCATAATACACGACCATCTGTCATTAAAAACCTCTTGTTTTCCTCGAGACTACAAAATGTATTGTTCGGTCAAAATTTTATGCTTGATAAACTTCAAAAAAGCAGGAAAAGATACTCTATGTTTTAGACATAGTTCTCTGTGTACAAAATACTGTGCCTGTAAGAGACAGTTATTAAGGGTATATCTGTCATGTGTTAAAAAAACCAAAAAAAAAAAAAAAAAAAATTTGTTCAGAAAGTACAATATTATCAGACTGGGGGTTACAATGATTCCACCAATCCTGAAATAAATTCCAAAATAACTTAATATTCTTACATTCCAAGAACCGATGGGAGATTGTGTCCTCACTGGCACAGTGATTGCATAATTCACTCTGTACTAATTTCATTTTAAATAATCTTGAGTTATGGGATACGAATTGATGAACTACAGAAAATTGAGATGCTTAGACTTTACTCTCTAATGTGTATTTGTAGGGCAGTAAAAATATTTTTGACCAGTTTTCCATCTCAACATTGAATATTTCTTGCCACACTTTTAAACCAGTAGGTATCTTTGGTTTCTTTCAATTCATTATACACCAATAAAACTCCTTACACGTTATGCCAGAAAGAAATTTAATTTTGCCATTCTGAACCTAGGCATGACAGGAGGAATGAAGTTACCAATTCTAGATCTGTGTAAAATAGTTTTCCAGTGGCCAGGAATTGCCAAACATAATGATAAGTACTGTAAGAAATTTGTTCTTACATTATATTTGGTCTTTAACTCATCCTCACTGATAAAATCTCCCTGATTATTTATATCACCAATGAACCGTATTCCAGCTTTATACCAATTTTTATAGAAAACTCTTCTTTTATCAGTAGTAATAAAGGGATTAAACCATATGAACTCATGGCAAATTTCTTGTGCACTACCAGGTTCAAAAAGCTGTCTAAAATTTGTCCAAGCATTCAGAACATCAACATAAAATTTGGGTACATTTAAGCTTTGTTTGTCCATAGAGCATCTACTATGAAATAAATCCTTAATATTAATATCTGGAACTAATTGTTGGAAAAGCACCTTCAATTTAGCCTCCTTATCACTGAGCAATGGTTTAACCCAATTCAGCCTCAAAGATAACACGAGTTTCAGAGTGCAGAAGTTTAAGACCACCATTAGGTATACATTGATGCATTACTATGTTTTTTTACTTTTGGCATTGAATTTTTCCACACAAAACCATATATTATCGCTTTTTGAACTTGTTTTACAAATTTTTCATCCTTATGTATCATTGGGGCTGCATACAAAAATTTTGATACAGTAAAATTTTTTAAAACTATATTTTTACCAATTAAAGACAAATTTCATATTTTCCACAGTTTAAAAATTTTCTGAAAGGATTGCATTTTAGCATCAAAATTTATTTCAGTCATTGTATTCTCATTTTCACGAAAAACAGTACCGAGAGTAGTAAATTTTCCATCCTTTGGGCCATGTCCAAGGTAAACACTCACTCACGTCACCAAAACTATCGTCACTAATTGATAAAGCCTGTTTAATGCGCTTAAAGCCTGTTTAATGCGCTTATAATCCAATGGAGAAGAGGAACTAGTACTAGAATCAATATCATGATGTCTTCTCTTCTTCTTTGGATCAGTGGGAGTAGCAATCAAATGCTCTTTGCTCATGTATCTTCAAGCAGGCAACACCAGCCTGTTTACATGCAGAGGCGTGGGTCAAGCACTAGAATAGTGCAGGTCAAGCACTGAGACAATCAGCATATAGGTTAGACTGACCACTGCAGTACAATGGTTGAATGATTCTGTGAGGAAACCACTTTCAACATATATTTCAGCCATCCAAAAAGTGTTGTTTTTTCAAAAGATATCTGTCAAGCTGACAGCAGCCAACATAGATTGAATTTGTTTTGAGTACTGTAAATTGCTTTAATTTTGCTGTTATTCTTATTTTCGCTTATTTCGCTGATGCCACAAAACCATGAAATTAAAACTACAGTGAAAAGTCAAAAGTACAAAAACTGTGAAAAAAATTATACACGCGAAAATAAAGCAATTTACAATGACCAAGCAAGTAGAAAGTTATTTTTGACAGGGCTAGTAACGTAAGTACATATACTTCAGATGCTCTGTTTGTGGCTGTTTGAAATTATAGCTGACCTTGGATGCAATATAGGTATGCAAATGTAGATGTTAGATGTGTAATAGGTTAACCCTCTGTTTTTTTCTTTATCACAGTTCTTGGCGTACGATACGCAGATGCTGATGGGCGGACGCAAATTTGAGTTGAGTCCTGAGGAGTACATCTTTGGGGCCCTGCAGCTGTACCTGGATGTGGTTTATCTCTTCCTCATCATTCTGTCCTTGTTTGGCAGTTCCAAGTAGCTTGTCATGGCAACCGTCGTCATGGTAACCACACCTGCCTTAGGAGAGGCTATGGCTGTGCAGCCACAGCAGATCAGTCTGGGCACCATGGCTGAAACTACATGTATTTTCAAGTAATCAAGAGAGCTGTTTTGGATGTTAAATGGCTGCAGTTTTAAGAGTACATGATCAGTCTCTTCACATGAAAAAGGGGTAACTTCACATGGGATGGTAATGATGATTATGATGATGATGACAACGATGATGATCATTATTCAGAGTAAAAATGGCTCAGGGGTATGGTATTTTAGTACAGAGATATCTCTATTCCATAATTATAAACTTTAAGGCAACTATGGTCACATTGTGCACAATTTTCTGACAGCACAACTGTTTCTCTTTTTCTATGGCAAAAATGGTTATATATATATATATCTGCATTTCCTATAACAGATTTTCTGGAATGTAATAATGTGTATTGGGGACAAGCACTATGGAATTTGGCGGTACATGTATGTTCAGTGTACGATATTGTCCTGACACAATAAAGCATCGCCTGTTTAAAATATATGTCAAATTATTGCTAAATATGAATAGCATATATACTATATTTCGTGATTCTGCATTTTTCGAAGCAAGAATGGAAAGATGATGAGACTTCAGCTGAATGTGAAGATTTCATGATAGTGAGTGACTTGGCTGTGCTCTCATGAACTCTCAGCAAATTGACTGGTGTATTGTCTTTCTACAGCAATTAATTGCCCAATAGATGCTATCCCTTCTGGATAGTAACTCGTGTTCCACCATTGTTACAGTAGAATATTCAATGAGTGCAATATTTTTCAAATTTTGACTAATTTGATAAACATTTTGTATCTAAAAAACTTCTCATGATATTTATTTCAACCTGTCAGCTCTAGCAATTGATGTCATGTAGTTTATTTTGCAAGGTCAGTTTCAAGGTCACAACATTTGGTAGCTACCTTGGAATTAAAGACCTAAAACACACACAGCAAGAGGTGTATCTGAATATGCCATGTATTCTAAAAATGGATCCATTTTTGTTCCTTTGAATCTATCATATATGTTTATAGTAAATACAATAAATAAAGGGAATCAATATTATGCAAACATTGTTTTTCGCTTGTGCTACATAGGACTTTAAGCCAACCATGTCAGTTTATACAGGCAAGGTGCAGGTTGCAAACACTTTCTTCTTGTGCAAACCAACAATTTGTATCTAAAAATGTTTAAAAACAAAATGATTGCAAATTTTATAACTACTTTCGTACATCATGCACTTTTAGTAAGGTCAGTTTCAGGGTCAAAAGTCAGAGGTTAAAGGTCAAATGTCATCTAATTTGGCAGCCGTCTTGGAATATGACTACGGTCGCATCCCACAGTCTGCGGACAATTTGACTACAGTTGCTTCCCACAGTGAAGGAGTTAAACATTCTGGTATTTCTGATAGGCCTCTTTTCAGAGGCTGTAAAAGTTAAAACTTCTCGTAAAATGAAGTTAAAAGTATATTCTTAAGTTGTACACCTTTCCTTTCATGTATTTGAAAACACCTGCTGTCTGAAATTTGTTTTTTGTGGGAAATTCTCACAAATTCAGGTGAAAGTTCTGCAAAACTTTGCGAGTGAAGGCAAAAATAAAAAGGTCAGTTATTTTATTGATTAGTATCCTTAAATTAAAATCAAAGTTGCAAATTACGGAAAAGAGGTACATGTTTTGTGTTGATCCTCCGTTAAGCATTCTTTAAATTTGTGACAAAAATTTTCTTATGAGTGTGATTTAGTAAACCTGTGACAGATTATGAGAAACAGACGAGTCCACTATAATTCAAGAAAAATGATAGTTGGTCATGTTCATTGATTTGAGCAAATACGATGATAGTCCTTGAGCTTTTTAGACTGTGGTACTAGCAAGCAATTTCATAGAGCACATTATTTTGCATTGGCTCATGATTTTACACATAAAAATTTGTATATTTGCCAGAGAAGGGGTTGTTGAAGAATATTATTGAACCAATGGCTTGACTTTCTAAATGGGTATATTTTGTTATTCAGAGTGAGCATACAGGTTATTTGTTCATCTGTTTTATCCATCTATAATGGCTCCTCCAGTAGAAGAGGTCACAACAGTTTTATATGTTCAGCTGAATACACAACCCAATACACCAAATTCTTTGGGGCCAGAGTTTGTGTATTTTCATTTGATTGTATGTCACAGTTACCTTGATCAAAGTGGTTATGTTCGATGCTACAGTAACAAAACTCTCTGAATCAAATATTTCAGTTATAATAAACATCTAGATTTACCATGAGAAATTTGTTGTTTGGATGTACAGTTGCTTCTTAATTATTAAATTGCAAATTACAATTGAAATAATGGGCAGTACACTGTTGTTGGCCCTCCTGAATGGATTTTCCCCTTCATGATGGATATTGGAACCTTTTATTCTTGCTCTTCCCTGTTTGAGACATTTGAGAGGAAGTTACTGGGACACCAGCTTTGGAGTCGGTTAAAAACTACACACACATCCACGATATGGAGCTGTGTGGTGCATGCCCATGGTAGTGAACACAAGACAAATATCAGGCGTTCACTTGATCATTTATTGGAGGGCAAACTATAATTTTTACTTAGTGTACAATGTATTTAGATATGTAGATAATGCATAGATATAGCCAAACTATTCAAAATGCCAGATAATTAGTGTATAAATGTATGTACTCAAGAATTAGTGAATTAATATCGAATTGATTCTCATTTTATAACCAAAATGATAACATATTGTCGCTTCAGTGTATGTATTATTTACCAGAGGAATTGTCGTCTCGATGACAGGAAGTGAGCTGGCATATTCATCATCATATTTTTCTTTCAACTTTGAAACTGTAAATGATATTGTTATGTAAATAATATGAATGTATGCAAGATGTAGGGTATTAACACTATTTGCGGTTGCAATTATGCTTTTTAATTTTCTGTATAATTTGTAAGTGGAAGGCTAAATTACCAATAATTTACACTTTTATTCTGTAAAAGTGAATTTTATTTTTATCAAATCAGATCCGTTATTGCCCAATATGTTCATAAAAAGTGAAATGTAGTGTATGTTGGATTTAAGAAAACTTTCCACTTGTTATGTAATCAAGGTGACGGATACTGATAACAACAAGCTTTGTAAGTATACTGTACAATTTGCTGTATAATTTCTATCTGGAAGGCCAAATTATCAGAAATTTTTCCTTTTAGTTTGTAGAAGGGGAGTAATTTTTATCAAATCAGATCAGTTATTGTGTAGTGACGAGATAAACGTAGTAGATGTTGGAAATTGTATGAAATGAGAAAAATTTCAACTTGTCCACATGATACAAAGAAGTTTTTGGTGGGTAAGCTTTATAACTACATGTATAAATTTGAACATGTCCACTGTCACAAAATTTGTGTGCAAGTATTAAATCTTTTAGTGCCCAATTTTTTGACTGGGTCAACAGCTTTTCTCTGCTTGCATTGGGTGCATTAATGCACGTTGAGGAAACCTGTTCACTTGGGATATTCTGTCTGGAGCTACATGTATAGGCATACTGATACTTGAATAAAATGTCTTTTTATGAGGAATACGAATCTGGGATCCTAATGATAATTCAGACTGGTACGTTTGACTTGAGTAAATTGACTTTAGTCATGATTGGCATTGAAAGAGGTAAAAATCGCTCATCTGAAACAAGTGGATGATTGTGGATTTTCTTTTTTAATTATGACAGTATATGTCCTGTTGAGTCAAAGTGTGATGAATAGGATGCAACATAATTCTTGTGAAGTGAAAGGTGCTGTAGACTTGTATATGAGCAATACATTATATTTCTTGCAGATATGTTTTTGTTGTAAATTGACAGACCTGCATCAACTTGATACAATACTGTACATGGGGATGAAGGAAATTTTATTTTATGATTTAGGAAAAAAGTGCTGCCTGTGAAGGTTTTCTGTAGATAGTAACTTACTCAACTAGTTAGATTGGCTTGTCATTCTTGAAAGGAGCAAACAGGATGCCTTATCGTTTTAGATGTGGAAGGATCTCGAGGATTCCACCAATTTGTAGAGCTGTCTTATATGGCATGCAAATTGGCAAGACAAAGTGAAGCAGTTTGACAGTGTCATGCATATGCTGAAATTGCCTTAAAATGTTTCTTGCAATGTCAATACCTGAACATGCCTGGAAGAACAGGTAAACTCTCTCTCTCTCTCTCTCTCTCTCTCTCTCTCTCTCTCTCTCTCTCTCTCTCTCTCTCTCTCTCTCTCTCTCTCTCTCTCTCTCTCTCTCTCTCTCTCTCTCTCTCTCTCTCTCTCTCTCTCTCTCTCTCTCTCCTTTGTGAACACTGCATGTTTCATGACAACATTAAAGAAAGATCAACTTCTGAAACTACAAAATGTTGGGGTGAGAAATTGAATCAGTTTCTTAAGTCACAAATAAGAATGAAAAGAACCACTCTTAATTCACTTAATTTGGTTGTATTTTAATTTATTGCATTGATGACCTAAGTCACAAGAATAAACACACAATGACATAATTTTTTAAACAATGGTTTAATAGGCACTATGTCCACTATAGTAATATGCAAATTTGTGTTAAAGGGCTGAAGTGTAAAATCCTAAAAATTGATACCTGTGAAAGTAAATACCTTTCTGTCATAGTACATTACCAATCCACTACATTTGGTATGATCTTTATAAGATTATATGTACTCCCAAATTTTATCCTGTCAGCAAAACATTCTCCTTATACAGTTACGCCCGGCTAAAAGTTAACAGCCAAACGCTTTTTTCGTGTTTTGCTGGTGTTTGGCTTGTGTCTGGAAATGTTTGAAAACGTTTGGAATGTGTTTGGAAAGCGTTTGCGAAAAATTTTAAACACTTTTACACAACATTCGAACACTTTCACAAAGCTACCGAACACTTCTTCAAACGCATTCAAACACTTTCCAAACGCATTGAACAATTACCCGAACAATTTCAAACACTTCCATTACCTGGTGAAAAAATTTCAGATTGACTGGCTGAAATCAGTTTACGTCCACTGAAGCAAATTCAATGGGTGGTGTCATGTACATCAATTTGTCACGCAAACAAGAAACCAATGATATAGTCTACAATATATACACATGCATTTTAAGTGATACACGTACAAACTGTTAGATAGAACTGATTTTTTTGAAAAAGCATAATTTCAACTTTATTGTGAAATATACATAGTAGAGCTTTTTGGCTTATCCATAAATGAAGGCATGCACATGTTGGGATTTTTAGGTGCTGATAAGCTTTTTAGACACTTCTTAAAAAATATTCCTGTCATTAGAATTAGATTACCAAGTGTACATGTACATGTACATGTATCACATACGTTTGGCGCAAAATGTAAAGTGTTTGAAAGCGTTTGGAAAAGTGTTTGAAAACATTCGGCTCTCACCAAACGCGTTCGGCAAAGTGTTTGAAAGCGTTTGGCAAAGTGTTTGTAAAGCATTTGGAAAGTGTTTGCAAGGTGTTTACTTCGCGTTTGCAAAACGTTTGACTTTCACTGAAAGTGTTTGGGAAACGGTGGTGCGTTTGGCGTTTGTTAACTTGGACGCGAACGTAACTGTATAATGTTCCCATAAACTGGAGGCCAACAGTGTGCTCTAAAACAGGTGGCCATCTTGCCCTGTACTTGACGTCCGGTAGTGACCAATCACGCCAGTTTTCTCTTTTTGGCTTCTGCTGCATCCATGTCATTTTCTACTCCACAGAGCTTTTTACATAGTTTTGATTTATTGTGTTCATTATTTTATCAAACCTACTTTCTCTGAAGTTCATGGATTGGTGTAGTATTGGACTTCATAATCTTGGGACTTCTATAGGATGCTTCCTATTCTGTGCATGAGTCAACATAAAGGTGAAGTTCCCACATCCTCTTTGTCTTTAAGAGGGCATCTGGTGATGGTTTTGGTAAAAGGGATGCTAAAGGACACACCATGGCAAGTTGGGACAATCAAAAACACTGCCATCACTGCTAGAAGCAACTTTGAGGAGTTTGATGCTCCAAGGAAAACCTCTGCAATATATGTGAGATTGGCCCTAGGCATACTAGCAAAAAGTTGCAAAAGCAGATCAGAAGTATGAGCAGAAAAAGTAGGAATAAGCCATTTGTCAGGCTGCAGCCTCTCTTTCATCCTTGAACCCTGTCTACATCAATGGTCCTGGCAGCCTATGTCAACAGTCACTAGCCATTCATGTTCCATATCAGCACCAACAGTGCTCCACTCCAACTTCACAAAGAGCTAGATCCGACCCATCCATATATACAAACAACTCAACAGTGTAGGCTTGGCCTCCAGCTACAGGTCCTGCCACACCCAGTTTACATGAGGCATCAGACCAGGCATTTGTAGCAGGCATCAGCAACAGGCATGTCCCATTGCTTTTATCACAACTTCAGACTTCCTAGCAGGACCTTGCACAGGCCCCTGCACAAGCCCAGCCTTTGGCGTTCCCGCTCTGCCCATCGCTTAGGACCAGCTCCACACCCAGTACCTTCTGTGCTTTCCTTTTGGGAAGGACTTGGCCCATGAGAAGGTACAGAGGGTGCACCAGCATGGTAGCAAGCCCAGAAGTCTCTGTCTTGCCATTGTTCACAGGCCCCATCAACACCTCGCCAAACAGGGCTGCCTGCAGACAATAAGATACACTGGTCATTAGACAAGACAGCTCGTTTGCTTAGCCAGTTTCCCTCAATTGCCAGGGGCACCCTACCTCCACTGGGCAGACCTCATTTTCCTTTTGCATTGACACTGATTAGGAAACTTCATCAGAAGGCCTCGCCAATGCCAAGGATTCCCTCAGTGACTTCAATAAAAACCATTAAGATCACTAGAAGCAAAGATCTTGTGGAACGAAAGCCCTTGCTCCAACCCTGCAGACACTGGCATTGACCAGCCATCTTCAGTGCTGGCCTCCAGCAGGATCAGGAGTCCCGAGCTTAGACCTCACACCCAAAGGTGTTTTGGTTTTCCATCCACAGGAGCAGGATATCATTGACAGAGACATTGCTCCACTGTTTCTGGGCCAGCAGATATCTCTAGAGGCACACAGTAGCTGGCACAACCAATCACCTTCCCTCTCCTTCATGTTATCCAATTGGGAAGATGAAGGGGGGAGGAGTAGTTCCATGTGTGTACCCATTTTCTGCACATGGAGTCCAAGCACTTCTTACATTAGCATCACATACATCAAACAGTCAGCAAAAGCACATCATCATGGAAAATAATAAAGGTGATGATATAAGACATCACCGCTTGCCTTGTCATGAGGAAGAGGAGGTATGAGGACTCAATATGGAGGATGCAGAAGGGCTTCTGGATGATGTAACCAGCCTTATCATGAACATAATAGTGACGTCGACATAATAGTGGACCATTTCTGGAATCAGGGTCTGGGATCACTGAAGAAACTGCAGCTCTGGTCTCTGAGGCTGATGTCTTGAAGGACAGGAGAAAAGAACAGTCTGCAATACCCTTCTTGACATATATCAGGGAGGAGGAGCAGACGAGGACAATGTCTGAACAAGTGGAGTTCTCAACAGCCGGCTGGTCACACAACTTCAACTTGTCAGAGTGTCTCCCCAAGCCCAGGAACCTACTCAAGACATACAAGGTGCCATCATACAAATGGTACATAAAACCTTGCCTGGCTCAGGAGGAGTGCAGTACCCTGTATCCAGAAAACAAGTCTACACCTGCCGTGTACTTACTACACTGGCTCCTTGACAGGATCATATCGGACATCAGAATTGTCCTGCTGGCACTGTCCACATATGATAAAAAGGACCTAACCCCAAGCCAACTGCTTTGCAGGCTTACTGACTGTTTAGATTTGGACCTCAAAAGTCTTCAATTCTTTAAGCTAGACAGAGCAGTCCAGAGTCCTTATTGATGTATCATGGCCTGGAGGACATGGTTCACCTGGAAGTTAACTCTTTCCTGATCCAACAACTGGTGTGCCTCAAAGTGATGGCAGGAACTGGGCACTGTGGGTAGCACCTGTACAGTTTACTCATTGACCAGTCGTTGTTGTTTAATCCAGAAGTACTGCTGTCCGACATACAGGACAACAGCCACAAGTCCCACATCCGAATACGGCAGGATTTTCTCCAACAACACCACCAGAAAAAAAAACAGAGGTGGAGGGGATGGTGGGGGCAGCAGTTGTCGACCATTCCAAGCACAGAGCAAGAAGCTTGGGCACAAAGGGAGCCAGGGCAACAAAGCCCATGGTGGCCTCAGAGGAAGAGCAGGCAGCAGAGGAGGAGCAACAGGCCTGAATTCGCACCCAGACAAAGAGCATGCCTGATGGTGCACTCCAGTTGCATTGCCCCATAGCTCTATGTTGCTCAAGAAGCCCCAACAGTTAGGAGCCAGGTTATCTCTTGAAGCGGACAAGTGGCAGGGGTACCCCGCAGGCCAGTTTATTCTAAATCTGGTAGGTGCAAGTTATGCTGTTACTTTTAGACAGTTTCACGTCCATTATCCAACTCCCCTGTTCACTTTTCTGTATCCTATGTCACTGGAACATCAAGAGAACCCAGAAGTAGTGGTAAAATGCCTACTGGAAAGGGGGTGATAGAGAAAGTCCTAAAACCATGGTAACTGAGGTTTTACAACCACCTCTTTCTGGTCCCTCCCCCCCCCCCCAAAAAAAAAGCCAGGGAGAGGCCAATAATGTATCTCTTTTGATTCAACACTTTTCTCCACAAGATTATATATAGGTCAAAATGTGAACATCTTGTCAACATGGGTATCATAGCTTTTAGTATATCGTCATGAAAATTATGGGATTGCCAAAGAAATTAAAATCTGGACTACTTAGGATATTAGTTGCACTCCCTATATTTTGACAAATTATAAGCCAAAATGTGCTTAAGATACAGAATTCCACATCTCAAAAAAATATATGTGCCAAATTTGCATCATATGTAGCACTAATATATGCTGTTATATGACTGACCTTTTTAGTTTATTGGGACTTAGAAATTGAAGTGACTAGGCGATTAACAGGTATGGCTTGGACATCATTGGAAAAGAGAATTCAGGCTTAAAGTTTTGCATGAATTTATGTACGGTAAAGTCCACTTTGTGATGAACCTTTTTGGTCAGCATGAAAAAGTTATGAAATTGGGAACTTAGATGGTTAACTTTGTTTTTTCGAAAAAAAACAAACAAACTAAAAATGTATTTGTTTTTGACAAATGAATCATCTGTGGAAAGCTGGAGTTGGGCACACATTGTGGTGAAAGTCCAGGTCTTGTGCCCACTGACATATATATGGCGAGACTGAAAATCTTTTGAAGACTCTTACATTTGTAATAATTGGTGGATCGTCATATAAAATGGTGGAATTATAGAGGATGCCAAACTCTTGATTTTAAGCAATACTGGTGGCACGTCCTACATTTTGATGGAAATTTGTTCGGCATGATGTGTGGAAAAATATGAAATTCTGTGTCTCAAAAAGTAGATCATCTTCCGAACTTGAAATATATAGATCATGTCAGGCTCTAACATATTCTTCAATATAGGTGACCTTGGGCTATTTATTCCAGGTCACTGGTGCTGTGAAGTTAATGCCAATGATGTGCACACTTTAACGTTATTAAAGCCCGCATCCCATATAACTTTGAAGATTTCCTGAATGTTTGAAAGTGGTAAGTTGAACTCCATACTGATGATACAACCTGCAGTATTATGCAATATATGGGTCAAGATCTTGAACAGTTTTGAATTTTTCATGCTTGGTGGATCCTCATGAAATTGGTGGGGTTGTGGAGGAATTTATGGTGTCAGTTTATAATAGTCGTGAGCTTGGATTATCAGATGGTCACATACAACAAGTTCTACTCCAATGTACAAGATGATAGCAGAGCACTAGGCCCATGGGCCCCTTGTTAATGGGAAAAATGAGGCAGGCCAATACATTAGCATTTTGGATAGGCCCCCAAGGATGTAGGTTTGCCTGACCTAATTTTTAAAGTGACTGGTTGATGCTTTTAGATTCCCGATATTCTCACAGTGCAGCAGTACTTTCCAGAATAAATTGTCATTAATATTTTGGTGCCAATGTAAAGCCAAAGCTTTGTCATTCATGTGCAATACATGTAATGTTATTGGTACATTAAATAAATATGTTCACAAGGAAGCAGCTTTTTAGTCGGGTTACCTTTTGCAGCTTTTGTCCAGACAACCCAACCGCTGGGCCAACATCAATGTGGTATATTTCAATGTAGAGGATCTTCGTACATGTGTCATTGTGTTTTTTATTCTCAAACTTTATCACAAACAAGAGGGCTGTGTGGAGCAATAATCTCCGAGGCTTTGGGGAAGAATATGATTGTAAGATTTTGAAGACAAGAACAAAAAATCATAAAAAAAGACCAACCGTCACTGGAGTACAACAATTTAAACAATGTAGAAGAGACCTACCCAGGGCAGAGCCTCACATAGCTTTAATTGGATCCAGCAAATGGTTTTGGAGAAGTTGAAAATGTCAATTGTGGATGGTGGACAGATGGACGACATAGATACACCACATAACCTAAGTTGGCTAACAAGCCAGCTGAAAAGTCCCTTTTAGGATCCCAGAGGGCAGCACTTGGGAGTGATCAATTGCACAATTTTACATATTTGCATAACAACAAATCCCTTTGAAGCTTTCGTTAAGCAAGTAGTCAACAATATGCAAATGAACACTGTCTGGTGCTGCCACCTGGCATCCAAAACTCCCCTATTGAAAAGGATCTGGTGATTTTGTAATGGCCGGGTGTAGCTTGGACATCAATGGCAAAGAGAATTGAGCCTCCTGATCAAAATTGCACTTGATTACATAATACAGAAAACTGTACTTGGTGACCTACTTTTTGGGTCGCTGTGTTCCAGTAATTGTGGAGTTTGGCACTTGTCGAAGTTTATTCTTTTCTCAAAGACTCGAAAAGTTATGACCCATTTGAACAAACAGACTATATATGGAAAGCTGGATGTTGGGTGCATATTTGAAGCATAACAATTCTTTAATCTGAGTTGAAGGTCAAGGTCAAATGGCCAGTTTGAATATTGGAGTCATCTCATGAATTCTCTGCACCCCACAATTCTTGACATAGGCCCATGTAACGTATAGGAGTTATCAATGGTATTAAAATCTTTGTCGACATTAATGTTGGTGGCACCACCTATAGTATTATGTAATATACAGGTCAAAATGTGAAAATCTTGTGATTGCAGTACTGTCCACGGTTTTAAAATTAGCCCAATATAACTTTCAAGACTTCTAGGGTGTATAAAAATCTAGGTCCTTTTTGATATTTGTGGCACCACGTACAGTATTATGCAATATAAGGGTCAAAATATGAAAATCGTGTGAACACTCTAGCATCTTTAATTTGTGGCAGATCTTCACCAAATTTGATGGGATTGTGGGGGAGGTCAAAGTGTAAATCGGTTATGATACTAGTGGTGCCACCTATAATTTGATGGAAATTATGAACCAATATGTGTTAAAGATATAAAATCGATATCTCAAAAAGTAATTAGATTAGACTTGCCACATTTATAGGATATATAGACAATGTCCAAAGCTAGAATGGTATATAATATCAGTAACCTTGACCTATTTTTGTGAGGTCACCATGCCTGTAAAATTGAAAGAGGTGATTTTGGAATAGCATGGTGTAGCTTGGACTTCAATGGCAATGTAAGCACAGCACCAGGCAGGTCTATGGCCCTCTTGCATTACATAATCTGGGTGTCCTTGATCTTCTGTCCCAAGGTCGCTGAGGACATAAAGTTGAGGACTCGCTCATTGTTGATTTGGCACATGTGTTGTGGTCCAGCCGGGTATCGAACCCGGGACCTCTCGCACCCCGAGTCAGCGTTTTGCCATTACGCCAAAAGTCCGGACGTTGAGCGCGAGGGCTCAACACTGCCTGGCCCTCACTACACTCCTTCCCCTTTTCTCCCAAGGACCAAGGAATGCCCAGTGATAGCACCGAACTGACCCCACAGGCTGCCTCCCTGGCTCCCAGCCACGACGAGCACAACCCCACCAGCAGTTGTCCCTCCGACTCCCAGCCGGCCGAGCCCAACGACGAACCACCCTCAGCCACCGTGGCCTGTTGGCGTGCGTTCGTGTTCACCCTGACACCAATGTTGTGGTCCAGCCGGGTATCGAACCCGGGACCTCTCGCACCCCGAGCCAGCGTTTTGCCATTACGCCAAAAGTCCGGACGTTGAGCGCGAGGGCTCAACACTGCCTGGCCCTCACTACACATGGAACAATATTCACCACAGGAGTTGCATGAATAAGCTATGATTACATGTGGAGCGAAGTGCCATCTGGTGGACAATTTTTACATTAAGGTTTGTATGTTCAGAAGCCACCTGAGGACTCACAGCTCTCAAATGAACAGGTGCAATATAGCCACGATGCCAGTAGAGCATTAGGCCAATGGGCCTCTTGTTTCCATACATACGACTGAGCTGGCTCCAAAATATGCAGTCGGTCAACAATTATGCAGTTGCTAAAGGAAATCAACAGCGTGTCATGTGCAGTATTCTCCAATGAAATTCTTCTTTTCAGAGACCTTTAACATCTGTTCAAAACACTCCCCATGGCCAGGCTACAACGCCCGCTCTGTGTTCATCGTTAGCCCCAGCTGGCGTGGCAGGTTGTTATACTTTTTAAGTTATAGTCTGTCAACCCTGAGTTACGGAAGGGGATTTCTCGAATATTTCGTAAATAGCGAGAAAAATGACCATATATTTCATACACAACCAAATCTGAGCAGTTTACCTTACTCTTGAAGGAAATTTATTTGCAGGGTGGTTTGTTTTTATTTCTGTAACCAGCAATTTTAGCGTTTTTGCGGTCAACTCACGAACGGTGCCGGCAGTTTAAAAGGACCTGTTAATCACGTGCGCACGCGCACTTATCATTTCTTGGACGATATGGATTGCGCTAAGTTTTGCTTGCGCCCGCAGAAATGGCCCAAAATGCGGCTGAAAAGAAATACAAAGTGCATATAGCTACCACATATGCCTCAAAAGTAAGGTATATTGATGAGAAAATGTTATGCATTAGATATGTCGGCAAGTAATAATCCATTGTTGTAATATTCACAAAATGCGTTTCCGTAGAGCAAGGTTGATAGACTCTAGCACCCGATTCCATCAGGCTCGCACTGCTGCCGTCAGCGACGGGGCCAATCTGAAACTTGAGCTCCAAGGGTGCATACCTTGGATAGGGCCCGGCAGAGTGCCGTCTACGCTATGTCGCAACATGTTAATTAACATGCGTGAATGACCATGACATGCATGAATGAGTGCCAATTTTATTGTAATAAACTTTTATGAAATCTTATGAGTTTGTGTTCATTTGAAAGAGAATGAAATGCTCTTTCCGGTGATGTAACTCACTGCATGACTTAAACAAGCGTTGTTACCCCACCCTGCGTCAAAAACAGGGTAAAATACAAAGTGCGCCGGCAGCCAGATGCCTTTTTCGCATCGCGGCAACAAAATCCATAGCATCTTCAAAGACGTTTCGCAGGGCCAAGGTTGACTCTTTCGTTATAAATATCATATCATTACAAAGCTAGAAACGTGTAGTTTCGAAATCCGAATTATCGTTTTTTTCTTTTTCTTTTTAATTTATTTTTTTATCCGATTAAAAACTTCAATCAGTTTTAAAAAATGGTAAATTGTAAAGACAAAAAAACGATAACACGGATTTTTATAGCCCAGAATCTCCTCTATTGAATGGTATATGTCACTTTATACGAAGACAAAAAACGCGAATGCGAAACTTGGATCTGCAAGGCATGTCATATAAAATGCGCGTGACGCGTCTCCTTGGTTAACCATCATGGCGCCGCTTACGAGGGTGAGTACGCTGTTTTTCGTTCAGATTTTCTGTTCCACTTTGGAAAGTCCAGCATGAATAACTGCCCATAATATGTATGAGAATTTCTTTATGAATGCTCCGAGTATTACTTGAAAGTAATTTAGTGTGGGCAATAGGCAAATTGATAGCAAAATTGTTCTGATACAGGGAGGGAAAAAGCGTCTGCTATCGCGTCACTGTTAATTTCCAGCCCAAAGAAAAAAAACCCAGAAATTATGGAGAATATACTTGATATTGAAAAAATAATGGCACAGAATATTTCTGACAGCTGTTTTGATCTGTTCAGGAGCGGTTTTGACCATCGATGGCTTAAGATTAGCAAAGATGATAGTGGATTGTAATTCTACTCGGTTCACTGTGAAAGTGGGAGCGTGACAGTGAGCGATAATAGAGTCACAATTTGGCATTGGAGCACATAATGAAGTTTTCCTTCTCTTATATTTTGATCAAAATACATGTTTTGAAATTTTTTACTCAAGTAACATTTGAAATATGTAGACCTTCTTTTGGCTCTCTTTGCATGGAATTGCACATAATCAACAACAAAAAATAATTAATATTAAAATTGTGATAAGTAAATATAGATTCTATCATAGGCCTACTTAAGTTACATTAAGTTGCAAGGGTAAATTATGATTAAGTGGTGGGTTGGGGGGGGGGGGGTATCATGAAATAGAAATTCACCTAGCTCTTTTAATTTAGGTAAAGGTAAAGTTTAAAATCTCATTCTTAAATCAAAGTCAATTTATATTTATTATTATCATTATTATTATTATTATTATTATTATTATTATTATTATTATTATTATTATTATCATTATCATTATCATTATTATTGTTATTATTATTATTATTATTTTCATCAATGATTACTGTTGTTGTGAAGGTTACTAAAGCAAGCATATTTTAATTTTATTTTCAGTCAGTTGTGGAAGAGCCTATCTTAAATCCTACTGCCAGGTAATTTTTTTTAATTATGTCATAACTACTGTAGACTTGTAGTCTGTAGTTGAATAGTAATATTTTGTGAAGGATTAGGTGGAAGGGTGTAATTTGCAATAGGTTTGTTAGCTTTGCTTTGCCTTTGGTGATGGGATGATGCATGAAACAATTTACATATATCAAACACTTGAAGATTATGATGATGCTTTAAAAAATCCAAAGAGTGTAGTGCTTGAAGACAAATAAATATGCTTTGTAGTGCCAATGTTTAATATTATCTTAAGTAAAATATTAAAATGCAAAATACACTTTGTTATATAATACAACTTTAAAAAAAGTCATGAGACATTATTTCATGACTGCAGTTTTTCCTTTTGATCAAGGGATGCTGTAGTGTTAAGTACATGTAGGTAATTGAGAGTACAGTGGTACCTACTATTTGAGACCACCCCTACTGCCAGAAGACAAAACTGTTCTCATTTAACAGTTAGTATTTTTCTTTTAAATTAACAGAGAAATAAGATGCCAGTGCCTTGAAAGGCTGCATGGTCTCAAAAACATTTTGTGGTCTTTCATGAAATATGGGTTTGTACAGCAGGTAATATTGTATGACACTTCTTATTTTTCATCATAGTGCACAATGAATAAAGGTTATTCCATGCATGTTGATGAAAACTAAATCTTTTTTTTCTTGATAGCAACCTCTCGTCATGAACATGGAATATATAATGTTATTTATAGATTTATGATAATGTCATAAGACATAAAGAAATGAGTTTTGCACACAATAGGGGTCTTTGTTGCATGTGTGTGTTATCTCACTTTTTTGGGTGAGATGGACATTCGAAGCAATCAGCATTGTGACTGGGCATGGGGACATCTCAGGCAAGTGCTGAATGTGGACAGTGTTCACTACAAGAGGGTTTCCCTCATTGCACTGTGGGGCATGCACATACACATAGACAAGGTCATTACCTTCTGTAAACCTATTGTGTCCACACCTCATGTAAAGTAGGTAAACTCTGACACAACCAGCATTGCCAAAATAATAACTTAAATTGTTTTTGAATATGTCAAAATGAATAAAATGTAAAGAAATTTCTGTACTGTAAATTTGTATACAAAAATAATGGAACACTTTGAACAGTGTTCTTTAGAACAGATAAACAATATTAAACATTCATCTGGAATTAGTGTCTATTTTGCTCTGGTATCACCTGTCATTAATTGTTGCTCAATTTATGCTGGTTGCTGGGAGTTAAATGTTATCAAAATTTAAGATAACATTTTGGCTTGTTCAATCAAGTCAGTGAATGTACACTGCAAATGTCTAGTGTATGAAGGTGATGGCATGGAGTTACAGTGGAAAGTTGATTTAACAGACCATTTTTTGTGGCCATATCATTAACAGGCTTGTTTCCTGTCTGAAAACTTAAAATGCTGAAGTACCAATGGGGACATTCAGTAAAATAACCTTTTGACAGTCCCTATGTCTGTTAAGTCAATTATCAACTGTTTTGTGTTGTTATATTTTAAAAGATGAAACTCTGATGCACATGCCCACATGGAGACCTGGCGGTGAGAACAGCAATGTGGGGTCACTTTCATCCATGTTCATTTAAAAACAAATAGTGATTTTTGTTTTCAGTGAGGTTTTCAAGCACTTGCTTACTCTTTGTACCCATGTTATGAGCATTTTCCACAGAAGTTGTCCACAGAAGTTGTTCTCTCTCTCTCTCTCTCTCTCTCTCTCTCTCTCTCTCTCTCTCTCTCTCTCTCTCTCTCTCTCTCTCTCTCTCTCTCTCTCTCTCTCTCTCTCTCTCTCTCATCTCTCTCTCTCTCTCTCTCTCTCTCTCTCTCTCTCTCTCTCTCTCTCTCTCTCTCTCTCTCTCTCTCTCTCTCTCTCAAGGCCAAGCTTGTTAAACTATATTTTTCTTGTCAGCCTCCCTTCTTACTTTGCACCTCCCTTCATGTTAAATGTGATGTATGATTTGCAGAAAAATTGCATGCAATGTTAAGAAATGTATTACACATAAGTATGAAAAAGACATGCGAGAAAGATATTGTGTTGTGTTTGGTCCCTCACTCCTTTGGTTTGAAAACTCAGCTGACATGATGCATAGACTTAAACAGGCATGGCCTAATTACAACCCTTCATGCATATCCCAATTGAAAGCACATATTGTCTTTCACTATCTTTAGGCACAATAAATATTTCTTCTTTTTTTTTAATAACATATCAGATGTCAAAATCTCCTCTGCACTCGAACAAAAACAGACTTAACTGTGTGTGTCACTGTCATCTTGGGTTAAAAAATCAGTTTTAAAAGTCAAATCTACTTATTGAATAGTATCATAGTATGAACCAATGTTTTGGTCCATTTTCTTAGATCCTTACAAATTAAACAAAAATTTGAAAGAAACAAATTCTGGCTTTATTGTCTTTTTCATTCATAGGCCTAAGTAATTGATCATTGTTTCAGTCTGCAGATTATACCTGAAAAGAACCTGACAACCCCTGACATTCATTCATGTGTAATCGCAAGCCATATAACTTCACCTCTTATATGAACCATCTGTTTTCGGCTTCATGCTTCATGTATTTAAACTCTTGCAGTGCCGATTTTGAAACTGAATCAACAGCTTGCTTGGGCACATCTTGCACACACTGTGTGCAAAGTGCACTGAGGCAAGCTGTTGACAGACTATGATTTATAAAACAAAATTTAGACCAGGCATGCTGGTGGCTAAATGAAAGCTCTTTTCATGTAGAATTTGAATAAGAGTAGTTTCTATGTATAATTCATATCTGTATACAGCATCACATTACTGTAGAAAATTATTGCTGCAATGCATTGGTCAAATTATATTCAGATTTAGAATAAATGTACTGAATGGTATGGGCCTACTTGCAAGATTCAACTATACACCCACATGTGTGTGTGTGTGTGTGTGTGTGTGTGTGTGTATAGATCAGACTTTCACGTGAATGTTATAAGTTGCAGGGATTGTGGTGTAAGGGACTATGGATGCTTTCTTTCTTTGATACAGATTTTAAAAATTCAACAGGTCAAAAGCATAAACTTTGAAAATGATATGAGAACTTGTCAAAGTTGATTTTTTCCCCCCTATTTTGGGTGTAAATTACATTTTATAAGTTCAAAGTGTTAAGTTGTTTCTTCTTGCATACACACAGGAGTACATCATTAACAAAACACAGCAAAACAACATGAACAGAAGAAAGATTTATGGGACTAGGCATATTTTCATGCCAGAATTTTCAATTTTGTACATTCTCATATGTCTATGGTTAAGACACAATTTACAATTTTAGGGGCAGGCTAATTTGCTTTAGTATCCAAATTCAAAGTACTAATGGGGGGGGGGGGGGGTGTGAACTCTGCATGTATGTACCACTGAATAAAATGTATGCATGTAAGTCTGTCTTTGTATTTGGTACTCAAGACAGAAATTGATCAATTTATTTTATATCCTCTGATTAGGAATTAGTTTTGTGTCTATGCATGCTGCTGTGAATGTTACATAGTAGAAAGAATGCTTTTGTCACATTGTCTTGGTCACATAATGAGCATAATCTCCAGTCATGTGTTAGTGATGCAATATTTTTATATGCATGTCATTGTTGCTTATAAGTCTAACTACATTTTATTGCTATTTTATCACAAATATCACTCTATTATCAATCTTTGCTGAAGAAAGCTAGCCCTTTTGCCCTTTCCACGACACACATAAACATTTAGGTTTATAATACATGTATTCAGAATATGCTAAAATGTCATTGAAAAGTGATAAAATCAGTATAGATATATACTTTTGTCAGTTGAAAGGATTCAAATGAGTTCTCTGTCAAGAAAACATTTCCATTTGGTTACTAAATTTTTTTATTTTGATTAAGTTGACTTGTCTATCAATACTCACATATGAAACTTTTCTTTTAATAGTATTGTGTAGTCAATACTTTAATCATCATCCAACAAGTCACTTGTTGAATGATAAATAACTCAAAAGCAAAATTCTACATGTAGGTCGGCATTTCTGGTGAGAATAGCTCTCCCTGTTATCTGTCATTGTGAAAATTAAGGTAGTCGCTGCATAAAAGGTGACATGGTGTTTTGTCTTTTATATGTTGTAGGAGACCACATGTGAGGAAGCAGAATCACCACCACTGGATGCTGTCTGTTAGGAAGCTGGGGTAACCATTTGAATTGTGGAAGAAATGCATCCAAGGAGAGTTGATAGATGTTTTGCCACCGTGGGAAAGGGTGTCACATGGGGTTGTTAGCAGATTGGTAGATTGGTCCAGAAAGATTGTCGTTGATGAATGGGGGGGGGGGGGGGGGGGCATTTTGATTGATTTTCTCATTTGACCATCACACAAATGGATTTCAGACCTGTGTTTTTGGTGTTATATGATAAAATTGTGCCAGAAGGCCCTCTCATCTGACGTAAGATTCAAGTATAGCATACAAAATAGTGAAAATCCAGTGTCGTCAGCGGAAAAGCCGTGGCATCTTCGGAGAATCTATAATAATCATACAAAATTTATGAATATATATTAAATAAATAATTATAACCAAATTTATAAATATTTATTATATTCTGCATTTTATTGTGTTATACTGTTAGATTATGTGTTCCAGATTGACAATATTGCAGTTTATAAAATGATATGGCTTATAGGGTGACAGGGTTTTGAAAGAAATACCTGGTAGTGAAATTGGCAAAACGGGCACTTTTTGACACCTCGGTGGATGGCCTCTGTCTGTGTTGATTTTCAAAAACTGTAATTTTTGTGAAAATAAAGTTATGAAATGTGTAATTTTGTATTTGTTGTTAACTTTTTTAGTTACATGCATAACAGAAATTTCAAGGCTCTAAAAATGAAACTTTTGAAAATACAGAACTTTCAAAATTGCAGCAAATAAGCCATTTTTGATGTTGCCGCGTGAAAAAAAACTAAGTCCAGAGTCTAAAAATGGAAGTTGAGACCCTTGAAATTTCAAAATGATACATATATATCTCACTGTTTTTTATTTTTCTTGTGTATTTATCAGGTTTTTGCACAAAAATGAAAAATAAATGGTTTTATGAAATAATATTTGGAAAAAAATGGGAGAGAAAGATGATGTTTTGTAATATAAGGGAACAGGTCTTTCGGGGTCGCGACGCAAGCCCCATCTCCAGAAGACACATAAATTGATATATCTCGAGAAATACTTCACCATTTTCAATAAATTTGGTACCATTGAAAAGCATTTTGAGAGTACTATCATATGAAATGAAAAAATTAAAGAAAGGGGCAATTTGAAAATTCTGTGCCTCCCCCTACCTTGGAATGTTTGCTTACACCATTCCAACTTATCCAAGGCAACCTGACCTTCCAATTCCTCTCCACCATATTAATTCCATGTAGAAACATGAAAAAATGGCTTTTCGTTTTCGATTTTTGGCTGAAGCGACGGCCGTTAAAAAAATCCACCATGGCCCTTTTTCTTTGTTGTTCAAATTTCATATTCATACGCGCGGCAAAGTCCGATGTTATGTTATGAAGTAAAATGTTACAAGTGATATAAATTTTCTTTTCTTTTTTTTTCCTCAATGGACCGCAATGGATATACACCAAATAACCTTCCTGGTTAATCTGTCTAAACCAAATCGTCCTTGTTGTTTGCCTGCCTGTGCGTCTGACTGCAGCGCTTGGGTGATCAGCACGCAGCATGTGAACCCACACCCAAACAAGCCAAGTGTGATGTTCTCAAGTTAAAAAAAGTCTAGATTTAAGCCACAAAATACACTTTTTTTTAAATGACAACACCACAGAGGTAAAGCTACAAGTTTATTTCGCACAATAATTAAAACACAGGACAGAAGAAATGAGTGTGTGTCATATTACAGTCATAAATGCATAAGAATCAGCAACTTTTTCTTTAAATGCGATTTTTCCAGAACTGTTTTTTGCTCAACCTCTGCAATTTATATCTCGCCTCACAAACGTATGAATTGCCCTATCACATTCAAATCAACGGACATCAAAAGAAAATTATTATATCCAGGAGTGGTTCCCAGGATTTTTGGAGCCATTTATAGAAAAAAAAATGAACAACTTGTCAGGACTAAATTAAAAATTTCATAACTTTTTATTTATGCTATTTCAACTTGAAGAAAAAAAAAAAGAAAAAACGTGCGGCTTCTGCATGAAAAATGTGAAAATCCTACCAAGTCAGAAAGAATGCTATAAAATCTCAAAAAATTCCAATACTTCAAAAAACCCTATGGAAACAAATCAATGCATATGGAGTTATCAGAAAATATATAGGTTTAGTGTACCCGTGAAAAAATTAAATGGGTAATATTGATCCAAATTTGCCAGTCTCACTGTGCACTAGCTTCACAGCTTCCTCCTTAACTACTGATTGGTATTATATTGTTAAAAATACCAAACAGACTCCTTGTAATGTCCTGTTTGTCCTGTACATACTATGTGTGTCAATGCATGTACTGGAGAACCTCCACATTATTATCATAGTTGCTTTGTAACTATTCGGCGATCCAGTTCTTTAAATAAATATACACAATCTTGATGAATGTTAACCAATTAACAGAACTTTTGTAACTATTTAGTCAATAAATTTTCATAAGTTTTCAAGTACAATTAAATTTTCCATATTTTGAGTTTAAGCAAAAATTAGCTCAAACACTTTCTTTTAGGCCTATTTGTTTGTATTATTTTCTTTGTGCAAGCCGGTGTTGTAGAGGTGTTTCCTCTTCCCTAATGTTTAGTTTTTATTGTCCCCCACCACCAAATGTGGTATAGGGGGACATAAGAATAGTAGGGATATGGGCTGTTGATCTGTCCATCCGTCATGTCTGATAACTGTCCACGTTATTCAATTGCCGTCAAAGGTGGTCATAGTATGCATCTCGGTCAAACCTTGGCTGAGATTGTTTATGGGTGACCTTGACCTCAAAGTCACCCATGCGTACATGCCTATTGATTACCATGTGAGTGAATGGGGATTTCAGTGGTAATTAACATTTTAGACTTCTTTTCCAAAGCCGTCAGGCCGGATTCACTTCAAACTTGGTGGGGGATGTACATTGGGTAGGTTTCTACCAAGTTTGTTCAAATTGTCACGGTCCAGCGATTTTGTTGTTATTGAGTTTTTGGGAAAATCTTACAAAGTCTTCTTCGAAACCCATTGGTGTATTGCTTCGAAATTCCATGGGGACACTTCTGGGTACCCTTAGACATTAATTTGTTCAACAGATGGCGCTGCGATTCTTTTCTATTTTTGTATGAATTTTTGTGTTTTTACTATTTTTCATTTCTCCAAAACTGTAACTCAGATTATGCTGAAACCTGGTATAAATACTCCTTGTAGAGGGGTCACACAAATTGTGGCGTTGCTGGGGATAACTGATTTGAACGATTTTTTTAAAGTATGTTAGGGCCTACTTATCAGTCAATGGATACATTCCTATTGATTACAGTATAAGTGAATGGGGACTGCTGTAGTAACCCACCCTTTCGTCCTCTTCTCCAAAACCGTCAGCCAGATTCACATTAAACTTGGTGGGGGATTTACTTTGGGTGTATGTTTACAACAAAAAATGTGACAGGGGACATCGATCGTTTCGATCATCTCGTTATGATAACAAGTCTTTCAACAAACTCTAGATTTCTTCTAAAACACCTTTAATACCATATCATGCACGCAGAAAGATTAAGGATTAAAGGCACTAAAATATTTTAGTCAGACTGGGTACTTATACATAAACAAAAACTTTCTAAAAGCTTCAAGCTTCAGGCACTTTCTTTTTGCATGGACGAAACTGGAGTCAGAATCTTTGGGAGCTCATGGTACGAATCTCCTACAGTAGTCCCTTTGAATCGATTGAAAGATCCCATTAACACATGATAAACTCCAGCTTTAGGACTACAAAACTTGTACTTACCGGGGAGAGTGGAAAATATGAGTTCATCATAATGAGATGGAAGCGCATGTACTCCATGCCTGATCACTACGACCGTTCCTCCAGTTTCGGTTTTCAGGTAAAATGTATAACAGAAATGTTGGCTGGAACATTGTACTTAAGCCTGAGCCATTTGTCAATCCTTTCAATTCCACACGAATCCAGGTTTTCTACTAGGGTCTTTTCTGCGAGAGAAATTTTGGCAGGAAGTCCGACGCCCAAAAAGCTGGTAGGAGATGAGAGAAATATATAGTATTTGCCAGGGGAAGGAATTTTCAGCAGAATGTTTTCATCATTCCCATTGTTAGTGGATGACACGTTACACGCAAGGTTGGTCAGTGTGGATCCTTTCTTGACACACAAATTAACATTACCCTGCCCTTGGGTTGTTTGTATGTAAATAAATCGTGCATTTTTAGGGGCTGTCCAGGATAATATGACTGATGAATTTTCATTTCCTTTAAGATCGCTGCACAGTAAAAGGTCACAATTGCAATGCAGTAGTACCCCAACACTCATGAATGCTTCTCTCATGTTCTGTGCTTTATAGCCAAGGTCTACAGCAGCTTTGACCACACCACATGCTCCGTCACCAAAGTCACTAAACGGTCGCCAGTAGAGCTTGTTAGCTAGCACTATCACATTATAAGCTTTCTTTATATTCCATTTAGGTTTGTGTGCCCGGATATAGAAGGCACGGTTGAAAACACCACTGCTGAAGTGAACGTCTGTATCACCACAAATAAATAGCTTAGATGCATGCTGGTCCATCGGTTGGATCTTTGAAGAATCGCAATGCAGTCAACTTTTTGGTTATCCCTGGCCCAACAAGCCAGCCGGGCTTACCTGTGGCGAAATATTCTGCTGCTTCTCCAGACATATCTCCAAATCTTTCACCTATTCCACCTGACTGACCTCTGTCAATAAGACCTGAATTCTGGGACTCCATGACCAACTTCATGGCCGACAACATCTTGACTCGTTAAAGGGTAAACCTTTCTGAATCCATCACCGACTGAAAGGTATCGTCCATCCCAGCCTGCTTTATCCATAGTGTCCCCCTAATGAACGCGGGCAACAATTTTGGACTTCAGTGGTGTTGTGTTGTACCATTGTTGGTTACCATTGTTGGTACATGTCATGCGGAATGGTTGCAGCATACAGAACATCACTCATTGATACTGTCATTAAATCGTTTATTACAGTCATATGAAAATGGCTTATTATACCCATTTCTTGCCAATGTGAAATTATTCATCAAATCAATGACCCTGGCTGCATGGTTATCAAAGTAGCATGTGTCACATTCCCTGTCAACTATAAGTTTGGGAGTTCTTTCCCATTGTATTTTTTCATACCTGTTTTAACATTACCACCGATGTTTACATATTTCGAAGCATGTTGCAGATGTGAACATGATTAGGTTACAAGGGACTGCCACTTATCAATGATCTTGCCACTTTTGGCATCTATGAAATAGTATGTCCTTGATTGCTTACTGTTTGTTTCCACGCGATATGACAGCATTGATGCAAGTTGCGCCTCTTCAGGATCCTTTATTTTGTATGTCTGAAGCAGTGGACTGTCTTTTATCCTTTTCGATATAAATATCACCAGTTTAACATCCATATTTCTGTTAAATTTGATGAATTGAGGTTTGTCCTTCTGGTCTGATACAACTATATCTAGGGCCTGCTACATACTTATGCCAGCATTAATGTCTGAAACTTCATTCTCAATGCCTTCCACCAGCTGAACAGATACACATTTGTATCTGCCATTTTCTCGTTGTCCAATGACAAGTGTCTCCCCCCACAATCTTTACTCCTTTATATGTTTCTTGCAGTTTCGTTTTTATTAATCCATCAACTGTTTCAACACTTGTGACTTTTTCCAGATCTTCACCACCCTTTAAGTTCATCATCTGTATCGGAGATTTATATCCTTTTTCAGTATTTCGCCTGAAAACGTGCTTGTCATAGTGTTCCTGCATTTTACGGAGTCTTTTGTCAGGGTCTACTCTCCTCACAGAATTAATTGGAATGACCATCAGTATCCCTGAAAATAGAAAATTGAACTTTTGAATTGAAAATAATTTTAGTCACATGTAAGAAAATAAACAATGTACACACTTGAACACAAAAATATGCCAAAAGACAGCCAGAAGATGAAACCTTGTTGGGCCACCAGACTCAAGTTGGTACATTCATCTATATGTTGAGCAACAGTACTACCATTCCATTATTTAAATCACCAGTACATGGTATATTGCATTAATTGACCTCGAATATGTGTATTACTTTGCATTGATTTGATCTTAACTGACGTAATACAATTATACTACTGACTAGCATTCATGACAAATGTCTGATCATACTTGAGATTGTGTACGCCTACAATGGATAGAACTGAGTGAGAATAAAAGCAAACAAACTGGCTAGCATATACGACAATACTAATGATGATGATGATGATGATGATAATAATAAAAATCAATACTGATAACAATACACGTAATAATAATAATGATGATGATGATGATGATGATGATGATGATGATGATGATGATGATGATGATGATGATGATGATGATGATGATGATGATGATGATGATAATACCGAATCTAGCTAGAAGAATCTGTTTGGAAAAACAACTTTTATGATAACAATATTTTCTTGGAATTACCCATCTTGCAGCTCCTGTTTAAGGTTGTAGCTTCTGTAGTTAGCCTTTATATACTCTGGTATAACGTTGTATGTATAAGCACCTATTTTTTAAAATACTCTAACAGAATGAGTTGGTTCGGTGAAGCGAGAGCGCGCGCGCGAGAGAGAGAGAGAGAGAGAGAGAGAGAGAGAGAGAGAGAGAGAGAGAGAGAGAGAGAAAGAGAGAGAGAGAGAGAGAGTCGTTATTTCGTAAATTATAAGGGGGTGTCTGGCAACGATATTGAAAACCAACTTAAGACAACGATTCCCGTGCAAATCTTATAAAACTATAGTGCCAATATTACGGTAGAACAGTTTTGACAATTATAGAATTCTTATAAATTTGAACAGATCCTTAGAAGGGTTAGAATATTCAAAATACCCCTGACAATCTGCCTTGTTTGATATATCAACGGTTAAACACCATAGACGTCATAGTAGGTAAATGATCCTACTTTACTTGCTTTCCCTTGGATTTGCCGTGCATGTCTGGCTTTTAATCGATTTTTGATGTACGGCATTTCGAACCTTCGGCAATAAATGGCCATAGCGTCTTCCAGATTCATGAGGCAGCTAATTTTTTCACGGAAAAAATCTTTTCAGTATGCTTCACGTTGTTATTTATGTTATTAATCGTGTACGTTACTACACGAAATTTCCCTTAATAACAGTTGATTACAATCAACTGATTTTAACCATTTCCCATCGTTGCTTAATGTAATAGGCATTCAACTATAACAGAATGGCTTATGAGACTGCCTGATGTCAAATTTGTAAAGGTGCATGCTTCTCCGCGGTGGTGTGACGATTTTGTCCAAAGCTATCTTGTCTGAGCAGGAATGTTTTCTGCTCGGGTCAGTGGATCTATAACAATTCGCTATGGGAAAAAGCATATAACAATAGCCAAATACCGATTAATTTGAAATTAACATATATATTTCATGCAGGATTACGCACACATTGTTCATCATGTGAAGAGACCAGGCTAAAATTGCTTGACTTTTGTGATATATACATGAACGTCTAAGAATATCTTATTGCTAATTCGTAAAATGAGATCGTAAAATGAGGCAGCTATGTCCCTGTTCATTTGTTCGTATTCAGAATATGTGGTACAGTTTCTTATGTTTCGCATGGGATGATATAGAATTTGTGCTATAAACCTCACAGTACCTTTGCTACAAAAATTTATTTGATTCTCCATATGTATGTCCTAGTAAACAAGAACTCTTAAAATGAGCCAGCTATGTACCTGTTCTTTTTAGCTCAGCTGACTTGTCAGTCAGCTGAGCTTATCTTATGGTCCTCCGTCCGTCGTCCGTCCGTCCGTCGTCCGTCAACAATTTACATTTTCGACTTCTTCTCCGAAACCGTCAGCCAGATCCACCTCAAACTTGGTGGGGATGTGCCTTGGGTAAGTGTCTACCAAGTTTGTTCAAATAGTCACGGTCCATTGATTTTTGGATTTTTAATGATTTTTTTTTGTTCTTTTTTGGGCAAATCTTAAAAAATCTTCTTCTCTGAAACCGCTCACCCAATTACTTTGATATCACACAGAAACACTTCCTGGGACATCTAGTTCTTAATTTGTTCACCAAGTGGCGCTGCAATTTTTTTCTATTTTTTTATGAATTTTTGGGTGTTGTAGCTATTTTCGACTTCTTCTCCAGAACCGTCACTCAGATTAAGCTGAAACATGGTGGATATGTTCCTTGTAGAAGGATCAAACAAAGTTGTTCACTATGTGAGAATGCTGCAGATTCCTGATTTTTAACGATTTTTTTCAATTCGGGCACTTATCGGTCAATGCAGCTTTCATATTGATTACTATGGAAGTCAATGAGCATTGTAGTGCTGATTCACATTTTCAACTTCTTCTCCAAAACCGTCATCCAGATTAACTTCAAACTTGGTGGGGATGTACCTTGGGTGGGTGTCTACCTGGTTGTTGAAATGGTCATGCTCCAGTGATTTTTGGATTTTAATGCATTTTTTTGTTCTTTTTTTGGACAAATCTTAAAAAATCTTTTTCTCCAAAACCGCTTACTTAATCACTCTGATATCACACGGGAAGACACCTAGGGACTCAGTGTTCTTAATTTGTTGACCTGGTGGCGCTGCAATTATTTTACTAATTTTTTATAAATTTTTGTGTGTTCTAGCTATTTTCGACTTCATCTCCAGAACCGCTACTCAGATTAAGCTGAAACGTGGTGGATATGTTCCTTGTAGAAGGGTCAAACAAAGTTGTTCACTATGTGGGAATGCTGCAGATTCCTGATTTTTGACGATTTTTTCCATTCTGGTATTTATCGGTTAATGCAGCTTTCCTATTGATTACTATGGAAGTCAATGAGTATTCTAATGCTGATTCACATTTGCGACTTCTTCTCCAAAACTGTCATCCAGATCAACTTCAAACTTGGTGGGGATGTACCTTGGGTGGGTGTCTACCAAGTTTGTTCCAATGGTCATGTTCCAATGAATTTTGGTTTTTTTATGTTTTTTTTTTTTTTCAAAAATCTTTACAAAAGTTTTAATAGGAAAGTTTTCTCATGGGAATTTCTTGTTATGGTTATAACTTAAATAATTTTGGCCAGATTTACTTCAAACTTGGTGGGGGTGTGCCTTGGGTAGATCTCTACCAAGTTTGTACAAATGGTCACGCTCTATTGATTTTTGGAATTTTTATGAATTTTTTTCGTTTTTTGGGGGCAAACCTTAAAAACTCTTCACCTCTGAAACTGCTCACCCAGTTGTTTTGATATCGTTCATAGACACTCCCAGGGACACATAGTTCCCAATTTATGAATTTTTTATATGGTTTTGTTATTTTCACTTGTTCTCAGAACTGTCACTCAGATTAAAGTGAAATGTGATGGATATGTTCTTGTGGAAGGGTCAAAAAAAGTTGTTTACTAGGTGGCACTGCTTTAGATTCCTGATTTTTAAGTATTTTTAACTCGGGTACTTATCGATCAATGCAGCTTTCCTATTGATTACTATGTAAGTCAATGGGTATTCTAGTGCTAATTCACAGGACAACTGACACAAAATTTACTGTTTACTTGATAACTTGAGATCTGTTTTGAGTTAGTACTGTGATGCTGCACATGTTAATGTTTTTGTATGAAGGTCATGCTGAGACAGTACATGAATGACTTTGACCTCATTTCTGGGGTCACAGTGCAACATACATGAATTTTACTCTTCATTATAACTTGAGAACTACTTGAACCTTGATGTTGCACATGTTAGTGTTCTTTTATAATGGCCAGACTTACTCAGAACATGGGTGACCTTGATCCTTTCCCAAGTTCATAGATCTGCAAGTGTGATGAATGTCAAGATCAGCTGAGCATGGGCTGTTCACACAGCCCTCTTGTTTTGGTATTCAGAGAATGTGGTACAGTAACACAAGGAAAATATGTGTTTGCAATGTTCACCACTAACATTGGCAATCTTCAAATAGCATGCACTTTAAACCCATCAAATGCATTTTTCAGATCTAAAAAGCACCCGCTCTTGTCCATTTAACTAATTCCCCCCAATGAAGATTTTCCCGCTAATAGCTAAATGTCGTCTGCGAGTTGTATGTTACAAATTTAGGGATTATTTTTGAAAGTTTTGTATGAAACTTGCACGGAAGATCATTCCAGATTATATGCCTGTGGTCAAGAGCTTACTTTGGCGCGGTCTGGGCGCATTGCGATAATTATTATGGCAGGTTTCTATATAACAGTATTAAGATTCAGCTCAACTGTTAAGACTTTTCTTATCAGAACATCTTAACAAGATCTTAACATATAATGTTTTACGTTCTATTGTACATGAAGTAAACATTAAATTCACCGTAATCATCTACCGGTCATATCTAACACTGATGTGAATTCAAAGTATATGTATTATACCCACAAACTTTTTGCAGACAGCACGCTAAATGGGGAACCGAACACACAAATTTGTATGTGGTTTTACAACATTGATCACGAGAAACATTTTACTTAAAAATAGCAAACACATTTATACATTCTCATTGGGAGCGAATAATGGTCTAAATCTGTTGAAAGGAATTTGAGTAAAATACGGCCAAAGTCAGTACAGGCATGGCCTCCAGTGGCTAAATGACCATGATACTGACTGACCTGTCAGAGGTCATATGCGGAGAAGATAAAACAATCATCGAACAATTCGAGATTTTGTGTACTATACGGAGTCTAGTACCACAACGTGCCTTTGCCTCTGTAGGTCATGACCTCCATGTGCCCAGCTCAAAGGGACAACTCTCAATCAAGAAAAGAAAAGGCAGACGTCTTTACCTTTTGGCAATTTTGAATTTTCTCATGGCCGCGCGCGCATAAAAAAACGAATATTAAAGTAAACTTTTGTGCCGTTGCGGCAGCTGCTGCATATGTAGGTTAACTATAAATTTTTTTTGCTTTTTGTCTTTTTTCGTTTTTTTTTGGAATATGGCAACATTTTTTTCAAAGACAGGAAGAAAAAGTGGTATGTTAGTAAAACATTATTAAAAACTTAAAAACACGCACATAAAAAGAGTACTGTGTACACATTTGACACAAAATGAACGGTTTTGTTTCTCAGAAAATGTGTTGATTATTGAAGATGAAATGGAACCATTTGTAATATGCAAAGTCCACTTAAAATCACACATATTGTAAAATTTCATACACGCAAATATATATAAATAAATAAATAATCCGATATATGTGAATCAATATAATTACAAAATTTCAATTCCCTTGGGTTATTTTCCGATTTCTCAAATGGCTCCCATGTTACTACATTTTATGATATTTCTGAGATGGTCCTTAGCTCTTGCTCGTGCATGCCGGGCATAAACAAGGTCTTTTAAAAGAGTTAATAAGAGGTACAAACTGCATCTTAGTGCACTTTGTAATAAAGTTCCTATAGCTAATGAAGCCTTGTGTTCGTAAATTGATGTGTTACATATTAAGAGTTTTCAGTTTTCTGTTAATTACTTATTCTTTCAAATGATTAAATCTATTCGATTGGTTTTCCAATGTTTATCTAGTCGTTTTAAAATGTTTCTAATGATGGTGCAGTAACCACATGATCTGGCAGACTGTTCCATACAGTTACATTTCTATGTGTCAAACTGGATTTCTCAATATGTAGGTTGCACCTTTTTTGTTTGTTTGTTTTTTTGTTTGTTTTGTTTTAAAGCTTTGCCTCCAGCCTGATTTGCATATTTCATGTCAGACCAAACAACAAGGAGAATGGTTCAATATCCAAATGTTTTCATAATTAGGCCTATAATTTGTCTGCCTTAATTATTTTTTTTTTTGCATATGATTTTCAAATTTGAGGTCATACTCGAAGATGACTCCTATGTCCTCTTCTTTTTGTTTTATGCTTCAATACATATGTGTTTTCTGTTCTAATTGAAAACTGTGCTTTGCGTGTCTGGCGATTATTTACTGTCATAGTTACACATTTGTCTGATTGGAATTTTAAGAGCCACTTATCACTCCACAATTTTTTGAAGCCTTTAAATCTGCATGCAGCCTTATTTGGTCATCTTCAGTACTAGTTGAGCAATAACACTGCTCTGTGGTATACCACTTGTTACGTCAACTTCTTTGAAAACATTCCCATTCACAATTACTTTTTGTTTGCGATCCATTTGAAAGGCCTCAATTCTATTGTAAAGTTCTTCTGAGATTCCATAAGCCCTAAGTTTAATTCGTAAACGCTTGTGTTGTTCAGTATCAAATATATTTTGACAGTCAAAGTATACGACATCCAGTATGTCGCCAGTGTTTGAATTTTTTGTCCAATCATCAAACATTTACAATAATTGTAGTTGAACTATCGGGTAGGATATCATACTGTTGTTGACTAAATACTTCATTTTTCATCATGTGCTCCATAACATGGTCTTGAACAATCCGTTCCGGCCTTTTACATAAGATACTAATAAGGCGTACTGGCCTGCTGTTTCTAGATTCACCCTTGTTGTCTGTCTTGAATAAGGCCATTACGATGCTCAATTTTCAATCTTTTGGCCTCTATTTTTTTTTAATTGAGTCATTAAATATCATAGTAATATGATCTGCAATGTATTGATGTACCTCGTTCAAAACACGTGGATGCAGATTGTCTGGCCCTGGTGACTTGCTTGTCTTGAAGATTTTCATTTTTTAAAATTACCACGTCTGTGCAGTTGCTAACTTCTGCAGTGAGTGATTCACATCTATAACGTCCATTTGCATTTCACATTCACATCAGTTTGCCTTCCAAAAAAAAAAAAAAAGTGGTTTAGTAATTATGCCTTTTTCATGTCTAATTTATTTTCATTTGGCTTATTTCCCTGAGTACTAGTCCCTGGGATTTTCAGTGGCAAAGGGATGCCACATTTTGTCTTCATTTTGCCTGCATGTATTTTCAAAACTTTTTAGGATTGTGCTTTGCCTGTTCAGCAATTTCTTTTTGATGCATTACGATTTTCTTGTTATTCTTCTCACTTGGTTACAGACTTTACAATATTCTTGATATATATCCTCGGACTTGCTGTTCAAGTAATCCCTTCCACAGTGTATATTTCTTTTTTGTTTTCTGTATTGCTTTCTTTTACAGTGGTGTTTCTGAATTTAGGTTTACAACTGTTACCTCTTGTCAATGCAATGAAAATATCTATCGTATATCTCATTTTTCATGTATATAGGTCCAATTTTTAATGCATTTTCCCACCCGTTTCGAAAACTTGTGACCAGTTTATTTTTCTTAGCATACTCCTCATTGTGGCAAAATCTTCTTTGTCAGACACCCGTCTTTTTTAATGTCTTTTACCTGAACCTCTGTGTTTATGGTAAATAACAAAACCCAATTATCACTTTTGCTTGGAGGTGAATTAATTAATACTGAACTTTTGTATCAAATTTTCTGTATCACTCAGAACCAAGTTCAAAATGTTTGGACTGCCAGTACCTGTTCCCCTTGTAACTTCTTTGAGACGCCGGTTCATAAAACAGTCTCTTGCACTCGCTCGTGTTCTGGTCTGCCACTAGTTAACATCACCTGCTAACACTATGTTTGAGAATTTTTTTCTTTGTTAGCTCTGACATAGTAATTCATAATCATCATTTGTGCTGTCATAATGCCTGTAGTACATCCTATTAATAACTTATTTCTGTTGTCTAATTTAGTTTCAACCAAGACACTATCCTTCAAAGGTATTTCGGTATTTTATACTTGATTTTTACTATCCCTGAAATCTTTATATATATATATATATATATATATATATATATATATATATATATATATATATATATATATATATATATATATATGTATATACATGTATAATAGTTCTTCTTTCTGACCTCTTTTCAAATCTATGATATACACCGTGTCATACATTGTCAATTGGACTTTCGTCTTCGGGTTTTACTTGAGTCATACCTAATATGTCGGTTTTTCCTTCATCTATTCTTGTAGTCGGTTCAGCTATTTTATTTATAAGAACATTTGCATTTGTAAAAAGATTTATTGCGAACATGAGGCTGATGGAAAACAATGCAATCCTGTGAGCACCAAAGCTCTCCTACCTATTGTCCCGTGACATATTTTTTTTATGCAGATAAACAATTCCTACTCCCCGCCTTTTCTTGTGATTTAAAATGCCATTCTTTGTTTTTTGTTTTTTCCTCCTCTGTCCTCTGCACATGCACCAACTTTTAATGCCCAGGAAAATTCAATCTTATGTATTTTAGAGCTTTATGATAAATTCCACCTTCCTACTACCCTTAGAATGTGGGATAAGCTACATGTATATATCCGAAATTCAGATGTGATTCAAGCATTTTAGTTAAAGATTCTGCATCCAGTAGTACCACCAACTACATTTCAGGATTTATGTCATTATGGTTGCGCATTTCTCACAATTGATGAATTAGATTCCAAAACAAAAGTTTGAAAACAGAGCCAAAAGTTAAATGGTCGTGAGGTTATTGAAGCCAGATGGAGCTATTTGTTTGTTTGTTTTTTTGTCCTTTGTACATTGTTGCATGATCAAAACTCCATGCTGATATTTCCAAATATGCCCCGTAAGCACAACAAGCTGTTGGTGTCATTCAAATACGTAAACGGGGTAAACTGATGTAAGCATTATTGTTGTGCATTGAATGGAACAATGTTCCCTGATATCCAGTCGAGTGTGCTATTGTTCTCTAAACTGATATAACCATTATTGTTGTGCATCGAATGAAATGGAACAATATTCACTGATATCCAGCGAAGCGTGCTTTTTAGCAATACTGATTAAAAAAAAAAAAGCCTTGGGGATGAGTTTCAGTACAAAAGCAACCTTACATTTTTGTGCACGGTTTCTGCTGGATAAAGGTTTTGGTCCTATTAATGTAAAACCGTTGCATTCGACCAAGCGCCAAACAGAAGAAGACGTGACTTCGAAGGGACCTCACTCTGCGTAGACACAAGTAAGTGAAATAATATATTTACAAACTGGTTATTTTGGCCTGGCTCTACCACTAGTGGTTTCCAAAGTTGTAATGCACAGAATAACCAAATGGCCTAATCTTGCACCCACTACAGCCAGCAAAGTTTTTTACATCCAGTATTCCACACAGCTTTAAGTGTTTATTTAAAATAACCACACAGAGGGCATTTATTTAACCTTCCCTGGATAGACCGAGCTAGACATTGCACACAAAGCGCGACGAGGAAATCTTTTGACCTGGACTATCATATTTTATGCAAGTATGGGCATGCTCGTACTTGAGAGAACGGACATTTTACAAGGAACATGAGTAATAATAATAATAATAATAATAATAATAATAATAATAATAATAATAATAATAATAATAATAATAATAATGATGATGATGATGATGATAATAACAACAACAACAACAATAATAATAATGGTTCTAGTACATGTTCGGAAAGTAAATCAAGGGCTACAAATGTAATACATATGTATTAATATCCACATTTTGACCATAAATAATAATTTTAAAGAAGATTCAAAGAGAATTTCAAAGAGAAGCCTGTTAAAAGTAGTCCTTTTATGTATGTGATATTGTAGGTACCCTTTAACTTTTCTCAAAGTGACACTTATGCCATAAGATGCTTCATACTAATAGGTGGTTTTTTCCACTACAATTTAAACACCTGGACAAATGCTTCCCGTGCTACAAAGGCCTATTCTGTAGGCTCTGCTCTGAACATTTCAAGAATTTTCAAGGGTCCGCCCTATGGTGGGACCCTGTATGTTCTCAAGTTGAACGTGTGTCCGGATGTCTGTCTAGATGTCCGGATGTGCACATTCGTGTTACTGCAATATCTACCAAATGCCTCCATGTATTTTGCTCAAATTTGGCAATATGCTTATCTCACTTAGCAAGATGAACTGATTAGATTTTGGTGTCACCATTACCTAATTTTAGCAATTGTCAGCCCAATTACATGCTCCGGATTCCCGTCTGTCCGGATGTGCACATTTTCGTTATCACGTTATCTACAGAATGCCTCCATGTATTTTGTTCAAATTTGACAGAATGCGTACCCAGCATGCCAAGATGGTCTGACTGTATTTTGGTCTCATCATGACCACATTTGAGCAAATGGCAGCCTAATTACATTCTCGTTATGCCTCGTTACCGCAATATCTCCAGAATGCTCAAATGTATTTTGCTCCAATTTTGCAGTTTGCTTATCTAGCATGCCAAGATGAGGTGATTAGATTTTGGTGTCAGCATGACCTAGTTTGAGCAAATGGCACTCTTATGATATGTTTTTCAGGGCTCGTTACCCGGTTATCTCCAGATGGCGGACCCTTCAGTCAATGCTTTGCGTTCAAGGTATGTCTAGTTTAAGTTATGGAAGATGATAAATATTGAGCAGTATCATAGTTTGATATTGCTTTAATGTAGCACTGCATTTTTCTGCCTGCATCTCAACACGACTCGGACATAAGAAAAATCTATAATAAGCACAAAGTTCAATTGTCATAAATGATATTTAATTCATTAATACCAATTCCACAACGTTCGCTCTCCTGTGAATTTGTGGATTCAATATACACTTCTTAGACCTGGCACATGTTGGCGCAACCTCTTTAGTTAGATCAGCAACCTTTTTATTTCATCCTTTGAGACTAAACGTTTGGTTATCACATGTTTTGGTGAATTTTATTCTGGTTGTCTCGTGTATCTGTTGCGGTTAATGCTAGTATGATGGGTTTACATTTCATTGATTTTTGTTCCAGTTTGATGATCCGCTGCACTTTAGTTTCATCGAGTCCTGATTTACTGCATATGGCTCTAGTTTTGGAATATGCTATTTTTGCATTGATTATTTTTGTCCTCTTGCTTTGCCACAAGGTACAGCTGAATATCATATTGGTCAGCCTTCACTGGTTCTAAATTTAATGAAACATAGCCAACACCCGAAACAATGTTAGCCATGCAAATCAAGCGTATGGTTGTGGTCACTTTTTAAAGTGACTCAATGATCAAGTCCACCCTGAATTCCTGTGGTGAGGTATGTGGCTTTTGATTTGTCAACGGATGGCAGGTGTGCCCATGTACTAACAAAGCTAGCTTCCTTCAATCTCCTTTTTCCTGTCTTTATTTGTTTTCTTTTTTTAATTTTAATTTTTTAAAAATCTGTCTTCGTTTTGGATCCATTGATTGTATTAGTTCTCCTTGTCCGACTGAGAGTGTCGAACAGCCTTAAAAAGTATGGCTAATACACAAGATGACGCGACCTTTTATTTTCTATGTGTTTTGTGACCACGGAACGGCGAGTTCTCGGGCCAGCCAGCAACATTCGGCACCCATCACCTAGCCAAAAAGGGAAATGCACATACGAACAGCACCAAATCCCCATTTATAAAAAGAATAGATCAATGGAGGCCGGTATGCGAGAAAAAGGTTGCTGAACATGAGGATCCACAAAATCACCATCAAGTGAACAAGTTTGTAGAACCCTCCCACAAGCTACATTTCCAGAAAGCTTCAGTAGAATCATTGTGTCAGTTTTGCAGAAGTCGAAAGTAGGAAAACCACACAACAAATTCGTGAAAATATATAGAAAAGTTTTCAGTGCCACCTGTTAAACGATATATATAAAATACAAGAAAGCTGTGTGCACAACTCGTACTCGGAGGACCTGAACAGCCAACCCTTAAAAAATCACCCGTTGGCTCAGCGGCTGAGGATTTTAAGGAGGAAGTAAAAAATGTGACTTTCCACTACGATCCCCATTGATTTACACGGAAATCAAGAGAAATGCATGCATTAACAGAGAGGTATCCAAACTGAAAATTCGTTTACAATCAGTGATCTGAAGTCCCCCACTTAATGAACAGTTCTCTTTTCCCTCCCATAAGCTGCATTTCCACCAAGGTTCAGTATGGGCGATTTTGCTTCAGATAAAGAACTAAATGTTGGTTTGTTTAACTTCAACTTTTTATTATACCACAAGGTTGAAATAAAGGGGTATTATTGGCATTACTATTGTTGTGCATGAGAGATTCAGACATGAGAGATTATGTTTTTTGGGGGGGGGTGGGGGGTGGGTGTGCACAACATTGTCGTAAATGTCACAATGTGTATATCGTATTTAATTATATACTCAGACATTGAAAGCACTTTGATTTATTAAGATCATGTACATATCATTTCAGAAAAAACCTTGTTGATCATGTCAGAATGTTAACCAGACTTTTGTATTTGTATCTTTTTGCCTAGAACCACTTCCTGGTAGGCTTTCCCTATTCGTCAGTCCGAACTCTTTACTCTCCATAAGCCAACCTGCCACTGTCTCACCTATATAAATATGGCAGTACTATTGTGCATATTGACATTTTGCTAGACTCAGACAAGAAAACTGTTAAAATTTATTTTTTGAAAATGGGCATATCATCAGTTAGAAGGAACACAATAATAATAATAATAATAATGATGATGATGATGATGATGATGATGATGATGATGATGATGATGATGATGATGATGATAATAATAATAATAATAATAATAAGAAGAAGAAGAAGAAGAAGAAGAATAAACATGATGGTAGTAATATTAATAATAATAATACTTATACTACTACTACTACTACTACTACTACTACTACTACTACTACTACTACTTATAATAATAATAATAATAATAATAATAATAATAATAATAATAATACCATAACAGTATCAATGTACAAAACAAGCAAAAAAAAAAAAAAAGAAGCTCATTGACATAACTTCATGATAATTTATTTTTATCTACCAGGAAAATAATAGCTCCCATTTCAATCAGAATGGGCACCCAAACGCAAGGATTGCCGTGCATTATTCGATCAGGTCTCCACATGGTATGTGAAGTCCCGCACTCCATAAGCACATGCTGGGATACTATGGCATGCAGGGTGGCAGGCCACCTGCTACCGGGAAAGGTCGCCACATAGTACGATCTTCCATTCCTATTGATGGGGTCATTGTCTTGAATAAATCTTATACGTAACCACTTTATAAGTACATGTACACATATAAGTAAATGTCCCTGAAGTTGCAATTTGAATTTTGGTATCTCTGCATTGATGTTTTTCCATTTTTGCGTTGGCTACTGCTGCCCGCAGACGGCACGGCCCCTCCAAATAAACCCATGTTCGTCTGAATTGCAGGTCCGTGGTATGACACACAAGAGCGTTTGACAGGTTTTATAACAGAAGCAGACAGACATGGGCAGGGCCCTTCGACATATCGGAAGCATGCAAAGTTTCGCCATTGTGCTGGACCTTTTAGGTGTCCCCATCTTTTAGACACTGGTGCTGTGATACCACACTGTTTGTTATGGACAGACCAATCCATTCTGTATGGTTACCAGTCCATCTTGTTAATATGAAACACTTGGAACACACACACCCTATAGTTCATACGGAATTTATAAATGTAAACCAGGCCATAAGTTGGTCAAGTCAGCCATTTGTTCAAGTACGGGCATACATGACCATTGGGCAATGCACCAACTTACATTTCATGCCAAAGATGATATTATTGGCGTGAGTCAGATACCATGGGTATCAGAGCGATGGTTCCTAACAAGCTACGAAAAATTATCAATTATATTAGTGATTCAGATGAATGTGTGGATTCACAGATCTTGACCGCATAGGTACACACAAAGAGGTAGCACCATGAAAGACAAATTGGGACGAGAGGGATGTTCAAAGCCTTATTTCAGTAATCACGCCTGATTTAATGACAATTTCCTTCTGCTTAGATGGATTAAAACAGGATTCTGCGGCCATAGCCTTTATAATTGAGATGAGTTTCTGGAGTTGGATACCAAACCTCAAAGTCGAAACCTTTGCTTCTCTGGCATAAAAGAGAAAAAAGAAAAGGCCACCCACCCCCCACCCCACCCCCAAAAAATCGCCAATATTTCTGTCGTGTGTTAATTACAAAGTAACGTTATCATCTTTGCACAGTCACCACACATTAATTTGAAAGATGTCTTAAGGAAAAAACTATCAAGAGTGCCATACCCTCTTGCCCACTCAGATGGTAGTCTCTCTCTCTCAAAAAAAAAAACAAACAAAAAAAAAAAAAAAAAAAAAAAAAAAAAAAACAAGCTTGCTTCTTTCCCAAAGAGTTCATAAATGGAAACCAGACCATAAGTTGGTCATGTCAACCATTTGCTCAGGTAGGGGCGTACATGATCCTTGCGCAACTCTCTTTAGAAGTCGCACAGCTTTTTATAATAATCTGGCCGGTATTCAAAGAAGTAGAAGTCATGGACAAAGAAGATCACGGAAAAACAGGAAATTTAGTAACCTGGATACAAAAAAACATTATTCAAAATTTTCTACAGCTTTCTCTAATGGCATTGATCAAGTACATATAGGTCTAAAGCACTATAATTTCGAGATATTACAAGAATCAATGAATATTTGGCTTTTACTTATTCTGAACACATTTCCACAAAAAAGTTGTTTAAATTGTGTGTGTAATTATACAGCAACTATCGGGAAAGCGCATTCTAAAAAGAAAATTTCGGATCAAATATTTTGTAGGGTTCCTTTCAAAACAAAAATTATTGATTCACTAAACATTCAATCCCTTTTGAAATTGAAATTTGTTCGTAACGTGATTCCCAAGGAATGCAAAATCAAAATTTTCCCAAAGTTTCCTATAAATATGGCAATAACATTGGACAAAGTATCATGAATTACAAGAAATTTCTGTCTTCAAGTACTCCTGAGGATATCGCAGCTAACCGAAATTGTGACTGTGTGTCTAACAATAGATATTCCAATTTTTTGATACATACAACAGACATGTATTCACAGGTAATTTGGATTTAATACAAAGTTCAGTTTTAAAAAATTTAATGAAAGCTGTAAAAAATTCCGGATGTAAGTTAAGTATTGACAGTATATGTCAGGATACGTGTAGTGCTTCTAATTCCAACCGTATGAAATGGGCAATGAAAAAAAAACCGTAGAAGTTCAGGAATTTGAAGGATGGTTGTCAAACTTGCAAAGGGTCTTTAGAAATAAATTTTTTTGTGACATATATCACTTTAACATTTGCAGCATGGTAAATTTAGAGCAGCTTAAGGTTTCAAAAGCATTAAAAAAACTACAAGAAAGATTTGTTATCACTAACACTGATAAGGCAGGTACCAATTTTAAGATCATCTGCAACACATATTATCTGGATGTATTGAAAAATGAACTAGGCATAAACAATATTTCAGTAATAAGAGGAAATGACATATAAATTACACAAAAAATTCATTGATAATTCGATAGATACTCATAAAGATGAGATTAAAAGAAATTTTAAAATAAAAATTTTTGATGAGTTTTCCTCTATTCTTCTTTTGTTCTAGATACCCAAATTACATAAAACCCCTTTTATATCAAGATTCATAGCTGGTGCTGCAAAATGTATAACAAAAGAACTATCAAAGGTAACAGAAAGAATGTGTTTGACTGGAATTAGACATTATTTTGTGTAAATACTATAATGCGATTTGTAGAAACTGTGAAATAAATTGTTTTTGGAGTATCAACAAATGAGTTTGGATCAAAAATCAAACTTTTAAAAGCAACAAAATATCAAATGTTTTGATTTTCTACACTGAATACAAATATACCCATTAATAAAGTCAAAGTTCTCTCCGATTTAGGCAGCAAAACATTTGAACATAATGGTAAACCATATATAAATATTAATTCATATTAAAATAAAGCATATTGGTCGCATAGTAAATATTCAAAAAGTAAAATTAAGTCTTGCACTATTGAAACTTTGATAGATACTATAAAAATTCTTTTGGATAATATTTTTGTTCAATTTGGACCACTGGATTTTCAACAAATAAAAGGGATTCCAATTTGTGGCTGTTACTCGCTACAAAATTATCAAACAATGCAAGGTATTTCATGACATTGCTTGTGTAAATCTGGAAAATGTTAATAAAATTGCTGAAGAAATTTACCAAAAAGATATCGGTCTGCAAGGTAACAATTCAGATGATTTCAGATATGTGTTCCTGGACGTGGATGCTCGCATTTCAAAAGACAGATTTGGCATAAACGTCCATCACAAAATGCATGAGTTTTATTTTGAAGTGGTCAATTATCTTTTCCCTGACAGTGATATTTCAGAAACTATTGGATATAATACATTTTTGCCCAAGCATTTTGAGATTTGGTTGTATTTGTTCTAAATTTCAGGACTTTGCATTCACAACCAAATTTATTTGCAATAAACTTGAATTAAGAGGATTCAAGCATGTATTTTTGGTTAGATACTTCTACAAATTTTGCTGTAAATATTTAGTGATTCTTAGAAAATTTAGTTTCAATAATATGACAGATTTCAGACTTGCATGTTTTGCTACTCAATTTTACATTTCAGCATCATTTGTTTTAATATTCACCTTTCTGACATTTTAGGCTAACATGTAAGTGTACATTTACTCAATGTAAAAAAGTACTCAATTCGGCTCTCCCACACCAGCGCGGGGGTCAGAGGATGTGCTGAGCACATGGCCATGAATTAGCAGTGTTTACTCCTTTATTACAAACTTGATTCATTCTTTTGAAACATACACTAAGAGTTGACAACTAAATAGAACTTGATTGCCTACAGACTTCCATAGGAGTAAGTGTCATCAAAGAGTTTCTTTTACATTTCTGGCACAGGATGTTCATTGTTACAGTACTTGTTAGGGATTCCCCGAGTGTATACAGGTGTCTGGCTGTAATTGTTAATTTTCTAATCACTGAGATTGATTATATATCCCCAGTTTGTTTCTACCTCACTTATAAGCTGCCAAGTGGTTAGACTAATGGATCCTATCCAGCTATAAAAGGTACATAATAGATCAGGGGTTGGTCAAATTATTCTTATCTGAACTTGTTCCATACTATTTAGTAACTATGTTTGGTTTGATAAACATTCTGTATTCATATTGAAGCTCTGCATTTATAAGCAGAGCCTTACTTATTTGACTAGTTCATCATTTGACATGTTCACATTTATTCATTATTATGGGAGTTGTCTTTGCTGAATATTTAGCTTAGACAAGGGGCTGATACCAGAGAGACATGTGCGGGTAGAGGCTCCGAAACATGTTCTGAGTAGATATCCTCTGAGAACCCTTAAATTTATATGGGCTAATACAACCTATTTCAAAATTCTACAGAAGAGAGTGACAAAATGCTTCTATGTATACACAGGTTATACAGTGACTTGGTAGCTTATGGAGTGTACAGAATTCGGATGAGAGAATAGGGTAATGACTGCCAAGAAGTGTTTCTGGACGAAAAGACACAAATACAAAAGCTGAACAAAGAGTGAATATGTATGCAAAACTACCTGTCCAGTTTGGACGTTGATCATCAGCGTTCATTCTTGATGTATAGCTATCATTCATACATTGGAGGCTAGAGGTGCACCAACATTTGCATTGGCCTTGAAGTACTACAGTTTTATGACAGCATCTTTTGGCCATGGAGAGTGCAACAGAGTGGATGTGGTCTTTGACTATTACCAATATTTACCAATAAGGAGAGGAGAGTGTTTGAAATGTTGATTACCCTCTGGACCAGGAACATTGGGGCTACCCTTTTCAAATGGCTGTCATTATAGGGTGCACCCTGCGGCAACTTAAGGAATTACATGTTTCAATCTGAAGACATGATAATTTCTCGTTCGTGCTGCTCAAATATACCACCAAGAAGCCTAATAATTCTGTCGGATTTGCACAATTTAAATTGCAGTAAAAAACATGAGTGCCATATATCCAATCCTGATATGTTTTTAAACCTATTTGTGAACCTTTGATTTTGGGTAAAATATCAAGGTTGAAATATACTATCAAGTGTTCAGAATATTTAGAGGATTTTCCATATTTTCAAAAAACAACAACAACAACAACAACAACAACAAATCTAGAAAATAAGATTTTTACCCATGTATCTTAAAATCTGGTGCCACAAGACAAATTAATATTCAAATTGAATTTTAAAAATTAGTACAGCGGATGTAACCTATGTCAATTCTTAAAGAGACAAAAGGAGAATATGACAAGCAATAGCACAGGGTATAGGATCAATTATATTTCTGATAAAGCACGTATTTTCATAAATTTCATGTTAAGCACCAAATTAAAACGCTCAGTTATTTGTGTATATCTCCTGTACTGTGTTTTTTGTTTCTTCTCACAATTTGGTGAAATAAATTAAACCTCCCTAAATATGGGTATTTTGCTGAAATCATGTTAATCACCACCAGCTACCACATTAAAATTACGTGGCGGTTCGCCACATAGGCTTTTAGGAACAGATGTCTGTAACAAGACACTCAAACTTTGCACTGCATTCTTTTATCCTTTTTTCATGGTACTTGTTCTTGAATGATTGATATGAATAGGAACCGGCACAAAAAATACAGAACAGAATTTTCTTCAGATTTGAACAACTCATTAGAAGCAACTTGAAATGACCATCACAGATCTTTAATTTTCTTTTTATCTCTGTTCAATAGAAAAAAAGTAATGGAATTTCAAAAATTGTCAATTTCGGGTAAAAAAAAAAAGATGACTTTTCCCTCAAAAACACTGGTGAATGTTGTGACCTTAGATTGTGACTTCTTAATTAGCCTGAATTAAGCATTTCAGTAAATGTACATAACTTTGCCACTTTTGCAGTTAAAATGGTAAAATAAAAACTGTTATGATTGGCTGGAAGTCCTCTGTATGAAAGTGCTAAAGTATTGTTGAATTATCAATGGCAGTTTATCGAAATCCACAAATAAGGATTAGTAGAAATGAAGCTCAATGCTGCTTATATACTGGCCATAATTATCATTTTCTACATGGGATGGTCTAATATTCACTGGTCAGGTTCTGAAACTTTTCCTACTAAAATTATTCAGGACTAGCAAGTTAATCATTAGCAGATTATCTAAATCGACATGCACGGAATAGTGAGGATTAAGCTTAGTAATGCTTCTTTTGAAGAAAATAAAAAACCATTTACCACTTGAAATGCCCCATTAAGAACCTGGATTCATTTAAAGTCCTTTATATTAAACTATTAAAGTATTAACTTCAGCATCAGTAGACTTTCTGGATTCACATACAGGGATGAAGGAAGATTCAGCATAGTAATGCTTAAATTGAAGACTGTATAGTCCAGAAGCGTAACTGTTTGAATCTGATTCATGATTAGTTCTTCTGTGATTCAACTCTTGTGAAAAAAGTTACATGTTTATGCTAATCCAATGGATTATAGTGCAGGTCAATGGATTATTGGGATTTGAAAAAATAATAAAAATAATAATAAATGCTGCCAGTGTAAGAAGGTCTACTGCATTAGCGCTACCGTCAACTAAATCTCTCTTAACATTTCCCGTCACTGCCCGATGCAATTTCCTATTTCGATAAAGAAAGATTATATATCATTCACTAATCCAAGGGGTTAAGTGGGATATGATTATGGTAACCTGAATCTATTGATCATTGTAACATTTGCCATATGCAGAACAGTTCAAGAATCAAACAAAAGTACATTTTTTAAATGGAAATACATGCAGACTGTATATCCAGGATAATCCAATAATGGATTAGGCTGTTCATATTTCCATATAATTGATCATGTTTAACTTTTAAAATGACATTATGATCTGTTCAGAGAACAATCAGATTCCAAAAAGCTAATCAAGAATTAACACTCGGCTAATCCATACATAGCATCGTCAAATGTAAATAATAATTGTAAACCAAAATTTTGATAACTCTAATTTACATCTTTAATATACAATATGTGGACACTCGAATTTCTGAAATCAAGTATATTGTCATATCTAGTCATCATGACCTCCAAGTTTGAGAAAATATATAATAATGGAACTTGTATCTTTTTCTGTTTTCAGATTTGTTGATCTTTATTATCACCACAACACAATGAGGTCACCAATTTTAATGTCGGTTACAATTTCGTCAAATTCTAAAAACACAACTTCGTCTCCATTATCACCAGCACCAAAGTATACAACACGATATTCCAAAACTAAAGAATTGTTTTCAATGTTTTTTACTTGTTCGTTATCACTCCATTTGTGAGATATATACTTGTTCTCCAGAATGGAAGGATCACCGAGACATTTCTTAATCGCCTCAGTTTCAGAGTCCTCTTGTAGGCTACAGGCCATTAAAATTTTCAAACTAGAGCACAGCTCCTTCAGGGTATACTGTTTCTTATTTTACTGAAAGCAAATACTGATGAATCAGAATGTGTCTGATTCAAGAACACTTTCTAACCTTAATTTTTACTTTCACTGCACATTTGTTTGCACTTTCTCTCTTTAGTCCACGTAATTTTTCGTCCATTGCTGTGCCATCGAGCCAAAATCCCCCATATTTATTTAAATCGCTGAGAAGGCTTTCCTTGGTGGCTCTGTCCCTTTCTTCCTTACCTTCTATGTTTTTCCTTTTTCTTTTAAAATGTTTGCTTTCGCTTCTCTAATTTCATTTTCCGTGTTTCTGGAATGCCACATTTCTTTTCTAGCTTCTTTATGTGCTACAGATATTATTTCTGATCTGTCATATTCCTCCATGCTGGCCAACCAGTCACCTGTTTTGTTTTCGGTATACAAAACATGGGCCTCGTGGAAATCCATTTTTGCTCCTGATAAGAGTGTCCAACTTGGAAAAAACATTCTCTCCACTTATGTTACTTGAAGAACATGAAGCAGCCTGAGCACGAAGTTCATTGATGGGATTAAAATGTACATCCATGGGCAGCTGATCACTTAGCAGGCGATTAAAAACATCCAGTATTGCAGTACACAGACTTTGCATTTTTTAGAAAACGTGCAAAATTAAAAAAAAAAAAAAAAAAAAAAAAAAAAAAAAAATAACAACAACAACCAAAGCTTTTTTCATTGAAAAAAGCCTTTGTGCCACTTATTGACTAAATTCAAATCTACAGATTCTTAGAATCATCCAAATCCAATTTCGAAAGCACTGAATCAGTAATTTTTTTGGAAAAAGTGTTTATAATTCCCCCTCACAAAAAATGTACTTGATGACGTAAGTACAGACACATTTGTTTAACATGGATTGTGAAAGAAGTCAAGGAATAACTGCTCGAGTCACTCTCCATGGCACAGATGTTGGCGTATACTTTGTACCTTGTCTGTGGCGGAAGAAACCGAACAACTCGGAGAAAATCACCATGCATGGTTGAAGTGGTAGGAACCTTTTCTACATGCTGCCCAGGACGAGAATCGAACCTGGGTGGCAGAGGTGAAAGGCGAGCGTCTTACCGCTCAGCCAACCGTGCACCCCTAACAACCTGTAACTCAAAAGCTATACTACAATTTGACTCCACTAAGTATCTGGGCGTGTTCTAGGTGATCTGTTCTACCATCGTGCACGGTCAAGCGTTTTGTGTAAGGTCAGATGAAAAAAATGGCAATTACCATGTTATTGCCTCCCGTACTATATAATGCCAAGCATCAACGATATAATTTGTAACTTGGTCGTATATATTACCAACGTCATTACCAAAATCACATGTGTAATCTCCTAAAGATCAAAATAATTTGGTACGTAGGTATGGAACAGAAAAAAAAGTTGCCAAAATGTCCATACTTCGAACTTTTAACAGTCTTTTTTTTTTCTATTGAATTGTAGAATTTTGTTGTTATGTCATTTGGCCATGGCTGCAAGAATAGAAAATTAAGTCAGGTTTTTCTGTTTTTTCTCCGATGTGCCGATGCAACCGCAATAAAGGCGTTCCACCTGATAACCAACCTGAACAACTTTGTGAAGCCACCACTGGGTACCCATGAAGAGCGAAGTGCGGTTGCATCGGCACACCAGCTATTACGTTGCCATTTTCACTGTATCCGGTCATGCAACCCGGAAGATAAATAACGAAAGTATCTGGACAAAACAGGGCGTCAGCGACAGTAATGTAAGTGTGTTGTGCACCGTACGCTTGGAAACGCACTGAAACTTTATTCAACATGGGGAATAACAGATAAGGAACACATACATGTATGGTTTTACCATATTCAAGTGAGGAATATGTACTTTATTCACATGTATATGGAGTGGTATGAGTAACGTTGCTCGTGGGATACTGGCCTTGTGGTATTACTACACAAGCAGCATCGGTGCTCTCGCACTCGGAATATTTTCATACGCCTGTGATTAACCGTACTTATTTTGTGACAGTTGATTCATGGTAATCCAACGCGATCAAATGAGTTTGACAAACTGTTGTATCAAACTCTTGATGCATTCAAAGACCTTGTCCCCCTGCTTAATTTGTGATAGTTGATTCATTGTAATCTAACTCAATCAAAATAAGTTACTATTTTGTGCCTCGTCTGACATCATATATACGTTTACATAACTGTGGGCTATAACATATAACTTTTATCTTGTCGTGCATTTTCAGGTATTTTTATGCTTTTTACAGCTTTATCATCGAGTGTAGGCTTGCACAGGGGAAGTAGCATACACTGTATGTAAGTGACCACTTGAACACGATGAACTCATCAATCACGCCCGTTACGCTACACAGACATGAGCAGGTATTTGTATACAGCATACCTACTGTGTAATATACAGAATAGAGCGTAATATGACGAATTTCATATCCACAATTACTGTTCACTAAAGTATAATTAATGGATTCACTTTGTTTAATATATAGTTATTTAGTTCAATTTTCTTTAACTTTATTTAAAATTTTGAGGCGTAAGTAGTCCGTCTTTGCAATGGAATAATGAAATTCTTACGTATTTACATCTTGCCTGCTCATAAAATGAATGCCGAGTAACCCAAGTTATCTTGATTATCTAAAGGTTAATATACTTGCTAAATACTTAATTGACTTAACTTTCCACTAGTGCATATTGTTATTTTCTTTTCATATGATAATAATTGATTTCTTACGTAAGTGGGCAATTGCTTTGTTAGTGTGTTTATATTTGAATATATTTTACTATACATAATTACACTCACTATTACGTCTTTATTTTATTTTTTCAGGTGCTGCATCCCCATACCAACCCGCATCTTTACCAGCAGGGGTGTACGCAGCACTCCCACCCCCAATTGGTGCCTACCCCCAACAACCACACCCTGAACTGTGATATCCGCAGCAGCCATATGCAAAACAAAGGTGTTGGCTTTATCCCCTGCACCCAGCATGTCATTCACAACCGTATCCACAGGGAACATTTGCGAAAGCGGGTGAGAGCACAAATAGCTTTATTTTTAAAACTATTGCTGTAGTTAATTCTTCCCCCATTGTCCTTCATAAATCACCACTTGTGGTGAATTTCTAATACAAAATGCTAAGCATTCATGTACTCAGCTGGCGTCACAAAACAACACCAAACCCACAAATCCCAAGTCAGCATCTTTTAACCTTTTCACTGCCAAAATCAACTATATCCACTTGGCACAAACTGCTCTGAATTATAAGTATTCCGGATTCATGTTCCTTGTGCAAAGACCTTTCGTTCAAGTACCGGCATGCTTAAAGTTATATAAAAAAAAATAATGGTCCAGGTCACTAGCCCTTCTCAGCATGCTTGCTAGCATTCTACCCACTGTTGATAGTCCAAAATAGGGCACTGAAAGAGATAATGTTGAAATCCTTACTTAATGCGGGTTTGGTTTCACTAGATTTTACTTAATACCACACAAAAGAGCTGGGGTGATCGCATATCCAATTGGAAAAAGGCAGTGCCTTCCAGTTTTTCTCTGAGTTTTGACAATTAAGCTCAAAATTAAAAAAAAGGAAGACGTGTTTTCTGTGAATCATGGAAATTTTGCCTGCCTATAGTGAATTTTTTTTCCTTTGGAAGAAAAATGATATGGAATTGTATCTGCATACAGATGTATATATAATAGAATTCTTGATCAGCCAAATTTCATTGATAATATAAGATCTAATCCAGAAAAACGTGACGAGATTATCAGCTTTGTGTAGCCAATAATTTCGAGGAATGTGATAGCTTTTGATTGGAGTGACAATCTCAATTATTGATGGATCATAGTTGCATACATGTCCCTAAGATCCTGATAAAGAGGACTCACATTGTGAGACTGTTGAACTCATGGCTCATGCCTGGATTTGTCTAGTAAATAATATTCAAATAAAAATTGACCTGTTATTAGACATGCATAAAGATATACCGCATTTTGGTGATTGCAACTGCCCTTAGTGAAACTGTTAATTGGTTAATTAATTATGCCTAGCCCTGTTCAGTGTAAGGAAAGTATAGTTAGCTTTGTGTGTGTCCATTCTATTTCAAATAAAGCAGTATTTTTATAAGACCATCATTCTCTGCCGGAAAGATAAAAGTTTATAAGGGCCAATGGGAGTGCTGCGAGATAATAGAAAATATAGGACTTTTGTCCCCTGCCACCTATGGTGGTTTAGGGGGATATAGAAATAGTAAAGATAGGGCCTTTCCACGTGATTATTCCATTGCCTTTAAACGTGGTGGGGATGTACCTTCGGTGGGTTTCTACCAAGTGTGGTCAAATGGTTATGGTCCAGGTTTTTTTTATATTTTTTATTAATTTTTCTGTTGACTTTTTGCAAAATCTTAAACAATCTTCTCTGAAAGCATCTGGCTGCTAATTGCTTCGAAGTTGTATACACTTCTCGGGTACCCCCAGACCTAAATTTGCTCAACAGATGGCGCTGCAATTCTTCTATTTTTTTTTTTTTTCATGAATTAATGTGTTTTTGCTATATTTTACTTCTCCAAAACCATCACGCAAATCGATTATGCTGAAACTTGGTGTAAATATTCCTAGTTGAAAGGGTCACACAATCACCAGGTGGCTTTGCTCTGTATCCCTGATTTTTTGTCAAGTCTGGTACTTATCAGTCAATGGATACATTCCTATTGGTTACAATGTGAGTGAATGGAGATTGCCGTGGTAATTCATATATTTGACTTCTTTTCCAAACCGTCAGCCAGATTTACTTCAAACTACAAAGTTTGTTCAAATGGTTATGGTGGAGCTACGATTCTTTTCATTTTTTTTATGAACTTTTGCGTTTTGTGTATTTTTGACTTCTCCAAAATTTAGTACTATGTAAGAGAATATGGATTGCAGTGGTAATTTACATATTCTCGACTTCTGCAAAACTGTATGTTTACAGCACATAAGGTGGCGGCGAACATCAATCCTTTGGATCTTTTACTTCAAACTAGCTTTAGAGTGCATTTACTATTTCTCTCTAAGCCTGTGGGCAGCTGTAGCCCACTGTAATACAGATAAGAACAAAAACCAATCCACGTGCATACACAGGTGCTTCAGTGCATTGTATAATTATAGATACCCGTCCATTCCTCCTTTTTATCTGGATTAAACAAAGCGTATATCTAAAAGTATACTGTTCAAAATCTGATAGGGATTGATTATTAAATGTTCCTTTCTTTTCTTGTAAGAGAAACCATTAAAGGATATATTGTGGATTCAATAATAATAATAAATTTTATTTCCGTATTTTTAGGCCTCCGGCCAATAATACAAATATCAACATGAATTTTGTACATGGAAACAAGTATACAAAAACAAGCAAAATGAATTCATTTAGATAATACAAAAGCATGCTGGTACTTCCAAATTAATCATCTTGTAACTCTTTAAATCATTCCCAAATAGAGATAATCTTATAGTTGTTTCATAGTTTTCAGTACACATTAACCTGTTAAAATGATAAATATCTGGATGGACATGGATCAGCTCTGGTAAAAATTTAATTCTTAAGTGTGTATATTTTTTACAAACATAAAGGAAATGAATGTCATCTTCAACATAAGATAAATCTTTTGACAAGCAGTATCTACATAATCTATATTCCTTATCAGTATTATTTCTTCTTCCAACTTCAACATTGAATGAGTGGCATGAGATTCTAAAACGTGATAGAGCATTTCTTAATTTCCATTCTTTTAATTCAGTAATATATCTTTCGACATTTAACAAAGTTTTAAACTTTAAACTATACATAACATGTTAATTTACTATTTTTCTGTAGGTCAGTATGCCATGATTGCAGTGCTACATCTTTCAGCCTTTGTGAAATTTCACTCAAAAATAAATCAATATTTCCAATTCCTGCGATGTCCAACACCTAAACTATATGCTAAATATTTTACATTTATGGCCTGTGTTTAACTGCCGGCTTCGTTTAATTTAACAAGCATTTCATGCACTGTTTTGGATATCTATCAGGATCCATCAATAACAATTTAGTCCAATACTTAATACTGCGTTTCATATAAAATACAGACAAAGAATATCTTCCACACTCACCTAGAATAGCTGCATTACTAGCTGATGAAGGAACTCCCAAGAAATACTTGCAAAATTTACTATGTACTTTCTCAATATTTTCACAATAATTTGTCCCCCATACTTCGGATCCATAGAGCAAAATTGCCTTTATCATATTATCAAAAATATGAAATGCTATACCATGAGAAAGTTTTCCATATATAATTTCAAAACGTCTCAGCATGCAAATGACTTTTTGTGCCTTTACTGCCAAAATTTTTTGTTGCTGCTAACCAACCCAATCTGCTAGAAAACATGATACCTAAATATTTGTAATAAGATTGTGTTTTCCAAAAAAATCATTCCTAAAATAATATTTTTCACTTTTAGGAGAGTTCCACCATTACTGCACATGCCTACTTTTGTTTTTTGAAAATTTACCTTCATTACCCAATTATCACAAAATTCCTTTTATACAAGTAGATATCTCTGAAGTCTACCTACTGTATCACTGAAGTCTACAATGTCATCTACAAATTCAAGTGCAAGTATATTGGGACATTCTGGGGAAATGTAAATACCTTGCCATCCCTTTTTTCCAAATCTAAAACATAATCATTTAAATACAAAATAAAGAATAGTGGGCTGACCATACAGCCCTGTTAGATGCCAATGCTACAATAAAAAAACTCGGTAAGGCCTTCAGGAGTACGAATACAAGATTTTAGTTGTGCATACATTGACCTTAGGACTTCTAATATTTTACCATGTACACCTTGATTTATAAGTCTATACCAAAGATAATTATTTTTCACACGGTCAAATGCCTTTAAAAAATCTATGACTAATAAATAGAGCCGACCATCTTTTTTAGACAAGTACTTTTCTTTCAATGTATGTAAAGTAAATATTTGATCTACTGTAGATCTATTTTTCTTAGCTCCACATTGTGATTCATGTAGCTTACCTAACCTTTCACTCCATTCAAACAATCTGTTATTCATGATTTTATAAGAATTTTCCCACAAACTACAAGAAGAGATATTCCTCTATAGTTGTCCTTTTTGTCCGGTGACCCAGACTTATAAGTTGCACAAAGTATAGCTTCTGACCAATTTTCAGGAAATATACCTGTGTTGACAATACTATTATACAATAAAAGTAAATAAGGATTAATTTTATCCTCCCTATATTGATGTTTATATGTCCGTTTGTCGAAACATTTACTCCAGATTACGATGAGGAATCGGGAGGAACTGTAAAATAAATTCCAAGATAATGCAGTAAACTCAGATCTTCATAGATTTAAATAAACACTTTTAAGTCTGAAAGTGTTGCAGGGCTTATGTACCCTATACATGGTGATTTTATTTTAGCAAAACACAGAGTTTTGGATCGCAAATAATTTCTGCCTCTAGTATTATCCCTACGAATATTGTATATCTGCATATTCATTGGACCTAGGACTCCTTGGTTACACCTTCAGCGCATTGATGAATAAGTAAATGTATTTTTAAGATATCTATCTGAAAATTGAAGGATGTTTGGTCAGTGAAAGACACAAAATGTGAGTCCTTGCTCAGGAAGGATTCCGACTCTGGTGTAAGTTCGTGGGAGACCTTGTTCAGCAAGGACTCTGGGTACAAAGTATTAATTAGCATTAGAAATATGAATATTTTTAAGGGAGTTATTCCAACAAACAGTTTACAGTGACTGGTCCCATGATTAGATTTTTTGTTATACTTTAAGCCCATATGCAAAGGCATAATGGGTGAACTCATAAGCAAAACATTACTCTAGTGATTTTTATGTCACATGTCACAAACGCAGTCTTGACTCGCCTCACTTCGGGAATTTCCCTTAGTTTAGTAGTTATCTCATGTTTGTTACCATGGAACGGCCGGGTCTTAAACTAGGAAACTGCAGCACCAATCACTTAGATGAAAATAAGAAACTCGCATACCAACTGCACCAAATCCCTAAGCTTGAAAGGAATGGTTCAATGGAGGCCATAATGCGTGAATGCCATACTCCACTCGATCCAGGTTTATGTATTTACATTTAAACCACCAGAAGTACTGTATTCGAAGTTGTCCCAGGTCGGGGGTTGTACATGTATCAGTCCACCAGCATCAAAGGAGCACCGAAAATATATATGTTTGTGTCCACAGAATGGCCGAGTCTCAAGCCAGCAGCCTTCGGCACAAGTCATCCAGCCAAAAAGCAGAAACGCACATACCAACTTTAGTATATCCCCATTCTTTTGGGTTAAATGGGGAGACAGTTCCCTTGTGGGGTACTCTGTTAACCTAAAATGAGGCAATTCCCATTTGGCAGCCTGCAACCAACATTAACTGAAGACTTTGTTTTTAGTTGCATATGCGAAATGACGATTTTACAACATTTCTACAGGTCTATCTAAGCACTCAGCTATAGATAATGTTATTCATTTTGAGATTTTGAAACATTTTGTGAGGCATATATATTGTCCAAATTTTGTAGTTCTAGTCCCAATACAACTCAAAGAAACTAAAAACATATGTTAAATGATTACATAATAATCAATGAGCTGTCTCAAACTTTGAGCCTTGGTGCCCTTCTAAGCTGGTAATACTTCAATGATTTCGGATTTTAAAACATATTCTCATAAAAAAATTGATCCATATTTGTGAAATGGCATAAGAAAAGTTAAACCCTGAGTTTTTGCACTAGGGGATGCTGCATTTTATATTTATTAATTTCTGTGTTCCTTAATTGTCAAATTCTATGGCTGAAGCACACACTGTGTTCTCTTCAAACTTGGCAAAAATTTAGCTAACGTGAATCTCTACCAAACATATATTTAAGGGGAGCTGTGATTTATAACATTTTAAAATTATGTAGTTAACACTGAGAATACAGGGTAGCATAGTTCATACAGGGATACTAGTTGCATGTATGCTTATTTAATTTTCTCCAAAAGTACCCTATATCCACTTCAAGTTTGTTGGAGATACACCTCGGAGGGAATGAATGCAACTAGCTCACCAGGATAAGTATATGGGTCACTAATACACTATCAGCTCAAAATTAATCTGGGCTCCTATCTGTTCATGAATACGCCACAACACTCAGGCTGGCACTAATTTTCTGGTCAATGTATCAACTTACAGGCCAGCTGAGAATGGGCTCCTCACACCACCGCTTTTTAATTGGATTAAATTTTATTTTATTTCAAGTTTTTGATGTTTGGGAAAATCTTAATAAATCTGCAACACTGTGTATGACGTTATTTTATACCTTTTTTTGTTCACATTAGTTCTCACATTGCATCATTCATGTTTCCTGAATCAAGTACACTTAGGACTTCGTACCTTTGATGGTATTTTAAACATTGTATCTTTCATGTTAGATTTACACATCGTACTGCTGATGTAATTCTTTATCCCATTTTTATGTAGTTTCTTGGCTTCTGATTAGTTAATACCCATGAAATGCCTGCCGCACCTAATTGAAATTATGGTATTACCCACATGGGGTTGGTATTACTGTAGTAATACCATGCGACACCTAGCCGCTAAAGTGAAAACGGCTCTGACAGGGGAACGCAGACGACAAAATGGCAGAACAGGTGCCTTCTTCTGCCAATAAAAGGCGCTAGTAAGTTAGAAACTACATAAAAATGGGATAAATTCGTTACACACTGGTAGACTAGGTAATACAGCGAGCATCTCCCACTCAGGTAATACCAGTTCCCTTCGTGGGAGATGCTCGCTGTATTGCCCAGTCCAGCAGTGTGTAACTAATAGTACCGTTTATCATTGGCATTTTGGATGGTGTGTCATATTTGTTTCATACATTGTATCATTCATTATTTGTACATTATATTGCTGATGTTTTATATATTGTATAATTGATTATATTTTATATCATTCATGCTAATGTCACACAATGTATCGTTGGTATTATTTTATACATTTTTCGTTGATGTTATTTTATTAAATTTGATGTGGTGTTATTTTAAACTTTTTACCATTTTATACACTGTGCAGTTAATATTACTGAGTGCATTTTACCATGAAATACATTTCATACATTTTGCCAAGATGTTATTTTGTACATTGTATCATTCATGTTAGTTGCATTCTTAGTATCTTTACTTAATGTTTGTGTCATTGATTTTATTCTATATATAATATCAGCGTCATTTACAGGTACGCTTAATTCTGATGGTACAACTGCTGCTTACATTGGCATTCCTCTTCATTGCCGTGTCTGTGTAAGTCATTTTGCTGTACATAGTACCACCGTATTAGAGCTTTGTACCAGATGATAATAGGACTGTGCTGGTGTCCCTGTCTGAACATGATGTCCATGTAGATTGATGCAGTAAGTTTAAAATAAAACTTTGCATAGAGATATACATTACATGTGTCAGGCAATTGACGTCTTTAATTCACCGTTAAACTAAAACTCAAGCGGGAGCCTGGACATAGTGGACATAGTTGTCTGCACACATTTATGTTTTCTTGCCATGGTAATATACCTGCCTGTTGGGGGTCTTACCAACCATGGGCACTTTTGTATAATAATGCCAACTAGCCATCATCATCATCATCATCATCATCATCATCATCATCATCATCATCATCATCATCATCATCATCATCATCATCATCATCATCATCATCATCATCATCATCATCATCATCATCATCATCATCATCAAGAACAGTCCTTAAAATTAGCTGAAAAGTTGGCAACCGACAGCATTTGTCCCACAGTTTAAAACTTTTGGCAAATTTTTTTTCATTTTCCGTCCTAGGAGGACTTATCAGTCGTCTTTGAAATGGATTTTGGAATGTTTGCATCGCTGATTTGTATCAGTCAGGCCCAGAGATGTCCACTATGCGCATAACTTTTTGCATTTTTCAGGTCTCAGGCAATGATGTGATAACTAGGCTTGCACAAAGAATTAAAGGATAATTTACCTATCAACACAAGCAAAATTAGTAAAGTATAATAAAATGTGATGTAAAGACAAATACCTTTCGCACTATTAGTTGAAGGTCATTTTAAAGCTTTATCTCCATGTTGCTGAAAATAACATATCGTGTGTTCTGTTACTATGCAGTGTAGTTGCGTCAGGAAACATGCTAATATACCTGCAAGTAACAATTGGAAAAAGGCTATAATATGAACCCATGTGAAAATAAGCTTTGATATATGCACAGGATTTGTGCATGAAATGCCCGCAATTGCAGATTTGTGCATTATTCACTACTGTGCCGCACTTCAAATACCTGCAATATCGTTGGAGGGTTTGTGGACTGACCATTAAGGCAAATGCAACCGGTTGACTACACTCCTCATTTTCACCACGATTTGACCACTTCATCATCAGGTGCATGAGATTACTTTCATAGTTCTCCATTGTGGATATGAGAATCTCAAGTTGGCATTCAGGTTTTTATTATGCAAATGATTCACAAAAAAAATTGTATATTGTGCAAAAAGTATATCCAACAGCACGGCATATATAGTTGCTCTGTTCTACCTTTTACTCCAGCATACCAATACAGCAGTGGATACATAATAATGCATGGCTCTTCTGGTGTTTACAGTGAGTATGGCAAGTTTTTATTGGCAAAATTCAGATTTATATCGTTGGTATATATATATATATATATATATATATATATATATATATATATATATATATATATATATATCAGACCAACCACATCACTTGGGGAAAGTACTTTTAATAAAATGTGGTATTGAGTAGAACTAGCAATGTAGATAGGTGGTTGTATTAGAGGGAATTGTCTCTTTAATCAGACATATTAACATCATGGAGGATCTTTTACATATATATATATATATATATATATATATATATATATATATATATATATATATATATATATATATATATCACCAGTAACCATAGTCTAAAAATGAAATATTTACATATTTTGTTTACTTTTGTTTTATTTTTATCTCATTCATTTTTCCATGAATGTATGTGATTACTTATGCACTTGCAATCATAGCAACATTGTAGTGCAGCGCTCGCAGTGATGACGTCAGGCCAAGATTAGTCCACGTTAGTAGGCCTAAAATCTGTGCACTACTAACGTTTTCTTTAGTCTATCCCCAACCGTAGCATACTCAAATTATTTGCATCCCAAGAATAATGAGGTAAACCATTAAGACATTTATATAAAGGTAGCCTGTGTTTCTTGCATGGAAATATAAGAATTGAACGTCATTTCAATTGTATTCATTGTCGTCTAATTTCAACTTGATGGCGGGCATTTTTACATGACGTTGCTAACGTGACGCCATAAAAGTTGCCATGATCAAGTTACTATAACCTTCCGATCAAAAACATTTGAAAGGATGTTCAATTCCTAAATTAAAAAATGATCTAGGTGAATACCTTTCCTCAGCACACATAGCACATCACGCCCAAGATGATGAGCAAAGTTGTTGATACTGTCCACAGCACTGCACGAAAGGCATTATAAATACATATATCTTTAGTGGTCACTCTGTTGAGTGGCTTGGTATTTACATGCATGTAAAACCATATTTTGTTTACTCTGTATGTTTGTCATATATTTCATTTACACTTGAAAATAGCAGTTATCAAGTTAATATTTTTTTGGCTAGAAATAGTTCAAATACGGATAAACAATAACATATACAACTAATAAGATTTGTTTATCATCTTAAGTTGGGGATTTGGTTTCTCTTTATGATGTAAGTTGCATCAAAAATCTTGTCAAAGATCTCATCCTAAGATAGTTTTAAGACAATTCAAATTGACTTGGTCCCACAGTTAATATTGATATAAAGTAGGCCCTCCAGTGGGAATGGTAAATACAGTATACAGTGAGATCTGTGTATTGTGCATTTTTGTGCATTTTTTGTTTTTCTAAAAGATGTGTCACATATTTGAATATGACTGATAAACATAAAATGAATCAAATAGGAAAAGCAGTTGACTGCAATTCCCTCCAAACGCATATCTTTTAGTGAATATTCAGGAAATCTGAATCTCATTATAATCAGGTTTCCTTGTAATTTACTAAAAAAATCCAACCTTCAGAGGCTTGGAGATAGCCTTAACATGTATTACCAATAAAAGAGTATCCCTTTTTTAGGATATATGTTTTTACACTTTGTCATAGTTACATGAAATTGTGTGCAAATGTGTATGAGGACTTAACTATCCACCTCAAAGAATCAACCGTTTTGTAACACATTCATACCATCTATTCGTATACATAAATCCGTTTTCCTAATTTTATACTGTGTTTGGCATATATATTAGGACAGCTAGTAGTGCCCATGGTAACTCGCCACAGTGCCGGCTTCTATTAATGCTTGAGGGTAGTGTTTGCGAGGTGGCAGCAGCTTACAGTATCTATACTGAAATGTTTGGCAAGCACTTGACATAAAGGAAGCAGCAAAATGACAACGAATAATTCAGATGGTATGCAGTGTCCCTCTGTAACTAATGTAGACCAGTTTAACGGCACAGCGCCAAGTTCAGAACTTTTCAAAAGTAAAATGCCACCATGTAAACAATGAGGACAGGTGAGAGAGTATAGTGTCACCCGGTACACAATCTAGAATGTATACTAGAACAATGCAATGCCGTATTATTGTACACTCCTAGGATGCAAACAATGTTGAAATGTAAAATTGTGTAGAGTCTGCCTGTAAACAATTCAGGTCTGCAGTATATTACAATGCCATCCTGTAATCAATGCAGATGCAGACCTTTATAAAATTACCGTGTCATCATCACTCAGAAGGAAGTAGTCATTGATTCAAATAGAATCCAGTGCCATACAATGTACCACACAGGCATATTACAGTCATGTGAACAACATTGTGTTCTAGAGGTTTGCTGAGGGAGTCTGAAAACATTTAGGGCGTTATATCTAATACATATGTTAATTAACTGGCAATGGAATAAAACAGATAAACATTTAGAATTTTGTATCACATTCTAGAGGATCTAAAGCAGTCGAATATAAAAGCTATGTACGCAGGGTAATCACTAAGGAATGAATGGGCATGCTGTTATAAAGACTTATATGTCCATTTTCATGTACATTTGGGCATGGACCATTAATCACATACTACGCATGTAAATGAAATGATGAATAGTTGCCTGGGTAGTTCCCGGTAACCCTTTATATACATTGTCGCAATATATATATATATATATATATATATATATATGTATATATATATATATATATGTATATATATATATATATATACATGTATATATATAAATATATATATATATGTATATGAATATATATATATATATAATATAAATATATATGTATATATATCTATATGTATGTATGTATGTGTGTGTGTGTGTGTGTGTACGTATTAATGTCGAAATACTGAGTAAATAAGCTGATTTGAAAAAAAGTCTAGCTTTTTTCTTTATTTTTCTTTCGTCGCACTTAAGTAAGGAACCTTTAAACCCGAGAAGTTGCATTTCATTTAAACGCCATAGGTCTTAGCATTCTTTTTGGATCTCCCCAAAACTACTAAAAATTATATTGATGATGATGTGATAATTATGATCATGATCTGAAGATGGTGATGATCTAAGACCCGGCCTCTTAGTTAATATTGATGCAATGAGATCGCAGCAGGTTTCAAATCACAATGAGACCATCCTGCTCAAAAGTGTTTTATCAGAGAGTGCCCCTTGGCGAGAACGTTAGAAATTTGCAGACAAGGCAGTAATGCTCTTACTGTGCAAAAAATACATCAAGATAAATGTAAATTCTGTCGGATTTGCATATTGCTGATTTTTGTTAAGAAATAAGGTACCATATGTCCAATCATAAAGAATGAGACCACTATTATATTTACTGTATATTTTCATACTAGTACACATTTTGTTGCGTCACTTTAGAAAATGAAATATGTGATTGTTGTTGTACAGGCGCCTTTCATTGAAAACATGCAAGGTAAAAAATCCAATCTGTAGATAGATTAATAGATGCGCGCATGTTTACCTTTCACAGCCGGAAAGCACGTGTTCCGAGCACAGCTTACCAACATTACGTCACACTATATCAATATGTGATTCGCCAGATGTTTAAAAAATTCATCATGGAAAGAAATTTCAGTCAAACCAGACAACACAAACAGGCTAATAAATTCATGTAATAATCTAGCTGAGACAGTGGGCCAATTACAGGTAAATGGCTCTAAAAGGTGTGAACACAATTAAACCTGGAACTACTTAGTTCGGTAACCTGCACCTGATTGATCGCAATGGTATAATTGTACCATTAGAGCCGTTGTCTCTGTGTATATTTTATGGATTGAAAATATACTATTACATATATACCACCACTGGCTTTACCTAATGTATAAGGAAATTCAAACATCTAAAAATACGAAACAAAAGTTTTAGCCATATGTCTTAAATATCTAATGCCACAATGCAAATCAATATTGAAGATGAATGCGGGAAACGCGTACACCCATAATAACCTGCGTCAAGTGTTTAGAGCGATATTAAGAGAATATGGCGAACAAACGCAAATAATATGAAATCGATGATGCATCAAGTAAAACAGGCATTTTTGTAGATTTAGCATTGAACTTCAAATCAAAATATTCAGTCATTTGTGTGTATACCATGTTCTTTTTATTTGTACTTACGATCAAGTAAATGTATTTGACCTCACTAAACATGAGTAGTTTTCTAAAATAATGTTAAGTGCCATCTAGCTACAACATTAAATTTTATATAATTTCCCATATTCCTTTGTAGAAGAAAAAATTTGTTTATAACTAAATACTCAAACTAGGCACTAAATTCAAGTCTTTCCCGTTTTATATGGTATTTGTTATTTTCGAAAATGGTACCTAATTATGCTAATATAGTGGTATGATAATCTGCTTTACACATTATTATTCTAGTGTATGTTTAGGCACCACAAATATATTTTACCTGTAGTTTTTGAGATTATCCCCAAGATAACAGTTCTGGCCCACAGTGAATCTCTCTCAGCAAACGTGAAAAAGAAGTTGTGATTGTAAGTTTATATATGGACCCTCTGCTGATTTTGCGATGAGCACCTGCAATGAGAGTCCGTCTTTAGTGCGGTTTGCATAATTGGTATAGCCCTTGTTTCACGTGACACCCTGCCAATTCAGAGCATCTTTTGTGCTGAAGTATTCTGATTGGACTTTCATTCATACGGCCGAAAAATATTTTTCTGTAAGACGTTTTTTGGACTAGGAATTGCGACATCTACCTTTATTTGTTGCCTGCCATGTATGTATTTTAGATGCGGCTTCCCCGCCGCACCCTGACTGGACTAAAGGAAGTATCATTGGCAGCTCATTGCTAAATGGGGCCTGATAGGATAAAAAGTCAGAGACTATCCATCATACTTGTAGCTCACTTATTGAGGTGTAACACAGACCTTCATTGGAAGAGCTTAGGGATTATCAAAGGATGTAAACAAGAAACCGTGTAGAACATCTAAGACAGGGAGTCAAAATTAAAGTCCACTCTTTGCGTTCATAATTCAGGAATTTGGCACAGTTGCAACTGGAAATTTAATGTTTTTATTATAGTATACACATACATCACAAAAATGGGAAATGTTACTAGGAGGAATCGATCATTCATAATTTAAACAATTTAGCTTTTTTGAGTGGGGTAAGCCTTTACGCTGAGTACTTGAGTGCATGCTATTAATCTGTTTCTCTGTGTCATTGTAGTGGGGTACTCGTTGCTCTAAGTGTACTGCAATACTTTATAAATCCAGCAAACTGCATTTTCCTCGGTATTTTTGTAAGTATCCATATGTATCAAAATATATTCATTAACCATGCTGCTCGGTCACTCCTTATTGCTTCTCTCCCTCTCTGCCTGTCTGTCTGTCTGTCTGTCTCTCTCTCTCTCTCTCTGTATGATAGAACAAATAATATCTTTAGTGTTTTCATGTTCAGCAAAATCAAAGATCTTTTGCCTTTTTTGCAGAAATGTGGAAATGCATTATGTTAACAACATAGTTTTAGCCAACATTTGCCTTCAAATATGAAAATGTGCATTTCTTTTTGGTGGTGATTTGTGATGCAATGTTTCGAAGCTGCCGTCTCAGAAAAAATGTAAGTGTAGCTCAATAAAAGCTAGGTAGTAATGGAAATCTTTACTGACTGCAACAGATTGACAGATTCAGATGATAATATTTATCACAAAGTAGTGAGTAAATTAATTCATTTTTGCCAAAACTGGGGATTTTGTTCGTGGGGTGGTGAGTGGGTTGCGGAGATGGGAAGTAAGGAGGTACACGAACATGCATAATGATACAGTTAATACTTTATTTATTAAGCTATTAGTCACTAGCTGTGGTATAGGGCCATTTTTCAGTTTGCAGCTAGGCCTCTCGATCTATTATTGAATATGCATTACATGCATGTAAAATATGTTACAGACACTGAATATTTCCTGTATATTAGGAACATTTACAGCTGTCAGGTCAGTTTGCCTTTTTTCATATAAATGTATATTTATGTATCTAGCACACAATGTCAGATATGTGCCACTGTGAAGTGTTCTGTTTTTAAAATTTAGTTCAAAGTATCACAGTGACATTGACCAATGGTGGCAGAGCTCAGTCTATGGTTTACGTCTTTCGACACCTATGAAGTGTATATTTTGCTGAGTCAGCAAATGTGACATGTTCCATGGTAATGGTGGGTCCTAAGCCCGTGGTGACTCTCAGACATAAATGGAAAAGTACCTGTGGGATTCTTTTGGTGTTGTGAATTTTGACCTTGACTGCCTTTGAAAACTTGATCTGACAAATTGGCTTATATTTAAGTAAAAGTATATCCTAGGCTCTTTGGCTACAATTAAACTGAAACAGGAAGTGTGGACAAATAAGCAGCTAAACATTTAAATCCTGGCAAGCAGAAGCTTACATCACCCAGGGCGCTCCTGCACACGCCACATATTCAACCATACAGACACGTGTCGGCAATGACATATTGTGAGTACCTTTCATATTGTTGCCACACCTGAATGCAACACTTGCATTCTCCATCATAACAGCTGACGAAAGGCACAGAAAACGGCACTCGTTTAGCCACCGTGGCTGTTTTATAAATGAACCATCATACATATAAACTTTTTGGCCGAAGACTTGATATGAAATCTGTCAGATGTATCAGGAACCTCAGGTGCCGTTACAATCGTCAAAAATAGGTCATTTGGTTAGACATTTGGGCCAGGCCAGCTGAAGACACGGGGAAGCATACTTCCTGCAGGTCTGCAAAACAGTAAGGGAAGAGATGGAGGGGAAAAGATTTGAAAGAAAAATTATTGTCAATTTGTTACATGTGTGCATGATGTCTTAAGGTGACAGTTACAAACAAAAATAATAAGGAATACGAGGCATGCACATTAGTTTCCCCCACAACTGCATACCTAGTTGTCTTAGTAACCATAGTCTCCCTCGTGAGATATGGGCTGCTGTCTGTGCGGGGAGGGGAATATTACTAATATTTTCGAAATTAAGAATACTTACTGCAGGCAGATGGAAACTTGTTCTTGTCAGAAATTAAAAAATCACTAAATGAATATGACTTGGGCATTTGTAAACTTTAATTTCTCTAACAGACTCTAATTTTGTGAGAAAGGGGTATCTGCCCCTGTCTGTGACAGTGATATGCCATGTGTCCTCTGTGATTGACGGGCGTGAGCCCCTTGCTTTGTGCCGGGACATTCATATGCATGCCTCGTATTCTGAAGATTGGCATTAAACAAATATGCCCAAAGCTCTGGACAGTTCACAATTATGCATATATCCTACTTTCTTTTATTATCATTTGTATATTTTCAATTATAATTCTTTGTACTGTTTGGGAAATGAAAAAGTGTGTTCATATCTACTCTAAGTCACAGAATTGTCAACTGAATCTGACAAAGAAGTAAAAAGATGATAAATCTGAATGAGCCCCCCCTTTCCAAAAACTGGAGGGGGCATAAAGCGATGACTTTGTCCGTGTGTGTATGTGTGTTTGTGTTTGTCCTGCTGACAGTTTTCCCGCAATAACTCAAAATGTTGTTTGCTTAGGGCTTTCATGTTGCACATGCTTATAGTCCTGAATATGGTCTCAAATGACTTCGAAGATTGGCGACCTAAACCAATTCCCAAGGTCACAGAGCCATTTTAGGGTATTTGGTTTTCACCCAATAACTCAAAAAAGTTTTTTTGCTGAGGGCTTTCATATTGCATGTGCTTAAAGTCCTGAATAAGATCTCGCAAGAGTTTGAAGGTGGGTGATCTTGACCCAATACGGGTGATTTGGGTTGGTTAAATTTCTTGACACACAGCCTTTTGTTCCCATGATGCATGTTTGTGACACCTAGCACCCATGCCATTTGAGGTCAGGTGTGTGAGCAAAGCCCATTTCATGACAGTGAACCTGAAAGTAACCCTGCATATGAGGACAATTTTTGAAAGTATCATCTTCTAGTCTACCTGAAGTGCATATTATTAACTTTCAACTACACCCAGGTGTGATAAAATGAAAGTTTAGAGCTTACTCGGCAATATATAGAGAGGGTACCCGTATGTCTACTAGTCCCCCATGTTAATCTATGGAAAAAAGTGAGGGTTATGGAAAGGGACCCCCAAGAGGTGGGTGTTCAACCATGAACAGGATGAGCAGCACCACCTTTAGTCGAATTTGGAACAAACCCAAATATAGACTATTCCCAAGCTCACAGAACCATTTTAGTGAATTTGGTTCTGACTCGAGAAAGTTAAAAAAATTTCGCTTAGGGCATTTATTGTGTACTTGCTTATAGTCCTGGGAAAGGTCTCAAACAAGTTCGAATATGGGTGACCTTGACCCGAATCCCAAGGTAACAAAAGCATTTCAATGAATTTGATTTCCAAGCGATAACTTGAAAAATTTGTGCTTAGGGTTTTCATAGCAGATGCTCATAGTTCAGAAAAAGGTCTCAACCGATTTCGAAGATGGATGATCTTGACCCAATTTCGAAGTTCACAAAGCCATTTTAGTGAATTTGGTCTTCATGCGATTACTCAAAATGAATTTTTCCTAGGGGCTTTAATATTGCAACTGCGTATTATCTTGAATTAAGTCACGGATGAGTTCGAAGGTTGGTGACCTTGAGTTATTTCCCAAGGTAACAGAGCCTTTTTGTGAATTTGGTTTTCACTCGATAACTTGAAAAGTTTATTTTGCTTAGGGTTTTCACATTGCACATGCTTATAGTCCTGAATAAGGTAACGGACAAGTTTGAAAATGGTTGACCTTTAGCCAATTTCCAAGGTCACAAAGCATATTAAGTGCATTTGGTTTTCTCACGATAATTCAAAAGTTTTTTGCTTATGGCTTTTTTATTGCACATGCTTATAGTCCTGAATAAGGTCTCGAACGAGTTCGAAGATGGATGACCTTGACCAAATCGGGAGGTTACAAAGCCATTTTATGAATTTGTTTTTTACGCAATAACTCGAAAGGTTTTTTTGCTTAAAGTTTTCATATTGCATAAGCTTGTAGTCCCTAATAAGGTCACAAAGTAGTTCAAAGCAGGTCATAAAGCCTTTTGAGTGAATTAGGTTTTTACTCAATAACTCGAAAAGACTGTGCTTAGGGTTTTCATGTTGCAATGATCATAATTCTGAATAAGGTTTCAAACGAGTTCGAAGATGGACGAACTTGACGCAAATCCCAAGGTCACAGAGCCAATTTTAGTGAATTTGGTTTTCACGCAATAACATGTAAAGTTTTGTGCATTGAGTTATCTTATTGCACATACTTATAGTCCAGAATGAGGTCTTGGACAGGTTTGAGGTGGGTGACATTGGCTCAATTGCCAAGGTCACAGAGCCATTTTTCTGAATTTTTTTTTTCAATTTTTGTGCACAGAGTTTCACATTGCACATGCAAGTAGATGGATGACTTTGACCCAATTTCTAAGGCCACTCAGCCATTTTAGTGAATTTGAATTTCACATGATAAGTTGAAAAGCTTTTAGCAAAGACCTTTCTTATTGCACACAGTTTTAATCCTACATCAAGTCTGAGACAAGTTTGAAGATGGATTACCCTGACCCAAAACCGAAGGTCACACAACCGGGAAGGGCATAGATCTTGCAATCTCGGATTGTGTTTTAATTTTAAAATCTGGTCCACTGAGGAAAATGGGAATAGTGAAATAGTTAATTATACGTAGTTAGAACAGCAGTATTATTCATGCAAAAATCAATTCTTCATTTGCTCCACACGTGCAATGCGAGCCCTCTGAAAAAGGCTTGTATGAAGCAGTATGTATGAAAAAATGGTGTTGCGGACATGAAATGGAGACAGTAGTACCATCATTGGTGATAAAGATATGACTTGTTTCATTTCAGTTTCTTTGACGCAAAGATCGTGCTGGTTGCGGCTGGAATCACAGGAGCATTATGTCTGCCCATCAGCATATATGCAACACAGACTGAGGTACATGTTGAGGTAGCAGATCTGTAGCCAGCACCTTTGGATAACCTATAATTCCTTTTCAATATTTTTGGATAGCTTGATACTTAAACTACATGCTCCCAAAAATGTATGAACATAAAATGTATATGACAAAATTGAGCTCAAAATTTTTTGTTTACACCAAAGAGTTTCAGCAGTGCTGATCACATGGGGTATTCTTGCATTGACATGATAATGAACCATGTCATTGTTTGCACAGTCATAAGTCCATGATCCTTGACAACCAGGTGAGCCACTGACCAGGGTGACTCATAGGAATAAGGACACCGTAAGCCATGGGGTAAAGAATGGGCGAGCTGAGACAAATCACTACCATTGTTCTTACTACTTTTGAAATTCTCCTTTGATGTAAAAACAAATTAGCAAAATGCAATTACTAGACCCCAAATATGGAAAGCCACAAGTGAATCCACACCCAAACAATCAAAGTGTGGTTATGAGTGATGTTCCAAAGTTAAAGAGGTAAAGCTACAGGTTTATTTCACACAATACTAAAAGTGCAAGACAGAAGAAGCGAGTATGTATCATTTTTCAGCCATAGATGCATGAGAATTGGTAACATGTTCTTTCTATGCGATTTTCTCGGAACTCTTCTTTGCTCAACTTATGCAATTAGTATCTCACCTCACAAACAAATGAACTGCCTATCACATTAAAACCAACAGGCATCAAAACAAAACTATCATATCCAGGAGCAGCTTCAGGGAATTTTATTTTCTGACAACCCCCTTCCGTGATTTTTGGAGCGAATTCTAGAGAGAAAATGAACGGCCTGTGAGGACCAACTTAAAAGTTGTAACTTTTTATTCATGCTATTTCGGGATATATATATATATATATATATATATATATATATATATATATATATATATATATATATATATATATATGTAAACATATATATATATATATACATATATATATACATATATATACATATATATACATATATATATACATATTTTAAATTTTTCTGATTTTAATTTGGAGAAAAAAATAATTTTGCGTGACTTCTGCACGAAAACTGTGTGAAAACTCCCAAGTCAGAAAGAATTCTATAAAATGTCACAAAACGTCCAATCCCACAAAAAATATACATAAAAATCTATGGATGTGTCGTAATCATAAAATATAAAGCACTTATCCTGCTTGGCACCCTCATCCATGTGCATGTTACCCCTTGAGAATTTAGCAAACTGATTTTTCTTACGTATATATCATTGCGACTTATTTTTGTGTATCATGCTTTAATTCTTATCGGATTTTCTTTTATACTCGTTATTTAAATGCTTTTAAATCACATGCTACCCTGTATACATCAGTATATCATCACCAACCACACCTCAGTGCCACCTCAAGCACGACGAAATAAAACACTGATTAAAGTTGATGAGCCAGTGCATGTTTTCCTGTAAGGTTTTGTCCACACTTTTTATTCAAAACGTGTTTTGGTTCACTAGAAATGTAAGCAGGAGGATCCCAGCAGGCACTTTCAGATATTTATTGTGTCTTTTCTCAACTTAAGACTAGAAACTCAAATCAGTTTATTGGCCAGGAATGTGAGATTAAGTGTGTCTTGACTTAAGGTAAGACTCATGTTTTAAATCAGTTTATTTAACAAAAATAGTGTATGAATATTGTAAATATCTGATAGTCAAAAGCCTACTCATTTAGTCTGCAATGGCTGCTTATGAAAGTTGTTAATATTGAGTAAAGATCTTTGAATTTACAAAAGAAGAAAGTAAGTACAAAGCGAGTAATGAATCAAAGCGGTATGGCTAACATCACAATCACAGAAAGGTTTTTAAATGAACGAACATTTTAGAGCTGTACTCATGAAAAACTTTCAACATGAAGATGAATAGAAATATATTTTCTTACGCTGATTTTATTTCACACAAATTTTCTTGACTCCTGAGAAAATGTTTACTAAGAAATATAAATCTGCATTCATATATATATATATATGTAAATATATAATATTACGCCAGACCCAATACGAACCAGGTCATAAAGAACTGAACAGTAACTTTTTTTTCATCTATGGTAGTGGCAGCAATCAATTTCTCAATTAAAAATCTGGCATACAAATGGTTGTTATTGCAGTTTGACTTCACCATGCATAATGGAATTCTGCTCTTGATCTATTCTGTGGTCAATTGCACAAACTTGGCTTACCTTATCTGGATGGGCACATTAGACGACAACCATGTAAGTACGACATATATTTTTGCCCCAGTTGAGAATGTAATGCAATCAGGTGCTGCACAGATGATTGCAAAGTATCAGAATTAACAAAAAAACTATTAATAACATCCATAGTCTGAGATGTATGCACATATTAACATGATCTACAAATGAGTAGAAAAATTCTAAGATAGTAACATTTATACCAACAATCAGACAATCTTTATAAGTAAGACGAAATACTTGGTCCAGTGAAAGAATAACAGGACATAACTGAAGTGCAAAACTTGGCAGACAAAAGGTCGTTTATCCCGTTCACAGTTTGGTCATCCGAGGGCGGCAGCCGATGGTGCAACTAAGATAGCGTTGACGATTCTATTGCAGTTTACATGTAAAAGCTCAAGGTTTGAAAGGAATTATGAAAAAAAAGCTGCTAGGGCTGTTCAGAAAGAGATCAATATATATAGACCAGTCATCACTGCACAACAAAAAGGAATTTCTCGGAGCCACAATTGCTACTTCTCTGACTTCGGGTACTAGAATACACTTGTATGTCAATATACTCTACACACTATGTAAAGACAATTACTGGTCATGATAATTTCTACATGCAAAGAAGCATACACAAAACATTTAAAATGTCATCAGTACAAACCATCGGACATGTATCAAACAAGAGATCCCTAGCTTTCCAAAGAGAGCATTAATGAACTTCTATCTAGTTCAACACTTTTCTGTTGAATTTAGACTGAGTCAAAAGCTTTCCCAGTCATGGATTGGCCACTCTGTGTCCAACCCATGACAAGGAAAACTGTTGGCCTGGGGCATGTTTTCTTGATAAATTTTATCCACAGTTCTCTGTCAAGCTGTTTTTCTTTCGTATGAACTTAGCGAAAATCATTGAAAGAGACAATGTTTGACCACTAGCCAGTTTGGGCCAGTTTCAGCGGAATTAGCTTAATGTAGTTCCTGGGTAAACTCATGTTCATTGATGGTAGTAGCGAAATTGAACCTCATTAAATGTTTGATTTAATATGTATTTTGGCCTGTAAGCAGAGCCTCCCTTGAAGTACATTTATTTGTTTTAACCTCATTAAATTAAGTAATATGGTAAGTTGGCCTTTCAGCACAGGCTACCTGGAAATCTATTTACTTGATTTCTGACCACAGAACGACCAGGTCTCAACCCCAAACCTTCGTCACCAACCACCTAGCCAAAAATAGAAACTGCACATACATCTACTGTACCAAATCCACACTCTATATAAAAAAAGCAATGGTAGGTAGTCCCAGATCGTGGACTGTATAACCATTAGTCCGCTAGCAGCAAAAGAATGCTGAAAATATGCTTGGTTTGTTAGGTTTTTTTTTTGACAACAAAATGCCAGGTCTCAAACGGGCAACCATTAGCATTTACCACCTGGCCAGAATGAGAAACACACTGATCAACCATACGAAAACTCCATGTTTCAGTGTAGATAAGTATTCATGAGAGCCACAATCGACATGGCAAAGTTTATTTTTTGATCTAATACAATTATTCTATTGTAATTGGAGTTGCCCCAGATTGTGGACTGTATCTGTGTAAGTCCACTAGCATAACATCATGGTCCCTGCACTTTGTATGCCTATTGTCTGCACTGATCACCAGATTGAGAACAATAGGGGGCACCCACAGAAAGCTGTGGTGGTCTTGTTTCATGACATTTCCGCAGCATTTTTAGACTTTTTGAGGTATTACGGAGTGCTAGTGATCTTGACCAGGATCTGTAGTGAGTGCAATCTCGCACCTATGATAATGTATGTGTTTCTTAGCTTCCTACCTCACATAGAAGCGTTAGTAACGATTTCAAATTTCATTTGATGATTTCAGGAGTGAGAGAATACAAGATTAATAATTATGGGTCCAGTCCTTTGCGTCGTATTGGATCATCATCTTGCCTTATCGATGATGAACTGTAATTTGTTCTCAGTCATGAAACTGCAGTACAAATTTACTCACGTCCTGAGCAGATACCAATAATTCATAATTCAGTGGAATGCTTTTGAGTTTTGAGCGCAAAGCTTGACATAGCACACAATCAACAGGACAACAAATTTACATGCTCAAAATGGCGGATTCCTTCCAAAACACAAACAAAACAAGGTTTTGCAGCAAAATAAGGGTCTTGGCAAGAAAAAGATTTGCAGGTACAAAGGAAAAGCTAGATAGATAGAAAGAATTCTTCATAAAACAGAATGCCCAGTGTTGGCAAACAAACAACATTCGAACATGTAGTGAGAAACTGAAGCTAGTTCTAGCGCACTTTGATGGTTATTTTGGTTAATTTATGGATCCCTGTTCCCACTACAACGTGGACGGATGAAAAAATGGTCATCATATGGTAGCATAAAAGTGTTACATGTAACATGAATGTAAACAGTAAATCCTGGTAATGTACACATACATGAGCAGACTGCTGATGACAGATCATGGGCTGCTCTACGTCTGCTTTGTCTAATCTACATGAATGTGTGTACAAGTTTGCTCTTGTTGCTCCCAATTTGCATTATTGCAACTTCACTTATAAGGCCACACAGTGTGCAGAGTTTCTAGCTTATAGTGGCATCTGAGAGCTTAACTATGGATAAAAGTGATGATGGCTAACTTGGAATATGAAGTCAGAATGGCAGGTCTATATAGAATAGTTTTGAAGATAGTCAACAATTGAATTTTTGAAGTCTCACTCATAGGTATTAATCCAACGTTTTTTTGTTGCTCCTTGGATAACCTTACGGCGCAAACCCATTAATTCAACCTGGAATGTTACCTCTACTTATAACAATTTTGAAGATATTAAGGTTTAAAGGGGTATAAAGAAAGTTCTGTTCTTTCTGTTTTCTTCAATTGCTTTTCATCTGTTTCTATGTCAACTGAATCATTTACTCGTGTTTGTCCAGCAACTTTTCCTCATCTTTGTTTGTCTTCAGCTTTGGTCAATATTTTATTGGACCACCATGATACATGGCAAGTTTGGCATAAATAACCGCTTCACCCTTGTAGAAGATAGTATTTTGACTTATTACGTGAAAAAGAAAACTGTTTACAAATCTATAACATAAAAACACAAAAACTAAAGTTGCCAAACCCAGTGGGAACTAAGGTAACATTAATGTTTGGCGTGAAGTATCATTGCCACTTATCTGCAAAATTTCTTGTCCTAAAGAAACTGAACAAATTAAGTTTTAGTTATGGTAGAGTGTCCAATGTATAAAGTGCTATGTGATCTCTCTTGGTGGCATTATGTTATGGGATATTCCTTGATCTGGTTCAAGTTCTTTGAAATATTTGACTGACACGTAACTCTGCTGCAATATGCCTCATGTTATGTTGTTATCATATTTTGGCTACCTCCCATAGTTTAATGCTAACCATTCATGTAAAATGTGTATGCAGTTGGATTACTGCAATACATTTTACATGGAACTATGTGGTCTGATGTTATTGCTGTATACACACCGGCCTGAAATAAAACCTTACATTGATCAGAGATACTAATGTCAATTTTAATCAAGTTAGTTAGAAACATTTCAAATTTCCAAAATAGTGTAGAAGTAAAATATGGACCGATTTTAATCTTTTTGTACGTGTGTGTTGTTGTCGCTCTTGTTATGCACAAATGAAGATTTTCATATAATTTTACAAGGATTGTGAAAAAAAAATCAACTAATGACTTATGAAATCCTATAAAGCCACTCCCCTTGCCACAGATATCAGCATATCTTTCAGACAGTTCCTGTCCTGGAGAAAATAGGAAGGACTCGGGGAATTCCACATAGACATCCAGGGTGGCTAGAACTCTGTCCACTTACGCCTTAGGCTGAGAATTGAATCTGGAACATAGAGATGAAATGCTCAGCTAACTTTTGCCAATCTAAGAAACCTAGTAAATTTTTTCAGATAATCGAGCATTGCAGTGAAGCTCTCACCTGCAATAGTTCAGAAAGATAACATGAGACAAAGATAGCAATCAGATGAGGAACAGTCACTCTGCTCTTGTAAAAGATAAAATGATTCTTACATTTGTTCGTGATATAGTAAGATTCTATGCTCTAACAATATGTTAACACACAAACAACCAGTTCTGAATAAAGGAATGAACAAATCAATGAATATACAAATGGAAAGCACTTGTTTAGACCTTTACTCGATAAAGCTATTTTCTTCTGCAGCTACCATACATTTCGAAACATCCAACAATACACAAGGTCTTCGTTCTGAAAATATTTCATTCAGAATTTGTAGAAGAACGTTAGCATCTGCAGCTTTGTATATGGTAAGATACAAAATCACATCAGTATTGGAATATTTTGATTGATTTGCTGTCCATATTAGTAACAGCCATGACACAGGTACAGTCTTTCCAACAGGGTCTCGGCAGTCTACCAAATACGGCCCAATTCCCCTTCCCTTTCCATTATTTCTCTTGCTAAGATATGTGCACCGCTCCTTTTAGATTCCCAGTCTAACCAGTAATGGAATTTTGCACGCAAATATTTCTTTTCAGGCTGAAAATGGTCACTTGCTTGCTACCTAACAAATGGACCGTAATGTATGTAAATAGGGAGGCAGTAGGAATACAAAACCAACATTTGCGTTAGGATCTAATCATTTTACACAGAGGTTTTTGGGGGCTCTCCCTGGATGGAAGTGTACACTGCATATGATAAGGAGTAAAAAAAATATTGATGACCCACCCACAATACTATTCTTTATAATCTTGTGCAATACCTCATCTTTATGATATGTAAAAGAAAATGTTGCAATATTCTTTCTTGACATTTTGAACATTCTGTTGCAAACCCAGGTAAAAAAAAATGCTACCTTTAAAATGGTCAATGTCCCTCTTTGTGAAACTCCTGAAAGCAGTTTTGGCCTACTGCCAGGGCGACAGGAGCAACATTCAAGTTCTTATACTGCTGAAGAAATTTTTTTTTTTAAATGTCATTTTATGTGTCCCATTGCTGCTGTACCCAGGTGCAGTTAACTGACCGAAAATCACAATCCAATACACTCTTTCCACCTATCTTGAAGTACAATCTGTATCGAACGGCAGTGGAGTAAATCTATCTGGCCTGGATATCTCGTCAAGTCATTCATATGGAAAGTCGCTGCTTTGTTTTCCATACCAAACGTTCTTTTTAAATAGCATAATGATGTGTGTAGGGCTACGTATCGTGTAATATCTAGAGATGTCAACTTACTAAAACTGAGAACTGCATATCCTTCAACGGCATTGATAATGAATCGTTTTGCTATATTCATTTGTAAACATTGTGCAATCTTCTCTATGGTAAGACACGGATAATAATATAGTGAATTACCTTTTTCACTGCTGCATTTGTACTCAGGTTAACATCTGTTTGCTAACTTTGTAAGCATTTTATTCAACTATTTTGACCAGTTTGATACTTTATATTGTATCTAAAAAGCTATCAAGGTATTTATTTTAACCTATCAGCACTAGCAATATACATCATGGTTTCTATTTTTCAAGGTCACTCTCAATGTTGCAAGGTCACTTTCTAGGTCAAAGGTCACATCATTTTGCAGCTATCTTGGAAATAAAAAGATCTAAAACACACAAGGCAAGAGATATACCTTGTGCTGCCGTTAATTCCATCTCAAAATTGATCTATTTTGTTCCTTTGATTTAATCATACACTTTAATAGTAAATGAAATGATTAAAGCTAAACGATATAATGTAAACACAGTCTTTTGCTTTGTGCTACATAGGACTTTATGCCAACCTTGTCAGTTTTTACTGTCAAGCTGCAGCTTACAAACCCTTTTCTCTAATACGAAGCGAGAGTTAATGTCCAAAATGTTTAAAAACAAATTCATTTGACATCAGAAAACACTCTTACGTACATCATGCACTCTTTAGTAAGGTCAATGGCTGGGCCAGAAGTTAGAAGGTTATTTGAAATGTCAAATGTCACATAATGTGGCAGCCATCTTGGAATACGACTACAGGTGTATCCATGGCCTGCATACAATTCAACTGCCGTTGTTTCCCGCAGTGAAAGAGTCAAATAATAATACAGTAATTTCATAACAGTTTGGAGTGACGTTAAATAACATCTGCCGCAGATTATTACACATCAGGGTGCCCCCGGAGGTGGATGCCAAAGGTTGCAGTTTCGAGTCCTGCTCGTTCCAAAGATGAAATATATATATGTGCTTGTCTTATAGGCCCTGGGTAGTCTGCAAGCTTGTGAACACTCCGTTTTCCCTGTGTACTCTGCTGTGCCATACATAGCCTCATAAGGGTCACTTTATGCTGCATGACCTCTACAGTGATAGGGGACTGATTTTCTGGATTAGGCCTATTAGATGTAGTAATCTGTTAGCCGGAAAGTAATTTGAAATGTGGGAAAGACGCACTGTTTTGGTATAACCACACATCCCACAAGCTCATTCGTTCCTCTGTGACCTTTGAGATTGACATAGCCCTTGTAAAAGGCTACATTCCTATGCAATATGATAGCCCAAGGTCCAAAACATCTTTAGTTATCATGTGGAAACCAAGTTTATCAAGAGGACTCTAGGTGGTGACCTTGGGAATTTGGTCGAGGTTATTCATCTACTAAGCTGACCAAGCCCTAATTAATGGCTCTTACCATGTGCATTATCGAATTCATACCTCAAATTCTGAGGAACAAGGCAGCAAGTGGCCTTCTGACCTTTAGATTGAGGGTAACGTCATCAATGTTTTACTTACACTGCTTAAGGACTATAATCCTGTGCAATGTATATGTCATATCAAAAAAAATATTTTCTAAGTTTTGTGCGTGAACAAAAACTTACTATAGTAGATCCGTGACCATGGAAATAGATTCAAGGTCAATCCCCTTAATCCTTTGTCTCGCCTTTGTATAGGAGAATATTATATTGTGCACTATCAATGCCCTAACTCAAACCATCTTGAGTTATTGAGTTCACTTTGAAGTGAGTTGCTTCAACTGGTTTAACATACGACGTGGAATATTCCTAGAACGGCTCAAAGTTCAAACAGAATGTCAGCATTAGTGACCAACTTTGATCCCAAATGATATGCCGTACTTTCACATTCCCTACAATACGTGCAATACTTAACATAAATGGCATATAAACGTACTTTGAAATACCAAAGCCCACGGTCCACTAATCACACAAGGCAGGCAAAATATGCAGCAATCAAGTTGAGTGAACATCAACGTGGGATAATTGCAGGAAAAGTTCGTCCTTGACTCTTAGTTGTCAGGCCGGCGATGACGTCACACCACTCAGAGACCAGTTCGTATCTGAGCTGCACAACACAGACACACACACACAGACACACAGACACACAGCCACACACACACACACACACACACACATATATATATATATATATATATATATATATATATATATATATATATATATACATACATTAGCAGAAATGGCCTTTGTGTGATATGACAATATAGCAACCGTATGGCTACAACAGATCTACACTTTGAAATCCAATTTAGATAGCCCCATGAACAAAAATTTAATAGTTTTTTCCTCCTCAAAGTTTGTGTTTTTGATATGTACCTGTAGATACATAGAAAACCAACCCTATTTGTCCAAGCTTGTTCACACGTTCAACAAATTTTTTATCATAATCATGTACTCTACTGTTTTTCAGACTTTGTATGGTGGGCTTATTGTAGTCTTTTTGTGGACGTATTTGCAGGTGAGAATTACGTTGTTCTAGTTCAAAGATTTATGAATAAACTAGGGTACACTCAAACTGGGGTAATTATGTCTCCACCTTATACAAGTTGGGACATGCAGATAAAACATTATGCATGTAGCTGTCTGTGATACTTTCAGCTCAGGGGTGAAATTGTGGTTGAACATGGTATTTTGAAAATTTATTGTCATGAATATCAAGATGGCATGATGTGTCATGTGACAGAAGTTAAGTTGGGTCGACTGTCTGGCCTAAAGTGGCGCGGGGGGGGGGGAAGTTGGGTATATACCTAGCAACCTGTGACCGAGTTTTAATTCAAATTTACAGTCAAATTTGTTTTTCGCCACCTTCAAATCTCATGCAAAAATCTAGGGAAAACACAAAGAGTATGAGGATTATGTTTAAAATTATTGTGCACGTCTGTATGTGCCCGTTGCTCTGCCCCTTTACTATTGATGTAGAAAGCATACATATATTTGTAGTTTGTTAATCTTTTCCTGTTCAACATTGCCCCAAATCACTAAGATGTAAATGTTTGTATGTCTCAATGTAGTGGTAGCACTCCCTCAGACAGCAGCTCTCTTTGGCGGTTGCTTGGAGTATTGCTCACAACGCATGCCAAGGAAATCTGTCAATTAAATCTTATCCTGAAGAAGAAAGGTTTCACGTGTTTGGAAAAATGTTTCATGCACCACTCATGAATATTTCCCATTTTTCAGAAACTAAACATTAAGGAACAATTGGACATATTTGAGCCATATGTCTGAATAAAATTGACAGTGTTAACTAACAGTCCAGGGTTTCACAATGTTCATAAAGAAAAGAAAAGTATTCCTATAATAGATATGAATTAAAAGTCTTTCGATCTGTGGAAAATATACATGCGTGTGATTGAGGCATAACATCATGTACTGTCTTCAAACTAAATAGTATTGTTGGATGTTACTGTTACACAGGATCACTCTCAAATGGACGGCAACAAACGTGAAATTGCATTTGTTAAAAATAGCTAGCCAGTTAGAAAGGTTAAAAGTGACATTTGACAGGGCAAGTGCCATAAGTACCTGAAATGCTGCACTTGCTGCAGTTGATATTATAGTGGCCCTTGTAAAGAATGTGGCTATACAAATGTAGATCTTAGATACATTATAGGCTAACTTTCTGGGGTTTTAAAATTTATCACAGACCTTGGTGTACGATACGCGGATGGTGATGGGTGGACGTAAATCTGACTTCCAGTCCAAAAAGGCAGATGAGTTGGGCCCTGCAGCTGCACATGGATGTGGTCCGTACATGATGGGGGCCAAAAGGCTGTACCTGTTGGTAGTCACACTCTACAGCGGCATTGTCGAAATGTGTTACAATTGCCTGTCATGACAACCGTTATGGCAACCACAAATGCCTTAGGATAGGCTCAGGCTGTGCAGCATAGAGCCCGAGTAGATGACAGTCTTGGCACCATGACTTTTACGACATGCACTTCAAATTTATCATCAAATCTGTTTTGGATAGTACAAGGCTGCAGTTTAAAGACTGTATCATCAATCTCTTTACATGAAAAAAAAAATGGTAACTTTACATGGAGTGATTATGAATGAAAATTGCTTAGTAAAATGGTATTTTAGTACATATAATTGAATTTCAATATATATGTATTATTTCCCCAAGGGATTGTTGTGTCTGTGAGAGGAACTGAGCTGAAAAATACAGCTTCAATTTTTAAAACTGTATACAGTATTATTATGTATATAATACGTATTTTTGCAAGATGCTGAGCACTAATATTAAAAAATATTAAAGCTATATTTGATTTTTTAGTAGGAGCTATTTATACAAGTGCGTATGAAACCTAGCCAAAACTACCTGACCTTCTTTACATCAATTCTATTTTGTGATTGTATTTGTAGCCTATGTCAAAATATGAGTTTCTTACAAATTTGAAATAAACAAGAATTAATGTCAATATATTGACGCGTGTTTGTGTTTCAATGGCTCTGCAAACCAACTACCACCATGACATTTAAAGAGATATAGTTCTCTCGTACAGTATCACTGAATGAGATCTGGTGTAACGTGTAGCATAGATAAGTGTCAATCCGATCTACCTTGGTACAGTTCCTTCGTTTACTCAAGCGCCAGGTTAAACGAAAATATGATAATGCTAAAAAATACAATTTTGAAATTGGTGCATGGACCTCCTTTCTATCAGACTCAGGAATTATTATCAAAACCAATTCAAAATTGCCGAAGATGAATATGATAATAAACTCGGTACAAACTTAAATAATTCGGCCCAGAAAAACAAATGCTGGTGGCGCACCGTTAAGCACTTCTTGAACAGAAATAATTCAACCACTGTACCATCTTTGTCACATGATGGTAAAGTTATATCGGACAATGTATCCAAAGCTGAAATTTTTAACACGTGTTTTCTTCAGCAGTGTGACGTTGTTTCCTCCACAGCCTCTCTGCCTGAAATCGTTGACCCTCGACTTGTCAACCCTGATTCATTAGTTCTTGAAGAATCTGAATTTCTTGACACTCTTTCAAGTCTTGATACTTTGAAAGCTTCTGGTCCTAATGGTATTAGTGCCAAGCTTTTGAAAGAAGCAGCACCTGCCATCTCAGCTCCACTTACAAAAAGTAGTCAATACTTCTTTAATAAAGAAGCAGTTCCCTTCTGAATGGAAAAATGCAAACGTTTCTCCACTCCATAAAAAAGGTCCTGAAAATCTATGCTGCAGTTGCAGACTGGTGTCTCTACTCAGTTGCACAGAGAAAGTGCTTGAAAATATAGTATTCAAACATGTATTTAATTTCTTCCGTGACAATCTGGTTACATCTTCTCACCAATTTGGTTTTATCCCGGGTGATTCAACTATTAACCAACTGCTTCTTCTTTACCATGAGCTTTGTCTTGCTGTTGACCAACAAAAGGAAGTCCGCATAATATTTCTAGACATTAGCAAAGCTTTCGATAAAGTTTGGCATACTGGTTTGTTATTTAAACTAAGGAAAGCTGGTGTTTCTGGAAATCTTCTTGATTGGTTTTCGGACTACCCGAGCAACCGCTACCAACCTGTTATAATTCAAGGTCAGTCTTCCAACTGGGGCAAGATCAACGCTGGTGTTCCTCAAGGTTCAGTGTTAGGTCCACTGATGTTCTTAATCTATATAAATGATATTGTGGACCTTGTCCGATCTAATATCAGAATGTTTGCTGATGACACTTCCCTTTACCTGAGAGTTGATGATCCAATCACTGCAGCCAATATTTTAAACTCAGACCTACAAGATATTGATCAGTGGTCTAACGATTGGCTTGTAACATTCAATCCTTCCAAAACTGACTCCATGCTTATTTCTTGGAAAAGCAATCAACCGACCATCCGTCAATTGTTTTCCAAGGTCACACTTTGGAACATGTTGGCAAACATAAACACCTTGGTGTCACTATTCGCTCAGATTTACGTTGGTCGGACCATATCACCAAAATTACTGGTAAAGCTAGTAAACAGATCAATATTATGAAAAGCTTGAAATTCATTCTAGACAGACTTACCTTAGAAACTATCTATATCTCTTTTATCAGACCGATTTTAGAATACGGCAGTCCAGTGGGGAGTGGCTGTACAGTTGCAGATGAGCAGAAGCTGGAGAGTATTCAATTAAACGTGGCGCGTATTGTATATCTGGTGCAATGCAAGGGACAAGTAACGCTAAGCTTTACGAAGAGATCGGGTGGTCAACCCTGGCAGATCGAAGGACATTATATAAACTGAATCTTATGTATAAATTGGTGAACCAGCTTGTACCTGATTCCGTATGTTCTGTTATTACCACTTCTACAAATGACGGCCGAACGTGCACAACTCGGCAACAATTTGACCTTCAACATTTTAGAGCATGCACAGACCTGTTTGATAAATCATTTTTCCCTTCAGCTGTTAGGCTATGGAACCAACTGCCCCTTGATACTCGCAATTCTGCTTCCATCCATATATTCAAATCGAAAGTAGCCAAACAAATAATAAGACCTATCAAATTTTCAGAATTATACAACCTAGGAAAGATTTCTAGCTGTTCAACACCCTCGCTTCCCTTTAGACGCTAGCCTTTTAAATTTTCATCTTTTTAAAATTGGTGTAAAGGATTCACCCCAATGTTCATGTGGTGCACCTAATGAGGATGCATGGCACTTTTTCTTCTCATGTCAAAAGTACACTGTACCACGATCTCACCTTTATGCCAAAATTACATGCCTTGCTCCATTTACTATGCAAACACTGTTTACGGCTCGCCTGACTGCTCGCTCTCTCAAAATACTGAAATTCTCTTTGCTGTTCATGATTTCATCTCAGCGACTGGTCGCTTCAAACCAGTGGGTATTGGCAAATTTATTCATAGAACATCTTATCTTTCCTTCGTGGCTGGCCGTGGCGCCGGGCCTCCCTTTGCTTGGGCAAGAGTTCTCTCCGGCCACCTCCTGGTAAGACAGTGGGAGCGGTGCTGGTGTCTGTGCATGTGGGCCTATATCTACTTTTTCAATTCCTCTTACCCACATCTTAAATTAACTTAACTACTCAGCTGTTATTTACTTTTCAACACATTCCGACATCCAGGTATGCCTGTCGTCTACTTGTTATTAATTATTTAGTTATGAGAACTCTTTTCACCATATGGCCCCTCTGTCTGTCTTGTCCATGTCTTGTTCCTCTCTTTTGTGTTCTGTCGGTGTCAAGTATCGTCTTGTGTATGCATCTTTTTCAGCGAGTGGGATTAAAATAGGGTATTGCCCTCTTCCCAATCCTAACCAACTACATTATTTATACCTAAAAAATCTGTAATTTTGAGAATAAAATACGTTTAAACCAAGTGTCAATCAGCTATTTACAACAGTAATTGAATATATTCAAGCAGTGTATTCAACCAGTATATAGAAGGGTATAAATATGCTATTGTGTGAATAAGCGTTTCTCCCTTTTTTAACAAGAACATCGGTTCTTGGCTCGAGTGACCTGGAAAAGGAAGCAGATCGTACAGGGCATTTTCACCCAATTACATTGCTGCATTTAAATTTCGAGTCAGAACGAGTTTATTTCTATAGAAAGGGATGAGGTTGTTTTCGACTGTTACTGCAGCTTTTGACTGTATTTATCATTTGTTATAATACCATTAACATCATCAGATACACGCAATTTTTTTTTAGTCCAGAGTACGTAAACTCTTCTAAAAAAAAACTATAAAACGTCAGTTTCACGGTGTTTACAAAGGTCAGCCGCTGTTGGGAAGGGCTGAATGGAGTGCTCATCATGCTTTGAAGTTTGAGATGCAGCAATACTCGTGGTGCATAGTTGCTAGAATTTCTTTATTTCAGCGGGTTATATCTCAGCCTCTTGGCTCCCAATAGAAAGCACATAATTGAAAACAATGGGTTCTACAAAAAATGTGTTTCCGGTTGCACGTTCGACTCTGCAAAACGTTTCCCATCGTAATGTTCTGCTAATAAAAAAATCTATTTTCATCCCATTAAAATGACTGCATGGTGGTTTTGTGAGTCCCTGATTTCTTTTGGTTCATTTGATTTAATTTGATTTGAATTTTTTATTCTTTCACCAGGGTCACTGGCTCAGTATGGCAACACTGGTCTTCTGCCAGGCCCTGGATAATACGTGGTAAAACAATGGGAATGACATGACATAATATGATAATAAAAAAAGAACAATAATTAAAAGAGTGTTGTGATACAAACACTTATAAACTCTGGTAAATCACAATTATATAGTTAGGTAAACAATTGACATAAAAAGTCCATATACATCATGTTACTATGGAAAAACAATAATCCCGTACATTTCGAGAAACTAGGGTCTGCATCAACCGGCTGGAATATATTTTTGGTATTAAAATCAGGATAACGGAGCTGAAGGAAGGGGATAGGACCTGAGATACCAATTTTTAAACAAGGGAAGGGGTGGTTAAGATTTCATCTGGAGTGGAATGGAATTCCACACCATAGCACCCTTGATTGATATCCGTTTTTTCATGTTCATCCCGGTTGTCATGACCCAAATTGACCAATCAGAGCAATTGTTGTTGGGAGATTTGCGGAGACATGTGTTTCCCCCCCCCCCCCCACTTGTGCATATGAATGTGGCATGTGGAGATGTAGCGTTATCTGTTTACACGGAGGACGAATTTGGTGTTTGCTGTAACAAACTCTTTCATTTGAGTAGACACTAAGTAAAGACCAAAGTTACAGAAGGCATATCAGAGCACCATCTGCATAGAATAACAGAATTTCTCGTATTTTAGGGAAACACAGTTAAGTGCCACGCATATGTTTTTGTGCCTGTGTGGGGCATACTATGTCAACTTATGGCGATGTTCGTCCATAATTTTACTAGAATGTTTAAAGCGCCTTGATGTATTGTCAGTTAGGATTTGTTTAAAGACAATGTAAGTTATATATTTTGCTTTGTTATGTGAAAAGGTGAACTGTTTTATGACCGACAGAAGCTTCAAAAGATTGCAATTTCAGCGCAACCCAAATGGGGCCCCAATGTGCGCGTTGCAAAGTGAGAGCCAGGCCATATATCGGGGGTGGGGGTGCCATGGGGCTCCATTTGGGATGTATGAAACTGTATTAATCTAGCTAATAAAATTGAAATAAAAAGCACATTTACATCAATTAGAATACTTGAGATCATGAAGACTATATCATGAAATTCAGAGTAAATTACAACACTGCAGGCCTTAGATATCATCAGGAATTTGTATAAAAAAAAAACATGTTTCTTCATTTATTTCTCTGGCAGACTGCCATAGTAACATGCACAAGTTACTATCTTTTTCATCATGTCACTTCATCATGTTTCCACCCAGACATCTTGTTTTAGCAACAATTCTTCCTTTCTCTCTTTACGACCAAATCTGTCTGGATTTTTTTCTCAGACACTCTTATTTTAAAAACCACCAAACTTTCCATCATGACTGACCTACCAGTGAATTTGTGCATATCGTTTGGAATGGCCATGGGTATAAAATTATGCAGTTTAGGGGCAATTAAAGTTTTAAAGCTCGATATCTTTGAAAATATTATAGAGAAACACAAAGTTTTAATTACACATGTAGGTTTCAGACATGTGGCAAATCCAATGGCATGCAACAAAAGCTGGGGATTTTAATGTATGCTAAATTCACTGAATTTCCTCACAATACCCATACCTTCTACTGTTTTTTGCCAGCTACATGGAGCTCCATGATGCTAGGCAACCATTTGCATGCATAATAGATTAACTTGAACCTGTCTTATAAGCAGCCTTCTATCCATGCATGATATGCATATTGTTTGGAGGGTTGGGGTCTTGTAGCAAAAGGGGGGGGGGGGGACTCCCAATAGCTGTGTAATGAGGTTCTCAATAAAATACAGAGATTTGTTTCTGTTCATGCAAGAACAGATCTGCTCCATGCTGCTATATGTACCAGGCTTCCTATAGTTACCCATATTGCCAGACAGCAGTGGCAGCACTGCACTGTGACCGAGACTGGTGTCCTGGCTGGTGTGTACTTGCCTGAAGCTATCATGTGTGTACGAAGCTTATCAACCCAAAGGGAACATAGGCACTGCACCTCTGAGCACAATAAGTCTCCTATGTAGACCGTTAATTAAAAATAGACTACATACAGTGCTAGGTTGGCTAGAAGCCAAAAAGTATGGTCTTCCAGTCCTGAATGAATGTTTTCACAACTTTGTGATTTTTTAACAGTGTGTAAATTTTTGTCATATCAGTGGACACTTTCATATATTTGTTTTCTTGTAGCCAGTGAGATGAAGCCTATAATTATAATGTTTGTGTACGAGCCCAGGTATTTTGTTTTACCAAACCTGCCATTGTGACTGACCTACCAGTAAAATTGTGAATATTGTTTGGAATTGTCCTGATGTTTAAAATTATTCAAATTAGGAGGAATTAAAATTTTAAAATGTTCCATATCTTCCAAACTATTGCAGATAGACACAACATTTCAATATGGATATTGGTTAGTGACACCTTCCAATATATAATGGACAGTAGACGAAAGTGGTAGAATTTCAAATGATGCTGATTAGGGGCATTTTCAGCTTGCTCCAGGAATGAGTGGTGTCTTTCTCAAGGATATATAGAGATGTTATGAAGTCATTGAAGGAGTTTGTAGCTAAAGTAGGTCCTGATGCAGTGGCAAAATGGCTGCAGAGGCTAGGTTCCTAAATATAACTGGCCTGTAAGTGGGCCATATACAAAGCAGCCACTGTCTGCACAAGCAAGGATTCCACTCTGTATCTGAACAAGGCCAGGTTTGGCTATGATCTCATAAGTATTGGGAAGTATTTGTTCATGCTAATTTATCTGATTAAGCTTGTAATTAGTACTGGTAGTGCTTGCTGGTACTTTGTTTTTATTTTGAAGAGAAAGTAGTTTCGTTTGTTTTCACTATGGGAGGGACTTTTAAATCAATTAGTGTTTTCAGTTACTATTGATGTGAGATAACAGGTGCACAAAAGGAATTTTCACATGCTGGACAGTGCTTCAAGGTAACTGTTTTCAGCATGGTCATACCAGCAACAGGACAATTATGACTGTCAGAAAAAAATGACTCAATTTTCAAGAACGTTAGAGAAGCTGCACCCAGAAACATCAGAAACGATCACTTTAATTTTATTTCCTAATATCCCTGTTTTACATGTTTTGGAAAAACAGGTAAATGATGGGAGGCAAAGGTGTCAAAATCAGTGCATCCCCTTAAAAAGGCAAATAACTTTGACACATAAATGAAATAAGATGGCCTGAGGGAAATATTACTACCTATGTCAGGGTAATTTACAGGGGTCAAATTATAAATCATTACGTTCATTATATAATTCAATCTTCATTTCTGTATTATCATTAAACATAATTATGTCTAGAATATTCTATGTCATTTTCGGTCGTTTCTTTTATTTCCCGAACATCAGAGTTTATTTGTGAAATATGTTCTCAATGTGTTCATTACTGATCCTTAGTAGGTTATCAACATATCTAAGCCTCAACTCAGAAAATTTATCTTGAAATGTCTGTTCTCCTTTGACAGCTTTGCAAAGTTCTTCTAGTAAAATAAATATTAATCAGCCAAAACACGTGCACAGTTGGTATCTATTTGATACCAATCTTCTGTCTGAAGATGGAATATCCAAAACTAACTCATGTGTTATCAATCCAGAAGTTCAGCAAATCACCAAACTGATTATATTCAAATGCGGACTGGTCATCCTTCATATCATTACCAAAATACGCACCTTTCTTCGAGGTCTTTCTTTGAAAGCAATTTGTCTAATATGTTTGGTATAAGAGACACTTGATACGTTCTTTCAAGTTGGAATAAAAAATAGTTGCGTAGAAAGTGGAAACTGAGGTCCCAAGATAAAATCTATGTAAAAAGGAAATGGTTGTTGTTACCATTCAACTGCTATAACATATCTTCGAATTAGATGAAATCCCAAACCTGGGCCCTAAAATTCATAAGAAGATTAACACTTAGACAATTCCTAAAATGGCCACCACTCTTTAGTTTATTGGACTTTGATATGCCCAACCACTGTGATGCCATAGTGATAGAGCCTGAAACGACTATTTTCCAAAAATTCCTACTGTTTGTGATCTCCAGTTATGCAATGCATTGTCTGGTGCTTAAATACACACTTTGCCACTCTGTGTTTTGCTGCAGACCAAGCCAACACAGCAAAGCTTTTCTCTCCGCTGCGTGCTGAAAAATATATCAGTTTCGTCGCTGACTTGGTCAGAAACAACATAGGCCAACTGGTGCCAAATAGTCGGGTAACTCTCTAGTGCTAGGGGTAAGAAAACCACAAAAATATCCACTTCCTGGAACAAATTTAAAATTGACTTTATATCCTATCAAGCAGGGATCTTGCCAATTCAGTAAGTTGTCATGTAAGAAATGACCAGTTTGTTTAAATCATATCATTATACATGATTCGATGTTTACATGTGGAGACCCACGCCAATAAATTTGAAGCATTGTTTTGTCATTTGTTTGTTCACATGGTCAACATTATTATTCAACAGAACTAATGTACCGCTAAATACACAAAAAAAACCATGTGTGTGTAAACTAACCTGAGATGCCGGGATATTTAATTCTCTTGATCAAGACTTATTTTACTCAAGAAGGGTCTCTTGCAAACTACTTTTGTAGTGCAGCAACTGATCTGCCAGACTGCAAGGTTCATGCCACTAGCATTTGAAACTTCTATGTATCACCCGTTCATTGTGAAGAGTCAATCAAATGATGCATCTGTAGTTACAAAAAGGACAATGTTGCCAATTTTGTTTGCTTGTTTATTTCCGGTTTACTTTTTCCATACTTGCAGTAGAAATCTCTTTATCTCGGTATCCCGACCATCACGCAACTGTATTTCTTGTTCTTTCCAATGGTTATAAAGACACAGTTTGATTTGTAAACACCTTCTTGGGTTTTGCAGTAATATTATCAGAGTAAAGATAATGATATATGGTGTGTAAATGTTCAACAAGTTTACATAAATTAAGAAGATTGGCAATGTTTCCACTTTTGTATCAAATGCTTTTCTTACGACGTCTTGTTTGGCAGGATTGATACGGAAGTCCCAATAATTTTGTTGTGTCGCAGAATTGGCAGTGCGATAAATTTTGGGCAAAGAACTGAACATCCTCAGGTTTGCCATTTGGCTCTGATCCCCCACCACAGAATCCAGTCCGACAAACTCATCATATTTTGTCAGCATAATGATTATAATAATCATATGCAGGCATTGCTTGAAAAACAACATACATGAAGCGCCCAATACTATGAAGGCTGTAGTTTCAGGTAAATGATAATAAAAACACGATTTTTTTAGCCTATATGCATTGCCAGCAACAGACTATAAAGCTTTTGTACGTATATTTGTGCAAACTGGGACTATTATTTCGCATTCTGAATGCTAATTCAACAGTTCTTTGTGAGACAAGAATTAAATTGGTAACGTGTATGTCAGGAACATAATATGTAGAACTATAAAAATCGTCTGCATTGTGGTGTCAAAGTCCTGTAAGGATCGGATTCAAACTAATTCCTGATGCACCAGGCAACTTTTCTGTGAAGACCTTTGATGTCTTTGGCGCTGCACAACATTAAGCATTATGGCCAGCAGTTTCCCAAGGGATAAGATGCTTTCACTAGAATCACTGGTAGATGAAGTATAACACAGTGCCGGTATTGGACCCTGTCAAGTAAAGGTTCTAAACGTAAATCGCAAAAAGGTGACGTGATGACAAAACAAGGCAATAACGTTGTGTATGTTAGGAATGCTCAATGACAGAATGAGAAACTATTTGCAAGAAAACACGTGTATATACCTCTAGCAAAGAAAACCAAAAAAAATATCTCTCTTATTTTTGTCTCAAAGGAGAAAATGTGATAAAAGTCCCTCTACTCCAGTCAACCACATAAACTTTCTATGCAAATGCATGCGTATAACAGCACCGGGAATTAAGTGCCTATAATAATGTGTCCAGGGTGTCTCATCAGCAGGCAACAGCTTTATAGGTAAATTTTCGCCGCCCTAATTCTCAATTAATGATGTAATCCATTATAGACTCTGCAGAAAAAACGTGAGCTGTCTCATATGGCACATTTTGGAGGTTTGTGCAAATAAGCATACCAACAACCCTTCCTCTTCCAAAATCAGAGGTCTGTCACCAGTGATCACCATGCCGAGACATGCATATGTTGACTATCACTGAAGTCTCTTGTGGTTACAGCAGGCATTTGAATCCCCATGTGCACCTCAATACTGGATGCACTTGGTGACCATATCTTATCCCGCTCGTATAGGAATACATGTCCAGCATTTTCTTTCTCTGCATTGGACCATAAATTTGGTTACTACGGCCACGTTTTACAACTCCATAATTATGCATCATATTTGCTACAGAAGTTCAAATTCTTAGCACCCAATGTTAAACCAATGGGGTGGCTCATTATCGTACCAAAGTACAATGGAGTGGAATATGTTCTCATTACACTCAAAGTGGTAATATGAAGAACTCTTAAAACACATTGTGACCTTATTACTTACTTTGGTATCATACAGAAGCAAAATATTGTCATCACAAAGCAGTGGATAGAACTCTAGTTGCTCCAGTCTAAACATGGATATGCATAGATTCCTAATAATGAAGGCAGCATCTGTGCTTGATAAGTGGTTCAGCCTCATATACTCACGAAACGTCAGTGTGTCAGGCGTGAAGTTTAAAAAGAACAAATTGTCAGGTGCATTTGCTCCTGGAAAGAAGAAAAATATTAGATCCCACTGAATTGTCTTTTTTGTGGCATGGCATTTGACCTTATTTATTACATAAAAATGAACAACCCAGGTTTATCATATTGCAGGATTTATCAATTTTGCTTTCTTTTTCTAATCATTGGTCTAAAGAAGTAATGTGGAACTGCAATTTCCATGTTTTCTGCACACCAGTCCTTACAACATAGGATACACTTATAGTTATGTATATACCGTAATTATGTATGCAATCATTCTGCACTCTTTGTTATATATGAGGGACATATATCCTAAATTTGTCTTTTGAAAGTGGTGTTATCCCAAATGTACTTCAAAAGTGTGACCCTCAATTATTTACCAACTATCGTCCTATTTCTGTATTGTTCTTTTTCTCTAAAGTGATCTAAAATAGTTCAAAATCAACTTAATAGCTATTTAGGGACTCTTCAGATACTTTCCGTTTTTCAATTCGGTTTAAGAAAAGATATTGGTACTGACATAGCGGTACGTCTCTATTATCAATAGTTCTCTCATGTATTTCCATGTTTTTTAATGATTGTGATCTAGCATGTGATGAACTTTGTAATATTCTTTTTACCACCATGTAAATGACTTTGATGTGGGGTATCGGTAGGGTTTTTTTAAGCTCTTGCGAGTTTCTATCGCCAATAGTATATTCCTGTATAATAGTACGTATATATGGAGATAGTAAAATTAAACATAAATCTAAAGCATTTAGTAAACATAACAAGGGCAAAATTTACCTAAAATATGAAAATATATGCAAATATGACTGCTATTACAATCACACCTAACTGTGGTGGCATATATTTTATTCTTTGATTACGAAGGCGTTGACCTTTTAGATTTCGAGTCACAAAAAGTATGGATTGTAGTGGAATAAGTAGTTTTTTTCCGTCGTTCACAGGTTAGTACATATGCGAGGTTTGCCTGGACACTCTCGGATGAATGGGTGGAAGGCTAGAATGATAGGTCTGTGAAGTTAAGTAATAGAGAAGAAATTAAGCATTGAAAGGTATCCGAAACAGGTGGTTTTCACTCCCTGGCCATGCTCTTAACTACCAGAGGACGCCACTTGGCTATAACACTATGCCCACGAATTTGTCTGGCAAATCTTAGTTGTTCGCAAGTTATATTGTATACCTTCTTGTGTTTTGAAGGTTCTTGTAATGTTCGTATTTGTGGATTGGTTGTTAGCGTTTCTTCCTTCTCTGCAGGAACACAGACTGTGGCATAACCTTAACACGAATATAAGACGCAAAAATGCATTATTCAAGTCAATCATATTAACGTGTCAATACACACGACCTTATTGCAATGCTTCTGATTTGGAAAAATATAAAAATGCTTTAAAATGGAGTTTTAATCCGGTGATAATTTCATGTTTGCATATTATTTTGGCGTCCACACCACAAAAAGCAAGCCAGAATTATTGTCTACATACCATGTTATTCCCATTTATACAAACATTTTCCTGCAATATTTCAACGTGGAATACCATGTTGAAAAAAAGAAAATGAAAAAAATATGTTAATGGTACACTGCCTACTTATCATTTCCAAGAAATGAACACCATGTTAAGTGGGATTGGGACCATATTTATGAGAGATGTCCGATCGTTAAAATCTTCTGGCACACGTTGGTTCTAATATATATTCAGCTGGACTACTCCTTAGCCTTTCGTCTGTACATAATTGTGATACGTGAATGTGCTTATTACACGTCTTAGACATCTTATCAGGTAACAAAATAATAAAATACTTCTGTTCTTCTTCATAATTCACTACTTGTTCCTTTAAAAAATTGACATGTTTATCAAGCAATACCTTCAGATTTCTTTGTTGTGAATACTAATTGTTTCCAAAATATTTCATTCAGAACAATTTCTATATTTCTTCAGGTATCCACGCAAATGGGGTTTTTAAGTACTGAATGTATAACATCAGTAACTAAATTGTATTTAATATAATATTTATGATATCACATGCAAATATAGGTCACACATATTACACGTATGTGTGCCAATGCGTCCTACCTAACGCCCCCTCCCCCCGTGTAAGTAAGCGTTGCAACTAGAACAACCAGTTTTTACGTTAGGCCCATATAACATTTAGGACTTTCAAAGTGTATGGAAATTATGTCTACGGGTGGTGCCACCTATTCTATGTTATCAATACAGGTCAAAATGTGAAAAATGAATGACCAGTCCTGCATCTTTAACCTTTCATGGATCTTCATGAAATTTAATAGGATTGGAAAATATGTCCAAATCTCGGTTTATTATGATACTAGTAGCGCCAGCCTTACTTTGTCAGAAATTACAATTAAAATTTCTTGAAAAAAACCCCCAAAATTCCATTTCTCAAAAAAATTATTGAAGGGTATGTCAAATGTATGCGATATATAGATCATGTGCAATGCTAATACGTTGTACAAAATCAGTGACCTTGGCCCATATCTGTTAGGTTAGCAGACCTGTAAATGGATGAGCTGCAATATGCTAAAAGGGCTACATTTTAGGAGTTAATGCACCCATTCCACATATAAACCAAACAAATACCTGATTTGAAAGGTACCTTCCGATACAACGATACTATCTAGAGTGCACTAAAGTGAAGGTGGGCCTGTCAGTATGTGAACACGCATTGAAACAAGGTCTTCCAGGAGGCTATTTGATAAAAAATGAAAAGTGCTCAGCATCCAGGAATGCAAGTTTGGACAATTTTAGCAATAACATATTTTAACTTGAAGTATTTTCTTGTATTTGAAAGGGACAACATAATTAGATATTTTTCATTTTTGAAACATACTATGACCTAATTATGACCTAAAATGACCTACAGATCTATCAGTAAAGAATAATGTAATGACGCATGCCAATAAAATGTGTGTTTCTTTTACCTTTGATTCTTTTACTGTGTGATGTATTTTTAATTACGTGAAACCTATAATATGTATAAACAAAAGCAATTTTTGCCATTTGGAGTTGCTGTTTTACATTAGAGCGATTATCAAAGTTACAAGAGAAGAAAAACTGAAAGGTAAAATACTTCTGTAACCTCAAACACAATTGCCCCCCCCCCCGTAACACATAAGGAATTAATTCAGTTTAACACCATTCTATCTTAGTTTGAGAAAGACCCTCATTTTTTCATTTATGAAAATAATATGGTTGCCTGATTACGACATTTTGGTGGTTGAGGGCTAGAATTAAATAAATCAAGAGCCTTATGAAAGTATGATAAGATGGACTCATTGTTACAGACTCTCCCAAATTTACCAACCACCACCCTCCCAACCTTAACAGCCCCCTTCCCCCTTCCCTTTTTTATAAGTTTGGCTGTTTATGTTTTCGTAAAATGCACAGTATAAATTGTGATTACTTCATATATTTTAGAAATTTTTCAAACAAAAAGTAATATTCCATTTTTTTGGGGGGGGGGGGAGGGGGGAGCCTAATGCGTTACTTAGTCCTCAGTGCATGCAGTATTTATGATTATTCATTGTATTCCCAGGATTCGCTACGAATACAGTTTATCTGTACTCTGCATTTGTATGTAGTAGTACACTTAAATGGCGAGGACATCAGCATCATCAGCTGTTGCTCCAATGCACCCATGTACACCTGCTTCCTGGTGTATTTTGTCTGCATGTATTGCACATAACACCATCCTTATTTCTGCGTCGTCCTGGCTTGAGAACATTTCTTGGACGTTTATACCTTCCTCTGATAAAACACATTTTCTCAATGTACCATCAGAAAAATCTCAAGTCTAGATCAACTTATCTTTGTGCATGAATCTCAACATACTCTCACAAAAATTCACCAACTAATGCCTTGCTTATTGAAGTATTAAAAAACTTTGTCCATGGTGGAACAGAAGGTCCACCAATAGCCTGGTACTAATGGCTTGGGGGTCGAGAGTCTTGTCATCTAGCTCTCTCTTGTCCTTTAACCGAGTCTGTGATATCATAATAGTTGAACACACCTACTACAGTATCTGTACATAAGACGTTCCAAGGCAGTTGTTTAAGATATGCCTCAGTCGGATGATCAAAGATTCCGAGGATAACTCCAGAGAATTATTGGTTTACTGCCATACTGTCAGGTATTACTAACATGGAAGATGGTTCATGCAGTGACAGTTTTTTTGTACTCCCCTCACTTGAAATGAAGCCTTGGATGTGCAGTAACTGGCTGACTGAGTTCAGCTGTCGAGCTCACATCATCCCGTGTTTTTGCAAGGGTTGGTGGTCTTCTAAATACCAGGTCTGATGCAATATTCACACTTTTGTTTGGTTGCGAACTCTCAGTGTTGGTTTTTTTTTGTTGTTTTTTACAAGTCTTTGAAAGTAAGGACTCTGGATGTTGCGATAGGGTTGAAAAAATTCCCAGTGCTATCAGTTGATAGAGCTGAATCAACAGATTGCTTATGCTTTTTTGACCATTTGGCAGAGCACAAAGAAGTGTGTTCTGAGCTTTACCTGTACCATGTAATCCTATAGAAAAGAGAATGAGTGCATTTTCTGGGTAACGAGTGGTATTGAATGGATTTGCCATGTTGTTTTTGACATGTTCTAACATTGCACTAACATAATGGTCATCACGTTTCATGGAAGCAGGCTGGATCGGTGGATGGGTATCTCCTGAAGAAAGGGAATGGCCACTGCATACTTCCATGACTCTATTTAACTCTCCTGTCATGTGTGTGTGTGTGTGTGAGGGGGGATGGGGGTGTCAGAATCCAAAGGCTAATTGCTGCTTTCTTTCTGGTGCAGCCAATAATGCCATCATTTCCCTTGGCATTTCTTGGCAGTGGTTTTTTCTGTCCCCTATTTACTCCACAGCCTATTAAATTTGCCTTCAATCTGACGGAAGGTGAAATATATAGCTTCAAATGCTGCTTTGATATCTTATCAATATGTACACTGGGGTCCACCAAGCATAGCTGAGTGTGTTGCATGCAAAACAGTAGGGGATCATCTGGACTTGAGCATTGTGATAGATTGACCAGATGCCTTCTCTTTTCTGCACCTACATGGATCAGAAGAATCTGCATGGGGTCTACAATCTTCTTTACATAGTTAAATATAGGAGACTGGTCACATCCAAACTTCACAAACAGCTCCAATTTAGGCATCATATAATCTACTATCACGTTTTGTAACTCCCTGATGGTATTAATTGATGATAAGCTGAGGATTCTCTGACCGTACTGAAGCATGTGTGTCCTGGATTTGCTTCCAAAACTCTATATATAGTTGCTGAGATACCTGTGATTCTAGTGTTTCACTTATCCATTTCACGAATTCCTTGCTTTACAGGTGCATCAGTGTCTCATATGGGAGTGTGAGTCCTTTAGATTGCTCTGTTAATTTGCATCCAGTCAACATCTGGTCCACAGTTGCTGCTGCATAAACATGAGTCAACAAGTAAGTCTGTTAGTCCTCCAGTTCCCCACAGCTTCCCTATTGATGAAATGAAGCAGCATGCTGTATGGAACCAACCTAGACATACTGCATTTGAAGTGAACTCACTGGGCATGGACCACTTGATTTGCTGTGCAAGGGCATACCATTGTTGGTCCATTGTCTGTGTAACAGAATGTTCTTGTCCTAACTTATTAGTCATCTTCATGCACTTTTCATTGTTGTGTAAACAGTGGTCAGATCAGCTGATTTGGCATCTATTACGGGTAAAAAGGCAGCAACAGCCACTGAGGACTGCTTTTTTGCTATCATCTCATTGTTACCAGTCCAAATAGGGACAGTTTGGTATTCACATTAGAGTTCTGGTAAATCAAAGGGCTGGCAATAAACCATACTGAGAAGTATCCATGCAAGATCATGTTCTCACGCGAAGTTGGTCCTTAGTTATTTCATCGTGTTGTGTGGGTCAATCTGTAGAGGTGGCTCTGCTCGTCGAGGTGGTTTCTGAAAAGGGCAACATTGAATTTGGGAACTCTCTTGTGCATATGTTATTGACATGGAACCGTTTGCTACTCTTTGAGATTTATACAGTGCCAACAGCATTCACAGGTTGTCCTAGCTGGTTTTGAAATACAACATGGGCCATGGAGTGGAATGAATTTTTCCCATCAATAGTTTGGGCCTTGATATCAATGTTAGCTTCCTCCTGGATTAGGGCACCACTGTCACATCTAGGGATGATTTCTGAAGGAATGTACACCTCATCTGCCTGGATTTTGTCCAGCTCTTTCTATGTAGCAGTTGTCAGAAGTGAACACAGCTCCTCATAACTGACAAAGAACCCATGTGCATTCAATTTGTCTATCCGCCATTTTTGTGCTATAGTACTGAAGCAGCTGAACAGCAAGTGCATTATTGAGGGATGTAGATACTTCACAGCTGTGGAATACTATAGTCTGCTATAGCAAGGAAGTGACACTTCACTGTCTCTTTTGGCACACTGTCTTCATCAGGCGAGTCATATGCTTTCTTTTCTATGAGCTACATCAAGGTGCAAGCTGGCAATGGTGGAACAAAACTGTTTGATGTTTCCGTACTAACCTCATATGGAGAAAGGTAGAATGGGAAAAATTCTGTGATATTTGGTTTTTCCTCCCTCAAGACAGAACATGCATTACATAAAAAGTCCTCTTTCAGTCTTATGGCTGCCTTTACAGCATTCCCAGGTGATCTTTTGCTGCTGAATGCAAGGCTGGACCATGTTGGCTCTGGATACTGAGGGAGTCACCAAAATATTTCACCAGTCAGGCTCATAGTTTTTCAGCATCATAGGTGTGATAGGTCAACTTCATTGAGAAGTAAAACCCTATATTCGGTTAGAAGATATGACATATGGAAAGCTTTGCCTTGCCGTATCAAGTCGTCATTAATCTTATCAACAAGCCACATCATAACAGTCATCTTGCCATTGCAAATTTTTCCCTGGGTTGAAAACTGTTAAGTTTGTTTAAATGGTAGGTGCAGACATGCATGCTTTGTGATACATAGCTCTTATAGTAATCAGAACTTCAGTCGACGTCTGAATACGTCTAAGCATGTTTTCGTCCTCATTTAACTTTTGCTCTACTCTTTAGAAATTCCTTTCCATATTTGGAAGAACATTGTCAGGTCATTTTTCTCCTTTATTTTTTGCTTTTTCAGTCCAAACACGCTCAAATATGTGAATGTCTTTTCAGACCTGGTGATTATAGTAGAAATGTTGTGAGCAAAGGCACATTGGTTTTGCATGGTAGTCAACTTGAGGTTGACTCTTCTGGTTTTAGAGCAAAGGACAAATTCGTTTTACTAGTAAAAGCTTTGAAACAATTTCTGTGCTATTTGATGTTGCTTTTTTCAGTTGTGCCATCAATGCTATCAAAAGAGTCTCCTAGCCTCTTAAGTGTTTCATCTTGTCGAATATTAGCTGCAGACACAAGGCTGTGAACACTAGCCTCCCTTGCTTTGCTTACATCTACAGTTCCAGTGCTTTGACAGATAATGCATTTTGTTAAATCTGTGGACTTTGGTCTTCTTTTAATTTTTGGTGCCAATTTTAGAGTACTAGCATCGGGATTGCTCTCATCACTTGGCATTTTATATCAGAGGGTTACCACCTGCAAGCACAGTGCCGCTGCCATTTTATAAATAATCTCCACTACAAGCATTCTGTTTCTACCATATCATATTAATTCTAAATATTGTAAGAGACGTAAATATTTTGGTTAACACAGAAACCTAGCTCTTTTAATAGAAATGTAATCCAACCAATAGTATAAAAATGCTTAACCTAAATGTCACAGAGATTATAGTTGCTGTCTAAATTTAACTGAAAAATTCTGTTTCAGACTGTACAATATTAGAATCAATATGGTGATGAAGGACATAGCGACTATCTGAAGAAAATCCTTAAACAATACTACCAGGTATATACTGGTTATTTCACTACATAATCAGTTCAAAACGGACAAACATGAGGGATCACATAAGTTCAGCAACCTTTGGGCAGCAAGGACAACATCTCTGCACTTCAAAAGGAAAGCTTAAACTGTGACATAAAATCATTTCCAATATCACAATTGGACAATACATTGTCGGTATTTTTTCCTTTTCCTCGAAGGATCGGAAATTTTCGACAGTGTATGGGTCATCAGCACAAATAGTAACATGTGAGAAATACTTCATAAACAATATCATCTCTTTTGTATAAATACAAAATTTTAACTTTCACAGCAACACTTATCCACGAGTTGGCCTATCATTAAATTTATTTGTGGGGTAATACCCTCCTGCTTGTGGGTCTCATAATGAGAACTTAGGGTTCTTGGACATGTATGTTAATATTTTAGAGTAATAATTTCAAAGAAATGTGTGGTTTTTACAATCATTAAATATCATAAAGGCAATTTTGCAAGGAATTTTGATTTCAAATATATGTAATTATAACATTTACAAGTATCAATCAATCGGAAAGTGTTTACTCGAATACGATTTCTTATTTCGTACACTATACACACAGTTTCACAATACTTCTAATTACCTATTTCATGCCATGCGTAGTGGCTTTTTTGTTGAAAACATGAGTAAGAACACCTGGTGACTAATTTCTGGAAAATCTGACAAATCAAAGAGCTTAAGTTTTTTTTGTTTTGTTTTAAAAATACAGATAGAATGAAACATTTAGATAACTAGGACCTACATGATAATCTTTAGAATTATCCTTGATATCCATTTAAAGTCCTTCAGCGATTACCTTAAACGTTCTTAAAACATAGTTTATTGCATTTACTTTTAAATATGCCATGTATAGGTGCACGTAAGCATGGATAGCATATTGAACTTTTGTACAACTACACTCCCTTATATATCATTCACAATATTTTGGTTTTTTATCTTAATGTCGTGCAATGGAAAACTAATTGAAATGAAAAATGCAAAACGTTTGTACCCCTGTGCTGTGGATACGAGAAAACCTTCTTGACCTGTGTGGAACCCAAAAATGGTGAGATTATCAGTTTGTAATTTCTTTGAAAATGGGTTGGTGGGAGAGAGGTTGTTTGTTATTACCGCATATATAGAGCTCTAGTCGTTACAATAGGAATAGAAAAGTGACCAAGAATGTGGCAATGTAACAGTGGCAAAGTTGCATGATTCAATGCATGAGTCATTGGGTCCTGAACTAGTGGTATGAAACACCAAGCCAATATGCTCAAGTACCATATATGTTTTACAGATGCAACACAAAAAAAAACCACAGATGAATTAACACATTGCATTGTTTGAGCCGTCATGTCAACATATTTATATACATGTGCTTTTATTTTTGGAGAAATTGTAAGTTTTGTGTTTAAAGTAGCATTGGCACACAACACAGAGAAAAAAATGTTAAAACACATTTTGATATCATGTTCAACATACTCCCTCTAGTGTAAACCTTTCAGAAGCGTGGTGCCCATAACAAATCTAAATAAAATCAACATAGGCATGAGCCATTGATTCTTCAAACTCTCACATAGGTTTTGCCCAATAGTACCTTATTCAAATGATTATTGAGTGTTTCTTTGTACAACTTCCAGCTTTGCCAACTAGTTGTTTTTAACAATGAGAAAATGAGGACCATGTTAACACATTAATAGTCCGATATATCTACCTTTCCTTTTGAAGAATCGGTGATACTGTGTAGATGAAAGGGTTCAACACAGAGTTGATGGGTACGACAAATACCACAAACCAGGCATAGATTTCTCCAGGAAGATGAATATTTCCTCCGAGCGATGCAAATCCTGAATATTGATCCCGACAAAGATACAAATTTACATTGAACAGCTGCTGAAGATTGAGGGATCTCAAGTTAGCAGTTCCAGCCAGATAGATATTGAAGATGATTAACATCTAAATATTTTTCACCTGTTAAAATCTTTCCATGATTGAGTCACTGTGTGTCTGCAATCTAAGTTACATTGTTTAGAAATTGACTTGGTTCTGTCTTAATGATTGCCAGTGTGCCTCGGATAGATCACGAAGATTCTTCAATTGGTCAAGCGTCATTGATTTGTAGACGCTTTCTGAGTTTTAATACAGAAAATGTAATACTTCTGTGTGTTTGCATTTACAAAATATTAGCATGTCAAGCTTGCTAGTTTACTGGATGAAGCATTCAAGGAATAGATCTTATATTCAATGTGATTAGTGGCGTGTCTTGTATGGGAATGCAGAGGTAGTGTATCCGAAGGCTAACAAGGTCATGTCCATGTTTACTTGTCATATTTGAGTGAATCTGGACATTGATATTTATAAGTAATGGTCACTTATTATATGGGTATGTGTAAAGTGCGTCCGAATATGCTATACTTGTCCACAGATTTGTCATTCAGTCTATAAGACTATTTATTTCAAGATAGGTGATCCGATACAGTGTGATAGTGAAAGGTTTTGAAAAAGCAAGGAAACTACCCATGATAGTTTCATTGCGGCAAATTGATGTTGTGTTTTCCCCAGGCTTCTATTAATTCATGCTAAACAAGCATTTAGCTGAATGCATAGACACTAAAAATAAACAATACATTCCAAAGAGTACAATATTTTATACATCCTATCTTTAAAAATACCAAAATATTTGTCTGTGCATTTCCTGTACAATGCCTTTGTGATCATGTGCTTTGGGGAAAATGGTGAAAATAACTTGAAATGATGGCCTCAACGGAAAAAAATAGTTTTTGAAAGGAAATCGATCTTAGACAAGTTTGAATATTGTTACAGAATTGAAAAGTGTGGACTATGGTGGGGATATTTTGGCAAATATAAATTTATGCTCTCTCACCAACAGTTAAATATTGTTAGATGTGTGCACAATCCAAAGAATTGATTGACAAAATGTCTTTGTTTTGAAAATTTTCAAGGGGTAAACACATTAGTGATACGGGTTTGTTCCTTACTGAATTGTATCTTATGAATTTATTTACCTCTTTGGTTTTTTAATTATTAAATTTACCTCTACTGTTTTTATATTAATAAAATGCATGCTGTGTTTCAATGATATAAATGTACACATCAGCTCAGAATATTAACGATCACATGTTTCGTTTGTACCAAAATTAAATTTTACTATCAACATGTTGGCAACACATATGTAGTAATTCTACCAGTCAGGAAAAGGCAAAGGGTACATCAGGTATACGTAAGATAATTGCTGTATTCCATATTGTTAACTGATACTAAATAATCTGATCACTAAAGCCAATTTACCTGTTTAGGGAAAAGGGTTTGGATCCACGTGGAGTACCATAAACGTACATTGTTCAATAGGTTTAAAGGGCCAAGACAAATCATTCTTCAAGTTCAAAGCACTGACAGCAATAATATGAGGGCTACATATGAAATTTCAATGGATATACCATACAATTATCTTGACGCCACTTTGAAGTAACGTCACCAACATGATAACGTATTGACAAAATTCCATTTCATTCAAAAATACACCAAGCGATACTGATGCTTTGCCACGAGGATCCGTATATACAAAATCCGCTATAATATGACAAGCTAAGAAACATATGTGTCGAGCCCACGATTTACGATGTGCATGCTTATTCTCCAAATACTCCTTTACATTTTGATCAGTTCTATTTATGCATAGTTTGAAACATTGGCAGCTACGGGATTTGTTTTCTCTTATTTATTTAGTTTTGAAACCTTGTTTGCAGAAATGGTGTCCAGGGAGCACGGTTACGTTGTGTTTCGTCACAAAAAGAATTATTACATAAGAAGTATACTTACTATTTTCAATATACCAAAACTGTTTGTATTTATTTTATTTAAGTGGTTTTTTCATTTTCATTTTGATATATACCGACTCACGAAATTTACCCCGCAAAACATGAGGATACTTGACAGGTAACATTTCATAAGGGGAAAACTTTTACTCCAAGCTGATAGAGCTATCAAATATACTTTCATTCATCACATCATGATAGATTCACTGAACCTTATAAAGCGACAGAAACGAAAATGTGATCAAGGGTTAGTGGACATTTTTTGCCTGTACGTTTTAGACAGATTGTGACACGTCAATACATGGAATTTGATCAGGAACACGGGGCACAAATGATATATTGCACAAATTGGCATGTTTCAATGACATCACGGTTGGGTGTTCATATACAGAGGCAAACCAAGCAGCCACAGAGGTTTGCTTGCAGGCTAAATGTTTCAATTCAAATTGAAGTACAGCATGACAATGTTGCGTTCTGTGAATTCATATTATTGTTATCCAGGTTCACGTCATTCACTTAAGCCAAGTATTTGAGACTGTCATGACTTCGTTGTGATTTACTTTGGCTTTTACTAATTCTAAGTGTAAAAGCAGGATATAAATCGTAACAGCTAAAGTATATAATGTATTTCACGTTGCTCTTATTGTTGGGTTGTAATTTTTGAATGTGGGTAATCTCTTTTCTGAACTATTTGCTCTGCCAATAATTTTTGCCTAAAACCTAACTTGTCTGACTTTCAAAAGTCATACACTCTGCTATTGACGAGAGGTAGCAGGTGTAGTTTTTCGGATATCCAAATGGTCATTAACAATATCTCAGGTAATATTAACAATATACTGGCATGACGTGGACCCCCAAAGAGGTACAGAAAGAGCAAGCACAAAATGAAATTGCAGATACCTCATGCTCATAAATTGCTAAAAAGTGGCATGTACAATAGATACCAAAAATAAAAGATATGTTGGAATGAAGAGACAAGGTGTCAAAGAAGTATGTTTATCGTCTTTATTTCATTACTAAAAACTCATTATTTGTATGAACGTTGTTTATGATAGACGTTTTTCTCATTCTAATCGGTAGAGAGCACCTATGTGGCCCCCAAGAAACACCATTTTCTTTTAGACTTACCGAGGATGCATATTGGCATCCAGCAACACAGATCTGTCAGAATAATTAAAACCATTTGACGAAATACACGGACATTCTGTGATTTCTTCCTCCTTGCAGAGGCACTAATGTTTTGAATAGATATATACATCCATGTATAAGATGTTAGTAACATCACGGTAGAAAATATTGGCATTACAGACAAAGAAAAGAAAGAATACATCCAGCCTGTGTACGTCTCTGAAGTAATATGAAGAGGGAGGCAGACCGTGGAACGCCCATAGTATTTCCCCAGAAAGTAAGGATAATATATAACTGGGAACATAGCTACAAGTATAGCTAGAAGCCAGACAACGATAACCATAAGAGCAGCTCCTTTATTTTGTAATCTGAAGCTACTAAAGGGAAATACTATGACATTAAATATATTCAAGGTTATGGCCAGAAGCATAAGCAATGATCCAACAGATGAGGTTGATGCTGCTATTCCCGCTAGGCTGCAAATTGTGGAACAGCGCCATTTCTTGTCCTGTTCAATATAGCTCCCCCTATATGCGAGGTCAGCAATGGCTATTATCAAAAGATAAACACTCATTAGCATATCAGCTGCACCTAGGTTGGTAATCAAGAATGAATGAACTTGATTCTGTCCTTTAGACCTGGCTCGTAAAACAATTACGAGACTATTCCCGATGAGAGACAAAATTCCCATGATCCAGAGTAATATTCGCAAGGTTTCACTTGCCATGAGGTCAGAACAACTTGAGAACACATCAGCTTCTGGTCGGCATTTGTTCAGTGAACGTGGTGCTACACAACAAAACTTATAATCAGAACTGATCAATGTCTTTATGTTCATGAGCTCAGCGAACATAAATTTGTCAAAACTAATGATGTCATTACCAGATATATCCAACTCCTCCAACTGTACTAAGTCATGGAATGCCCGAGCCTCTATCGTATGTATTTTGTTCCATTTTAAATATAGTTTCTTTAAGGATGACAAACCAATAAACTGATTAGTTACTAATCTTCCTAAGGTATGGTGAATAAGCTGTAAATTCAGCAATGATGCAAGTCCATTGAAAGCTCCGTCTTCGATCACTGCTAGGAATGGGTTTCCTTCAATCTTTAAGGTATCAAGCCGACTTAGACCATTAAATGTTCCCTTCTGTAATTTCAGAAGATAATTACAACTAAGGTCAAGTTTGCGCAGATTTAACGCATAGGTGAATATTCCAGGGTGCACTTTTTCTATTTTATTGTATGACAAGTTCAAGTCAAACAGGTAGGAATATTCCCAGACATGTTCCAGCTCTGTGACATTATTGTAAGTAGACACTATTCTCCTTGCATCTGAACCCAGTCCCACGAGCATTGACGATACATTGCGTGAAGCAATATGACTACAATTGAAGTCAGTTCTTTTACAGGAACATTCTTTAGGACATGTGATACGACAGAGCTGTTCATCATCTCCATGTGTACAGTGTATAACTCCATCACACACCTGCTCCAAGAAAATGCAGTTCCTGTGTCTTTTGCACCGGTACATCCCCTCACATTTGTAAGTATCTACAAAAAACTGATTATCAAACATGAGGGGAACCTCACAGTTGTAGGGCAGCAACCACAAAAGCTATTAAAATTCTAAAGCCTTCACCCCAAATACTTTCATACCTATACAACCGCTTCCTGGAAGAATAAACAAAATGAAAAACAAGTGGATAATATTACAATAGAGAAATAAAACATAATAACACTAAATAAGAAAGATATGCCTTTAAAATACTGCTTTCAATTAATGTAACTGTGACATACATCTACCGCCAATCTTGTGATGCTTCCAGGATACTGTGTGCAACTTACTGATGATATCGGCACAGTGTACTTATCTACACTCACCACATCCAAATTCATCTTGTCTTACTGGGCAATCCCAGATTCCGTCACAGACTTTAGTGGCAGGTATACAGTAACTTCCCGGGCACTTAATGTACCACTTTGGGCAAATAACATCGGCTGCAAAATAATATGTTCTTTTCAGTATGAATGAAGAAGAAGCTGGAAAGTATATGGGTCTGTTAATTTAAAAAAAAATAACATTTAAATTTTAGAGCAAGTTCCTCAAGATCCGTGTTCAGTAACTTGAATTTTTTTCCTGTATGAGTTTCAGTAAGGAATTCGGCAACCGTACTATACCACCTCTTGATTTAGATTACAGATTGCATCGTGTAAAATTGTACAAGGATACTGTTCAAATACAATCATATTGCAGGCAAGGCTAGGCAAGTAAATAACGTGGGGAGCCACACCAGACCACCTTTTGAATTTACTTTGCAATGATGTCAAGCCGTAAATTAATCCTCTTTCATCACAAAGGACAATGTCATTTATCATCATGGCTTGACTGAAACAAGCAGGTCTCCATCATTTCACAACCGTAAAGAAAAAAAAAATGCATTGGCTGCAGTACAGGGGAATCCCTGGATCAGCATCTTTTACAAAGCAAAACCAGCTCTCAAACATTAAACGGGCATAAAGACTAAACGGCGCAGTGGTTTCAGGAAAAAAGGAGTCATATTGTTATATGTCCTTGTTTCCAGCCTTGCTTTTGGAAATACCAATGCACTCTTCAAATCCGGCATTTGTTTTGCTTTTGACACTACCGTTAGTCAAAAAGTGCCTACATATACACCACTGAAACAAATATTCTCTGTCTCAGCATGTGCAGAGGTCTTCACTTTTTGAAATTTATGGAAGCCAAAAATAGTCACTATGATAAAAACATACGGCATTTACTCTTTCAGTAGCATGTGTTTAGTGTGTCGACAGGTATGCAAAAAATTTGCAATGCCCAAAAACCTTGCTTGGCTGTTGGACCTGTGGACTCACCACAATCCTCCAAATGTGATCCATCTCGGCATCCTCTGTAGTTTCCAAGATAATCGATGTCATACATACAAACCATGGAAGTATTAATCCTATATGTTGCTGATTTGCACTGGTATCCAGATAAGCTCGCACTTTTGCCTGAAGTACACACACAGGTAGCCGTCACCATTGAACCCATCATCATCATCATCATCATCATCATCATCATCATCATGGTGAAACTACAACTTTGTTCTTAACAGAGCCTCTCTCTACATTTAAATTATTATCATTAGCATATGGGCATGAAGTAGGATTTGGGAAACACTGGAATAATAGGAACTTGGAATTTTCTTGAACATTAATTTTGCTGGTGTCTAAAACATAAATATCTAATTCAGTTTTTCACATATCAGACTTGGGAGAAGATAACATGAAAATGAAATTTTCCATTTTGAATCCTAAATGATAATAATCTATATACAAGAGCTGGGAAAACACTTCAGGGAAATCAGTGCGTAAATATAAAGTTCTGCTGTCATGTGATATGATGTAAACATTACAATGATGATGTTCAGACTCAGCGAAAACAAACTTTTATACATTAACATTTCCAAGCAAATTAACATCAGCTTTTACAATCAAATTGTTTATGACATTGCATGTAATTGCAATGTTGACAGCGAAAAAACAACCATTAATATTAGATAAACCTCCAAAAATGTGTGCAGCCTCCTCGGAATTTTTGATATCCAAAAAAAGTTTAAGGTGTATTAAACTTGATTGGACATAGCCTGGTTGTCACAGTTGAGCTTTTCTGCCCACATGGGCCCCCAAGTGCCAAATACTCTGGTAAATAGTGCTAGATGTAGGAAGACCACAAAAATATTCATTTTCGGGAACAAAAAACAATAAGTTTGCACATATGAATGTGTCACAATTTACATAAAAATAAGTTGTGTCACTAAAGCGGTGATAAATGACTGACAATTGATGAATTTATAGATATCGAGGTAAGCAACAGATCTAAAGAAAATACCAACATGAGACAAGAAAGTACTGGGTAATTTTGCATTAGAAGGCGCATGTGTGCTGTGAGGATGACGTTTGCTTATCTTTCATTTAGAAATTGCTGGACACTAAATATGTGAGATTGACAAAATAATCAATTAAAATGCTTTGATTGCCTTGACCCTTTTGGTTCCAATAGCCCATTGATGTTACTTGGCCAATTAAATAGCTTAAACATGATTCATATAATGTATACAGCATACACACATACGTATGTGTGTGTGTACATTTAGGCCCATTTGCATACACATGCACTTATATTTTACATGCACTTATATTTTACATTCACGTTTTTATACATATATGTGTTGGCACTGTATACTGTGGTACCTACATGTTTCGAAGTCTTCGTCCTCGGGTGGAATACTACGGCAATTTGCCGTGCCATCACACATATACCTCCGTGGAATCGATGACCCGTCATAACAATTGAATGCAGCCTGCTTGTCATATGTGTCTAAAAGGTACAAATACACGTATGCCTCAGAACTTCTCTTTCATAATTGTTTTTGTAAGGAAGAGCATCGGTAATTTTTCCCAAAGTATTAATGTGGCGTCTTTCACTCCAATATCATTGTGGCGTCTTACGTTTGACCGTTTGTCCAAATTAAAAAAAAAAAAACATATGAAACATTTACGCTAAACGTAACCTACACTGTTGCATGTCATCTAAAAGTTTCGCGTAATGCCAAGTCCTTTTCAGTAACAAAAACAAAGTAAATAACAAGATGTAAGCAAATCATGCTGCGTACACTTCAGCCAAAGATACCCAGCTAAAAGCCGTTTTGCAGGGTGGGCGGCTTTCACCCCATTTCTCTTTGCAAGCCTTGGCTACAGGAGTCAGACTTGACCTGGACATCATACAATACCCACTAACTCAACCTAATTGTTGTTGCTGAGGTGTAAATGTCATGGTCATTATTTCATACGGGACCCGCGGGTCAGTTTCAAACGAACAGGTCGGCTTTCAGCACGCACGTACCACACTTATCCTCATCAGAGTTATCCTCACAGTCTCTTTCAAAATCACACCTCTTAGCTGCTGAAATGCATCTTCCATTGCCACAGCGATACTCTGAGCCATTGCAGGGCAGATAAACTGAAATAGAAAAAAATATGCATGACGTTTACAAGGGAGTGCAACAATAGGGCACGCTCATATGCTTTTCTCTCACAAAAATACTATAAGTAAGAACATATGTGTTTCGGTTATCTTAAGGGTAAAAGTGCGTTTACACGCACATACACATGCATATAGGCCCAAACAAACAAACACACACACACACACACACACACATACACACACACACACACACACACACACACACATATATATATATATATATATATATATATATATATATATATATATATATATATATATTTATTTATATATATATATATATATATATTTATATATATGCGCGTGGGTGTGTCAGACAGAAAGAGAAAGAAAGGGAATCATCCAGAAAATATGAACATCTTTCAGGTTTTGCTGACATATTTAATTTATTGGAACAAAGCACTAAAAGATGCGCACAGTGAAACTACAGCAATGTTTCTATAGCTTTCTAATAACTGACAGGAAGTCTGGTTGCACTTTTACAATGGCTCTTAACGGAACTTATTGGGGAAATTTGTTTTGAAAGTTATACAATTGCATACCGTTTTTATCTGATCCCATTGGTTGCACTTTTGTTGAACAGACGAAAACTACAAGCAAAGTTTGTTCGTCAATCTTCCCACATGGATATTTTGTAAAAAAGTGCATGTGTATTTCATTTCAATTGCAGCTCAAATACAGTACCTGTGTTCTCTAAGATCTTTCACCGAGTTGGAAATACAAATGACTATTACTTATATTGGAAGCATGCAACTAAAAAAATGAATCAAAACATCTGCAATATATACATGTGCATTGACGCGTCACTGTAACAATGTTGAAATACTTGTACTGCATACATTGCGGCATTTTATGGCAGAGCACGGGACTTAATCTTTAAAGGTTACACAACATACCGCAGTCATTTTCGTCCCCATTGTTCCTGCAGTCGCGGTTATGATCACAGTATAAAGATATATGAACGTAATTTCCATCCCCACACGAAAACTCAGCTGACCCTGTAAAGTCAGTTATTTTTAAATTCAAATACTTTTGTGCGCATTGCATTATTAAAAAACAACATACATCAAAGGTCAAAAGTCTCGCAACTGACCCGTCAAGCAAAATGTACACCGTTTGTCCAGTTTGTTATTTTTCCAATTTGTTGTTATAACCAGATATTTGGCCTTTGAATGACTGTAAATGTTATAAGCAAGTCAAGCACTTGCATTTGCCTTAAATGAAAATGTTTAAAAGGGTGAAAACATTATGTAGTTCAAAGCGGAATAATCTCCGATGAGACAATACAAGAAAAAAAACCCCGAAGACTTAGCATCAATTTGTACATAATGCTGTTTTCTGTTATTAAGTATTGAAATTAATGATATTGTCTCGAAAAATTCTGTATTGTACCCCATCGGATTATAGTTGATCTGTTACCATATTATAGCTGAGATCCGAGACAAACTTTGACAAATTACACCACAGATACCTATACTTTGGCAATCCCATTCATCTGATCCATCATGACAATCCCTTTCATTGTTACAGATGCCGGAATCCCAGATACACTCCCCTGACCCACACTTGTACATGAAATTTAAGCAGTGTCTCTCTTCTGTAGAAATTATCTTTGTGTTGATATGTAGACCTGTTGACAGCAGATTTTAGTATTTTGTGTCCATTTTCAACAAGCTACTGGGTGACAATTCTGGAATATTCTCGATCATTTTCCCAGTTGGACAATTTTGATCAAACTGTGTTTCTGTGATTAGAGATATGTTCAAATACCAAATAGATTCAAAACCTTGGTACTAAAAACACTTCCCTCTCAAAGTTCCAACACTAGTGTTTTCCTAGAGTGATCCCCACTTTCAAGTCCGAGTTATTATCCACAAGTTCGAATGGTTCCTGCAGTAAACCCCCTTTCTACCGCAAAGATATGGGTATTATTGGAGGATTGGAAAAAATGGTTCTAGATTTTGTGGATATCTACGTAGATTGAGACAACAAAAGCCACTTGTCCCCAACTTGTCGAATTTAGGAAATCCCATTTGAAATACCTGGGACAATGATGACAATCATAGATTCCGTATATATAAGAAGCAATCAGGTATGGTAGACAATAACACTGCCGTTTATATTTGGGTTCCATATGACATCAGGTTCACTTGAAAAATTCTGTGCGTACACGTGTGTGTGTGTGCATGTGTGTATTGCATATTTTAAACATTTAATCTGCCATAGAACAATGTGTTAAATGCTTCAAATACTTAATATGGGTAGAGATGTGTGATGAAACAGGAAGATATAAAAGATAGAGTAAGAGATGTGAAGACATAAAAGCACCGTTAAAAATACAAACAAAGAAAAGGACTATAGGAGAGAGAGAGACAGAGAGACAGAGTTTCATAGACGGCGGTATATCAAGATGGAGATACTGATGTAAAGAGAGACATGAGGAAATCGATTAACAGTTGGGAGATTTAGATGTCATTATGCATTGGAATAGTACCGTATACATTTTGAGTTCCTTTTTTCTCATCTGATACAGGTCGCTCACTTAAAATATAAACATAGAACCTGCGGATGAGCAAAAAAACCGAAACAAAATAGACCATACAAAAATTACTATAAAACAAACTAAAAATAAACTAAAGAAGTAAACGCAGTGCTCAATAAGGCAGCTTTTACCTTCTTAGTTATGCGGGAATTGTACATGGCAGATAGTGTGCTTTTCATGTACCTTACCATAGAGTAAGGCAGTGAGTCTAGAATCTGTACACGCAAAACAGTTACTAAGAATCAAAGATCCTGGAATTACCTAAGTCCTGATCAAATTCGCAAAAGTATGTGGCCTTCAATGGTTTTTTACATGGTACTAAGTGCCAGCCAAGGTTATCCTTAAGCACACACTCTCTTCCGGGTAGTGCATTTGGTTCCCAGTTCACCTTCTTGACCTGAATTTCGGAGCTGGCCCAGTCAGAGAAAATATAAGGCTTGCCGTCTGACCATCGGAACATATAATTTTGAACCATGGACAATCCTGTTGGCGAAAATTAAGAACAATGATGATGATGATAATAATAATAATAATAATAATAATAATAATAATAATAATAATAATTTTATTTTTGTTATTATTATTGTTGTTATTATAACAATAATTTTTTAAATTTTATAACTGGTATTATTATTATTATCATTATTATTATTATTATTATTATTATTATTATTATTATTGTTATTATTATTATTATTATTATCATTATTGGGGAACGAAATTAAGGGTGTGAAATGTTTTATACGTATCACTTTCCCGTGGATATTGTTTGCGCACTAAAGAGTATTCTTGATTACACTTTTTAAAATTTCTCCCTCTTAACATTGGGGCTACAGATTGAAGACTGCATTGTCCATCATGTGCATGCACACTACCTATGTGTGCCAAACAAAGTTGATCTCTTACCAGTAGTATGATTTAACTCCAAACTAGCCAGATACTAATAGGATCTGCTTGATTTGGAACATGAGGACCATACACACATTCACACACACATACATAATTACACAAAAACACACTTAATTTATGTATTGTGTATATATGTATGGGTGTATATATGTACACACACACACACATATATATATGTATATATATATATATATATATATATATATATATATATATATATATGTATGTATATATATATATATATATATATATATATATATATATATGTATATATATATATATATATATATATATGTATATATATATATATACATCACTGATGTATATATATATATATGTATATATATATATATACATCACTGATGTATTTTTGTAAGAGCTTATTACTTTCTTAATAAGTGTTTATTCACACTCTCAGTCACAAATTCAAGTTTCTTCAAAGTAATGAAACATACATACAGTACAGTAATCAGAGGTCCGAATGTTAAATTTCTGGTCGACATACTTTGGTGTATATGTAAATTCATGTTCTTAAACATTTCGATAACAGCATTTTTATCATACCTATGAACACAGTCATCTTTTTTGCATGAATACTCAAGAAATTATATTCTTGTGCATCTGCAATAGAAGCCAGGTAGCCTCCTATGCTCAAGCAGTCTGAGTCAGCTTCTGACCAGTCTACTGTCTTTTCTGCTGAATAGCGTCTGTAGTACCAACTGTGTCTAAAGGAAAACCAATGTGGATGATACCCTGAAAACGAAATCAGCGTGTCTTTGCATCAAATTGTTCAGAAAAAGCATTACCCATATTCACATATTTCAAACCAAAAATGACAGCAATGATCTTGGTCCTAACGTTATATATATATATATATATATATATATATATATCATATTTTAACATATCATGTTTCTTGATAACGTACTTCATATATGTATGATTCCATAAAGACACAATGTAGGCCATGTTGAATATAACAGAAATCTGGGTCATGTAGTACATGTAGCACTAAAATTAAAATAAATGGCTACCAAGCATGTATTAGAGTCACAGCACTGAAACTAGATCACATTAACATGTTTGCTTTGCCAGCTGGTGGCAGTAAAATTTATCACGAGGATAACATCTAGAACACTAAAAGTTACGCGACCTTGAACTATGCGCTGTTTGGAACACGTCTGCAAATTACAAGCCATATATCATTACTATAGGCAAAAATGAACTTGTGTATCATTTGCGTCTTCCCTTCTGCCTGCCCATCCACCTTGTGTATCTTTCCATGTCTGATTCTTGCTCTACCTGATGAACAAATTATATTATGCAGCCGAAAATAAACTTACGACACAATGACAGGTCACAGTGCTCCCTTCGATATCTACTGTCTGTTGTATAACACCAAGGTCCATTTTCGTCATTGCTGGGATTTCTGCAGAAATTGGATGCCCCTTTTACGGATTTATCCGGGAAGAAAACATCACCTTTAAATGAATGACGATGTGGATGCTGCATATCCCATCTTTGACACGTTCGTCCATACTTCGTTGTGTTCAATCTGCCTATGTATTCCTTGCCATCTGGTGTTTGTAAACATTCTTCCAAAAGAAAAAAATGATTGGATAAACTTATCAAATGAGCATTTAAAATTCTCGATTCTTGAGGAGTACTGTCTGTGTCACCCGCGGACATTTATAAGGCAAACAATATGCTTTTGTTCGCAAATAATGTTAATATCCTGTAGATCTATTACTTTCTTCGTAAATATTACATGGAACTTAGATTTGGAACTCAGAAAGAGGAGCATTCATCCTGGACAACAACGGTTGAAGATACACATATATATCCAACTCTTAATATTGACAATTGTAGGTCAGAGCAAGGTTAAAAAAAAAAAACATGCATACATTTAGAATTTTCATTTATGCTTACCTTCAATTTACATAGCTTGCATACTACACATCGTATATGTTATGAATTATGACTTAAAAGAGGCAAAGTTCAACTTTATAGAGGTAATGTTGCATTACTGAAGAATATAATCATCCTCATGACAATAATGTAAAAAAAAAAGGAAATGAATGAAAAGGGAAGCTTCCTAGAGACAGTAACCTTCTTTCTCGCAGACAATCTTACACCAGGAGGGTGAATTTAGCTAATATTCGGTTGACCAGGAATCCACTTGTGAAGTGCACTAGCGACTGAGGTCTTTTTTATATTGTACAGTCGCCTGCAAATTACAAAGGTTTTTTTTGTTTTGTTCAGTTTATGAATAAATGCGTCTATTTTTATGCTGGCTTGCAGTTTGTATAACATTGCCTAACGGGTTACTACTTTGCTGTTCTGACAACTGACCACTTCGGTTCTATTGTGCCGGGTCAATACCTATAAATACCATAATGTTTATGTTTAAGCTCACATACGAGCATTTTAAATGTAATTTGTCAATCGTTGTGAAGCTGGATTAGCAAGTGGGATTTTATCCATCACTCTGCCCAAAATAAACGGTTCGATATACATGTAAAATATCCGTTTCAATCAAGGAATCTGAAAATTTTTTTTGGCTTTGAAATGGACTACACTGATCATTTTCCATGCCATATGTGTCGTTTGTGCTTCTCCTTTGGGCATAATTAGTGCTCACATGTGAAAATTATTTTCTGCAGCATAACTCCCAACTACTTGTCTTTTTGTTCTTATTCACAAGTACTATATGAAAAATAAGAAAAAGACCAAATATACGAACAATGCAGACCAGCTGCCAAAGTATCAAATTGTGGAATTATGCTTTGGAGAAGACGTATAAAGGTCAACTGTATAATTTAGTGGTACTTATTTATGTTTAATTCTTTTAGTGATAATTACGACCTACGTCGAACTACCTAGACGGACTGCTCTTAATTATAATAAGGGTCCTAGATTCGTGTCCTTTGTAACAAATACCTTTGCTTCAAGTAGCAGCATGCCTGCTGTATCATAGAATGTAATAGTCAACAGCTTTCCTGTGCTAGTCATATAATTACCAAACCGTAGTGAAATTGACTTAATATTATGGAAATAAACTTTATAACACATTCCTACCTTCTTTCGACAGTATATTAACTAAATTTCCATATAAGCTATGCAGAGTCCTTGATTACGTTATTAAATAGCATTTGTGCAAGGTCTTCTACAACATGGAGCAAAAACCCAATAGTTTGTTAATACATCAATATCTGGGGATAGAATGATTGACCAATTATTATTTTACTGTTAGCTGACAATCAGAGATGCCTAGAAATATGATGGCTAATTTTTTTGCTCCCATTTATCATTAATTGACTTTGGCCTAGCGAATGGATCAGCTTGACAATGGTTTGTAGACAAAATTTCATTGATGTGCTGCACTCAAAGTGCCCCCTGGACAGGATACATAACAGAATTGTAAGGTTTTAATTTAAATCTGACAGTAATACACTCCATCAAGGCATATCACATAGTGTTTAGTGAGAGTTTATGTTTATATTTTTTTTATTTAATGTCTTATTAGAATACAGCAAATGGGTCAGTAGATCAGTCTGGCTCAAAACACCCTTGTAAAAGATTTGAACAGATGATGTAGCCTAATCCGGTAGGCCATAACAGATATATGCTTTTTTCTTCACCCTTGTTTGCTAAGATATGTCATATCATCTGACTATATTATGGATTCCTGCTCGTGACACCACAGGTTCCTTAAAAGACCTCGATTTTCTTTTCGCAGACGTGCTTCACACGATATTTAATGCGTACCAAAATGCGTAGGTACCTGTTATATAGTCCTAAGAAAAGTTCAAAATATGTACATAAGATGAATCTTGGATCCTTAATATGATGAAAATGCTAAACAGATTGGTAGTATAGAGTGACAAGATGTTTTACCCTAAAGACAGTTTACATTCGGATATTTGAATCGAAAAATCTTAAAATGATTTTTATTACCCGAGTTACACAATGGTATGTTGCAAAGGTCGATACGGAATCTTTTATCTGTGGTAAAGCACCATGGACTGTTATCTTTGTTTGGATTGCGACAATGGTTTGAAGCTTTTGAGATGTTGTAATCGTCATAAGGAAATGAAATGGAAGTTAAACTGTGCTCATGAGGATAGTTCTTGTCCCATCGTTGACATACTTTTCCACTTGTAGTATAATTCATATCACCACTGTAGAATTCCCCTTCTCTGGTAAACAAGCATTCTGGAAGCAAGTGTTCAAGTACACAATATACAATGTAAACTTCCATGCATCAACCACATATTGCTTAATTTCAATGTCACAAGATATAGGAGTAAGTAAACAGTTACGTCTTGTTTATCTTACTAGAGTGACTTTCAAATCAGCAATGCATGATGTTTATTATTCTCAACTTAATAGAAAACAGAATAATGGTCTCATGAACTACAGGTATAACAATGTTTTGAAATGTGTAAGCTATACTAAAAATAATTAAAAGTTGTATGATGATTTCACAAATCATAAAATTCATAAAAAGGATTCTCGCAAGTACTTTGAATGCCAACTAGTTTTCAGATAACATCCTTGATCCATTCCCCGAGTGTACCTATCAGTATTAATTTCAAAAGGAGATTTTATCATAGGTTATTGTGTCATATCTGTTGCACAGTTGCATGGTTCATTCAGGTTCTGGCCGTTGTATGTCGCATTAGTTTACTTGTTTATCTGTGATGGGGATTCCATCAATGGGGGAATCAACTTTTATACATACTATAAGAAACTATATCTGCTGTTCCGAGCTAAGAGGGGAACTCGCCAGCAGGGTGATTGCTCACGTCATAACATTTAAAAAAAGAGTCGCATGGACCTAATGTTCGGCTGATTACCATCACCAAAACTCACTTCCTGAAGTCCATTCCCTCCAAAAAATTGAAAAATTAATCAAGGTCACACTTATTAAGCAACTTCAGACTTCTGCACGGTACACATTTGTGGTATTTTGGTATCATTTACCTCGTTCTCATTCAAGATATTGAATTAAAAGTCCTTTTATTAAGTGCCTAATAATCAAGTTGAAAAACAAGTCAAAATCACACAATTATTTGGTTGAGGTGACCTGAAAGTGTAGGTGAAATTTTATGTACAATGTACTTAAGTGCAATTTTGATCTGGAGGCTCAATTTTTCCTTTCCAAGCTAGATACTGTCATTACAAAATCACCTTTTATCAACTTTATAGGTCTAGTGACCTACCAAAAAATGGTCAAGAATCCTGATCTCATATAACATATTAGCATTAGATATGGTCCATATATCCCATCCATTTGGCATATCTTGTTCAATTACTTTTCGAGATATGTAATTGTATATCCTTCGAGACATTTTAATACATAATTTCTGTCGAAGTACAGGTAGCGCCAATAGTATCGAAGCAACCAAGATTTGCAACTCTTCGACAATCACTCTAAATTTGATGAATATCAATAAAAATGCAAAAATACTGGACGTGTCACAAACATCATACTATAGGTGGCGGCACCAACACTGATGTCGACGTAGATTTTAATATATTTTCAAGTCCTAAAGGTAATATGGGCCTACCTCAAAAAATGTGGGTGCACAGCATTCACAATGTGATCCCTACATTCAGACCGTCCTTTTGACTTTGATCTTCAACGACCTTGGATTAAAAAATTATTATGTTTAAAATGTGTCAGCCATATCCAGCTTTCCATACATTGTCTGTTTATTCAAATTAGGTAATAAGTTTCGAATCACAAAATAAAAAAAATACACTTGGATATGCGCAAAATTCCAAAATTATTGGGGGATGCGGGCCCAAAAAGTATGTCACCAAGTACAGTTTCAGTATGCTCTAGTGCAATTTCGATAACGAGGCTCAATTATCTTTGCCAGTGATTTTTCCATTGTGACCCATGTAATACATAATGCTGTAGGTGGCGCCACCAATATTGAACTCGACCTAGATTTGTATACACTTGATACGTTCAGAAAGTTACATGGAGCTATTTTCAAAACTGGACAGTATCGCTCTGACATGCAGAAGTTCAAGGATTAAAGGAATGATGGACAGACATGAGAGATGTCATGCACCCTGTGACCTGTGGTTAGCAAAGCTAAAAAGAAAAGGAAATAAAGTCGTAATGCGGGAATGTTGATAAAATAGCACTGGCATGTGTATCTGGAAGAAATTTCAGCGATGTTGTGTACAACAACATTATCTTTTTATTCACATTCCCAAAGTATTGCAAGTACAGTTTCTTTTTTTCAATTACATCACACAAGACTAAGTGTAACCCTATATTTCTGCCTTGCTATGTCTTATTTACCCATTCCGATGACCCATTTCCTTAGAAATGCATCTAAGGTTTTCTTGTTGCGTGATGAATGTCTCTAACCACAAAAGGTAGCATTATACTAGAATGAAAAAGCTTTGGTAATATTGGGCACCTGAGATTTTACTAGTGTGACCTAATAAGTTTTCATGGGACATGCCAAATGCATTTTACCAAAACAGTCCTTTATGGATAAACTTGTAGACATGACAATATATTTTACAGTGCCCCTGATGAATAATGCAAAGTACTGGCGTACCAAGAATTGTTCTTATGCTCTTTCAAACCAGTTGGCCAAGTGGTTTTAGACATTGTGTGCCTCCAGAGAATGAACGAAACAAAAGAAATCATTTAAAACAATACTAGAATGTGATGTGTGGAACTAATAAAAATAGAGACAAGCAAAAGAGACATCCACACCAAGTTATCACTGAATCTGGCTGACGATTTACAAGAAGGTAAACATGTGACTTAATACTGGGACCCTCGCGAATTATATAGTAATCAATCGTAGTGCGTGCATTTACTGACTAACAGCCGAATATAACACTTTGTCAAAAAAACAAAAACAAAACAAAACAAAAAAAACCCCGGTGATCATGAGTAATACCACCCGCTACACAACTTTGTTGTTTGACGTTCTACTGGGTACATTTCTACCACATTTCAGCATTAGCTATGTGACAGTTTTGATGGAAGCCCAATTCTTGAACCAAAACACAAGAGAGAAAGAAAGAGATGTTCTTATGTAGCTTTTAAGCATTTGGCAGAGCAGTTTTGGAGAAGAGCAAGTGAAAACTGAACCAAAACTGACCCCCCCCCAAAAAAATAAGTACAACAATCACTGGAGCTTGACCACTACAACACGGTTGACAGAATCCCAGTAAAAGGAGACCCCGCCAAGTTTGAAGATGATCTATGGATCGAAACATTTTAACATATCAGTTAAAAAAATGAGATATGAGGGGATGAGGGAAATGAACAAAAAATTTAAAGCAAACTATGGACGATGCATTTGCCACGATTCAAAGGCAGATCTTGCAAAAGTGTTTTAGGTGAAGTGGAAAATGTACTTATGGATACACGATGAATTACGTGATAATGGGTGGATGGACGATAGACAATGAATGGTGGATCAACATTGGTTTCATCAGCTTGGTGAATAAAAAGGGCGAGCTAAGGCAAGGAAACTAACCAAATGTTGAATAATTTTGTTACCTACATTGGCAGCTGTGCCCACACATTAAAAACACTAGAACTGTAAACAAAATTGTTTAGCAATATTAATATCCTGATACAAGTTAGTGTAAAACAGTATCGTGAAAAAATAAAAATTATTCTCTTAGATCGCCAATGTATGTTTCGAGGATTAAAAGGTCAACCCGACTGCTAATTCCCCATGTCCCCAACAATTAGAAGGAAAAAAAATATAACAGAAAAAAACTGACAAAATCATTTAAATAGGTTTCCTTTTCAGCAACGCCTAAACATAACTACAATGTGATTTTCGTGTAAAAAAAACCAGGTCACTGAATGTCGATTAATGCATACACGTTTATAATCTCAGGGGATTTTATTGCAATTTTAGCCTTATGCTCCTACAAATATACATTTTGCTTAATATACTCATTCAAGATCTTCATCTCAATGGGATGACAATATATCAATGTCCCAAAACAAAAACATGGAAACCTTGGATTTCTTGCTACAAATATGAGAATACAAAGTATTATCCGTTAATATATAATATTTACGTTCTCTTACTGGTTTGAACACAAAGAGGATGCATTTGAATCTCGTCTTTAATAGCCTGCCTAATCGCAGGACGTATATTTTTATGTATACCTGCTTTGCAACTAGGCTCATGAACATTAATGAACACCCTCAAGGATACACATAAATCAGCTTAGTTTTCGATCCACTATAATCGCTCGCTCAGTTCAGCGAAAATGGCGGAGAAAAGAATCGCTCACTTCACGTGAAAATATATCAAAGAAAAATGGAGTAGAATTATCCTTCAAAGCACTGTAAAAGCAAAATTAAAAGCAGCATGCAAGTTTCAGTATATGTTACCTATAACAGGATAAAATCGTCACTACTTGTCTGTTCAGGGAGTACAAATCAGTTCAGGTGTGGATATTTCCTTGTATTCCGTGAAAAGACAGGTAGTAACTGATATTATTGCGCTTCTTGGTTTACAAAGGATGGCATTCTCAAAAGGAAGTGAGAACTTGTTTGGATGCATATGCAAATTAAAGAGAGGTGTATAGGGCGGCACAGTTCGGTAAAACATACAAAAAGGCATAATATTCCTACCGTGTTTATATGTAAGCTCACACACATACAGAGCTTTATACTTTGCCAAACAGGGTATTTGATGCCACCCCTCCTCTGTCATAGCCACACAGTCAGTGAACTCTTTTCCTGTCCACCGATGTGGCCTTGCCCTGTCCATTCGAATTAGTCTGTTAATGGCCCATCGTGAAAAGCTCATTTCCATTCCCCAGGTCCACTGAAATTTTTCTTCTACTGCTTGGTCATTCAAGCCTGTAATCAACGTTGAAGTAAGAACCCAAATCACAATGTTGCTTTTCTGAAGTTATTTGTATGAACTTCCACATAACATACACTGGTTTCTCCTTGAATTTAAGACGACGGGAAGTTTTCTGGAAACTGATAGGATACATCCATTTTAGATAATTTACACTTGTAAATGGGGAAAAGGTTCAAGCCATATCTCTTCTTTATCTTGAGTTTCTGCTAAAAAGCAATTTCGTTCCAGGAAACTTGGATCCCTTCACTGCTGGGAATCCTGATAAACCTAATCTCTAATTAGAATATATGTTAACAACAACAGCCTTGAATAGTCATTAAGGCAGACAACATTTGACAGCAGGCAATTCAAGGGTGCTTTGAGGTGGCGATAGAGGGGACCTCAAGTGCTCTTTCTTGAAACACGTTGAATTGACGTAATGAACCTGCAAAATGTAAGACGCCAACGACTTCATGTAGATACACACGTCTTGGTGTCTAAGCGTTACCCAGCAACATTTTGACATCTGGTATGTACTCCATGAGTCCGGGTGGAACATTCAATTCCAAAAAATGGGAAATCAACAGGCATGGTTGTTCTGTCCAGGGAGGAACAAACCTTTACTCTTTCTATACCAACTGCCACCAAAGTCGAACTGCTCAAAAGAAAGTGTTCTCAGTTATACTTAAGATACCAGAGGCATGTTCGTTAGAAAAATACCTTTCATTCAAGTACCAAGATGCTCATAGTTCTGGAGAATGGCCCAGATCAATACGTGTCTTTGGCGTGCTTTTGACGCAATGAGCTCAAAGTACACAGAGAGGGGCTATTGACTCAGTCAAAACTTGGCACTTAAAGAGTAAAAGTATATAGAATGACCGGTTATCTATCCACATAGAAGTTTTGTTGAATTGTCCTACTTGTTAATTAAGTTTCATTCAAATACATATCAAGCAAGTAAGACTAGTTATGAAAGTCTAGCCATTTGTGTTCTGGGAAGATATCAAACATTTGTACAAATGACCAACTGTTTCGCCTATTAAATAGGTGTTGAATTTATTCTAACGGTCAACATGTGTGAATGGGTGTAAGTTAAAAGTTACAAGTAGTGACTGACTGATTCACCTGACAAATGTAATTGAGGGCTTTAGATACTATGAAGAAAGCTTATATTTTCAGATACCCCTTCTGCCATTAACAAATGCCAAACCGGTATACTTTTACTGTAAATATTTAACGGATTCAGGAGTTCGGCTGTGGAGTAATCATTTCCAAAACTTCTATTGGAGGTATTCTTCAAAATAAAAATTGACAATTTTCACAAATCTCGATGGATCCCTTTTTTCAGTGTATTTCTTTGTCATCCTTGACATACAGTTTTCCAAGATAATACAGAGAATAAACAAAACCACCAATACTCTTAGCATTAGAACAAAAGTATTCGCTACTGGTGGTTCTTAACAGGAGACTTAATGATTCCACGTATCCTTGGTAAAATATTTCAGGCAATTGCCTGAATATGTCTGCATTCAAATGATTTCAAAATGTGATGACACTGCAGTATATGGAATATAAACAGCCTTTTCCTTGACATAATAATTCTTTACGTCTATATGCCTGACCGTAATATGACATGCCAAGGTCCAGGGTCAAGTGCATCTTTGATATTATGGTATATATACATATATTAACTTATCTTCATCATAACACTGCTGAAAAACTTTATCGTTTTCTTTCTTTGTTTCCGTAGGCACACAAATGTAGATATTTGACATGCTTTTCCTATCAGCAAAAGTCGTGCAAGGGTCTTAAATACAAGATTGTCACCAGGGATCAAATGAATCTTGGTCTTTGCTGGTCGTGAATGTTCAAACGGTATTCACAATTTCGTGGTTTGGTGCATACATTTGACTGTTGGAAACCACCTATGAATGTTAAACACACATATGTACTTGACTCTGATGACTCACCTATGAATGTTAAGGTTCCCGTTTTATTGTATATATAATTATATTCTTGTTCAGTTTCAAAGCAAACTAAATGTCCCTTTCTCTTCTGACAGTCTTTCTCAGCTGCGTTCCATGCAATGCCCGTCGGTCCCACATCTACCACAATGTATTTACTACCCTTGAATGAAAAATATGTCTCCCTGTCTGGACGAAAAACATTCAGTGCATTTCAAGATCAGACAACATTGCACATTCAGGCAATTGACAACTATATGCAATGAATATGCTTCAATTATGATGTCTTGGAAATGTTAGCAGGTACCAAGCCTCTGTTCTGCGATTCCTGCGTAAAGTAAAGCTAAAAAGCCTTTACTATCGCGAACGCCTCAAACATAATGAGCAATAACGCACTATCTAATACATCCATCTGCTTTGTATTCAAGAATGAAGTTTGAATAATGAGAAAGAAGCCACCAGCAGCTGGTGGCCAGATTTAATTCAGATTCACCAATGGAAGATCCCATCGTGTTTAGCAAGTATACTTACTTGTGTCATTTTTTCCATAACAAAATAGCTTGAACATAGAGCCATTTCCAACATTACCATCAGCTAGATCTCTATAATTCGACATATTTCGTTTGACATCTTCCATAGGCAATTGATTCCACATATCTACAGTATGTGGGCTGTTAAGAGGGCCAGCGAGACCAGTTTCATCACATCCTGCATCCCTCCACCAACGATGCAGACAATTTATGTGGTATGGACCAAGCAGATACCTAGGTGAGTTCTCACGCTCATAGCATTCACCTGTAAGGTAATTTGACTTGATTAATGTCGCATCTTACAAGGTGATTTATTATATTTATCATGTTTAGATGATGCAGTTCTCTACTACTACCATATCTGCTTGATTTTGGGGTGGGTGGGGGAAGTCAGCAGTTTACACCAGGTATTGTCACTCTTCGTCATAAAGAGGTCATTAATTGGCAACATACATAGAGCATGGAACTACCTTCTTTCTCTACCTATCGAACTTCTGGCTGATAAAGGGATTGCTGACCTGATGCAACTAATCACATTATCTATCTATCTATCTATCTATCTATCTATCTATCTATCTATCTATCTATCTATCTATCTATCTATCCATCCATCCACCCATCCATCCATCCCTCCCTCCATCCATCTATATACCTATCTGTCCATCAATCTATCTATCTATCTATCTATCTATCTATCTATCTATCTATCTATCTATCTATCTATCTATCTATCTATCATTAAATACATACATACATACATACATACATATATATGTATATATATATATATATATATATATATATATATATGTATGTATGTATATGTGTGTGTTTGTGTGTGTGTGTGTGTGTGTGTGTGTGTGTGTGTGTGTGTGTGTGTGTGTGTGTGTGTGTGTTTTCCCATATCGGGACATGTATTGGATAATGGCCAGGACTGCGGTATGAAATAATCTTCCTTGTATATTTGATGTTGCTTAACGTGACATTTGAGGATAAGGAAATGGTTAATCAGTGACAAATTTAGTGCCAAATGTATGGACTATGTGGTTCACATAGACACTTGGAACTTTATGAGCAGAGCTGGACTAATAACTAGCTTTTTGCCAACGATAATAACATCCCCTCATAGTTCTTCTTCCCTGTTTATTTTTTTTCTAATGGACAGTTTGCTGGATGAATGACCAGGGAAGCATTACTTACCATAAAAGTTACGCCCTAGGCACATCAAGTGGTAAAGGTACTTATTTTCCTCTGCTAAGATTCTGTAGCTCCTCATGTCGTGTTTCACCTTTCCAGCTGTCTCGGAGTTCCAGTACCTGTTATTGATCTCTTTTGTTGGACTAAATACCCCCACTTCCAAACAGCCTGAATCTGCCCACCACATTTTCAGGCAAGCGATGTTGTGAGGGCCCCTTGTGCTGTCACTGACATAGCAATTCAAACGCATCTCTGGCCGGTTCTCATAATCTATCAATGTCAGAACAAATACGCATTCAGTAAGCTGTGAGTATACTGTACGTTGTTTTCTTATGGGTTAACATTGATCTTACCAGTGGCTCCCTGCAAAGCCCATAGTCATCCCAGTACCACTCCAAACCACATTTTGGCACCTTTGCAGCTGTTATTTCATTCCCGGGTCATTTTGTCTTTGTGTACTCAGGCATACTCCTAGGTACCCTGTCTATGTTACATAGTAATCCGTATGACACTTATATTTTCTACACAAACTAATATTGATGTTTATCTATGTTAAGCCAAGGGCACAGGGGGTGGGGTTGTTTGGGCAAGAGTATAATAATTTTGTAATTGAATTGTGGTTCCTTTCATAGTTCCATTTTTGGTTGTTGCCTAACCTGACTTTTTAGTTAACTGAGGTTATAGGCTTATATCGTTGTCTTTTCAAGGACTCTTAGCTTGATTTATTTGAAGCTTGGTGGCGAGGTACTATGCGAGGGTCTCATCAAACCAGTTCAACACGTCACTCTCCAATGAATTATGAATTTTTGTCTAAATTTTATGAAACAATCGTCAAGCATCTTTTTCAAATCACTCAGGCAATTGCTTTGACATTGCATAAGCACACCCTTGGGGACCCCCAGATCTGAATTTTTTTAACAGGTGCCATTGCAATTTTAAAATATCTCTTATTATTTTTGTGTGTTAAGGATATTCTAATTTCTCAAAAAATGCAATTAAGATTGCTCTAAAATGTTGTGTACATGTAGCTTGCTTCCGTGTTAAGGTCAGCTGAGGACGGTCGGCTCACGCAGGCTTTCTGTCCATATTTACCCACCTGAAACCGTGACATCATCAATTGAAATATCACCTGCAAAACCATTTCCAACCTTGCCCTCAAATATCACCTGTAAGCAAAAAAAATGTTTAAATTGCATTTCCTATTTTCATCAACTGTTTACTCTTGTGGATTTTTATCATTTTGATCGGGTTGAAATTGCAAATCAATGCAGCAACATTCCTCTTATCAAAGTACAAAAGAATAGTATATTGGGAAATGAATGTTTTAAAGCAACAGAGTGATTATTATTCTATATGCAATTTTTTGTCTCCCCCCCCCCCACATATTGTTGACCCGCCAACTTTACTCTTTGATTAATAAATTGAAAGGATTTTAACGTTAGTAGCCACTCAAATGTACATCTGGATTGCAAATTATTGATGGACTAACCACAGTGGGTTGAGTAAATGTTGTTTGGAGATCGACTGGAAGCCAATGGTCTCCCACGCTGCGTTTCATGCTAATAAGTTCAGTTTCTGCATCAGTCGAATTTGCCAGGACACGTAATTGCCCTATGGTAGATCCGAGCATATGGATAAAAAAACGAACACGAATGACTCCTAGTATGTCGAACACAGGAGATATCAATCGTGCAATGTCGCCATTTTTCCGAGGTCCTGATGATTCAATGTACATGTAAAATCCTGTAAGACAGTAATAACACTGCTTATTGTAAGTGCATGTGTACGTTAATAGCATTGGTAACAGTAATCATCATCATCATCATCATAGCAAAGGTTGTGATAATGATATCAAAATAGCGATGATGATGCAGTGCAGATGGAATAGTAAATTGTCCATGCTTATTGAACAGATATACTAATTCATGCAACAAGGTAGCCAAGACATGCAAAGTTGTGTTGGGAGAAAGGACAGTTCATAAATCCTGGAGAAAGACATAACATTGGTACCCATAGATGACAATATGGTTTAAAACTTGCATGCATGCTGTGTACACTTGCGCTAAAAATACTCGGCCAAAAGCCATTTTGCTGGGTGGTTTTCAACCCCATTCATCTTTGAAGGCCTTGGCTGCATGAAGTCAGACTTGATCTGGACTTCACACAACACCCAGTAACTTAACCTATCTACTACGATGTAATCAGTAAGATAGCACTTTAGTCAATAGATTAGGGGCTATAATTAGCTTCATCCAGTAACTTTTCTTTTCTAATGTAAACACAAATGTGGTAATAATGTTAATTTTTCAGAACATGCTACGTTGGCTTAACACATTGATCATAGAAAGTTTATTGACAAAAAGTGAAATTTGGCATCTTTTTGTGCCGTGAAGCAAAGCAAACTGGACACAGGTAGCTGTTCTAGTAAATGAGATATTAAGAGAAAGTGACAAACAAGCTGGCTGAGAGTGTGTGCTCAGTGATTGGTGTTTGGCTTGAAAGGGTGGACTAAGGAAAGGAAAAGGGAAATAGAGGTTAAAAAAACTATTTTCTTGGTAGCACAGGTGTACACACCATGTAAAGAAATAAACAAGAGTGTATTTGTGGGGCAAAATCTACATTTCATACCTGTCCCACTGGTATGGTCACCGTTAGGACCAGTTTGGAATGTGTCTGTTTTTCCGATATGTCTGCAATAAATTAGTAAAACATATGGAATAAACAATTTGAACACATGAATGGTGTCAATGGCGTAGTGAAATTTGCATATTTCTTTTTGTTTCAAAATATTACAATTCTGTAATGCAGCATATATTTCACTTCATTGCATATCCGATGGTGGAGAATGTTACCTCAGCATTAGGTCTCACCATGCTCTTATATATGTGTGTAAATTATTGACCAGCAATTTTGTTTATTACGTAAGCTACTGACATGCAGCTTGGCACATAGCTTGAAATATTGAGAAGACGTCCGTATGTAACTTAATTTCACACCTACGTTTTTGAAAATAAAGACTTTGATTTCTACCTTTCCATGTTTTGTAATTTACCTGTAAATATGCAAGTATGAAGCAGAATTGAAGACGCCAAGAATTACCTTTCTACGTGTTGATGCAAGTGCTGCTCACATATATATCCAACACAAATGGCCCTTCAATTTAGGAATTAAACGTAGGTACTATACAATAAGAGTCACATTTTGTTTAGAGGGATGAATATGAATAATATTAAAAACATCAATGTAAGATTTAGTAATCGGTGACGGCATTACCACGCCCCGGCATCAAATAATGACGGACTATAGGATTTGTTCTTATTGTTTTTTCAGTCTGTATTTGCAAAGATATTTTGTTAATTTCGTCCAGTAATCTCACAATCTCCGCAAGGGATTCTTATACTTTGGAATGAATCATTAGACAAGTATAAGAAATGTCATTTACTCAAAGGTAGAAAATACAGCACATTCTATATCATCTGTAGAATGTGCTGTCAGAGAATGATTAATCATCGCACGATCATCTCCTTCATAAGTTTGGCGAAGGTCCGCCTGGTCTTTGTGTTAAACTAAAACATTCCTTAGAGCAGTTTGAAAGTATTTCAATACTGCACTGTACTACTGCTGTAAACCTATACACTTGTGCCGTTTACTGGCATATGGTATTCAAGTTTCATATCCCATTATTTTGACAAAACTTTACACAATCACCATTTTCGCAAAAGACACACCGTTTGAATCCAGATTATACTCTGATGCAATTCCGTGCCATTTTGTTCTTCCATTCTATAGAGGTTGAATAGAGTCTGAACGCACAAAAATCAGAACAAAAAATAGTAAACAAAAATACAGTCCGTCATGTGGGACAAAATGTAAACCACTTAACCCAATGTGACACTGTATGCAATGTCAAAGCAGTTGGCGAAGTTTTTTCTGTGAAGACATTTTTTTTAAACTAAACATAGAAATAAATATTGATGAAAAATAGAAAAATTATTGCACCATCATATCCCTCATAAAGTAATATGAAAGCAATTGGTCAAGTAGTCTTTTAGAAGAAATTCATTTTTATGTGAAAAATAATTACAAATTCACAAAAAATATATATATTATTGCATCATATCTCTTTCGCAAACTTGAAAGGAGACCACTTGGGCCACATTCATGTGCAAAATCAAACGATTCCATGAAACGGTTTTTGAGATGTCGAAAATGTAAAAAGTGTGATAGATTCATGACTGACGGAAACGGACTCCATAAGCTCTGCTGACTGACAAGCTTAAACATGTTATAATCTGCTCACCTGCTCCATTGAAAGTCTGCTGTACCATCATGAGTGAAGTTGCACATATCTCGATCAAAGGTGCACCTATAGACTCCTTTCCATACCATTGGTAGAGGTGTAGCTATGGAGTCAAAATATCAATGAAATAGCATCTTGTTCATGATTCCGACTTTGTCTTTTCAATGCCTTTCAAATAACATATTATTTCCAGACAAATGTGGGTTAAAAATAGCTATTATATACTCAGTTTACCTCCTTCCACCGCATGTAATTCTTGGAAAAGACGTGCTACAAGCTGCAACATCATGGTGTTACAAGTTAAAACATCGTGGTGCAATTCATGTGAGTTATAATTACTATTGCTACACACTGTAATTTAAATATTTTGAGGGTACACATTTTATTGCCGTTTTCAATCCTATTGCATGGAAAAAGTGCACACGATATCTCATTAATTGGTGAACATGATAAAATAGTTTTAAGAATTGAAAAATACATGCATAGGGAACTTTGTACTTTACACTTACAATAAACACCCCCCCCCAAAAAAGGATTGACATTCAAAGGGGAAAAAAAACATTTTAGCTAGGCGGCTGGTGCCAAAGGTTGCTGGTTGGAGTCCCGCTCATTCCGAACATTAGATATATATCTGCGGCATTTCCTTAATGCTTGTGGATTTAAGTCCCCAATTCTGGAAATAAATGCCGACTCAGAAAATATACTGCATAACCATGTTGATATGGCACGCGCACATAACTACCTCCATTGAACCATTTTTTTTTTTTAAGAATGGGGATTTGGTCGAGTGGATATGTGTGTTTCCCATTTCAGCTAGGCGACTGGTGCCAAAGGTTGCCGGTTTGAGTCCCGCTCGTTCCGAACATAAGATATACAATTGCATCAGCACAAGATCATTTAACTCTCAAGAAAATTACCGTTCAATGATATTTAATTTTGTCCCCGTTCTTGTAAAATACCCAATTTTCACACACATTTAGATTATACTACACTGATTACAAGGTTAAATTTGAAAGTGAAATATACGTTTATAGCAAATAATGTTTACAGTTCAGCAATATGTTCCATTTGTTCCCTGAAGGGATCTCGATGTAGAAGATGAGGCGTCGTCTTGGAATTCAGTTGTCAGCAGCAAGATAGTAAATACCTTGGCGTTTTTGCAGACTCATTGTGCTTCCTTAGAAGCATAGGATTTCATAAATAGAAAGATTGATCAATATGTATTGTCTAGCCTAAATCATTTACATTTCAAGTCACTTTAACAGATCTTTGAAATATGACCTTGACCTGCAACATGTCTCTGAAACACACCAAACACATGCTTATGCCACGTGAAATTCAGACAACAAGATATTCGTCCAAAAGTTAATGCAGTAACATCATTGATCACGACGTCAAAAGCAAAATCGATGCTTCATTTGCACAAAAAAAGGAATCTGTTGTGTATTTGTTTGAGTTAGAGCAGTACCGATGTCTTGAGTGTTGACCCCTAGAAATTAAGTCAAATCTATACACGAAGCTTTGACTTTTAAGGGCTTCTGAAACATTATATGACATTTGCTTCTGGTCAAATTAAGATAATCTACCTGCCTCTGTGAAGAATTTAGAGTAGTAACAAGTGATGGATGCATTGGCAGACCAAAGGGCACACAGACAACAGATGTTTATTTTAATACCTTTTTGATTCATAAGCCAATGGTTAAAACATGCAAACAAATTTGCCAAGTATCTTATAAACTTTATACCGTCACAACTAGTATCGTTTATAACCAAATAGCTTTACTGTCTTTTTACACATTTTGATACAGCTACCACATATATGGGGCAACTAATTTTACCACAAAATTTACTTTCACAAATGTAAGAAGAGCAATAAACCAGAACCATACAGTAAGGCTTTATGCACCCCAGTTATGAAATATAACTCAGCCTTTTTATACAACATATATATATCTAAAGCATTTGTCTGTCTGTCTGTCTTTCTGTCCCTCTCCCTCCCTCTCTACATATATATATATATATATATATATATATATATATATATATAATATATACGTATCACCAAAAAAGATACCTCCAGTTAGACAAAGCAACATTTAAAACCAATGCATGTTTTCGCAATATTGAATTTTATTACATTATGTATGTACCTTTCGTTTGAACTGTAACAAATTCTGAGGAAAAGCTATGCTTCAGTGCTCGTGGAGAAGAATGACACATACATGTAGTATGGATCAGAGGTTTGCAATAATACCCATTAAGTACCATTAGCATTCAAGGTGAAGTGAGACACAACACTTGGCCAATTGAACTGGAGAGAGTCTTGTGAATATAAAGGCTCACTGTAGACAATAGGATATGTATCTTCTGCGATTATATGCCAACTTCTGGTAGTTCTTTGACGTGATGTGTACTAACTTTTTCATCACCTTCTGAGGAACCTTTTCCCACTCCTGCAAATGATAGCTCCATAGGTTGGCAAAGTCTGTCGTAGTATTCAGGTCAGGAGAAAAGGTTGGCCATTTCATTACCTTCACTGTTTCCCTGATTTAGAATTCCCGCACTTCAGCAGCAACCTGTAGTGTTGCATTGCCCTGCATCATGATAAAGTTGTCACCGATATTACCAGTAGCATATGCAGCTGCAGAATCTTAGAGATGTATTATCTGGCAGCCATGATACCATTCAGTATAACCTCAGTTTTCAGTTTTGCCATTGACTGAGATCCCCATCCAGGCCAGGAGGCTTCATGAGGTATGCCTCTATTTTAGTCCCATCCAGGCACGAACATTCCCATCATTTCAGCGGGGGGGGGGGGGGGGGGGGCAACATTCATCAGGAAACCACACATAGCCTCATGTTGCCTGTGTGTTACCGACATGCCGTCTGGGCCTCTGGAATCTAGCAACTGTGTAGGCGATAGGTAACCATCAGCTTCCCTTCTATGGGCCTTAAACCAGCAGAATTGCAGTCTGTAGCATACCATCGAAAAGGGGCTGGAGTTGCTGGATGGGTTGAGCAGTGCTACTCCTGCAACGTTAAAATGCTGATTGACAACAAATTGATGTTGTTGCCTGCTGGGTCTCCATTGGTAATCCCCGTCATGGAAGATACCAAACATGATTCATTTGGCAAAATTTTCCCAGGAACTAATTCTAGGTCTTGTGAATGACTCCCATGATCCTTGCAATTGACCTGCAGCTCTCCCAGCTTTAATACAGCCTATAATGGCTCTCACTCTCTCCATTTCTGAAAGCCGGGGCATGTTGGCTTGACCAACGATATTTGAATCCTTAACGGATCCAGAATCGACCATGCTTTGATACCCAAGCTTAGTCCAATTGCACAAGAATGTTATGCTCAAACAAAGAGTAAGTCTGATCAAAAACAGGTACATAAAGGTTCACTGACACTTCATTCTTCAGGCTTTACTAGGAGTTACGGCTTCTGAATATGTCTCCCATTTACCCTACGTGCAGTCAAACATTCAACCAAAACTTGGTGATCTTCACAAATATTGCACCCTAGCGACTATTATACATAGACATGTAAAAATGTTAAACTTAAGTAACAAAGTATGTAATTTTCACTGAGTTTAAAAGTGCAGACAACAAGGCATGTATTGTATTTGTGTCTATTTTGCTCAGAACCACATAACTACATATGTACTGTGTATATAATACTCTGTGACGATTTAAGAGCCTTTTTTCGTTTCCTATCTATTATCGATGATGATAATAATGATGACGATGATGATAATGATTATAATATCTTTAAAAACCTTCAAATATGCTAAGTAGTGGACATAGAATAATTTTGACATTATACATCAGTGGTGGTATTGTAATAGCCTCATTTTTTTTCAGAGACACCATATTAACTTATCAAATTTCACTGAAGAGGCTATTAAACTAAAGCGGACATTCCTATGCCGGCTCTAAGATTTTTAAACTTAGATGTCAGTGACCCGTAGTGGAAGAACAATCAAGAAGATTTAAATTGTATACAAAATAAAATTTATTACTGTAGACCTATCAGTTTACAAACTAAAACAATTAAATTTCCAATTACAATGTTGTCTTGAAGGTGACAATGACGAATGAGAATTGCCCTCACAATGAAGAATGTTAAAGAGTGAAGCCATTACAAAGTACCAAGGTCCAACGACGATCCAATCCTAACTTACTAAAAATTTAATCGGCCAAAGTATTTTTATAGATTAAAACCAAATTTAATTATTTAATTTGGAATAAAATTAGTTCTAACCTATTTATTATTCACTAAAGCTTCCCAGTTCTGAAGTGATATTATGAATTCTGTATGAAAATCTGAATCCAAAGTATTGAGTTTAATTTCCAATCTCACCAATCCAAAAATGTTCAAAAATGTAAAATTTCTTATGTAAATGAGCCTGAGTTACTTAAATGTCAAAAGGGGAAGAAAAAAAAATCTATAAGTGTAAACCTCCATTAAATTCAAAAGATAAGAATGTTCATACTGATGTGTAAAGTTGGCACAACCTGGATTTGTTCAAGTTCTCACCACAGCATATAAACATTCAATTTCAGGAAAGGTCAGCCACTCAGGAAAGGTGAAGTATCAGCTTTGCCTTTCCGACTTAACCCCCGTGGCTCAAGTATTTGCACTGCAACTCAACAAAAACCAGAGTCAGAGACTTTCCCTATTATAATAAAAAATATATTTATTTCTTATATAATAATTTAATAAATAATTTCTCTAAGTGTATTCCAAGTCGGAATAAGTCAAAAATAAATGCTGATCTAATTTCATAGATCAATTGTCAAAGAATATTTATCTTATAGAGGGTAAGGTAAACCTTAAGAGGAAAAACCCACAAGGTTAACAAATTTGGAATAAAATTGGCCATATTTAAAGAAAAATACCTCTTAAAGTACCCTAAGCCTTAACAAGATGGTCCCAGTTTATAATATTTATGAGTTCATCAAAACAATTTTAATAACATCAATATATATAATTTCCTTCTAAGATTTAATAGTTCTTCACTCAGACTTCTAATAATCTTTCAAATATAAATTTCATTGTTTCTATCCATGTATAAATAGATAATTTATTCATTTGTCATTTCATAAATATTCAATATTATTTTAATTAGATACTCCGTAAAGTAACTGGATAATTTATGCTGCAGTGAAAGCTATACCGTGTTTGCCTTGTCAAATATTTCAGGATTGCAAAATGTTTTAATTTGCAAGATACTAAATACTATGTGATACTAAAACTTCAACTGGTGAGTAAACTATTAAGTATTTAACTTAAATAACAATTTAATTTCTTAAGTCCAACCCACTTAATAAATCTTCCCAAATTTAGAAAAACCCTAAACTTTTCCCAAAGATAATCCTGGAGAAAGTTTGATATGTATATAATGAGTAAAAGTTGTCTGAACATTTTCATACTATAATCATTGTGGAAGTGTGTTCCTTTAAGAAAACTTCAATCAGAACTCAAATGTAAAAGAGGATAAAAATGTTTCAACATTATCAATTCATGAAGACCAATGTAACAACATTTAACCACATAGTAAAAGAATGAGAGTTGACCTTTAAATGTGATGTCACTTCCCATGACCCTTGACCTTGAAGGTCAACTTCCATAATTTATGTATACCATTTCCTGAAAAATCAACTATCAGAAATTCAGTCTCCTGTCTTCCTAATAGGACCATTCATGGTATAAAAATGGAAAATCTACTATCAGAAATCCAGCTATCTGTTTTTTCCAATAGGACCATCCATATTAAATATATTCGGGAAGTGAAAAGAGTCAACGTTCAAAACAACTTTAAAAATGAATTTCAATATTGTGATATTTAAGGTCAACATAAAATAAAAGTACATAATCTCTATGGAATGCTTTTGAAATATCATAACTTATTATGATTTCCATGACACAAGTATACTTTGTAAAATAATTCTATAAAATTAATGAAACTTCAACTGAAGTCTTTTCAGGCAAATTTTTACCTCATTAACATAATTTATGTGTTCAGTTTTCTCTGCCTAATTCTTACTATAGTAAAAATAGGAATGGGGTTAAATCTTCAGGTAGAGCATAAAGAATTTGCATATATAATGAACAGGAAAACCTGTTCTACCAGGTTTAGCCCTCGATCTATAGTTTCAAATTTCTCTATTTAACCCTTAGACTTCTATTACCAGTATGACTATAACTCCACATCAAAATGGAAGAAACCTATTGGTTTCACTACTTTTAATGTCTTTCTCGATTTTAACCAATGCATTTTAACCTTTCAATCATAAACATATACATGTTCAGAGTAAACTGTATTTCTTGGTTTTGCCACTAGAGGGCACACCACACAAATATTTCTCCAAGATTAGTATTGTAATTTTTTCAACCATGACTACAGAATGGAAATTTGGAATATATTCCCAATTTGCTCACCAGTATTTAGTTTACTCTCCTATAAATATATATATTTGAGTTCCATGACCAGAAACTCGTTCTTACAATACCATTTTTAAGACTTAACGAGATCAAATTACAGAACTGCTTACAGTGTTCCCGAGCAGAAAAATAGAATTTTCTTTTATGGAAAATGGTTCTGATATCCATGTTTAATCAGCATATACCGATTCCAAGAAATATCTTCTCCCAATTATTTTCTCTCGTCTTTGTTTTAAAATGTGAATTCATGTTAAATCAATGTTTTGCACTAATCAATTACGTTTCAAATCCCTAGTCTACAAGACTCCAACAAGAACCTCCAGAACAAGACAAGTTTACCCTCGTGGTTCACACCTCTTTATTCTGGCCGTTAATACTTAAGAAACGTCTGAAAAGGCTCACTAACTAGCGCAAAACTTGACCATAATCCTAGCCAGCTAAAGACAATCTGCGTTATTCAGTCTTCATAGCAAACATTGTTATATTTATTTCGACTGTCACGAAAATCACTTATCCTTGCTCCATAATAGGACGTCCATATGCCCTTAACAATTATTCATCTTTGACGACCCATTATTATAGAAAAATGACCAAACCACGTGTACTACGGAAGCCAACTTACCGGCCCGCCACGAGGTATTTATAACATGAAATTTATAACCACTGCTAAATTACATCTAGAAACCACAGACGTATTTTAGTTCTGTTTCTTTTTACTTGAACTCTTCCCTAATATTTACCCTACATATTTAATCAAATTGGCCTTTGGCTCGGGACCATGACCAGGATCACCCAATATTTATTAACGCCTAGCTAAACATGCTACGTGAACACGTACAGTGAAAATTTGGACTTTCCAGACCTCCAACCATGGTTGAATCAGGTAAGTATATCCTAACTCATTTCAACATGAGTAACTTTTCCATAGAAAGTCAGAAGATACACTTACCCTTTTCAACACGCTGGCTAAAAAATCCGAAGCCCGCTGTGACCGCTAGACCATACTCCAAAGTTCAACTGTTCTGATCCACCGCCCAACAGGGAGAGTGGCACTTGTCAATCCGGTCGCACCTTTATTGAGCCGCACGCCTTTGTGATTCCAAATTAGGGGATGTCACAGTGTTATCCACCCTGTCTCAATCCCTTCATGTATGGTCACTAGAGGCCGCTGCAATAAAAAATCACTCGGCAGCATCTCTTTCAATACAGAGCAAATCAATATTTGCTACAGTATTCACAAATAATTTGATCTGATCCTAACCTAATCCCAAAACTAGAATCAATTTGGTTTGGGCTCTAAACTACTTTATCGTTGGCTCCACGTTCGATGAAAACTTCGAGGATAAGCCAATATGTCCTTGGCGCCAGTATAAATGTCAGGATTTACAGGTTCATTTTATTAAATCAGTCTTAATTTGATCCATTATTTAATATTTTGAACCAGGATTAAAATATGGGTTCAATCAAGATTTTTTTTTAGTAAAAAGGAAACTTTTTTACAAAGTTTATATCACAGTGGAGAACATAGATTAATTAATCCTGCAAGTTAAGATCAAAGATTAGGCCAATGATTTAGTAGTTCAAGGCCCAAAGGCAAATTGGCTTCATTTTAGGATTAAACTCAGGATCAGATTAAACTCTTTGTGATTACAGCCCCAGAATAACATCAAGAGATTACATGCAAACATAAGACAAAAGAGATACTGACGAAAACTCGGGTGAGTTATCTTCTTGAACATAATCAAGATACATATAAACACACATGCTAAGAGGTATTGTCAAGAGAGAGACTATTGTTATCCCCTGGTCTTATAGATAAATGTCATCCTTGTGTAATAATAGATAACAAATGGAGGCTATGACATCCTGACTCGGCGGCTTGTTCTTTTGAAGTACACAATGCCCAGTAGAGGTGCCGCGAAACAAAACGGCGAGTGGAGAAAACCTGTAATTTAATAGCCGATGGACTACCGTGCCTCTGACGTTGGTACCCTGAACTGTACAGAAAAACGAAAAAGAGACAGATCACGCACTGGTGATGGTTCATTACATACACGTCTTGAGAGTCTATATATCTCATTTTATAATGCTACCTACCTTAAGGCTATTAGGCACTTGACAAATTGCCAAAAATGGGTTCATCTACTGATGCCCACACGATTTACAATTATATTTACCTGTATAGATTTAAGCTGAGTTATTTCGGATTTAAACAAGTCTATACGTATACACCCACAAATGAGTTATATCCCAAACATAGGCTTTTGCGTCAGAGGCTAGCACTGGGTCCCAGAACGCAGATGCTTTATGATGTGCTGAATGATGCGTCTTAGTGATTGTCTTAGATGTATGTAAGTCTGATATCATGTAGTTAGAAACACACGAAGCATGTCTTAATCTTTCACGTTGTTGCAGAATGAATTCCCAAAGTGTCATGGCCATGGAGACTCCTCAATGGACTTGGTTTTACCAGCGCCGATGCATACAGACTTTTTATTGTTCAACCAAAACATGTACGCCATTCTGACGAAAAGGAATAACATATGTCTATCAGAAATTGTATTTGGGAAGTGGGTGACCCAAACAATGTAGGCAGCATAGACAAAGCAGTTATGCAAACACCTACTAGGTTTTAGACTGTAACTGGAATTCCTAAGTTCTAAAAAAAATAACTGTGAATATGTTAAGAAAATCTGGGATAAAGAATATTACCTGGACACGTACTAATTATTTCTGTTAACACTTTACTAACTTCCTTATTTGATTTGACTGTCGCTTCGAGATTTGGATACCACATAACCATTTAGATCCAATGATTTTCAGGAACACGTGACCATAACTTGAAAGAGTCCATCATGCAATACTGTATTGGAACGTTTGTCTGCAGGAAAGCAAGACCTTATGTCGTGAACAGATTCAGAGATTTTGAGGGCTTTTCAAGCAGTGACAAGAGTTTGTTTCTTGGGGGTAAATTCTTTTATGGCAAGTCCCTTTGGCCTTTTGTTTTTGTCCATCACATCATGGGCGCATTAATCTTGTGCAGAAACCTTCTATGCCCAGAAGCAAATATCAAAGTTTCCCTTGTTGTTAGTTCGTGTATCTCAAGCACAGATACACCCATGCTCTTAATGTGGCATACTATATCACCTGCTAGTTAGTTTTGTTAGTTCATCTGATATATGTTTCTCTACTGCCTGAATTCTGGTACAAGTTAGTTTTGTTTGGACGCATCGCTGGCTACATGGTACGCAACACATTGGGCAGTTATCTGAGTTCTAGGTTCACTCTTTTTACCTCCGTATCCTCCGTCCGTAAGCAATTGCTTGTCATGACAATGGCGCTACGCATTTTAAGTTAGTCACTCCACATTCGCCTCACATATTTTAGACATGTTCTATGAACCAAAATATAGGTTCTTGCTGTCAATGGTGGTGCCACCTGGTGTTTAACGTAATACAGGGGCCCCAAAAAAATGAAAGTGCCCTGTTGCGTCTTATTTTCCATGGATCCTTGTGACATCGGGGGAGATACTCTGGAAGGTATCATGTCAAACCTGAACAATGTTAATGGCACTATCTATAGGCTAACGGGAGATATGAGTTATTATTTGGTTCAATTTATGAAAATCATTACCTTGGCAAATGCACTACAATGTTTCAAAATATAATTTCAAAATGGCAAGCAGGCTCAGTACAACCAAGGCAGCTAAATGTGGAAAATTTGAAGCTACCAAGAAACAGGATATCCTTTTGGTAAACAAGTTTTTTGAAAAGGATAATGAAAAACAGGGTCAAGAAAAGTGTTCTTCTCAGGGTGTTATGTTTCTCAATACAGGTGTGACAAGGAAAGGGGCATCTCAAAAGTCTCTCATGTGAGAAAGAAATAGTTAGATATTTTTTATAAAGAAGTGACACGGCAAACAGTGTTTAACTACTTTTTCACGACCAGAGTCTTACCAACACTTCCAAAACTGTATAAAAAAAAAAGTCTTAGAACATGGTTACAGTACATCAACAGTGACACTGTGCATGAGTTCTAATAGAACCTGGCTTTTGCTGGAGAAAAATACAGACAATAAAACATTGCAAAAGAAACACCAGATATAACGGTGGTACGTGCCAGGCTTTTTCGCGTCAAATACAAGGTTGTCACTTGAAACGTTTTATTGCAATTTACACATGGACACCCGTGCTACAGAAAGTAGGACTTTCGTCAGACAGTGCAAGTAAAGCCATGAAGGTTGTGATGGAATTACCAAAAATTCTCTCTAGAAAAGGTCAGTGACTTATGACTGTATATACAGACAATGAACAAGAAGGATTTATGGAAAACTGTGATTTTTCTATTGGCAAACATGGTGACGCAGACTACCATAGTGAGATGAACAGAAAGACATTCACGGAATGGTATGAGACAAAACTTCTTCCAGCCTTAAAGGGTCCTAGTGTGGTTGTAATACAGGGGCCAAAAATAAATGTGTCTTGGACAATGCAATATACCATAATGAAAGCACATAAGGCAGTATTTGCCCTCATATGACCCACAGAGAGGCAGTTATACAGGAATGGCTGGATGCAAAATTATTTTAATATTAGCCCAAATTCAGAAAAACAGAACTCTATGAAACTATAAAGCGTTACAAACTTGCCCCAGTATATGTCGCTGACATAATTGCAAAGCAGCATGGGCATGTTGTACTTCGTACCCCAGTTTGCCAGGGTAAGGTCAACGCAATTGGACTTGTATGGCCCCAAGAAAAGAACTTTGTTGTTGACGAAAATGCTACATTTTAATTAAAAAATGTCACGGAGCTGGTGTCCCTAGCATTTTGCACATGTGTCCAGGGAGGACTTGTCAAAGGCTGTCTGGCACACGCAGAAAATAGAGGAGTATTATTGGAAATCTGAGAGACTAAATGAAGATATAAATCTAGTAATTATTCATTTTGGACAATTCGGACAGCCGTGATGATTCATCAACTGAAAGAGACTTCGCAAGTAATAATTAAGATACAGACTAGTGGCTTCACCATATGAGTTTGGAGACCACCCCTTCGTTATGATCACAGGTTACCAAAGGTTGCCTTGACTCAGCCCGCGTCAGAATTCAACCCATGCTGTTCAGCTGATTCCTATCACCCCCTGGACTTTTGACTCCATTATTCTTTTAAATAGTACTCACTTTGCAAGTACATGCAGGTACTTACAATGTACATAAGATATTTAACAATTGTCCAGCTATGCGGCTTTTCAGTACAAGTACCAAAACGCTGCTTGTGCCATGATAAATATCATCATTGATTTTTTATGAATTTTTAACCACCACGCAAGTTTACTTTATGGACCTTAAAATCATACGTATGAAAAGCACCCGACATTCATTACTGCAATAAAAAATTATGACAGAAAAGCAAAAGTTACATCAAATATGTGCGCGGTCAATGGTCACATTATTTGAAATTTTAGTTGACTTTGACCAATTTTTCAGGGTCAATACGCATGTAGTAAAGGACACTAAATTCAATATATGGAGAACGAGTAGGGCTAACTATTCCATAAATACCACCAATGTGTAGATGTAGAAATTTAAAATAATATAGATGACTCTGACCTTCTTTTTGAAGGCCAGGGGCAAGTGCATTTCAGTTTTGTTCTCTTGTAATAGTCATTACGTCTGAACTTGTTGATATATATCTATGTACCATTACAGGAACAGTATACATGTAAGATTCTTATATCGTGTGGAATCATGCTAGCGCCACTTAATTGGAACTACTTCCAAAGGTATAAAAAAAACACACTAGATTCCTTTCTGTAAGACTAAATACACAGGGAAACACAAGATTTACATCAACTATGCATTAAGTCAATAGCCCAATTATATAAATTGTTTGTATCCTTGATCCGTTTTTAAGGTAATTACGGACTGTAGTATATGACTCTAAATTCAACATGTTGAGAAATAATAAGGCTAACAAATTAAATATACTGCAAATATAAACCATATTTGAAAAATTGATTTTGCATCATATGGATGATCTTGACCTACTTTCTCAAGGTAAAGTAGGGAATTAATTCTAAGAACTAACCAATGTGATGGACTTTTCATTTTAACTTATGTTCATACATCCAAATAACACCACAGGAATACTGTACAAACAAAAATGTTTGACATGTGCAGGCAGGGAATTGCTACTGGCGGTAATCATTGGAACTAACATCAAAGGTACCAAAACGCATTAAATTCAATTTTGAGATAATAAATTGAGATAGAGCTTCAAACTTTACTCGAAATACACCTTAGATCAATGGTCACGTTTTGCATTGTGTGTAAGGCTTTGATCTATTTTCCAAAGTCTTTAAAGGTCAAATGACAAGCTCAAAGTTGCTATTAAATTTGTGTTTTTTTCGATGCGAGGCCCCTCTAATAATCAACAGTTACCAGTTGAAGTAAAAAATATGAACCAAATCTGTCAAAAGGCGCTTTTTTGGCAGCCTCAAAGATGGCCATTGTTCCTGAACATTTTGGACACGGCCCGCGGGAGCGCAGCACAATTGTGACGTCATTCTTGTCATTGGGGTCCAGTACCCGGTGGCCATTACTGTATTGATTGCCGGTTGTTACAATAGTTCTCGGGCAGTTATGGTGTATTGCGCTGCCGTTGGTTGTACCAACGGTACAAACTTCGTTGGACGTTTCTACAAGTTTCCAAGAAACAAAAAGTTAAGGAAAGCATGGACGGCAGCGATCAAAAGAGACAGATTTAATCCAGACCATCACACGCAACCAGTGTTGTGCAGTGACCATTTTGCTGAAGACGCGTTCAACAAGAACCCAGAGATAGCACGCAAACTTGGAATGCAAGTGCGGCTGAAGAAGGATGTAAATCCAACTCTTCATATTCAGAACACTCCGAAAAGACAGGGAGATAGCACAGATTCAGAATTGCTGCCGACGAACCGAAGGCGATCGAACACACTGACCAAACGCCAGAACCTCGTGGTAAGCACAGGCGACACACAGTAGCGCTTGTCCATTACTGTGTTTTCATTGAGTCCCGGGGGGTCGCTTATCGGTGATGGCCAATTGGCGCCTGTAATTCACAACGTCTCATATGTATTCATCATCAAACGTTTATAAATTTGGGTGTATTCAGTATTGCAGTAAGTTATGGTAGTTGTATAAAATTATGTACAGTGAATTACCAGGTTAATTATTGTCGTCTGTTGTGTCGATGGTCTCAATCTGAACGTGCACGACTCATTCCACCTCCCTGGTCAGATCCATGCATTTCGCCTGTTTACCGTGCTGAGTTTCCCGCAACAGCATAAACACGAGACGACGTTCAGTGACAATAGTATGACCAACGTGTGGCGTACATCGATTATGCACAACACCAAAAGTGTATACATATATGAAAAACATAATTCTTTTACTGTCGATTAGAGTGAACAATAAATATGTTTATTTGGCCATAGTTTAGTTACATTTTGTGTGTTGAGTTGTGGTTATTATTGAAGTGACAGTTTCATCATGTGTTCATACAGTACTGACTTTTATATTTTTATGTTTAGCTAATTGCAGAACACGACCAGGCCACAGCAAGAACAGGTAACTGAAGGGACACAGCAAGCTGTATTTGAATTCAATGGGGTAGGCCTATCAGACAGAGCAAACCGGTACTCAATTGCAAGGGACAGACCAAGTTGTACATAGTTCCAATGCGACAGACCCACATCTATCTGGTCCTATCCATGTGGACACACCAAAGGTTATTATAATTTACATTATGCCAGTCCAGATAAGCATGTTTCAGTGTACAGAAATGAATAATGTTTTTTATGACTATTCATTTGTGGATAATCAAAAGGTTATTCTACTAAGAACTGCAGAAAAAACTGTTTTTACTTTCAAGTTAGTTACTTGATAAATGCAGATATAGTGATTTCATCTAGTTACATAATGGTATAACATTTTTCACTCAGTAACAACAGTGGGCAAGTAAATGCCGAAAAAAAGGGGAAAATGTGAGATAAAATGCTTCTTGGTGCACAATCACCTTATTATTATTATTATTATTATTATTATTATTATTATCATTATTTTGTTTTCTTAACATGTACATCATTTTGCAGTCCCATGGTACTCTTCTTTTATTATAAAATAGTTATGTCTTTTTACACAACTTACGCCTGCAGAAAGCAAAAAAAAAAAAAACAAAACAAAAGAAAGAAAGACAGAAATTGGCAGAAACAAAACCAGGTATCTTGAGAAAACCTTTATTACACTCACTTGAACACCTTTTATTCGAGACAATATTGCACCAATACGTATTTACAGTAGATGTCAATATTAATTCTAATTAATACAATCAGATGAAAATACATTTATTCCATTCACCAGCTGAATATTTCTGGTGTAATTATAGGTTTCTATTGGCTTGCCTTCACTTCAACGAGAACAGCAGACGTCAACAGGCAAGGACCAAGGATGGAGAGCTTCAGTAAAGTGTGTCTTTCCCCAAGGCAAAGAAGGGAGCGCCAACAATAGAGCCGATGAAAAGAAAATGTACATATGGTACGTGTAAATATATCTAGGGGATGAAGCATTGTGAACCAAATATAGTAATACTTATTCCAAATATGAAGTACTGAAAAAAGTGCACATGTTGATCAGTATTTTGGAGGCAAAGGTCCTTGTGATCTTCACTGGTAAAATTGTGGTAAGTTGAGGGTCCATTGTCTGATACTTGTGCATCACATGCAGTATGGTCAATTTATTATCGTTTTTGTTACAGCATATGTTCAGGAGCTCACGGAAGAAGTACTGCGATTGAGGACACAGTACCCGAGTTACCGACTTGCAAGGCAACTCGTTCTTCAACTTCAACAGTCCGAGCCCGTAATCCCACCTATTGCAAGCCAATACAAGAGGCCTGACAAAGCAAGTATGTCCATGTGGGGTTTCACTGGCGGATAGTTCCAGCAGCACTTTCTCTCCTCTTTTGTCTTCATTGGTACACAATGTGTACACTTGCACCTGCAGAAAAAAAGTGTAAATATTGGAAAATACATACTGGTCACAGATCTGATGAGATAACTAGAATAAAATGTGATTTTGTACACATGTGTTTGTTATTCCAAATACACAATCAGTAACCTTCCTATGGAAAGGTCTTAGTATGGTTGATATTTGATAAAATGTATTTTGTATTGTATTCACCAATAATAGTATCTTGGCAAGTATATGCCCCACCCTCATCCTACTTGCCCTGTATGTTTCCTTTGCTTCCACGAGAGATTAGATTACAGATGACATCCAAGACTGAACTAATATTTTATAACTGATAGTTCAAAAAAAGTAATGCTACACAAAATACTTCTGAATTTATACATTCATGATTAATTTTGCTTTCGTTTCAAATGATCTATATGGGCTGTGACTAACCATCAACTTTAGGCATACAAAGAAAGATTTGGCAACATAAATTTATCTTCTTCAGCAAAGTGGAATGGAAAGTGTAAAATTTTTTATGTTTGTATTACAAAGTAGATCTTCAATAATGAATCAATACTTGGAAATTCCCAGCGGTTTTTCAGAATGTTGGCTGTCAGACCCAAGATAATTTTTTCTTTCTGTACTTGTGCTAGCCTGCCTACAAGTGACAAAAATCACAGTTCACCACTATTTAAACTATGAACAGGAAAAAGATTTTAGGAAACTTCTGACAGTTTTAGTGTATGGTTCAAATTGTCACAATGCCCAGTGTTTTTTTTTTTTTTTTTTTTTTTTTGTGCAAGTCAAATAAAGAAAGTGAGAGAAAAAGAAAGAAAGCAAGCAAACAAGCAAGAAAAGTAAGAGAAGAAAGAAAGCTTTAGGATACTCGTATAGTCTGAATAAGCTTGACTACTTCCTAGCTATGCCTTGAATGAAAGACTTGGATTTCAAAATTGTCAGAATGCCACCCCCCACCCCCCTTTTTGTTTGTTTGTTTGTTTGTTTGTTTGTTTGTTTGTTTTTTTGATTTTTCACTTCGCACTTTTTATGTTACAGAAGCAACAACTATGTTGAAAATTGCTGCGAACTTTTTACCCATCAAGACAGTATTTGGGTGGGAAATACTTGCTCTCACTCAAAAACCCTTTCATAAATATGGAATATATTCTTAGCGATCAATTCATAGCGTTTCCTTTACCCAGTCGTTCCTCAGCACCGTATTTGACTTTGTGTGCACGCCTGTGTATTCTACTTAGCCAGAACAGTAGTTGCCGTTTACCTCCCGCCCCTCATAAACTAATTACACTGTTAGCATCAGTGATTGTGCAATGCGATAAAGCGTGACCCGATAGCCAGTCTTGTGTGGCCTTGTGTATTACTGCCCCAGTCCAAGCTACTCACGATCTGTGCAGACGGCTCGGTCAGATTTGGCTTTTAAAAAATGTCATTCTTTTGTTACAAGTATCATCACATGCACAATACCAATGGCATCTAAAATACAGACAAACTCGAGTTTACAAACGAGACAAGGGGCTTTACTGAAGTCTTCCACGGGTACGGTACTCCGGAGAAAGGGAATGGAGAAATGCCCCAGCATACACACGTCTTTCATTGCCAGCTACGCGGAATTTGTTGATCTGTATAACTTTAATTCGATACGAAACTTTAGTGTACGCTATTGTGACCACACAACACGAGAAAAATCTACGAAACTCTGTCCGAGTGTCGCATGTTCCTCTCGCAAAATTGAGCATAATCCACATACCATGTCCATGAAACATCTGTTGAGTCCTCCGGCTCTGGGTCCCCAGTCTCCCTTCTCAGAGTCGCACGGCACCACCGCCACCTCGTCAATACGTCTCCTCTTTGCTAAGGGCTCGTACATGTACGGTTTTACAACGGATCTGAATACAACCTGTGGTCCAAAACTACTCTCTTCATCATCTTTGCAACCGAACATAGGGTCAAACATATATTCTGCCATCTTATTTCCCACTCGCTTTGACAAGAGAGACGTCACAAAGCGCGCCATCTGGCGGTCAAAATACGGCAAAAACCTCAATAATGTTTTCAGTGGTGAGAGTGATAAAAGACGTTTTTTTTCGTATCCCGGAGGTAAAATCATACAAAAATTCTTTCGGGTTCGAAAAATGTGGTCCTACTGTACTCATTAATGCTAAAATGTGGAAAATTACCGTCATCTTTGACCTTTGACCTTTAATGCACTTAAGAAATGGACACAAAATTCAGCATATTGATGCACTACAAATGTGTATCATTATAAAGTTGTATATTGCGTAATACAGATGATCATGACACATTTGTCAAGGTCATGGAAGGAATGCATTTCACGAAATGATTTTCTTGGTAATGGTCGTCCGATTTTAAGTCTGCAGCCCTTTACACCTGGGTGCCCCTATTTTTAAATTTGAAGCAATCGTCCATACCTTGACCTTTCAGGCGTTTTGAGCAAATAACCATGTGCGTTTACACATTCTAACATAGGTCACACTAAAAAGTGCTCTTTTATTGGTCTCTTTCTATTATTGAACTAATAATTTTGTTTTTCCTTATGTTAATTTTAAAATTCAATTAAGTGCAATAGCCATGTAAGATGTCGGGCAATTTTTGGAGACTATTTCTTATTTTTAACAATATACAAACATCATTTGCATAAGCCAGTATTCCTTGAACACATTGCAAAAAGTCATTCTTCGCATCCAACTCCACATCAAACATCGTATTTATGATGCTTCGGATTAAAGATTAAACCATTTGAAGTGGGGAGTTTTCGTTTTTTTTTTTTTTTTTGGTTTTGTTTTGTTTTGTTTTTGTTTTGTTTGGGGGTGGGGGTAGAGGTTTTTTTTCGGGGGTGGTGTTTTTGTTTTTTTTCTGCTGGCTGTCTAAAGGCTAGTTATTTCTGTGTGGCCTTATTTGTAAGCTGGTCACTGTAAATTACCAGCGCATTGAAGGCGGTTGAAAGTAGGGTCCTTGCTGATCATGTGTGTTCTGGTCCTCAACATTTCATGTATGATGCCGTTTGCCGTAGTAGCAAGAGCTGCATGGGGACGTGCATTGGCCTGGTGCAATAAGGTATGTCCCTTTGGTACTACAAGAAGGGTATCAATTGGGGCTGCAAAATCTCATCGATGTACCGTTGTTCAATAGGATTACTATCAAAGATGACTAAGGGTGTGAATGATGACTAAAGGTGTTTTGTGAGCCAGAGACTGCCGGCCCGAACGATAACACTGGCAGCACCAAAGTGGTTTGTTTGCCGTATTCAACACTCAGTGTAAAGCATGCCATCTCTGTGTTCCCGTAGGTCAGGTTTCTGAAGGCAAAATCTTAATTCATCAGTGAAAAAAATTCCCCTTCTTTGCTGTTGTGTCCAATGTGCATGTTGCTGGCACCATTTCTTGTGTCTCGAGGGACGATCAGATGCTATGACATTATCTCGGAAAGTTCTTCTGGCCTTTAAATTTCTTTCCCTTAGTCGTCTTCTTGCAGAGGAGCAATTTACAGGTCGGTTGTGTGGTCTTGGCATTTCATGGACAGTCTGGGTGGCTGTTCGGAATCTGTCCCTAACGTGTAAGAGTATGTATTTTTTCTTGATCATGCGTCGCTACTCTTTCCCTTCCTGTTCGCTGGCTGCCTTTAACCTAGTCAGTCTCTCTACGCTATACCATATGCTTCCTGTTTGTTGCCTACGAAAAGCCCATGTGGCGTGCTACTTTTCCCTGCAAAGATCCACCTTCTAGCTGAACCAAACACTGGTTCTGTTCATTTGTTGTTAAGTGTGGCATTGTCAGCCGTAGAATGGCCATATCGGTGGACATTAGGAGGCCTTCGCGCAGGAACTGGAATATAGCTTTCACAATCATCTCCTGGACCATAATCAGTCACGTGGAACAAAGGTGGTATGAATTTACTCATTAGCTGTCCAAGAACACCGATGCATTGGAAAACAATGTTGGGTGATCTTGATATAAAGTGAGCCACTAGCAAGTACAATTCTAATATCAAATCACAGTTACGAATTTTGGGGAACAACTATAGTTAAATATCTGGAGTGATCAATTTGTATTGAGGGTCAGTAGACAATGTTATCGTTGTCTACTAAGACGGTGTTCTACAAAACAATGTCTAAAATGTCCGTCCTAGGCATGAGGACAAAACAAGTGATTGAAATTGGCACCAACGGTTTTTTTCCCATGTGGCCCATTCACCTGTTATTGTAACTATGAATATAATACCTTCATTGTGCCCCCTCTACCTCTACCAATTGTGTCTGCATTAAAATACACCCTGTAGTTTTATTTTGTTTTCCGAAAAAAATACAATAAGATTTTTGGACAGTATCTTTAAAATTAGTATTATGACAAATGGTTTTCCCTGCTCACCAGTCTATGGTTTTGTTTTGTAAATTTGAAACTTTTTTTATTGAAAGTATATCATCTAATTCATACGACCGTTTTGTAGATCTTTTTTATCAAATTCAAAAGACAGAAACTGCATGTATATATATATAGAGATATATAAATATTTATATATGTATATATATACATATATATATATATATGTATATATATATATATATATATATATATATATATATATATATATATATATATATATATATATATATATATTTATTTATTTATATATGAGTAGATACAGTACAGTAAAATACCGGTTCTGGACCATTTTTATGAAGAGGCATATGCGGCTAACTCTGACGTCACAGTAAGTCTCATGAACAACGTCATAAACACCACAATTGACGTTATTAGCACCATACTTATTGCTGTCATTCAGACCATAATAACAATAAAAATGGTGATTAACACTGTTCATGAAGTTAAAGATTACAATAACGTCATGGATCTATACCCATAGAGGCACCAAGAAGTGCTTTAAATCATACTCCAATGCGCCTATAAAAAACTTGAATACCTGTAAATTAACATCGGTATGAATATTGTTGTTAACATTATCATCAATATTGCAAATAATGTAATTAGCATCAAAATCAACACCGTTTATTAACACTGTTCACCAGTAGTTGTCTCTTATTCATCACCATAAAGTATTTAAAGGGGCCAATGTGGTATCGTGTACACGTCAGCGCACAGATCCCTTTGAATACTATATGAAGGCTTATAAGAGGAGACAACCCTTCGTAAAATCATGTAAATTACATTGATTGCTGTATTCATGAGAATGTTAATCATAATGACCCCACAGACACACACACACACACTCGTACAAAGGGCACGTGCGGCGGCAGGCCGCCCCGTCGAAGCAAGGCAACACCCGGCCGGCCACAGCCAGAAAACGGAGGGCGTAGCCAGTTCCACACCCAACCCAGGCAGCTACGCGTCTACCAATGATCTCATAGGCTCCTTAAAAGGCAAGAGTAAGCAATGACACCAGCAAGTGTTTGTCGATGTAAAATCTAAGATAATTTTCATGACCATATCAATCTCGAATAGAATAAACTCTAGCGTCTGCAGAGATTTACTCAAGGCTGCTATCTAACTTCGTTTCATTTTTTATTATGTCAGTTGTTCAAAAGGAATGAACAGCACGGGAAAACAAATATAAACACAATTGAAGGCTTGTGTGGAAGCGTAGGGTAATGTACAAAATATTTTTATGCCTTTGGTGTGACAGTATACGGTAATAAATATTGTATCGCCATTCTGCCCTCTAAAATTACAGATTTTTGTTTCAAACTGGGGCCAGCTATCGTTTTTACTGTATTCTAAGGGAAGCCTGTTTTCTCGACTATGGATACAAAATCTTGAATTGATTTAATCAAGATTCTAATATTAAGTTTCCCATTAATTCAGCAACTGTTCAGGTTGTTGGAGTTGTATGAAGAAAGGTACAACTAAGCTGCAGTCTAAAACCATGACCTGCTAAAATTTGAATGATTTATGTTTTGAAGATATTTTGCGATCTGACCAAGAATCATATTTGTATATATGTGTATTTTATACGTGTGATAAACAAAAACAATACTGTGATATATTCTGCTGTCTCTGGCGTCATGGATCCACAATCAAGTAAATTCTATATGAAATATGCTTGGAATCACTGCAGTATTTATTATACATGACACTGCTGGGCCTCTTTGGTCGATATCTTCTTTCAACTGATGCATATGACACAGTCAACATTACTTTTTTTAGCAGAGGATGGTTGGCAAATGTACATATGCTGTGGTCGAAAAAAATGTTCGGATCCCAATAATTTAGAAGGATTGTGATAAAGGCCACTTGGTTGTTTGATTATGATATGTTTAAAACTTATTTGACTACAACTTGTACATAGGCATATGGCAGACAGTATAAAAAGCATGGGGTCCGTCAATACAGGAACCATGACTTACTTGTAAAGGTGTGCCATGGTGGGCTACCAGTACACATGGGAAAATGAGTGTGACAATACGCCCAATTTTCTACAGCATCGCACCTCCACATATTTTATGAGGATTCGTTCCTTCCTGCACTCTACGATAGTGATATTGACTTCACATTTGAAACATGTCAAATAGTTATGTGTTTCAAATTTGCAGATTATAGTAATAATATTCTGTGGCACTCCGCTTATCTGCCGCGGTCCTGGCTAGCTTAGTAGCTAGTCAGGTGGCCTTCAGGGAAAAAAAAAGCAAGCAAGCCCTATCCCAGTGTCGCAACTTTGCGCTCGGCATGCCCACAGCCCCTGCTGATGATGCCACAGGGCAGGGTCATGGGAGCCCTAATAAGGGCTACCTTCTCCCTTCCCTTGCTAAGTTTGTCCTCTATTCTCTTCCGTGATTAATCCTAAAATATTATTCCTACTCTCCCAGCACTGCACCAAGAAGCCTTTCATAGTGTCATTCATGCTTCCGTGTCAGTGCCAAAATATCTGTTATTATGTCTGTATGCCAATGCATACTCCCTTTTTTGTTGGGTTTCTTGACTTCCTCCCCTTTCTTGGACACTTTTAAACTTAGAAATTCCAAAGATGTTCTGATTATAGATCGATACATGGAGTCGAGCTTTTTTACAAAGAGGGTTGTGTGTTTTTAAAATTATTCAAATTAGGTGCATTTGAAATTTTAAAGCTTGAATATATTCAAAACTACTATAGGTAGAGGTACCTCTTCAAGTAATATTAATAGGTTTGCGCTGTAGGTGCATCCAATGAACCCAAGCAAAAGATGTGGCATGTCCATTTCCGCAGTTTTTGAATTTTAACTGTTGAATGAGTTCAGAACTAATAAGTAAAGATGCCATTCCAACTTCAACTGATAGGTATTTTCCTGTTGGCGCAAGCAATGAACCACAAGGAACAGTTGAAAAAAAAATCTGTGCTAGATAAGACCACGTGTTAAATTTATATGTTGAGTATCTACAAAATCATCATAGATACAGGAGCCATTCTCCATTTAATTTATGGGTTGGTTCACAAAGCGCATCTGATAAACCACAAAAATAAAGTTATAGCATTCAAATTTATGGACGTTTTGGTGACACCCGGAGAGATTTGCCTTCAATCAAACCTTTTTTCTAGTTCCCATGCTTTGTCTTAGGCATCGTGGACTGTCTTTAATCAGACGTACTACTGTACATAAGACGGGAAGTTTCTTTCAAAAACAGATCCATTAACAGAAGTATATCTTTCAGTAACTGAGACAATTGGCAGCAGTCAAACAGTTGGCAGAACAGACAGACATAGGCCTCAATACAAGAAGGATATCTATACAGATTACTATAATTAAGTAATATTTAATAAATGTACGGTATAAGATGGCACTTTTCAGATTCTGTCGATAAATTCTGCTACTTATCGGGCGAACAAAGGATGTCTTTCTTCATTGAACACGTGTCAAAATACAGTGCATAACACACTGTAAATTATCAGAGCTAACCACAAACTTATCATTTTGGTTTCTTGTTTTGCTGTATGTGGTCATGGACTTTCAGAAGCGTAACATTGTACTACATCAACATGTCTGAGCTATTGGTATCGAAGACATATTTATAAAATGTTTGCAAGAAGTGAAACTTGTATGGTCATTGCGTTTGTGGATGGTTTCTAAAACAGTCTGAAAATGTCATAGTTAAACGATTTAAACGCTTAATTTATACACAGATAATGCACATACAGTAACCTCAAAAGTACTTACAAACCCTTTCATGTATTCCATGAGCAAAAGACATAAGTAATAGGATGAAATAATCCATTTATTTGAAACGCAGCGTCTCATCAGTAATTGGTTTTATTATTTACTTAAAAGAATAATGTTAAAAGGTAAAGTAGAATCTGCCTATGAGGCCACCTCTGCTAAGCGTTTAACTATAGAGAAGGACCGGTCTCAACATCCCCATGAGCATATATTCACTTTAATTTTACCTGCCTTAAGGGACCACCTTTCAGAAAAGATCATTTTCAGAGGGTCCTGTGGGTGGTCCCTTATCACAGGTTTCACTGTGTAAAACTATCCTATGACTTGAAGAATCTGACTAACCGAGAAGCCCCCCCCCCTCCCCCTTTTTTATTCATTCCATGAAGGAGACACGAACACACACACGTACATATTTCAATCATCCTTTATTTGGCAGGATAAAAATGCTCCAAATGTTATAATTTTCACAACGGATATATCACGTGAAGGCAACATAGTTGCGATTTAGCTTATACAACATTCTCCAAATATCCGTTTGTCTGTGAATCAATCGCTAAAAATGATGAACAATTAAATGTATGTATGAAACAAATCTAATAACATATTCTTAAATACTTCGTTTTCATTGGAACTAAGGTTGCCTCTATTCATGCGATAATGGGAATGGAATGCAGTCCCCACAATTGGTTTAAACATATTTTATTAATCAAATACAATATAAACATCTTCACACTGTAATAACAACAATTGGGAAAAAGGGCTATGCCCTATATTAATCCCTCTTGTAGAGAAAGGACGCTTGGAACAGGACGACACATTACGCACAGCAATTACACAATCACTTAGAATGATCAAATGTGCGTAGATGATCAATAGCAACACCTGGCAGGAATAAGTGATCGTGTAAGAGACACAAAAGAAGATGACAGATACATGGACAGGACAGATAGGGGGCTAAGAACTGTTTCTACTAAGCATATATTTGATCAAAATTAAGATTCGAACCCACAGGCAAAAAAAAGCAAGTTGCATTGCCGATTATATATAAATTTTCCTTGTCAAAATTAAGTTAAACATATTCTAGATTTATGTGATGGCATCAAATTGAAATCTACGCGTGTCCTCAATATAGTCGTGTACACAGAGGAATATTGTTTTATTATTTTCAACATTACAAACAGCAGAACCCAGAAGTAGGGTTTCAAGTGTAAATGGAGCAAGGTTTATGATAGACGAATGTAATTTATTACGAGGCACAATATATCGGGGACACGAGAAGAAAAATGCCAGACATCCTCCATACCAGTTCCACAGATACAGTCAGGTGAATCTTTTACACCAATCTGAAATAAGTGTTGGTTCAGTTGGCTCCGACCCATCCTCAGACGAGCATGTAGAACAGCGAGTTTTCTTTTACCTACATAATAAAGTGAGGGATGTTTGACTGGGCGGATAGTTTGATGCTCTAGTTTACTTTTAAATTGTGATAAGGAAGGAGAATTTCGAGTCGCAAGAGGAAGGAGGTTCCAGAGCCGTGTAGCGGAAGGGAAAAAGGACTTATTGAAAAGATGTGTACGGGCTCTCAAGTGTGGTAGGTCAGACCGTCTGCGAGTAAAATAATTGAACGTCATATCAGGAGTTGGAAAGTGTAGAAAAATATTTCGTAAATAATTTGGTACTAAATTATGAACAATTTTATACATATGAATCAATTTAGATTTCTCACGCCTTTTAGAAAGTAGCTCCCAGCCAGTCTCTTCATAAAGTTTTACTGCAGGAGTAGTTTTCATTGCCCCGGTGACAACCTGAGCTGCAGCCAACTGAACATTTTCCAAACCATTTTCATCGCCTTGTGTACAGCCGTCCCACACGACACTAGCATACTCAAGTATGGGTTGCACATAAGATATACATATAACCTCGAGTGTCTTTCGGTCCAAGGTATATTGAAGAGATTTCATAATATTTAACTGCTTAGTTGCTTTTATTACAATATTATTTATATGTTCGTTCCATTTGAGATCAGATTTTAATGTTAGGCCCAAATGTTTATGACTTTTGACATCATTCAACTACTGTCCTAAGAATAAAAGTGGTGGATGGTTTGTTGACTGTTGCTTCCGAGTAATAATCATGGCCTCGGTTTTAGATGCATTAAAAGCCACTAGCAAATCTTCAGACCATCTAGCGATAGAAGAGAGATCATGATTTAAAGAGGCAGCTGCTGTAATGGGGTGGTCAACAGTAAGAAATCCATTGATTTGAAACGCAGCATCTCAGAAGTGTAATCAGCAAAAAGTTTGATTTCTGATCGGACTATATTAACAATATCATTAATGAATATCAAGAAAAGAAGGGGTCCAAGAACTGAACCTTGGGGGACTCCAGCATTGATTGTCCCCCATTTCGAACTTTGACCGTTAACAACTACACGTTGTTTACGATTAGAAAGATAATTTTTGAACCACAAGAGAATATTTCCACTGACACCACTTTTTTCTAATTTATGAAGTAAACCTTGGTGCCAAACTTTGTCGAACGCCTTGCTCATATTTAAAAAAATTATTCTGACTTCTTTCTGTAAATCAACAGCTAAGCACAATTCATGGTACAGTGATAATAACTGATTTACAGTAGAATCACCAGGCATGAAACCAGACTGATTTGCACTAATAACTAAATTATCCCCGAAGAAATTAAAAACATGTTTAAACATAAATTTTTCCATGACTTTACTTGCACAGCTTAGCAGAGATACAGGCCTGTATTTGTTACACAAATTTGCTTCGCCCTTCTTGAATAAAGAAGAAACATTTGCCTTTTTCCATTGAGAAGGAAAAGTTTTTTTCTGCAGTGATAAATTAAACAATTTTGTGAGAGGCTTATAAATAGAATGTGCAGCTTCGCGTAATAATTTGGGACCAATATTGTCCGGACCAATGGCCTTCGTGACATCCAGAGATCTAACAATATCAAGTACTTCTTTTTCTTCTACTACTATATCATTTAAAGTATTATTAGGTAACTCAGGCTGCTGAAGAATAGGTGCAGTCGAGGAGTCAATGTCACATTGGCTCAAGAAAAATTCATTGAAGGCCTCCGCTTTTGACTGGCTATCAGTAATGTGATTGTCATTAATCAATAATGAGGGAATTGCAGAAGATTGATTACGTTTCATAAAATGTTTGACTGTCCGCCACCATGCTTTTTTGCCCGTGGGACCACTAGATAAAGATTCACGAAGATTATTATTATTATTATATTCACTCTCAGCGAGCTTTAGGTTTTCTTGATACGCATTTCTGAGTTGATGGTACACTGCCCAGGCTGCAGTACTTTCTCGGGTTGGCGAATGAGGTTGCTCGCGAGATATCAATTTGGCCTTGGTATGTGCTCTCATGAACTTACGTTTGAAACAACGAAGAGTGGTATTATACAAAGGGAGATCATGAGGCCTAATAGTTACAACTTTATTTGGAATACACTCTCTTGCCGCTTCTAAAAAACGGTCTGACCAGGCTGTACAACTTATGTCCACATCATTAGATTCAAAACAGTTGTCCCAATTAATTTGATCTAAATTATTTCTAAAGTGGCTAAAATTCGCCTTCCCGAATTCCCAGATATGTCTATAGTATACAGGATCTATTTAACACTGAAATATTATATTAAGTGATACGATACTATGGTCACAGTTTGCCAATGGAGGAGTAACCCGGTGTTCAGATACAAAGTGGGGAATATTCGAAATAATTTGATCCAAACATGTAGCTGTATTTTCAGTAATTCGAGTTGCCTCATCGATGTGAATGGAGAGTACATTAGTAGTGCAAAAGTCTTTTAATTTACGCCCGGAAAAAGTACTAAAGTCGGAATTGAGATCACCGGTTATAATGATATTGCGAATATTACAGTTTTTTTGCCAGATCAATACTATCCTGGAGATATTCCCAGAAGTAAGTATTTGCATTTGGAGGTCTGTACACCACACCGAGAAGAAATTTATTATTATGCACCCGTATTTCAGCCCAAAGTTATTCTATTTGAGGAGTTTCTAAGTCGTGACGCCTTGATACAGTAAAGGCTTGAGAACAATATAAAGCTACTCAACTACAAAGCCCTTGCCGGCGATCCCTACGTATAATATCATGAAAGCCTGGCAAATTGAGATTGTCACCAGGCGTAGAGTCAGTGAGAAATGTTTCCGATAGTGCTATAATATCAAATTCATCGGCTATGTCTGCACGGATATGCCTTAATTTATCGTGGGATAGACTTCGTATGTTTAAATGACATAACTTGATGTCACGAAGGCCACCTACCGGACCAGGGTTTACATGAATGTCTCCTGCAAGTAAAATTAGGAGTGGACAGACGACGAGCAAGTAGAAGTCCATACAGGTAAGTTTCCTACTAACTAAGGAATAATGAACATAAATTACCAACAGAGTCTTCCGATACTTAGCAGTATAGCAGGTGACAAAAAAGTTAGCCAACCATATATAAAACAGTAAATACAGTAAAAGAATAATAGTAGGGTCGGATATGAAATAAAGATATGCATTGTCAGGGACGACTGTACACAAGGTTGGTAAGTACCAAGTTTTACGTATCAATTGCAATGTAGTAACATAGTATAATTTGTACATATAACAGATAAGAAATTTCATAAAGAAAACTTGACGCAGCCATATAGCATCAACACATAAAAAATATGCAAGAACGCATCGTACAAATATAGTATATCTCTCAAAAATAGGAAAGTCAATAGTCAAAGTGATATCAAAATTGGTAGACACACCGCAGTCGTGTGCCCATAGAGCAAGGCAATATAGACATATAATCATTGGGATATGAATACTAATAGCCCCAACACTTAAACACACAAAGTACACATAAAACACAGATAACAAATGCAACAGTGATTTAGTAGCGGAACTTGTGAATGATACCAATATTCTCCAGACGAGAGACACAAGTCTCATGCTGGAATAAAAAAGATGAAGTGCTCCCATGGGAGAGCCGAAATAGTGCGTATAAATAACTATAATTGCGGTCGAAATGATATTCATAACGCAGGGAAAGTCAGGCACGCCGCCTACGCTGAGGCAGGTATCAGCGACAGCGGTCGTTCCCACTGAGGCGACGGGCATGAGGACATTCCACGTGCCCCTCGCCCAAGCACGAAATAGCGCCGTAATTGCCCCCCAAAAACATTTGTAATTCCTGAATAATATTTTAGGGAAAAACAACATCTGCAGCAAACGTCGTATCAGATGTATTTAGAATATGTAATTCGCAAAGTGAGGAGGCGTCCGTATTCTGTGACAAGGTTTGATAACCCAATCATGAATTACATAATAAAGTTAAAAATATTGATAATGTATGACCAGGTAGCATAAATGAACCATGGCATGAATAAATGAATATATCGAATTTATATGGAAGAACCATGGCATACGAATATATCCATAATGAGTCAGTGTCTCGTGTAATTTCATATTATAGGCTAGTGTGAACAGGCAGAAATAAATTGTTCTGCAGTAATCGAATTCCTTCACAAGTAGATATATGAAATTGTTGCAAAAAATAATATAATAGACTACAGTGACAAAGTATGAATGCAGGGAAAGTCAGGCACGCCGCCTGCACCTGGACAGGTAACAGTGACAGCGGTCGTTCCCACTGAGGCGATGGGCGTGAGGACATTCCACGTGCCCCTCGCCGCAGCACGAAATAGTGTCATAACTGCCGAAAAATATTGGTAATTTCAGAATAATATTTTAGGGGAAAACAACATCTGCAACAAACATCGTGTCGGATGAATATAGATTAAGATTATGCAATTCACAAAATCAGGATGACCCCTTAATAAATGACAAGGTTTGGTCACCCAATCATGAATTGCATAACAGTTAGAAATATTGATAATGCATGACCAGGTACCTGGTAGCATGAATGAACCGTGGCATGAATGAACGAATAGGACTATAACGAATATTATTATATAAATGAACCATGGCATACGAATATAACCATAATGAGTCAGTGTCTCGTGAAATTTTATAATAGTGTATCTCATGACTTCCCCAATTAAACTATGTAGGGTGGAACTGGCATATGTACCAAGAAAACAATGAATAGTCACCCAGCTCCTCGATACAAAAGGAAAATTAACCTAAATACTTTAACTCATATGAAAAATTCCCTTTCTTCTGTTGATTGGAATTTGGTCTTATGCAATGATGATCCAAATCAGGCTATGTCATTTTTCTTGACAAAATTTAAAGATTATTATGATAAATCAATTCCTGTTAAGCTTGTTACCTCTGAATATAAACAAAGGAAACCTTGGCTTACTGAGGGTCTTATTAAAGCAATTAAACGAAAAAATAGACTTTATAATAAAGTAAAAAATAATAATAAGTCTCTCTATATGTTTTATATCGTAACAGATTAAATCACATCTTAAGAATAGCTGAAAAACGGCATTATGATGAGGTATTTAATCAAAATAAGAATAACTTATCAAAGGTTTGGAAAGTTATCAATGGTATCATTGGGAAGCATAAAGTAATTATTCATAAAAAATTCAAATTAAATAATGCATTTCTTACTGACCCCAAAGAAATTGCATTTTAATTTATTTTTTACTAATATAGGTCAAAGTTTAGCAAGAAAAATCCCTGATGTACATGTCTCTCCTGATTAGTATATGAGGCAGGCCCAATATGTGCGTTCGTTTTTCTTTTCACCAGTGGTAGATGATGATATTAAGATTATAATTAATTCTTTAAAGAATTCTAGCCCAGGATATGATGATAAAAGCCCCAAAGTTTTGAAATGTGTAGTTGCTTAAATAGTTTCTCCTTTAACTTATATCATAAATTTATCACTCGAGAAAGGGGTTTTTCCAGATGTACTTAAAATTGCCAAAGTCCTTCCTTTGTTCAAAAAGGGTGAAATGGATATTGTTTCTAATTATAGGCCAATTTCTTTGTTGACAAGCTTTGCAAAGTTGTTCGAAAAGTTGCCTTTAATCAATTGTTAGACTACATAGATAAAAATGATATTTTATACCAGTATCAATTTGGGTTTAGAAAATTATATGGAACTGAGTCTGCTGTAAGTTTTTTGACTCACAAAATTTCAGAGGCCTTGGATGATCAGAAATACGCTTTAAGTGTTTTTCTAGATTTATCCAAGGCCTTTGATACAGTGAACCATCAGAAACTTTTCGATAAGTTATATTTTACTATGGGATCAGAGGTGTATCTCTGGACTGCTTTTCTTCCTACCTAACAAATCGGTCTCAGTTTGTGCATTTTCAAAATGCTGATTCTGATTTCTTAAATATAACATGTGGAGTTCCTCAGGGGTCAATACTAGGTCCCTTACTTTTTCTTTTATATGTTAACGATTTATCTAATGCATGCCCCGACTCTTTTTGTCTTTTATTTGCAGATGACACAAAATTGTTTTTTGCTGACAAAAACTTTGATACGTTAATATGTAGAACAAATATCACTTTACAGTTGATAACTGATTGGTTTTATGCTAATAAGTTATCTTTGAATGTTGACAAAACTAGCTTTATGATTTATTACAATAAAAGGAAGAGATATATGCAAGATAGTTTTAAAATTGAAATCAATGATATGGAAATTTCACAGGTGTCTAAGATTAAGTTTTTGGGAGTTTGGATGGATGAACAACTTAACTGGAAATCCCATATTACATATATATCAGGTAAAATTGGAAAAATTATTGGTATTATGAAGAAATTACGACATAGTGTGAGTAAACAGATGCTTGTAAATCTATATTATGCTTTAGTGTACCCATATTATACTTACTGTAATATAACTTGGGCCAGTAACTACCAAAGTAACCTTGATAGTTTGGTAAAATTACAAAAGAAAATACTTAGGGTAATAACTTTTTCCCATTTCAATGCTCATACTGAACTTCTTTTTAATAGTCAAAGAATTATGAAATTTCAAAAATTAAATATATTTTTAGCAGCTTTATTTATGTCCAAAGTTGTACATGGACTACTTCCTGTTATCGTCCAGAATATTTTCTTCATGAATATCGATGTACATACTCATGCTACACGTCAGAGATACAATTTTCATATTCTTCCTTGCAGAACTATTCTGTTATTATTCTCTTTGAATTACCATGGATCTAATGTTTGGAATAACTTGCCATTGTATTTGCGTCAGATTGAGAAGTTTGGTTTGTTTAAACGTAAACTTCGATTTTTTGTTATAGAACAAGACTTTAATTGATTCATTTAAGATTTAATATAAATTTGCATACAGTTTTGAACATGTATAATTACCCAGAATTCATTGTTGCTTATTTGAGATTATACACTTAATGTTGTTATCCACAGTTTACAGAGAGTTTATAAGCCCATGAGGGTTTCACTCTCTAATTTTCTCATATAATGTATTCCTACGTATCTCAATAAACTTGACTTGACTTGACTTGACTAGTATCTTTATGGATTTCATGGTAATTTTGGGAGTACTCGGTTTGTTTATTAAGTTACATCCTTTTTGGTGGACCCGGTGATAGCGGACTCTAGTCGTTAATTGGGGTCATCCAGACACTCATCGATATTTGTATTCTAATGCGTCTAACTGTCATGGACTTTTGAGTTGCAATATTACATACTGTTTGTATCCATAACAATTACATTTTGTCAAATAAACACTTTCTGGCTCTGACTTTGACTCTATCTGTACACTATTTCACTTAATTATTGACTTGTATATTCTGCATCAAGTCAATGTGGGGTATCTATGACCAAAGTCGGATGCATGCACTGAAGTCATAAGCCGTGCCTCGATGGGCAGTATTGCAGTCTATTTACCACAGGAGGATTATATTATGATCTGACAAAATTTTTAAAGCATATACATCTGTAGGGAAGCCTCTGCAGTCAATGTCCTGGAAAGGTGTGGTTAACTCTTAACCCTCCCTCCCCCCCCCTTTTTTGTCATGCCGGCAGGTGGCGCAGGTGTTAACTTGCTATTTGCATACGTTCTAACGGCGGACAGGCGCTTTAGCGTTGAACGGAACAGTATGCAAGTTTCTTTCCAAATCAAGTGCGCACCACACCTGCCTACATGTTGTGTAGACCAATTGAGACATTGCACAACATCTGTGCCAACATATACTCAGCATGCCCACAATTTAGGATTTGTTGACGGTAGGAGAGTAGGACATTTTGACTAGTTCTTTGCGCCAATGGACAAGGTTCTGTAAGGGGGTCTACGGACAGCCTCTCTCGTCCCGATAGAAAATAGGTAGGTAACTACATTTGAAAATAAGGTACGCCTACTACTATTTTGGTTAAACATGTTTAATTCGCAAAAAATCATCGGCCAACAGACACAATGCCTATATGAAAGCCTACTTGTACATGAATTGACAACATAACCAAAAGTGGATAACATCTAGATAACAAATAGAGCACGCACAGGACAAAACACATATGATGGGAAAGAGGGGGAGAATAAGGAAATGGGTGAGCGTCATTACCGTAAACGTGTATATATAATTGTAGGTAACAATAAGCAGAGTATATATGACTTATTTCTGTTAAATGTTTACCTTGTGTCTAACTATGGGGCCAGTTATGATTGCACAGCTGCTATCTGGTGCTGGGAAAGCTAAACATTGAACCTTCCAGTGGTTCTTATATATTTGTGAACTGCTTGGAATATATCCCGATTTCCAGAATTATTTTTGTTGACAATCCAAAATGTCAAGTTTTTAAATTGAAGTCTGCAAGGGGAATTATTTTCGTTCGTAGTTTGTCTCTGGCCGTATCGTATTTGTTGCATTGAAAAAAAATTAATGAAAACTGACCTCTGTCGAGGTTCCAGTGGAACAAAGTGGTGATCCAGTTAGATTCATTCTGTATAAATCTTTGTTCAGTTGGTTACAGCCCATTCTCAATCTAGCGTGAATAATACCGACCTTCCATCTCCAAAATAAAACATTTCATTACATTTCGACTTGAATTCATTTTCTTCTTAAATTCACCTAAATCTTCAAGTTTCCATTTCCCACCAATTTTCACTCTTAAATAAGGGGCACCATTTTATCGTATTGTCACTGGCTTGGTGGGAATAGAATTCCGAGCAACACTTAAAAAAGATTCAGTCCACAAACGACAAGTTATATCGGGATTATCTGTTTGATCTAGGAGTCCCTGTCACCGTCGCCCAGATTTTCACGGAAAACATCAAATCTCTTTTGGAGTATTTCCAAATAGATCCATCAAAACAGTTTTTTAACTGTAAATAACACGTCTGCAGCTATCGTGCAGCGATTGCTTTGTGGGACAGGTGGCAGCACACTTACATTTTGAACATACTTGGGCATATTACTTATTATCTGATCAAGACAGGTTGACGTTTGCTCTGTTATTCCTGTTGGCTCTGTGATGTGAATTTTCAGACCATTATGAAATCCCAGATTTACGAGCTTTTCAACATGGTACGTTTTGGGATCAGAATTCAGGTCACCTTTTGTAATGACGCTAGTAATATTCGAATTACAAAGAACATCCAAATTTAATTGCAAATCTTCCCAAAAAGATTCATTTCATGACCATAGGTAACATAGTTTTGGAGGTATGCACGACCCAATGTTAATGTTCGATGCCAGACAGACGGATAAGCCAAATCTATATCCAGCCCTATCCGCCCCACCCACGTCAAAGCGGTGGGGCCTTAAAAAATTGGATCTCCAAGGACTGGTTGATGTGGCTCATGACTGGCTGACTACGCTGGTCCAATCCAAGGCCTTACTTAGTACACGTCCTTGTGTTTAAGGTGTTTTCTCCTCAGAAAGATCACTTATTGAATGGAATACATGTGTTTTATTTATTGATTAGTAGAATAACCACATGATATGAACCCCCTCGCCCACAGCCAAGGGATACGTGTCGGAGTCAGATGTCCCAATGAGTCGATCTTCCACTGGCAGTTTTTTATAGGAGCAAAACGTCTCGGAAGAAAGGTGTATTGGCGGGGCGGGGGGATTAAGCCACTTCACCCTTGAAGACCTTTCTGCTGTATCTGTGATGTATACTGGGACACTGTATCGTTGTGTTATGCAGCAATGTGGAAACTTTGAAAGAGAAATATGTTCATCATTGTAAAACCATTTTCAGCTATGCCCTTTTAACTTTTCCAATTTTTGTCCCAATCCACCCAAACACGCCACGTGGTGTGCAGTGGGGCACATTGGGACACTTTCTCGACGTCAGCATATAGGCCTATATGAATTTCAAAATGTATAGCAGATGCGACGTTTAGATTCAACTTTCCAATATACTTGGCTGGTAAGATAAACACACACCTGGCTATTACCTACATCAGCCCCTATCTTGCTTTATCATGGAACTGTGGTAAAATCGATTTAACCACGACCTGTTGTCCTGTTCAAATTTATATCGCCGTAGTTCTGTATGTGTGTATCAAAGCAGGTTCTAATATACAGGTAAACTGAAATGATGGCATACAAGTGAAATTCAAATAATATGGACATGTATGGTGAAACTGGGTGCCCTGGGAGAAAAGAAGGAAATAAGCACTACTGACATCCACAAAACCAAGAGTACCTAATTTATATTTACCTCAACGTTAGCCCGTGTGGTATGGATAAGCTTGACGTCACCCTCCCCCCCCCCGCATGTCTGCCATGCAAAGTGATGAAGGGGGACCTCCTAGGAGTTTAAGGGAACAGGGGAACATCGGAACTTATTTTCAGGGAAAACGGAACATTTCGTATGATTTTTTTCTAACATAGAAACACTAAAATGATTGCAGCAAACATTTGCAAAAATTGCTATGGGGAGCACCAAATCCTATTTCTTGGCAACAAGGGTACAACACTGTTTAGTTTTTGACAAAGTGTGAACATGGCACTTGCCTGGGAGACCGCCATTAAAGTATAAAAGTGGAAAAAGATGTTGTATAGGCTTTGTCTCTTTTTTATCCATGCAAAACATTATAGGTCTATATACTTTGTATCTACCGACTTGCACCCAAGTACCTACCTATCTACCTACATGTACCAAGCTAACTACCAACCTATATGGATGGATGGAGAGTCAGAAAGAGAGAGAGAGAGAGAGAGAGAGAGAGAGAGAGAGAGAGAGAGAGAGAGAGACAGAGACAGAGACAGAGACAGAGACAGAGACAGAGACAGAGAGACAAAGTAATAGCGAAATTATATTTACTTTCAGCGTCGATACAATGAACTGTAATCACCACAGCCAAGTAATACAACAGTGAGAATGATTTAGAATATGATATCTAAACTTCACAGGGATGTGCTTCATCATGGAGTAATTGGTTCTCTATGGACCAGCTGACAAGATAGATTAACCTTAATGTCTAGGTATCCAGGGATAAAATAGCAGCTTTGCCATAGATTAATACTGACATAAAAAACCCAACAATTTTTCATAACCTTTGTAGTTAACTGAAGTAATAATGCCGATTGATTCTCCCTGCACAAAGTAAAAATTCATAATTTTCCACTGAACATAGTGCATTGGGACATGAATACATTTAGAAATGTGGTACATGGGGACAGTAAACCAAACCACCCAATACTTAGTGTCCCAATACACCTCCAAATGACTACATATCCTCTTTTCAAAGACAGCTAAACTATATGTATAAAAACGCTTTTTGCAGTATTTTTGTCTGCATGCCTTGCCCAATGGGTATTCATGTGCACTGAATCAGTCCAAGGGATCACTCACGCCTTAACTGGAATTTGGTTTCAAAGGCTGTCACAAAATTGTAATCAGACTGCAAAAATCGACAATTTAAGATTTGGGATCATTGTTTCTAAGTGCAACTTGGTTGTTCTCAAATATCTTTCACTTCCTGTTGATGACGTCATAAAGACTTGCTTGTCCAAAGTTAGAGAATGAAGGTCGTGCCCCGATGCGCCCAATCCCCCCCCCCCCACTCTGCCCTAGCTTTTAAAAATGCAATATTCTGTTAGAGTCATATTTTTTGCCAGAATGGAAGAAAGTACTAATTTTTAATGTAAGTTGTTGTTCAAAAATGGTAAATCTTGTACTTTAGCCCAGTCCCTCTCAGCCAATAGTTTGTCACTATAATGTTGCTATTACTGTATTCTATTAACCCTCCGGCAGAGTTTTATGACGCTGGTGCACAATGAGACCCTCAGAATGACTTATATTCGTGTCCCTTTATGATAAGAACGGGCTTCCTCTGCTACAAAATGAGGTAAAAGACATTATTGTTGTAATCTGGGGAATCATGCCATTTGAAATGTGTTTTTGGCTATGCTTTCTTTTTATGATGGTACCTTTTCGTGAAGCTGGCATCGCCAAGTAATTGTTTCTGCCCTTGCACCATCCTCAGCTGACCCTGACATTCAGGTTGAACCAAAAATAAGTTCCACTCTAGTCTAAGGGATGGGGATTTTGGAGAGGAAATAAGAAATTAAGTTCTCATTGCAATCACAATTGACTGACATCCTAATCAATAGGAATGCATGAATTAACCGATAGGTACACAAATTGAAAAATCTGTTAAAAATCAGGGATCCAGAGTATCGCCACCCAGTAGACAATCTGAGTGTCAGTTTTGTTAAAGCCAAAAATGGGCAAAACAAAAAAATCATTTAAAATATACACAAAAGTACAGCGCCACCTGTTGAGCAGATTAAGAATCAGAGGTCCCCAAAAGCGTCCCTATGCTCTTTCTGACCAAGATTGGGTTGAAAAAGGAACAAACAATTTGTGGAAAATTCTTGAAATCAATAGATCGAGACCATTCCAATAAATTGTTAGAGACTAACCTAAAAAACACCTCCACCAAGTTTGATGTGAATTTGGTTGACTGTTTCGGAGAGGAAGTCGAAAATGTGTATTATTATTCTAATCCCTATTGACTAACATGGTATGCAGAGTATCACCGTTTAATGAACAGGTTTGTACAACACACACACACACACACACACACACACACACACACACACTTGCTACACTTTCATCACACGACAGAATAATCTGAGTGACCTGTTGAAAAAATTAAGGTCTGGGGTTTCACAGAAGTGTCTCTTTGATTTTTCAAAGCAATTGGCTAAACGGTTTTGGAGAAGAGGAGAAATTGAGAAGTATATATATACATAAAACGTAAAGAAATAGAAAAAAAATTGCAGCGCCACTGGTTGAACAAATTAGCGTATGGAGGTCACGGTTTCCGAGAAGGTTTGTTAATATTTTGCCCAAAACAATAAATTAAGGTATGCATGAGAAATCTTGAAATCAATGGAACTTGATCAATTGAATAAATGTGGCCGAGATCTATCCAAAGCACAGTGCCTTCAATATTAACGTCAATCTGGCT